>CM030007.1:57141626-58367518 GCA_017639485.1 Pluvialis apricaria
GTGAATAGTCTCATAAACATTCATATATTAATTGACCTCTGCTTGTAGTATACTTGTATATATGAAATTCCATCTTGATGCACGCTGCCTTTACAAAGACTTCTTAACTATACAACAACATATATGGCATATGTTGCAGAAAGAGCAAGGGGACAATCAAAAGTTCCTCTTTACGTAGATCCTGCAACCCCTTAGCATTCTGAATTTATGCAAAGGGTTTTCTATCTCAAACTCTCACATAAATACTGATAAGTCCTCTGCTGGAGTGCTGCAACAATATAATGACTACAAAGTATGTATGTCTCAAAAACAGTACTCAGGGTTCATAAACATGCAATCTAAGAATGGAGTGGGCTGTTTGGTCTACAAATGAAAAGAAGATGAAGGAGACATATAAGAATTTTCAGGTCGATAAAAAGTTTAAGGAAAGGAAAATATTTGTTCTTGATTGCCATGATCAGAGACATGTGGATGGATCGGAGACATGGTGGGATGGTTCCTGCGACTGGAGTGTTGGAATGGAAGGATACAGGCTCTTTAGGAAGGACAGGCAGGGGAGATGAGGAGAGGTTATCGCTCACTATGTCAACGAAATATGGAGTGCAAGGCACTCTGCCTGGGGATGGAAGCAGAGCTGACTGAGAGATTATGGGTCAGAATTTAAGGGACAGGTGAGGTTACAGTGGGGGTCTGCTACAGGACACCTGACCAGGAAGACCAAGCAGGTGAGGCTCTCCATAGACAAACAGGAGCAGCCTCATGTTCACAAACCCTGGTCTTCATCAGGGGACTTCAACCACCCCAAAATCTGTTGGAGGGACAACACAGCAGGGCATAATCAATCCAGGAAGTTCCTGGAATGCGTCCATGATAACTTCCTTCTCCAAGTGACAGAGGAGCCATGAGGACAGGTACAATGCTGGACCATGATCTCACCAACAAGGAGTGGCTGGGGGTGAATGTGAAGCTCAAGGGCAGCCTTGGCTGCAGCGACCATGAAATGGTGGAGTTCAGGACCCTTAGGGCAGTAAGGAGGGTGCAGAACAAGCTCACATCCTTGAATTTCAGGAGAACAGACTTTGTCCTCTTCAGGCATTTGCTTGGTAGATTACCGTGGGATAAAGCCCTGGAGGGAAGAGGGCCCAAGAATGCTGGCTAATATTCAAGGATCACCTCCTCCAAGCTCAGGAGTGATGCATCCCAACAAAGAGGCAGTCAGGCAAAAACACCGGGAGGCCTGCGTGGATGAACAATGAGCTCCTGGAGAAACTCAAACAGAAAAAGGAAGCCTACAGAGGGCAGAAGCAAGGGCAGGTAGCCTGGGAGGAACACAGAGAAATTGACTGAGCAGCCAGGGATCGGGTTAGGAAAGCTAAAACCCAGGTAGAGTTAAATCTGGCCAGGGGATGTCAAGGGCAACAAGAAAAGCTTCTACAGGTATGTCAGTGATAAAAGGAAGACTAGGGAAAATGTGGGCCCTCTCTGGAAGGAAATGGGAGACCTGGTTACCTGGGATAGGGAGAAGGCTGAGGTACTCAATGGCATTTTTGCCTCAGTCTTCACTGTCAATTGCTCTAGCCACATCACCCAAGTCACAGAAGGCAAAGGCAGGGACTGGGAGAATGAAGGACTGCCCACTGTAGGAGAAGACCATGTTTGAGACCATCTAAGGAACCTGAAGGTATATAAGTCCATGAGACCTGATGACATTCATCTGAGGGATGCATCTGAGGGAACTGGAGGATTAAGTTGCTAAGCCACTATCCATCATTTTTGAAAAGTTGTGGCAATCCCGTAAAGTTCATGCTGACTTGAAATAGGGAAACATAACCCCCTTTTTTAAAAAGGGAAAAAAAGAAGACCCAGGAAACTACAGGCCAGTCCGTCTCACCTGTGTACCCGACAAGATCACAGAGCAGATACTTGTGGAAACTATGCTAAAGCACATGGAAAATAAGGAGGTGATCGGTCACAGCCAACAAGGCTTCAATGAAGGAAAAACAAATCTGTCTGACAAATTTGGTGGCCTTCTACGATGGGGTTACAACGTTGGTAGATAGAGGAAGAGCAATTGGCATCATCTACCTTTAGTTGTGCAAAGCTTTTGACGCTGTTCTGCACAACATCTTTGTCTCTAAATTGCAGAGGGATTGATTTGATGGATGGACCACCCAGTGGATAAGAAATTGGTTGGATGGTTGCACTCAAAAGCGTTGCAGTCAGCGGCTCAATGTCCAGATGGAGGCCAGTGATGAGTGGCATTCCTCGGGGGTCAGTACTGGGACCGGTGCTGTTCAATATCTTTTTTGGCAACATGCACAGTGGGATTGAGTGCACCCTCAGCAAGTTTGCTGACAACACCAAGCTGTGTGGTGCAGTTGACATGCTGGAGGGGAGGGATGCCACCCAGAGGCACCTTGACAGGCTTGAGAGGTGGGCCTGTGTGAACCTCATGAAGTTCAACAAAGCCAAGTGCAAGGTCCTGCACGTGGGTCAGGACAATTGTGTAGGCAGCCCTTGAGTACTCAAAGGGGGCCTACAGGAAAGATGGGGAGGGACTCTTTATCAGGGAGCGTAGTGATAGGACAAGGGGTAATGGTTTTAAATTGGAAGGGGGTAGATTTAGATTAGATATTAGGAAGAAATTCTTTACTGTGAGGGTGGTGAGACACTGGAACAGGTTGCCCAGAGAAGTTGTGGATGCCCCATCCCTGGAAGTGTTCAAGGCCAGGCTGGATGGGGCTTTGAGTAACCTGGTCTAATGAAAGATGTCCCTGCCCATGGCAGGAGGGGTGGAACTCGATGATCTTCAAGGTCCCTTCCAACCCAAACCATTCTATGATCCTCTGATTCTCTGATTAGACAAGAAATAACAAGTTGTGCTTCCTATGAGGAAGGTTTATATTGCACATTAGGAGAAACTTCATTGTGAAGATAATGAAGTTCTCAAAAAATAGTGACTGTAAGAGCTGCATGTCTTTATGACTAAAGAACCAACAGTGCTAAATTCCATGTTTATCATACTTTAGTGTCATTATTTCCAAGACATATGTCTTCATAGGAGGCTGTGGATTGTTATAAACTTGAACAATATTAAAAAAAACTTCTGTCATATATATTGACTTTTTATATGAAAAATTTCTTGCATTTTAGAAGAGAATTACGTTTTTCAGAAGACAATGCCTAAAAATAAAACTATCTGGAACTTATCTGGAATTTATATTATAATAATTTAATAATGTTATATTATTTTATTTCAAAATAGAACTTGCATTCTCAAACTATAATGTCTGCAAAAGATAATTAGCTCTAAACCTTGTAAAAAAATAATGAATTGTGATATGCAACAAATATATTTATTGGCTTGTTGTAATCATAGTGATCACCTTGCACTGGTGTCCACACTTTCAAGTTCCTCCTTGCATTCCTTCATTTTTCTGGATAAGTACGTTTTCTTTTCCCTTACAGTAATTCATTTGTGGGTGAGAAAGGAAGGGCAGAAATAAACTACTGACTAGGTACCACTGATATCTCCCTGTCATTGGTTACTTATTTAATTTATAGGACATCATGTCCTACATAAATACAGAACTACAGCTCCTATAATGCAGAAAAGCTGGTATATCTCCCGTAATTTACTACTGATTCTCATCTCTGTGCATGAGAGGAGGAAATGAGAATTGGATAGGGACTTAAAAGGTATGTTGTAACTGTAGACAATTAAATAAGCTTATCATTTTACATGAACATAATGTGAATTTGTATGTTGTTTCTTTTAAAAGGAAGTTAGCTGGAGCTGAGGAAGCATGTATTTGTGTCATTAGATTTTGGTTTCCATTCTGTCTGATGAATTTTTATATTTGGAATTCTTTATCATCTTGAAGACAGCAAAATTTCATTTCACAAGTAAAATGTTCATATTTCCAATTTACTCATTGCAAATTTAAGTAGATAGAAAAAAAGCTCATAAAAAACAGAGTTTTGCATGCTATCTTATTTGTGAGTTATAATTCTCCAGTAAAATTTTCTCAGCCCCAAAAAATTATTTTGCTTTCTTGAAATTCTCTCTTCAACCAGAGAAATTAAATATGGTCTGATCTAGTGCCTACTGAATTTGCTAGTCACTAAAGTGATCAGCCATTTAATAACCATTTCATATATTTGAAAAATTTTCTATTTAGTATTGGTGAAAAAAAAAAAAATTGCTACCAATACAGATCCTGTGTGGGGCTAATATGAAATATTTATCATAAGAATAAGTTACTAAATATATAAATCCTTAACTAGATAACTAAGGTGTTAAAATACCAGGATTATGAAACAGCTACAGAATCTGAAATGGAGGGAGTTTAATCCCATTTAGCTATAGTTTTATATGCTGGAATTTTTTCCTGTTTTAGCAGTTTAAATCAATTTTACCTTAATTTTTTAGGAAGCATAAGGATCAAATCAGATTATTGCCTGCTAGTCATTGTGTGGCTTCTGGTAAAGTCTTAAAAGATCAGTGGAACGAAACTGCCTTTCAAAGTTTCAAGATTAGGCATCACAAGAGTAATAAACGTCTCCACTGATTTGCCAAGACATTGTCTGAAGTTATTCAAAAGCATTTAAATTATACATCCTTTTCTGTATTTTACCTATTTAAGGTCCAAACATAACTAACTGCAAGATCAACCTAAGCGACAAATTTAATAATAATTTAAAAGGCTCAGTTGTTTTCTTGGGTTTGTGAGAAAGATTGAGATATCTCTTGAGCTTGATTTGCCCTACAGATTTACTGTCCTGGTCTTTTGAACATCGCCCTAGTCTCCCTCGGAACGGAAACCCAGACGTGTAGGAGAAACCTGGTCCAGACACTGGAAGTCCAGTGTCTTCCAAAGCATTGCCTTTGGAAATAAAACTCCCAGGAGCACTTGCCCTGTAGCATAGACTCTGTTGCTTAGGTTTTGTGAATACCTAACAAAAAGAAAAATAGATTTCTGCTTTGACGGATTTGACCAAGTCAAACATGACCCAGCAATGCGCCCCTGTGGCAAAGGCGGCTAATAATATCCTGGGTTGCATTAGGGGGAGTATTGCCAGCAGGTCCCATGAGGTAATCCTTCCTCTCCACTCAGCACTGGTGAGGCCACACCTGGAGTCCTGTGTCCAGTTCTGGGCTCCCCAATAAAAGCTGTGGACATACTGAAGGCAGTCCAGCAAAAGGCCATAAAGATGATGATGAAGGGACTGGAGCACCTCTTGTATGAGGAAAGGCTGAGAAAACTGGGACTGTTCAGCCTGGAGGAGAGGAGGCCTGGGAGGAATCTCATTGGTGTTTACAAATATTTGCATGGAAGATGCAAAGAAGAGGGAGCCAGGCTCCTTTCATTGGTGCTCAGTGACAGGACCAGAGGCAATGGTCACACACTGAAACACAGGAGGTTCCCTCTGAACAGTAGGAAATGCTTTTTCACCTTGAGGGTGACTGAGCACTGGAATAGGTTGCCTAGGGAGGTTGTGGAGTCTCCATCCTTGGAGATATTGGAAGTCTGTCTGGACATGGTCCTCGGCAACCTACTCTAAGTGGCCCTCATTGAGCAGAGGGGTTGGACCAGCTGACCTCCAGAGGTGTCTTCCAAACTCAACCATTCTGCAATTCTGTGATTCTTTAGTGATATTTTTTTCCTAATAATTTTCTAATAATCCCATCATCCTGTTTTTCTTCTTGATTTCAAGAATCAATCTATCCATAATTACTCTACAATCACTTTGCGATGTGATAATAGCTAATACCAATCTCAGTGTGACTTAGAAGCAGCGTTTTTTTTAATGCATATTGCCTTGCATTTTTCAACACTTTCATTAGCTGTTTAGTCCCCCTGTTCATTCACCATCTTCAACACCTTCTGAAGCTCTTCATCGTCAGTGATTTTGGCTCAAATAGTTGATGAAAAGTTGAAGAAATATGTGACTACTAAGTATTTTAATACTAAATATACTTTTAAAGTCTTACAGACTTCCTACATTAATCACGTTAGCTAATTCAAATTTTCAATAATTTTTTCAAACAATGATAGTATTCCTTGTGTTTTTCAATCAAAATTTGAAGTGTTTCCAAACTCTAAAGAGGACACATGCAGCTAATTCTATACTAAATTTTAGAAAACAGGGTTGCTCTTCTGACTATTTGGTAACAACTATTTTTATAACATACGAACATATTATGCATTGTTTTAAAAAAAAATACTTGCATATAGAAAGACATTTTGCCAAAGAACAGTTGTATATTTTAACCCTAATTCAATAACATAATTTGCTTGAAGAAAGATTATTCTTTTCTTTTTCTTTTTGAGTAAACATTGAATTTTAAAAAGTCCAGACATCCTTGTATCTTTAAGAAGGAAAACTCAGTTTTTCTTGCAGGTACAAAGCCAGAATAAGCTGAATCTTGAATGCCTATGCAACACACACTTGCCCTACCTTTGAATATTAAGAAATAATCACTGCTGGGTTTTTGCTTGGTTGGTTTTTGGTTTTTTTTCCAACCAGAGTTGAATAATAGTTAAAAATTGCTAATGAGATCTGCCTATACCTAATTAAATGCAATAGAATTAAATTATTTCTTCACATTTCTTTTAATGTCTCTTCTGAGTACACAGGAAATTTATTCTGAACAACTACATTTAACTAAGTGATTCTATGGATTACTGAGTTTTTTTTCTTTTTATTTTTTAGATATAGTTATCATATGAACATAGTATGAGAAGAAAATACAAGCTTATGAGTTAATCAGCACACAGTTAAAGTAATTTGGGTAATCCCTAATCGTTGTTTTCTTTTATGAGGTGGTATATTTATCACAATATTTTTAAAAAATAAAGACTTTCTTTCATTTTTCCCCTGGGCACCAAGAAAACATACAGCCATTAGAGAAAAAAAATTGCTGGTGAAGAAAAGTATTCAGCCCAATGCAGATGTTAAAACTCTGAAATTCTGGTAAATTTTTACAAAACACAAATCACCACCGGCAATCACCATGTGTGCTTGATTTTAGAATGTTATGGGGGATTTTGTGTGCTCTGTGGTCGACTGCAAGTTCTCTACAGTTGGCTTATTTATTATGTGACCCCAAAAACCTATAGCGCTGTTCTGGCTGATGGGTTGTGAATAGATCTGAGAGGAGGAACATGTTCTTCTCGTAAAAAAAGTGTGAATGGCCGTGCTACAAGTACTAGTGTAACCATTTATGGTGAACATTTTTCCTGTTCTCTGCCTTCCCTTGCAGTTTTGATACTTGAGGTCCACCTTTGGAAAAAAATTTGAATTAAAAATCTGATTTACTTTGTTTCATCTCTTTGTACCTTTGGTATTTATTGCAATGACTACGAGTGCCAAGTGGTTGCTTGAAGTTCCTGCATTAGACTTGCATCTGAGTTTGTCATTAAAGGAAGCTGTAAATATCATCAAACTTATCACACAGACTGTAAGTTAGCATTGTTAAGAATGCCTGTTATACCCTGTGGGATGGTGCAGAGCAAGCCTTTTTAATACCACCACTTGAAAGGGGCACAGGTGCAATTAAATCATCAGTAAGAACTCAAAAACGTGCTCTCCACAGGTAAAAAGAAAAGTCTGCGTTTCACAGTGCTGCCTACCAGGCTGGTCTCTGCCACCTTCTATAATACTTCACAGATAGGTGTTGGAGTGTATCCAGAGAAGGGCAACAAAGATGGTAAGGGGTCTGGAGGACAAATCTTACAAGGAACAACTGAGGGAACTGGGGTTGTTTAGCCTGGAGAAGAGGAGGATGCTGGGAGACCTTATCACCCTCTACAACTACCTGAAAGGAGGTTGTAGAGAGGTGGGGCCTGACCTCTTCTCCCAGGTGACAAGTGATAGGACAAGAGGAAAGGGGTTTAAGTTATGTCAGGGGAGGTTTAGACTAGATATTAGGACACATTTTTTCACTGAAAGGGTTATTAAACATTGGAATAGGCTGCCCAGGGACGTGGTGGATTCACCATCTCCGGAGATGTTTAAAAAAAAGGTAGATGTGGTACTTAGGGACATGGTTTAGAGGTGGTTTTGTCAGGATAGGTTAATGGTTGGACTTGATGACCTTAAAGGTCCCTTCCAACCTCAGCAATTCTATGACTCTATAGCGAGGCCACTTTCTGCACTGGGGTATGTTTTTCTTCTCAGTGAACTTTTATCAATTTTAATAACACTAATAGGAGTTTAGAGTATGCTTTAGAAAGAGCCTGCTTATTGTGTGTTTTTAATAAGAATGTTTTTATTCATTTTTCTAACTGTAAAAACAAACAGAAGTGGATTATTCTCTAGTTGCAAGGAGGCACTTCAGAGTATATTTTATGTTGGTATTAAAGAATAAATGAAGGTCAAAGGTCTTTGACCCTGTGTCTCATCTGCAAACAAGAATTGTAATAATGACCTTTTAAACTATGAACTGTTATACTTCTTGTATAAGTCTTAAGTCCCAAGTCTAATTTTTTTTTTTTTGTAATCAAATAGAAACTGATTTCCTTTAAAAGTGTTTGGTTTTGGTTTGGTTTGTTTTTTTTTTTTTTTTTAATTAGACTGGACTGTAAAGACAAGGAAACACAGCACTCAGTTATGCACAAGTCTGCAATGTGTTTTATTTATTACATTTTTTCTTTCACAGTATCACAGTCTTTAAGAGAAAAAAAATAGGCTTCTGCTATAAATTCTACTTATATGTTGAGGCCTCTAAAAGAAGCGTGCTGTGCAGAAGAGGTCTCTGTGGAAAACTGAAATATCCTGAGGTCAAAATATGCATCGTTAGAAGATACGGTATGATTCATTGACATTTCTATGAGATAGATTTATAGGCGTATCATTCTGTCTTTGAGTTTACAGGGACTACTACAATTCATAGAGAAAAAAAAAAACACACCAGAAAGCATGAAGTTGCCAATTTTGAGAGCAGAAGAGGGACCTTGCACATTAAATGTCCTTTCAAAAAAATAGACTCTTTGCTCTCTCTGGTCATGAAGAAGAGAGTAAGTTATACTTCCTTCCCCAGCCTTGTTGAATTGAAACCTTCATGAACTGATAATGGTGACACACCTTGAGATCATTTGCGAAACCACCATTCAAATCCTTAAAATATATGTTTTATATTTATGAAGCTTGTGTATTTCTCCCTCCCAGTTTCCTTTCAGGGTTTTTTCAATAAACTTAATATATGAAAATCTAAAATATAACTTTTGCCTTTTACTGATAAACTCAAGGTTTAATTTTACTATAAGACAGTGCAAACAAGTCCAATTTTGCTATTGATCTACAGCTGCAGCATGTTGAATGGTGGGAGTGATGGGAAAAACTCCTTTAAATGTTCAATTTCACAAGCTGTTGGTAACAGCAAGTGATATATGTATTGCACAGGAATAAGAGCCCAAATTTCTTTGTTACACAGCAAGTCAGTGAAAAAAAAATAAATAGTTGTTGTTAAAGGCCACCTGTCAATGTAACGGGAACTAGAGAAGCAACATAAATTTTGTGAAAATGTATTATCCACTTCTGAAATTGCACACCTTCGTTACTGAGTACAAAATCAAAAGATGTGATGAATAAACCTTTTTTTAACTCTCTGAAGACATAAGCTGCATTTCTGTTATTTTGCTAGCATAAAAATATGCTTTTTGACGGAAAGTGATGAAGAAGGACTGGAAATACTTTTCATCACTGTATTTCCAAGCCAGTAATTTAAAAACATGGATTTGATAAATGAAGATATTTAACCTAATTTTGCTGGTTTTTGTAGATGTAAGTTAAAATTCTAAAGGACTGTCAATTTTTTATATACAGAACTTTTCTAAGAGGAAAGTTGAACTAGATTGAGTTGGGTCTCTTTGGAGTGATAATGTTGAATATAATTTGAATATAATCTTTTTTAGATCAGAGAGATTCAGAGATTAGGTAATATATGAAGTCTCATTTTGACCAACTGTGGAGTTTGGGTTTTGGCATGTATGCAATGTGAATAGAAATGGTTAAAAGTACCGCTCATGACTGAATTTTGCTGTAGTCTGAAGTGCATACATTTCATTAATATGCAGACATAAACACAACATCCAAAATCTGTAACCTGGATTATTTTTACTCTTCAAGTGATCTTTTTTCTACAGATTTTTTTCTGTTTGTCTGTTTCATCTACCATTTTTCTGTAATTGCAGAAAAGAATAGATATGGCAGGACACATACTTGTACTAAGGGAAGACTTTAAATAAAATTTAAGTAAGTGGCTGAAAAGCACAGGTCCCATTGACTTTCAGTAGAACTTAAAATTCCATAGTCTGATTTTGAAAACTCTGTGTAATATCTGTTTTTTGGAAGTTTGTCGTAATTATTAATTTTAGAGTAAAATGGCAAAACTGGTTAGTGGCTCTCAACATCTTGATCTGGTCTTCTGTTCAATACATCAGTAATTTATTTTTATTGTCTAGTTTTTGATGACTAGTTATTCCTTCAATATACACAGAACTAAATACCTTTAAGTACTGTTTCTTCTGGAGAGACTTTTATACTTGAAAATTTTCTAGGGGTACTTGGGATCTTTTCTTGTAATCATTTTAAGAGCTCTTATATGCTATGTTTATTTCTTCCTTATAAAGAGACCTCATTTATGCAAAAATCTCCTGCAAATGAATGGGACACGTTATTTTTCATGTTGCTAGTTTTTTATGACCTCTTTAGTGTGCTAACTTGGAAACAATCTTTCTAACAGCTAAGGATAAATATGTAGCTTTTGCCTCCAAATAAATGCAATTACTTTTAATTGTGAGATATCTTTTAAATAAATTTTAGATGACATTTGCTAATTTATTAATTAAAACTGCGGAGTCTGAATCCCAGCTGTCTTTAGCTAAGGGGTTGTTGTAGCTAACTGCTTCACTGCACAAATTGCTTTTAAGGGAAATGTTTTGTTATGATTTATTAGTTGTTAAGTGTCATTTAAAGAGAGACAAAAACATTTTGTGACCTAATGAGCAAACTGAGATTCCTATGGTGGTTTTTTTTTTGGTTTTATTTTCCAAACAGAGACTAATCAAGACACCAGGCAGGAGAATTCTGCAGGAGAAATAACTGTCAGTTTATCCTCCAATATACATCTGAACTATAAGGCCTATTTGGCCTATGAAGTGTCCTACAGGCTAGCTTTTACTTCCACTGCCTTCTACATGATGACCTCTGACTATTTTCCCTCTTAACACAGATGTGAAGTCCATGGTGATTACGAGTACCACTGTGTGGTAATCTAAACAGAAGTTTAAACCACTAAGAAGCCTGCAAGAGTAAAGCACAGAACTGTAGTAAAGTTAGAAAATAATTAGAAGGAGGCAAAAGTAAGAATTCAGAAGCTTAACTGTGACATTTTTCTTTGCCCCCCAGCAAACCAATTGCTGCTCTGTAATGTCAGCCTGCTTTTAGCTTCTTTGTGATTAAGGAATTTTACATTTTTCATATGTATAGGCTGATATTGTAGAACAGTTTTGAAGGCTACGGGTTATAGGAGGTCAGTTCAAGGTATGCTATAAGTAGCTAATTTTCCTCCTGAAAAGTCACATTCTCAATTGCTAGGTTTTCCTTCTTTTTCTACTTGTTTAAGAGAGTTGTAATATATGACTGAAGTTTGGCACTATGAAAATAAAAGTTACTTAAAATAAAAAAATCATTATTAATGGCTAGTAATCAAATAAGTGCTACATATCATTTAGCAATTTAGCCTAATTTTCCTATTGTTAAGTGTAGACATGTGACCACACTTGCAAATGCCAATTACATCGCTTTAGTTCCCCTTGTGTAGACTCAATGAAGTCAGGAGAATCTACCTATTATATTAGCAGGTTTTAACTAAAAGCATTGGAAGTAAATGTATCAGTTAACTTCTGTAACCTACTTTCATATATCACAATCAAATGACAGTGTTTTCCAAATAAAGCTTAGCTGATATGAATACCTCCAATTACTTCATCAGGACTGTGATTCCCCAGTGACACTGTTATAACATTTTAGTTGCTGTGTCCGTTTGCATTGAACTATGTGTACTGTTTTGTTCATTATGAATACATGTCCTGGTTCCGGCAGGGATAGGGTTAATTTCCCCAAGGATGGGAGAGGGCACAGGTATTCCACACCATGTGAGCCATGCCCGGGCTGTGGGGGGGAGCTGCCGGGGGGGAGGGGGCAGGGAGTCGCGGCTCAGCGCGGGCTGCGGCGGCGCGGGTCCGGGTCCGGTCGGTGAGCGGCGGTGCCCTGATCGCTTTTGTATATTCCTTTATCCGTGTTATTGTTACTGTTTCTCTTCCCTTTGCTGTTCTGTTAAACTGCCTTTATCTCAACCCACGAGTTTTGCCTTTTTCTTCCTATTTCCCCCCCACGGCTGTGGGGGGGTTGAGCGAGCGGCCGCGTGCTTCGTTGCTGCCGGCTGAGGCCAAACCACGACAATACATCTCCAGTAAAAATAATTTTTATAAACTAATGTAGGCCGAAACTGGGTTTCAACTTAAATAATTCAGCATTGCTCTCTTCTAATCTCATTTTCAGTGTTCCAGAAGCCATAATGCAGAATATGTGGCTCAGTGTTTTTATAAACTTTTACACTAAGACTTTGTGGTGGTAAAAGGTCAATTAAAAAGTGAGAAGCTGAAGGAAATAATCTATTGTGAGATGTTTGATTTCATTTCTTTTGAAAAATTTACAAAATTTCTGTGTCCCATATATATTACGCAAAGACTGAAAGTCAGAACAGATGTATTCTTTATTTGCAAGTAAATCTCTCTTGTATGTACTTATTTAAAACATTACAGGTCTTTCATATGTGAACTCTATTCCACTCCCTATTGATAGCCAAATTTACAAAATTTGCATCTTTTGGGCAGTAACAGAAACTTCAGTACTATTACTTACATGATATTTGCTCAATCTTTGATGACACAACTGTAATTATTATTACTGTATGAAAATATAGGCTAGGAAGGTGTCATGTGGATTACTGAGTCCTGATGCCCACAGTCCACAACGATAAAAAAGATGCCTGGGTTAGAAAATCTCACAGAGCATCTGTTCCACTCTCCACAGGACCCTAATACCATATCAGAAGTGAATGTTTTCTTCCCTAAAACTCTGAGGAAAGTAGTACTATTAAATCATTATAAAACAAAAATCTATTCCCCAACAGCTGAAAGTGGACTGGATTTCTTAGGACTGACTGAAAGTTTCTGTCATTTCAGGAAACGTACTTAGATCTTCTGATGCTTGTCTTCCTTATCATTAACTAAATAGTACAAATCATACAGCTTTATGTTATACTGGAAGTGTTAGTGCAAACTTACACTCCCAACAGCATGAATAGGTGACTTTAACAGCATGGAGCCTGCCTTGCAGCTCTGCACAGTCTAGGGAAAAATCTTTAACTGATGCATCCTAATTTGAGAAAGCTTTGATAGTTTTGTTTAACTTTTTATCCATACATGTTCAAACATAAAAAAGTAATGTGTGCACAAATATATGGGTGAACGCAGGGACTGCCTTACTTATTTTTAAAGTGGTTTGGGGGTTATTTGGTTGGATTTTTTGGTTTTGTTGTTGTTGTTTTTCTTCATTCTTGGTAAGGAATTTTATAAATGCTTAGTAGAAATTTCTAGTTTTCAGCGTTTCTAAGTATGTGAGTGCATGAATTTATTGTGAAGTTTTTATCATCTAAAATACGCACTATGTTTGGTACTGTGCTTTGAAGTTTAGGCAACAGCTGGGAACTTCTGTCATTTATTTTGTTTTTCTTCACTTGATATCATTATCAAAAGTCACAAGATGGAATTTGTTGCTAAATACAATACTAACATACTGAATGCTCTGAAATGAGACTTCATAAAACAGAATCATGTCTTTTACATTATGTAATATTTTATGATTATCTTCTTCAGATAGAACTGAAGAACTTCATAAAAATTGCCCATATTTTTAGCCAAACCTATCTGAAAATACCTGAAATCGAAACACAATCTGTAAAAGGTAATTGCTTATTTTATTTTCAGTTTCCAAGTGCCCAGTCCATTACCCATCTTGGTATAATTCTCTATGGAGAAAAACCGATTCACTTTTGGTTATACAAAATAGTTCATCATTTGGTGCACAGTTCACACTGACACTTTACATTTCAGTTTTACTGACATTATTTATTTCACAGAGTATTGGGTTGTACAAGATTGCAATTTGTACCTAATAACGTTGAGTATTAAGTATTCTAATACAACAGAGTATTAAAAGTGAGAGCAATTTTTGCTCAAAACTTATTCTGACAAAGTATGAAAACTCAGTAGTAGTGAGTTTTGCAAATATTTATGAATCTGACCAAAATTCTGCTTTTGAAAAAAAGAATAAAATAGCTTGACATTTTCAAACTTAAATGTTATAATTTTCTGGTTTGAAATTACATTTATTTTACAGTTTTAGTTAATTTATTAATTTTAACAAAAAAATACAGACAACTCAAAATTGTGTGGACCATTTCAGTTTGTCCACACAATAGATTTCAAAGAACTCTGCATACTTTTTCTCAGTTTTTTTATTCAGAATTTTAAAGCATTTTCACTGTTAGATGACTTTATTTCCAAACCACCAAAAAACCCCAACATTAAAAAAGTTATTCAACTCCATCATAAATACTTCCATATAAAATTTTTTTCACAAGTACACAGTTCTTATCAGAAGAAGTTACTATCTAAGGATATGTCTGCACACCAGAGCATAAACAGTCTTCACATGAGAGCTACGTATGAACTGTTTCAAGGCAAGGCCTTTAATAGATATTTCACCATACATGAAAGTATACTTGGAACGATGTAAAATCATATCTGGTGTTTGGCATGCTGGATGAAAAAATCTTTGAGAGAATTTCTGGAAGAAATCAGTTTAAGACAGGACTTGAGAGCTTTTAGGTTATATTTTGCAACAAAATCTTGCTGAAGTTATCTGTGGAAAATCTAACTTTATCATAAAAAAGCAGAAAGGATAGTAGTCTTCTAAACATCATCTTATTGATGATATTATCAAAGTTCAGTGTTCAAAAAACCCGAGCAAGAGCAGTCAGCTGAGGATAAAAGGTTGTCTGCCTTCCACCATCATTACAAGTATTATCTTGTCAGTAGAACTTAGAAGTTTTCCAATGCCCATAACAATGTGTTACATAGTCAATGAAATAAGCAACAAACACTTGAGCTTATTTGTATCACTGTGGTACCAGAGTGATCAAATATCATATCATTTTCAGTAGAGTGAACAAATTTTCACACTTGAAATTTATATTGGGCTCTTCCTTAGGCTTGTAATGAGATGCCAATGTCCAACAACATTTTCCTACACCTCTTGGATACGTGTCCCTCCTTATTACTATTTAAAAATATGTGACTAGTACTCTTCTTACCACGCCTTTCATTGGGTTGTCGCGTTTTAAGTTGGCATCAACTGAGACAGCTTCCGAAAGAGACAGTTTTTCCTCTTCCCTGCCCAGCACAACTGCACATTTTGCACCCTCAGGCACATTCATCCGATCATGAGGTGAGCTGGATGAGGCAACTAATGCAAGTTAGAACTGACATATTTGGAGGGTTTCTTCCAGCAGTAGTTAATTTTCAGATTCAGCTCCCTGTCTGACTGCACAAGCTCCATGAGACAAAAGAAAAATTGGGGAAATCATGGACAAGTCAGAGGCAAGGTGGCATCTTTTAGTAGCAGTGGAAGATGATGATGACAATTACAGTATTTGTGATACTGGTATCAGTGTGAAGATCTACAAGGTCTATACTAACTTCACCTCCTTTCCTCTTGTTTCTTACATAATAGAAAATTATATAAATTTGTGTAGGGATATAGCTGCAAAATCAATAGTAAGCAGGTGGAGCACATGGCGGAAGGCAGAGCGGAAGGGATGAGGGGGGAGCAGGGATTTCTAAATCTTCTTTCTTTCAAATGAGCAAACTGTTAGCTCAGGCATGTCTTGTACCTTTCTTATTTTGGGTCTCCGAGGAAGCGAAGCTGAAATGTTGTCAGAACAGCACCGTGACACTGCCCGGTTTCCCTGGCTCTGGAGCTGATGATCACAGGACTGCAGAGAGAGTAAATGCAGCTGATTAAACCCTCATCCACACCCTTCCCAGAAAAAAGGTTTCTGTCAGCACGGGCCAGCTGCTCTCCAGGGCCATGGTACTGGGAGAGGTGATGCCCACCATGGGGCGTCCAGGCAGGACCTGGCAGCCAGGGCTTGCCCCACGACCCAGCCAGGAGCAGGGCAGCCCGAGGACACTGCGGAGCCCCAGCCCTGGGCATCCGTTACCTCCCTAGTGACAGGGACAGGCGGAGGCCAGGACAGGCGGAGGCCAGGACAGTCTGAGGGCCAGCTTGGTGGTGCCCATGGCCGGGCAGGGCAAGGCTGTGTGGAGCTGCAGACCTGCCCTGTAGCTGCATCACTGGGGCAGGGACTGGTGGCCTGGGAGGGCTGTCATGGGGTTCTCAGCTGTGAGCAGGGTGAGGGAGCCCTAAGGGAGCCAGGCAGGAACATTGAGGCTTGGTAGTGTCCTCGGGGCATTGGCAATTTCTGTTGGATCAGCAGGTTGAATTAATTTACTCTTCAGCTGCAAAGTAGCTAGATCTGACACCAGGTGATGGTGACAACCTGCACCTGAGGAGTGGAAGGAAGGAGGGTCTCCCTGTCGGCCACAGCTTGTCATTGCACATGGGAGTTGTAACATGAGACTCATCCTGAGACCTCACTTCTGCAGCAGCTCTACACCCAAACCTGCCAGAAGCCCACCTTCTCTTCCCAAAGCACTCCCCATCTCTTTGTTTTGGTGTGCTACTGCACATTCAGCCATGAACCATCTTGGAGTATGGTTAAGTTTCCCGAAGAGGCCGATCAAACTTTCTCCCACAAATCAACAAGAATAAAAATCACAGCATAACTTTGTTGTTGATATACCACCTTGATTGTCCTCTTACAGACCAAGAAAAGCTGCATAAGATCTCAAAAATCAGAAAACGGAAAAATGAGGTGAGGAATCATCAACAACTGTGTTTTTTATAATAAAATAATAAATTATAATAATGATATAGAAGAAAAGGGTGTTTATTTGTTAGCTCTAAAGTCCTTTGCATGAATCTACTTTGTTGCTTGGTATATTAAAGCTATTTCATTATATACTTGCTCTTGTGACATGGTTAACTTTTCCAATAGACAAGAAAAAACCATGGTGTTTTCTCCCATTTAAATCAGTTTTATCATACTTTGTGTTTGGTCTCAATGTGACCTGAAAGGTGTTTCAGGTTTGTCATGTGACATTGTACCATCGCAATTGGGAACTTTGTGTTTCTGTCAGTCCTACAAAAAAAAAAAAGTTTCTCATTTTTCACGTGGATTTGAAAAACACAAGAAAATAAGGCACAGTAAATCAGAATCAACCTGTTTTTATACTGATTATGAAATAGCTGAGCTTGGTATTAGTTATCGAATCGAACCTGTAAATTTTATTCTGTGCTGAATGAAAGCAGCCATACACCTTGAAGCTACCCAGTACGAAACAAACATGTCCCATCTAATAGATTTTAAAAAGCTCAGTAATCATAACACAGAGGTATAATTGCTACAATTATTTATAAAGAACAGATAACAATCTTTTAAAAAGCTATTTTAAAACTTGAGTTTTCATTATTATTGTGATAGGATGACCAGTATCTTTGTTTCATACAAACATGTGATTGATGATAAGCATATATGTAAGCAGGATAGTGACAGTGTTTTTATATATGACTTCTAATTATATATTTACAGGCACTAGATTCAAACAAATAAACAAAAAAATCATCTGTTAATGATGAATATATTTCAGTGCAGGAGTTTTGTCAACTTTGTAAGGAAAATGTAAATAATTTATCAGTTCCTTGCCATGTACATCTTCAGAGATTTTGACAGACTGAATTTTTATATATTGTGTCTGTTTAAGATTTTTTTTTAATTCTGACCTTGAGGTTACATACAGGATCCTTGTGAAGAGAAACTTTTGCTTCAGGATCTCATTTCTCTGCAAAATGGGTTATGAATAATACTTATAGAAAGCAGAGTAGGCTACAACACATAGGCTCTGTGATCATAGTCACCGGTGCAATCATGGGCCTTTGCATATTTGAAATAAGAACTGGTCCAACAATTGAACGCCCTTTACTTTGCAAATAACCAGAAACAGAATTACGGTATTTATTCTAGACAGCATCATTTGAAACCCCATAAAATGGAAGAACTAGCAATATGTTTGGAAGAGCTAGCTATATTGGGAGAGAGAAACAGTGTGACAAAGAAAGATAAAGCTGCATAGGATGATACCTTTTTTTTCTGATAAGCCATCACACCTCAGCAACTTTGTGGGGTCAGATTTAGATGAAGTTCTACATATGGGCCTTACCCATCAATCTTTCCTGTACATTTTCAGGTTAAGTGGCTGAGGGTTTGAGAATATTTGTTACAAGTTGAATCACTCTCTGCTTTACATTTTTGGTGTGGGGCTCAAGTAATTCATCCTACATCTAATGTAGTTTTCTTCTCTGTCTCCATTCTGGAGTGGCTATTTAGTTTCCGCATTGTGGGCACAGAAGAGAACTTCACTCAATAGTGTCATTGCAGGGAGGAACTACTGAGGTCCAGAAAGGATCAAGGCACTGGTTTCTGTATGGTAAAATCTCATGCTTTCCCAGGCTTCATGACATGGGGGATTTCCTGTCATCTGGAAGCTCAGCCCTGATGGCTGCTGTCCACATATTATAAAAAAAGTTGAGGGCTACAGAAAAAAGTCCCTAAAAATTGCAATTTGGTATAGCTATATTGATCTTTATCAGGCCTTTGACTGTAAAATCCTTGCCAAACCCCTACCAAGGCCTAGAAACGTCTGGGATGTAATTGAAGTATAGCATGAGACCCAGGGGCACGATAAACATATGGATACTCTCAGTCATCTCATTTCAGCAGTCATGCTGATGTATCATGTGCCTGATGCAGACAGGCAGATAGGCAGATGGACTTTGCCTTCTTTCCCCACTCCATCCCCTTCTTAATTTTTTCCTGGCTGATCCTATAAGTCAATGACATATTAACTAGTGCCTTAATTTTAAGCTACACTAACCTTTTAGAATGGCTTATTGTAAATCAATTTGTATTTTGATAGTAAGTGCTGTGCTGTCCTTTTCTTCTCTGGAAACTAGTGTGACTCGTTTCTTTCTCTCCCTGCAGTTCTATTTCTCTGCATGGATGGGCAGCCTTCTTGGAAGGCATGAGCCCTCAGGGGCTCACAGCTACATAGATGCATAGACAGAAGAAGTAAGCAACCACAGAGGAGTGCTGGCCACCTTTCTAGAGAGTTTTCTGATTTGGCATGTTGTCATTTGACCAACATTTTTCACATCAGACTGGCCTGAAATCCACCTCCATTCTGACTGGGTCAACCTCTGAGTGCAGTGGGGAGTCCAAAATACTATTGGCCTTTTCCTTTTGCGAGGTTTTGAGGGTTTGGGGGTAGGGCCCAGCTTACAATGTACATGGGAGGGGCTTCAGGTGACTTCACATCAGCTACCTGTATGCTAGCACATGTGTGCATCGATAAAACTGGGGAGATGTAGACACCTGTTCTATTAACCTGCTTTTGTTGCCTGGGTTGGGGTTTTTTTGGTTTGGTTTGATTTGGGTTTTTTTTTTGTTGTTGTTTGGGTGGGTTTTTCGTGTGTGGATAGGAAAAGCAGAGTGGACTTCCTGTTCCATGGAAACATAGAAGATAAAATTTCAGGGCCATTGAGGTCAGCTGCAGTGGTGCTACCTCCAGACTACCTATGTACATGCGTATGTTTCATGGTGTCACTCATTTGTCTTCCTTCCTGAGTACGAGGGAACTGGCAGCAGTTGCCTCAGGCTTTATGAAGTTCAACTAGTTTGATTTTGTGTACACGGTATGGTTCTCCAGACTCCTCTCAGAAATAAAGCAAGGAGCAATAAGACACAGTAATCCTCATGGTTTTAGCTTTTAGTCAGTCGCCTGAAGGTATATATCCATCTTTAGCTTCACAGAAATTCAACCTTGGCTGAAAACTGCAGGTATTCAGACATGGGTGTGTGGCCGAAAACAGCAAGAAGGTACTGTTCACAGTGCACACTAGCACTCTGATACATAGAGGCTGATGTTTTTTGAGGAAAATGGAAGCTGACGTGTCTCTGTTGGAAGACCTGAGAGCTTAAGGAAAACAGATATCTTGAATCTGGTAGTAGATTGTGTCTATGAGTGCCCTACTGCCTACTTAGAGTTGAGGAGTTCAGCCTGGGTAGAGGCTTGCCTGATGCTCTGGATGTGATTGATGCAAACCATATAAGTCAAATGACATGAAAAATAACATTTTTAGACTTTGACTAACACCATGCCCAGGTTAAATTTTGTCACCTCACCTCAGAAGGCTGTCCTTGGCCATTAGGAATCTAAGTCTGATAGATGGCAACAGTGGGGACCATTTTCTCAATAGGCAGTGGTTCTTGTAAAGTCAATGTTAACGCTGAAGAGTGTGTATTAGGTCCTAGAAAAGTACCTCGAATGTTCCCATTCCTAATTTAAAGCCTTGCAATTGCTACTATTCTTCTCAGAATAGCAGCACAGGATAAGATCCTACATGTACATACACATGTCCCTTGTGCCAAATCTCCTGTCTATAACAGAGGGAATTCCTAACAGGCAGGGTAATACTCAGCTGTGCAAAAGGGAAAATCAGCTGTGTCTTGGGGAATGCTTGGGATGTACCCATCATGGGTTGAGGACATCACTAGGAAAATTCCTGGCCTGGTACAGCCCTCAGACTATTACCTATTACTGCTCTTCAATGTGGGTGGCAATAAAACCACAATGCATAGTCCAAGGGCAACCAAGAGATTTCAGGGCCTTGAGATGGTTGGTAAGGGAATCCAGAGCACAGATTATTTTTTTCTCTCTCCTTCCAGTTGCAGGCAGTGACATTGGAAGAAACAGACAGACCTGGTCTATTAATACACGGCTCTGTGGCTGGTGTCACCACCACAATTTTCATGTTTTTGACAAGTGGATGGCCAACATGGCATCAGGCTTGCTGACGTCCAATGGGATTCGCCTTTCTCAAAGGGGGAAGAGGGTCTTTGCTCACCAGCTAGCAGGGCTCATTGACAGAGCTTTAAACTAGGCTTGAGGGGCAAGGGGGGCAATATCAAGCTTGCCCGTAACAAGCTGTGGGATGACAGGCAATGATTAGAGAGACAGGGTGTCAGTGAGGGCCCTCAGCCTGTTGCTCTGAGACATGTTGCAGAACACTTGAACTCTTACGGAGATGAGACAGGGACTCCTGAGGTAATAAGACCTAAGAGGGAAACACCAGTGAAATACCTCAAAGGGATTAAGGGGTGTTCCTCTATGAAGGTGACATGGCCAACAGCCCAGCTGCAGTGCCTCTACACTAATGCATGCAACAAGCAGGAAGAGTTGGAAGTCACTGTGCAGCAGGAAAACTATGATAACATTGCCATTACTGAAACTTGGTGGGACTAATCCCATGACTGGAGTGCTGCTATTGATGGCTACAGGCTGTTCAGAAGGGACAGGTGAGGAAGGAGGAGTGAAGGCATTGCCCTCTACATCAAGAAATGGATAGAGTGTGAAGAGCTATCTCTGAAGAATAGCCACAAGCAAGTTGAAAGATTATGGGTAAGAGTTAGAGACCAAGGCAGCAAAGGGAACCTTGTGGTTGGTGTCTTCTACAGACCACCTGATCAAGGGGAGCCTATTGATGGAACCTTCTTGTTCCAGCTACAGGAGGCATTGTGCTCACGGGTTCTCATCCTGCTGGGGGACTTCAGCCGCTCTGACATCTGCTGGAAAAGTAGCACAGAGAGCAGTAGGTAATCCAGGAGACTCCTGGAATGCATTGAGGATGACTTCTTAAGCCAAGTAATGGGAGGATGAGATACTGGACCCATTGGTCACCAACACAAGTGAGCTAATCAGTCACGTCAAGATTGGAGGCAGCCTGGGCTGCAGTGATCATACACTGGTGGAGTTCACAGTCCTGAGGGATATGGGTCAGGGGAAGACTAAAGTCAGGACCCTGAATTTTAGGAAAGCAAAATTCCAGCTGTTCAAGGAGGTAGTCAGTAGGACACCCTAGGAAACTGCCCTGAGGGACAAGGGAGAAGAGCAGAGCTGTCAGATTTTTAAGGATGGTTTCCTGAGACAACAAGAGCTCTTGATTCCCAGGTGTAAAGAATGAGGAAATGAAGGCAAGAGACTTGCATGGCTGTGTCAAGACCTGCTGGTCAGACTAAAGGGTAAGAAGGAAATGCACTGTCAGTGGAACCAGGGACAAGTATCCTGGGAGGAGTATAGGGATGCTGCCTGGTTTTGTAGGGATGGGGTCAGGAAAGCCAAGGCATAGCTTGAACTGAATGTGGCAAGGGACGCAAAGAATAATAAGAAAGGCTTCTACAAGTATTTAATCTAGAAAAGGAAGTTTAAAGGAAGTGTACCCCCCACGCTGAACAAGACTATGAAACTGGTAACAACAGACGAGGAGAAGGCTGAGGTACTCAATAAATTTTTTGCCTCAGTCTTCACCGGCAACATCTCTTCCCACAACTCTTGAGTGGACGGACCACAAGACGGGGACTGGAGGAGCAAAGTCCCTCCCACTGTAAGAGAAGATCAGGTTCGTGACCACCTGAGGAACCTGAACATACATAAGTCTATGGGACCTGATGAGATGTATACCTGAGTCCTGAGGGAACTGGCTGATGTAGTGGCCAGGTCACTCTCCATGATATTTGAAAAGTCATGGCAGTCAGGTGAAGTCCCTGGTGACTGGAAAAAGGGAAATGTTGCACCCATTTTTAAAAAGGGTAGAAAGGAGGACCCTGGGAACTACCGACCTGTCAGCCTCACCTCTGTGCCTGGGAAGATCATGGAACAGATCTTCCTGGAAACTATGCTAAGGCATATGGAGGACAGGGAGGTAATTTGAGACAGCCAGCATGGCTTCACCAAGGGCAAGTCCTGCCTGACCCAACCTAGTGGCCTTCTATGATGGAGTGACGACATCAGTGGACAAGGAAAGACCTACAGATGTCATCTCTCTGGACTTCTGTAAGGCCTTTGACACATTCCCCCACAACATCCTCTCTCAATTGGAGAGATAGGTGTACTGTTCAGTACATAAGGAATTGGTTGGATGGTTGCATCCAGAAGGTAGAGGTCAACAGCTTCATGTTGAGATGGAGACCAGTGACAAATGGTGTTCCTCAGAGGTCTGTATTGGGACCAGTACTGTTGAGTATCTTCATCAATGACATAGCGGAATCGAGTGCACCCTCAGCAAGTTCGCAGACAACAAGCAGCTGAGTGGTGAGGTTGACGTGTCTGAGGGATGGGATGCCATCCAGAGGGAAGTGAACAAGCTCAAGAAGTGGTCCTGTGTGAACCTCATGAGGTTCAAAAAGGCCAAGTGCAAGGTCCTGCCCCTGGGTTGGGGCAACCCCCAGTATCAATACAGGCTGGGGGAGGAAGGGGTTGAGAGCAGCCCTGCTGAGCAGAACTTGGAGGTACTGGTGGATGAAAAGCTGGACATGAGTCAGCAATCTGTGCTTGCAGCCCAGAAGGACAACCATATCCTGGGCTGCATCAAAAGAAGCGTGGCCAGCAGGTCGAGGGAAGTGATTCTGCCCCTCTACTCTACTCTTGTGAGACCCCACCTGGAGTACTGTGTCCAGCTCTGGGACCCCAACCATAAGAAGGGCGTGGACCTGTTGGAGCGAGTCTAGAGGAGGGCCATGAAGATGATCAGATGGGTGAAACGCCTCTCATATGAGGACAGGCTGAGAGAGCTGGGGTTGTTCAGCCTGGAGAAGAGAAGGCTCCGGGGACACCTTATAGCAGCCTTTGAGTACTTAAAGGGGGCTTATAAATAAGATGGGGACAAAATTTTTAGCAGGGTCTGTTGTGATAGCAGAAGGGGTAATGGCTTTAAAATAAAAGATGATAGATTTAGGCTAGATATAAGGAAGATATTCTTTTACAATGGGGGCACAGAAACACTGGCACAGGTTGCCCAGAGAGGTGATAGATGCCTCATCCCTGGAAAAACTCAAGGTCAGGTTGGACAGGGGTCTGAGCAACCTCATCTAGTTGAATATGTCCCTTCTTATTGCAGGGGGGGTTGGACTAGCTGACCGTTAAAGGTCCCTTTCAACCCAAACTGTTCTATGGTTCTATGATTCTTTGATTCTATGATTCCATGTGTGGTAAGACAGTGGAGGTGTGAGGGTTGACATAAAAATCTAGCATTTTTTGGGAAGATAATGATGTGTGAAAATGGGATGGGTGATATGGAATTCTAGATGGAGCTCAGATGTGATTTGGAAAGGAAAAGAGGAGGCTAAGTATTTCAGAAGGAAAAAAAGTAGACCTTTATGTAAGTCTTGGTTGTGACCTCACATTGTCTAATATTGGCCCTGATTGCCATGGTCATTTTTCCATTTATGTGGCCCAGAGCAGTTTTTCTGCAGGAGGCTATGATTATATATCAGCAGGAGAGAGTGTAACTTTTCCTTTTCTCAAGACCACAGAGGGAAAGAAAAATAAATTCAGGTTTTCCTCCATAGACTCATATCATTTTATCCAAATGGAAGATATTTATGTCAAGCAAATGCTATTTATTTTTGGGAGCAGAGTTTTAACAACCCTGTTGTGATAGAGAGAACAAACTGTATCAGAACAAAAAGTTACTTGCTTCAAGGATAAATAATTTTAAGATCATTATTTATTTTTTACAAACAATTGTAGCTGTTTTATTTCTTTGAAATGATTACACGGTGGGTTTTTTTAAATCAGATCTGTAGTTTCATTTTACTTCTTATTGAGAGGATGCAATTAAACATATAATACAGTCTCAGATTCATGTTAATGATGATCCAGCAAATTGAGGCATTTTACTCTGTTGTTCAGTTGTGTTTTGTGGTTAAACTGTAAAGCCCTATTTGAAATGATAATAATTTCAAAGCTTTCTTCAGGATTTATGTCTTTGCTAGTAATCTTGACTTGATGAATTGATAATCAGTGGTTAAAACAAATATCCTGAGCACTAAGATTATTTAAAACTATTTATATCTCTCTCGCTATTCATTTAATTTTATGCACGGTGAACTGATAAGAAAGTGTGCAAAGACTATCACAAAAAATACTTTTTATGAGAATAAGTAAGAGGAACTGAGAGGGGTGAGCATGACTTTAATTTACTGAATAACAATCTTGGGAGAAAATCAGTTCCTCTGCGGTTCTGGTAATGTGAATGGGAGTTATTTACATCTATTAGGAGGCCTGTTTTTCCCAAAGAGATCATACACTTTGTATCAGTTTCTGCTTAAATAGGCATCTTAGAATAGTTCTTTCTCCTTATTTAGATACGGGAAGGCAGAGAGGAGAATTAATTTCAGATGGCTTTAAGCAAATGTTAGAAAGGTTAACATTCACAGACTTTCAAATATCTTTTGGGCAGCTGACATTTTCAAATACTAAGCTTTTTCCTTTAGCTGAATTACAGTGCCAGGCAGAAAGCAATGGATGTGTGAAATGAAATATGCCATTCAAATACAGAAAAGAAGGGGAAAACTGCTTGTAACTATTACAGAGAATAAAAGGTAAAATTGAAAGCCTCTGCTACAAGCCAAGTGTTCTGTATGAGGCATTTCACGTGGACTTGATATATTTTATGTATGAGAAATGCTTGGAAACTTTTTTCTCTCACCAAAATATCTCCAAGAGTAATTTATTTTCAGATGAGGAAATTGCCTATTCAAATGAGAGAAAGATGTGGTTTAAAATTCCACAAAGCCACATTGCAAGCTGAACCTGAACACCAGGCAGTGCTACTAATTGGACTAACATGTCTGAGTACTACTTTGGATTCAAGATGGAGTCAATCTGTTAATTTTTTTTTTTTTCTTTAAAGCTGATATGCCTGTAGCATGCATCCCTATAGTATGGAAGCTGATTATGCATCACCAACATGTACATGTGTATATAAATATATATATATGATTGTTGCTGGGGGAAAAAAAAAATATATATTTCCTATTACAGTACAGATATATGCCAATCATTGACCTAATTAAATACAACTCAGTGAAGAGTTTCCCAGCAGCACTGCATCAAAATATTTCAAACAAATCCATTTGTACCGTGAATCCAATGTACATTGGCAACAGAAAACAGGTTTTACCTAGAGAAACATTAATGTTTCTCTGCATTCAACCTACAAATGTTGATGCCTCCAGTAACATGGAGGTTAATCAGTCATGAACATCTTTGTAACCTCCTAAGAAACTGGAGCCTGTGTAGTGACACAGTGTCTGCCAGTACTGCTAATAACTTCTCGACCTGATAGCCTTCTTCAGCCACATTTAACAAAGATTTAACAAATAGATGTCCCTCAGCCATGGGACATTGCAATGATTTTTACTAATTTTATTCATGTACTAAAAAGGAAGGAAGGGAGCTAGTAGTACTGAAGCCAGAGTAACTACTGCTAGAGGGAACTGAGGGTGCTGTAGGGAGGATTTGGTGATGAAAGTGTGCTAAATTATGAAAAGTAGGGCATGTGGATATAGAGAGAACCTGACATTACTGTTATAGGATGGAGAACTGCCAGAGAAGAACAGAATTGCAGTGGGGTTGCTGTAAGGACAGGACAGAGGTGAGATCTGTTTTTATTTCAATGAAAATAGGCAGAGGGAACATATGGGAAGGTGGACATAAGTCTATGGCAAACCAGGTTTAACCACAGTTTTATGGTTAGTGGGACAATTCAAAAGTTTTTAATTCATAACATAGCAATAACAGCGATAGCAGCGATATCGATAGCAGTAAAAATTTTCCATCATAAAGATATTGTCTTCTGATAAAAAAAAAGATGAGTTTCTCTCCTACATTCATGAACGTGGCTGTAACATACATGCCAAATATGAGAACCATGGGCATTTCATAAGGACCGTAAGATAAACAATTCAACATTTCAATATGGAAACGCTCAGCATTTTATTTCAGGAATAATTAGTCCTTGTTTTAAAAATCACTGCATAAAAACGTACACACAGTCCTTGCAAGAACTCATACCAAGTATCTTCTCAGCCATAACCACTAGGCTACCAAAGTGACCTCTTCATGGGTTTTCTCACCCTGTTCCTTAAATTATTTTTTGAGCAGTAAAAGCAGTTCCAAGAGGAGAATGAGGAGCACTGTGAACTGTGAGCTGTGCACTCTGCCAATGGACACTTCCATGCTTTGTGTCTAAGATACCTATTTATTATCATGAGTTCTGTACAGAGCCCAGTTACCCAACTTGGTATTGATTCTGCTGTAGGCATCACAGAATCACAGAATGGTCAGGGTTGGAAGGGACCTCTGGAGATCATCTAGTCCAACCCCCCTGCCACAGCAGGGTCACCTACAGCACGTTGCACAGGATGGCGTCCAGGCGGATTTTGAATGTCTCTGGTGTGGGAGACTCCACAACCTCTCTGGGCAGCCTGTTCCAGTGCTCTGCCACCCTCAAAGGAAAGAAGTTCCTCCTCATGTTTAGATGGAACTTCCTATGTTCAAGTTTGCGCCTGTTACCTCTTGTCCTACCACTGAAAAAAGACTGTTCTCATCTACTTGTCACCCTCTCCTTAAGTATTTATAAGTATTGATAAGATCCCCAGTCTTCTTTTCTCCAGACTAAAAAGACCTAAGTCCCTCAGCCTTTCCTCATAAGAAAGATACTCCAATCCCCTAATCATCTTAGTAGCCCTTTGTTGGACTGTCTCCAGCAGTTCCCTGTCCTTCTTGAACTGGGGAGCCCAGAACTGGTACTCCAGATGCGGCCTCACGAGGGCAGAGTAAAGGGGGAGGATGACCTCACTCGACCTGCTGGCCACACTCTTCTTGATACACCCCAGAATGCCATTGGCCTTCTTGGCCACCAGGGCACATTGCTGCCTCATGGTCATCCTGTTGTCCACCAGGACTCCCAGGTCCCTTTCCACAGAGCTGCTCTCCAGGAGGTCAGCCCCCAGCCTGTACTGATGCATGGGGTTATTCCTCCCCAGATGCAGTACCCTACACTTGCCCTTGTTGAATTTCATTAAGTTCCTCTCTGCCCAACTCATTAGCCTGTCCAGGTGGATGATTAGCTGAATGGTGGCACAGCCTTCCGGTGTGTCAGCCACCTCTCCCAGTTTTGTATCATCAGCAAACTTGCTGATGGTACACTCTATCCCTTCATCCAGGTCATTGATGAATATATTGAACAGGACTGGACCCAGTACTGACCCCTGAGGGACACCCCTTGTTACAGACCTCCAACTAGACTCTGCACCACTAACTATAACTCTCTGAGCTCTATCGTCAGCCACTGTTCAATCCACAAGGCATAGGGACCTTCATTTGATTTGGCCTTGTGTATCTTTTCCAGAACGCCATTTACAGGTGTATTGGCTCTTGCTGAGATGGAGTTACTTTTCCCCATAGCAGCCCTCATAGTGCTGTGCTTTGTATAGGTAGCTAGAAATGTGTTGATAACATACCAGTGTTTTGGCTACTGCTGAGCAGTGCTTGCACAGCATCAAGGTTGTCTCTCCAGCATTCCTGCGTCACTAGTAGGCTGGGGGTGGGCAAGATCTTGGGAGGGGCCAGGACAGCTGACCCAACTGACCAAAGGGATATTCCATACCATATGAGATGTGCTCAACAATAAAAGCTAGGAGAAAGGAGGGGGGCGGGCAGGTGTGTGCATTCGCTATCATGACATTTTTACTTCTGGAGCAACCTTTACATGTATTGAAGCCCTACCTCCCGGGAAGGGGCTGGACATTACCTGATGATGGGAAGTAAAGAACAAATCTTTTGTTTTCCTTTACTTCCATGCATGGCCTTGGCCTTTGCTTTATTAAACCGCCTTTATCTTGACACAAGAGTTTTTTCCATCTTATTTCCTCCCCACCCTGTCTTGCTGAGGAGGGGAGTGATAGAGCAGCTTGGTGGGTACCCAGCATCCAGTCAAGATCAACACACCACAGTCCTTTTTGACAGCCAGTGCGGGGTACACTACCAAAACCTTGCCACACTAACCCAATACAACAGTATAATCAGAAGAACTCTGTGAGAGGAATATTGTTTTCTATAAATTTAAAAATACTTCCAATTCCTTTTACAGGACCCTGTTTAGGCTGTAAAGGTTGTGAGACCAGAGACTTTTTCCTTTCCTCCCTTGTTATATGTATCAAAATGAAAGACAAATCATGGTGTCTATAGGTGTAAGCTCAATACAATTAATAGTTGTCCAGGCTTAATCTTCATTACTTTATACATCCCTTCTTTTCGTGGCTGATCATGATTCAGTGTTTGCGTGTTGACCTCTTTGAGATTAAAAAATCCAACTTTTGGCTATGATTTAACAGTATGACAGCTAGTATTTACTCTTCACACTTTCTTCTCAACAGTGCCAACTGAAAGCATAAGATTTGATAAATATATTTGTTCAAAAACCCATGTATTTCATATAAAAGCTGAACAATACTGTCCATATAAAAGCTAAGAAATACTTTAAACCCCATAACTTCTGTTATTTGAGTACATAACTCACAGCAGTAGATTTAAAATACACTTAAATATTTTGTTGAATTATGCTCTAAATATAACTGAACATATGTCTGGTTCTTGGGAGCAGGGGCATTAAAAAGTGACAGCAGGCTAGACTTTGAAATTGAGTGCTAACTGTCTGAACAGCATAGCTCAGTGAAAACGACGTACATGTAACAACAAAGCAAGGTTGTGTGACCAAAGCCTCTGTGGCTGTTGTTGGGGACTGAAAAGAAGTCATTCTTCAGAATGTTTTGGTCCTATGGCAAATGCAGACTGTTTAATAACCTACTGCAGCTGAAATACTTAATGACAGAATGTCCAAGATGATAGTGAAAGTTACTATCAGTTAATCTACTCTTCAGTAAAACATAACCAAGGTAAATTTTCAACATTAAAACATTTTCTCGTTCTGTACCAGAATAAAAACAAATTCTTTCATGGGATTTGTTTTTAGTAACATGACATCAAATGTATGATTTGCAACCAGTTGTCCTAACTGTTAACGCACAGCTGACAGTGGGCTGTTCACCTTCCTGCCTGTGCTCTGCTCATGTTAGAGAAGTCTGGAACCTTAGTCCACATTCTACCTAAACACTGTAGTTATCAGCTCATTGACTATCATAATTTTCCTTTTTAAGTTCCACAGTAAAACCCGAGTGAATTAATTATTGTAAATTATACATTTGTTTTCCATTTTAAAGAAGTTACTTTGATACAGAAACGAACAAGAGGAGTTGCCAGTCAGGTGTCTACAATTGAAATTTTCTTTGTTGGCTCACTTGCCTATTATGGCTACACTTTCAGTTCTGGTCTCAGTCAGTTGTTGTTGAAATAGGGTATGGTGTGAAGGTCTACTTTTCCATTTTGGGAAATCATACTTACGTTGGAGACATGAGGTGATCAAACTCTATTTCTGATAAAGCAGTGCTGCTGCATAATGAAATAGAAATATTTAAATTCTTCATTTTGGTTGATGTTCTTGGTCCTCTAAATATATTTGGGTGTTTTTAATCTTTTAATCAAAAATACCATTTTTTGTTAAAATTTGTATCAAAGGAGAAGTCTGAGGTTTGGTAACAGGAGTGGAATCAGACATGAAGTAACAAAGAAATGAAGGGAGGATTAGATAATCTAAAATGGAAACTTTTCGATGTAGTTAGCAATACCTGCAGACAGAGGTGGCCCAGGAACTTAAATATTTTTTGTGTTATCTTTAGAGATCCTTGAATGATTGTGTGTATGTGTGAGATATGTATATTAGTTTCATGATTTTAGATTATTGTGTTGTAAAATTATTCTTCTTATAGCTGAAATTGTGATTTGCCTAAAACTTATATAGATGTAAGAATGCACAGGTGGGATCCTATAAGAGAATTCCATGGGAAATATCTACAAAACAAAAGCATTGCCATTGGATGCATTTCTTACCTACTGTCAAAACAGCTCAGGTAAAAAACTTCTATCCTGACTCTGCAGCACCTTTGAGTCCCAAATCTCATCTGACCAACAGCATCAATACTACTCTTTAAGAAACAGATGTACTGGTAATTTTGTGTGTTGTTATATCTAGCCATTAACAGAAAGCCAGAAATTCCTCTTTCTGAAAGAAAGTTTAGAGCAAGGTGGCCATAGCTATCTGTTGAAAGGTCTGATGACAAAAAGATGTCCAGCCCTGCTACCCAGCTTTACTTACGCAGATAAGTACGTGCAATGAGGGCCTGAAGCAGACATATGATGGCTGAAAGCCAACTGCCAACTTGCATTTGTTTTCTACGATTTTTTAACTCAAAGTTTATATTGTTTATTATAAAGACAGCTAGTATCATGTGCAATGTATCAATGACGTTATAAAGTCTTAATAAACATATATATATCTTCTACACTGCATGGTTTGTGACTATAAGCTTCCCCTCTAAAGCACCTGAGAAAAACTGTCTTTGAAATTTTTAGGAAGAGTGAGAACAGTTGCAGATATGTAAACATTGATATGAAAAAGAGAAGTATTTAAAATATAGTGAAAAGCAGGGAAAGCACAAACAGGAAATAGAAGAAAGCTGAAGGAGAAAATGGGGGAAGGAAGGAAGGAAGGAAGCAAGGAAGCAAGCAAGGAAGCGAGAGAGGAAGGGAGGGAGGAAGGAAGGGGAGCCACGTGGGAATAAAAATAGAAATAAAATTAGAAAAATACAGATGATAGGAAAAAAACAAGAACAGATGATAGCAAAGACAGAAATATATACCATTAGTCTGAGCTGTTTGGGACAACTGGAGCTTTCTGACTAGTGCTTTGAGAGAGGAGTACAAAAGAAATAGAGAGGATAGAAAATGAATTAATTTTGATATCTGAAAGGAGTGTGTATTTTTTTGTATCATTTTGTATCATTTTGTAGGATGAAATCAAGAGGAAGCAGTAAGGACAAAATAGTGTATGGACTCACATTTTTTCCTGTGTAAGTAAATGTAGATTTAGTAACTACTGGGGACTTACAGTGGGGTCACAAGCTGTACTTGTAATGCTAATTAAGATGGAGAAGAAGGCAAGGAGCAGTACAGTTCTAGGGAGTTCTATAGTAGATCAGGTTGCGTTATTTTAGCAGTCATTTTGTTCCAGTAGCTAAGGTTTGTTACGAATTTTGTGATAAAGTCTTACATATGGTTTGTAAAATTCAAGGATATGAAAGTCCTTGGTGATGGGGGAAGTCTAATTTTTGAGTGTAGTGTTTGAGTCTTGAAGGCAGGGAGTTGAAAATTTTTCTCCCAGCCCAACAGTTGCATTTTTTTATTTTCTTGAAATTTTTCTTTACCTCTTTCCTTTTGCAGATCTATTTGTTTGCTTGGATTTCCTGAACTACAGTGACCTTATTTAATGCCTCAGAGCATTCTCTGTGTTCAGTGGTACTTGTACAGACCTGTTCTGCTCATCTATAGTACTTGAAAACATTATATAAGGAGACATGGGGCTTGACTTTGTTGTACTTTTTTCTGAAATTCTTTCTGAGATCAGTGAGAAGTGATGCACAGACAATGCAGCCTCAGAGAGAAAAGGACTTCGATTCTGCACTTGCTGTAAAGCTGTTTTGCTGCTGCCATAACTGTGCTAAGATTATGGAAACTGGATACGTGTTCTCTTACGCTGTCAAAAATGCACTGTCACTGCATCTATGAGATCAGTTACTAATTTTTAAGTATATTCTGCATAGTTTTAGGACCAGACTTACTGCTTTTTACACTTTCTGTTCAGCATATATCTGTCTTGCTCAACCTTTCACAAAGCTTTTTCCTGTGCAATAACCACTAGAATGTGCTTATAGCTTAGCAGGATATGATCACTTTTCAAATCTTTCCCCTGCATTTTACTGCCACCTTTGCCAATGGCACTGCAAAAATGAGGAAATTTTACAAGACTAAGGGAACAAGAGTTCTCTTTGGAATAGCTTTTTATTTCTTGAAATCTATATTGTATCAAATTAATAAACTCTTTTTTGACAAGAATCCTCTAGATGAGGCTGGAAAGGAATTGACATACAGTGAACATAACATCTTTTACTTAATTTTGAGGTTTAGTGCATTATTAAGACAAATGTAACTCTTAATTGGCTAAACATCTGATACAGAATTTCTTGTCATGTTTTAATTCATTTGCTTTTTATAATTTTATATCTCAGTTGAGCTATTATAGCAAGTTTACACCATCTAAGAACTGTCTTGCTTCTTGCTGTATCTATTTCTTTCTAGAGTATTGCATTTGTATGTTATCTGTAAAAATGTGGGGGGACTAGAACAGTTGAGACACTAAGAACCAAGCATGACTTTTAAGGCGTTGTTTTTTTTTTTTTAGTTAAAAAGATTGTAATATACAAAAACAGAAAAAAAAATTTCAGATGCAGCAATGACTCCAAACTGATTTCCTTTAAGAATACCCAAGATCATTTTATTCCATTATAATTTGTTCTTTCACACTTTTGCTTGTCATTAAAAATTGTTCTGATGTTTGCCAGGAGGGTTGTGAATAGCATTAGTCATGGGGCTATAACATTATGATGTCCGTAGTGTCTTGACTTCCCAAAAACTTTGAACTGCCACAAAGTGTGTATGCCTGGAATGCTTTATGTGTTTGTGTGTGTGAATAAAATTTGTCTGTGAGAGGAAAAAAGAACAAAAGACATTAATCACCTGAATGGGAGTGTTACCCTATTTGCTTTAGAACATAGATTATTGATTAAGTGGCTATACTAGCTGCCATTCAAGTCAATAAATAGTATTGAAGGGAATTTGTAATTTGGTCTAATTGCTCCCCAGGGACAGGCTAGAGATCCTACTAATTCTAGTCTTGATGTAATATTGTGACTTGATTTTACACAGTCTGCAGCTCCATGCTTTTTTAAGTTATTTCAGAAAGACATTGTTATGCGTTCTAATGTATTGTTGACCAAATGTGACTGGAAGGTCTATTTCAACTCTTGCCAAAGAAAATATCTTTGCCACTGGCCTAAGGCTATAATGAAATGTCTCCTATAGTCACATTTTTTGCATGATTGTTCCTTCTACAAAAAACACTTAACATTTCAGAATTCTGTAAGCACACACAATAGTTTCTATCTTTTAGTTTAGAGTTCAAAGTTGGAAATTGACATTTCTTTGCTTTAGTCTATGCAATTACTAGCACTGTCTTAGGTTACTGACCTAGATAGTATCATGTTTTTAATTTTGTCAGTGAGCTTGCCCACATCTTCACCCCAGGCATATGCATTTAGAGATTATATGTGAAAGTAATTCACTCATTTTCTTTTGAATATTTCAGCACTGCTCAGATCTGATTTTTCTGCCTTGATTGATTTCCAGTAGGTGGCATCCATGCCTAATAAAACTCTGTGAGCCTTTTCTAGTCGGAGTGGTTTTATATTTCATTCAAGAGAAAATTGTGTTTCAGTACCAACACAGACTACTAATTAAAAAAATAAAATATTTTAACTGAATTAAAACTTCTCAATATTTTTATTTATTTCTCTTCCCGCTAGACTCTGCCAGTTTTTTGAACAAAGACTTTTTTTTTAAGAAAACCTTGTAATCCTTCTGGATTTGCAAAACCAGATCTGTCCATTCTCAAAGAGTACTCTTGCTTTCACTTCACAATTTCTGGATGTTATGCACCTTTTAGACACTAAATTTAATGGAAAAAGGGGAAAAAAAAGCAACAGAGGTAAACATTTGTCATTTCTAATTTGAGTTATGGAAGGAATAAAATGCATTAGTTCATTAGGCTGGCTAAAGTTTATGATTATTTCTCCACATTTAATTTGGTTCTTAAGAACTTTTTATCAATAATATAGGTGTGGTTCTAATGCATGACCATCATAGGCATGTTACTAGTCTATAGTGCACACATGTCCTCTGAACACTCCCACTTCCTTCATCCAACATGTGTTCTGTTAAGTTGCTGTTTCCCGAGCTGATAATTTGACCGTGGCCAAACACAACTAAACTTTTCCTTCTGCTATTTGAAATGGCTGTTAGTCATTGATTTCCAAAGATATGTGCAGAAATATTGGACTCCAGTCCCCCTATCAAATTTATCTATAATTCACTAAAAGCTTTTTTCCTTTCAGGACAACAAATTTCTAGCTCTCCTGTGTTTGGGGAAAAGTTGAAATATGCAAATACAGTTCTCCCAAAAAAACTTACAAACTGTTATTTTCAGTATTCTGGATTGGACTAGTCTGGTCCAGGCATGATTCTTAGGAACAGTATCCTGATTAGATTTTGAAATTCTGGGAAATGAGAGGAACATATGGCACCACTTATCTATAAATCTTTCATAAAAGCTAATGGTTCAGCCACCCTACAAACTTTCCAGACTATTTTAACCCTGAAATGGCATTACAGGAAACAGATCCATATGATCCCACTGCCCATGTGGAGAAGCTCACCTTAGTCACAGGGTAGATCCCTTAGATAATAGAGATATCAGTGATTAACAATTGCCTTTGTGGAGATCCTAAATCTAAATCTCTGAGACTCAGCAATCTCAGAGTAAAAACTGACTGTCTGGAGGTGCTGACTTCTGACTGCGGGATTACACACCTTCCCATAGATGATTATAGCTATCAGTGACAAGGATGTAGGCAGGAAGTTAAATGGATGGAGACAGTACCAGTTTGAAGGAGAGGTAGGAAAAACTGGTGGCACGTGGTTAAACACCTACTTGGGGACGGTAAAGTGGAGGCATGGTTACGGTCCTAGTGCAGGAATGGGAGAGTGTAGGGGGTGTGAAGGTTATGGTTTCCTCCTGTATGGGAGAAGGAACCAATCTGGGACCCACATGCTCGATACCTCCCAGTACCAAGAGCTGTGAGGAACAGTGTTACCTAGGAAGACTGTAGTATTTACTGTGGGTTTATAATTCAGAGGAAAACTTAGAATAATGCATTAAAATTATTTAATCTAACAAGCTTTGTTTTAATAACTTTTCTGACTACTTCCTAGTTTGACATCAGAAGTTTTTGACATGCTGAAATTTAATCCTTGCAGTTTTCAGTTTTGCTGACAAAGCAGAACAAGCCAAATGATTGTAAAAGCTGCTGCTTACTTTACAAAAGCTATTCTAAAATCAAGTATTTCAACTGCTATTCACGGAATAAAAGGAAGTTCTCAAAAACTGTGGTAATAGCAAACCTATGTATTTCTTGTCCTGAATCAAGGCCAATGCAGCAAAGATGTCACAGGGAGTAAGATACGGAATACAACCGGAAGAAAAGACTTCAAATAGTGCCATTATACTCCTGTATGTATATTCCTCTACACAGTGTGCTGTGCAGCTACTTTGTAAGTTTTGAGCACTTAGGAGATAAATTACTGTTAAATTATTAAAATTCATCTCAAGCGCATGCAAAGTATTGAGTGTAATTAGGAATAGTGGTGGCAGTGGTCAGACACAAGCTAAAATAAGGATGTAAAGAAGAAAAAAAAAAAAGATGACCAGTTATTGTATTAGAAATGTAATGCAGTAGCTAGCAGAAAAGGCATAGCAATTCTGTCTAGTGCCCTTATGTTACAGTGATTCCATTTGAAAATCAGTCAATGGGAAAATGTAAAGTGGATATGATAATGCAGAGATTGATTACATTGTTCAGAGCAAAGAGATGTAAGCAGGAGAGCCTCACTGAATAATCTGCTGACAATTTCTCCTCCCTTTCCTCCAACTGGAATGGATTTTGGTTTCCATTTTGTATTTTATATTTTATTTTTATCATTTTGTTCAAGAGAAGCAGAAAGAAGCTTTCTTTCATTTAGAAGTGCAGAAGCTGTGATCCTGCTGAAGAAAGGTTCCAGACCTCAGCTCCTGATCACTTGGAGCACTGGCTGATTGATTGCTCTTCAAAGTATGTATATAATGGTGTTAGTCTTCTGGTAGTACAGCAGACTAAATCAATTAAAATTCACAGGAGTGCTATCTCTTGCACAGACCAGTTTTCTGCATAAACTGAATTAACAGACCAGATCGGCTCTTCCATGTCTTTGAAGATGCTGGTAGTAAAATAATAATAATTTTTTAAAAAATAATCTACTTAGTTTTGTACAGAAAAAGTTATGGAACTCGTTAATGGGTCGTTTTGGAATTCTTAAGGTGTTAGACACTGTTTTTCTAAATGGTGAGCAACATGCAATTATATTAAGCTTTTTATTGAGCTATAGTTCACAGCCTTGAAGAATCCCAAGGAACCAATGTACAATCAGAGACATATTGTCAGAAGTTCAGTCTTTTAATCATAGGGATTATTTGAAGTTTAAAATGAGCTACAAGATATGAAAATAAAATCCTGATGTATGGTTGCTTGGCAGATCCCTGAACAAAATCCCCATATCATGAAGATTAAATTTGTAATCTGCCAATGAAATATGGAAACTATTTTCTCCTGAAATTGAATATGTATGCAGTTTCAAGCACGATATCTGGAAGAAGTAGTTAGGTTGTTAAAGTAAATATATGTTCAGTGTAATTTCTGAATATATCTTGCTAGTATTGGCATGTAGAAGGCTATAAGCACAAATGTACTCCACTGAAACCAAGTCTGAGTGTATTACTGTGCACATGCAGCAGCAGTATGACCTGTGTTAAGTCAGTCTTGTGTGTAAAAGCAGAATAAAATTAAGGCTATGGCTGTGTTTATATACTGGAGCTGGCAGAGGCAGGACAGATCTTTGTCACCAGGTGATTCCAAATAAATTTATTTTCTATGAAAAGGTTTTCCTTCATCTGTAGCACAATCTCAACAACAGATATCACCTCTTTTCATCCCCAAGGATGATTGCAGTATGGCTGTTGTTAATGCCTAAGACCGCTAAGTCAGAAGTGCTCCCACGTAACATAGTCCCGATATAGCCTAAATGTCTGTGGACTGTGTTGAGGAGATAAGATAATATAAATAAAACAGTTTTGTGCTCTTCAACTTGCTTATCTGGTAAAGTATAGGTCAAAATTCTATAAGCGATTAAAAAGAAGAGTTACAGGATTCAACTGCTGAGACAGCCGATCATGCCATTTCTTAAAGATGAGTATATATGACGTGTAGATGTTTTAACCTTTGCATATAAACAACCATCTGAAACAACTAGTCAGAATACCTGTGCAACCTTCTTAAGTAGCTGTCATTCAATAACCATAACTTTGTCAGTGGTTTCTCTCACTGTTTATTCTCGTTAGTTGTTGCTCCAGTAGTTTCAATAGGAGGACATGCCTCAGAGCACGCTCCAATACTTTACACTTCCATTTCACAGAGATTGCTTCTCCATTCTTGGATATCAGAAGCATGTGCCTTTCATCAACAGTGTAAGGATGAGTGGCAGTCCCTCAGCTTTCCTTGATCCCCCTGAGAAGCTCCTCAGCAATCTGTCCAAAAATGGTACCACCAGATGTCCTGGTACCTGGAGCCATCCAGGGCTCCTCCTCAGCAAATGGCCAAGCAGAGTATCTGACAAGAAGGCTCAGACTCTGCAGTTCAGTCTCCCATGTGTCACTTCTACATCATCTGGTCACTGGTATCACGATATGGTTTGTGTGTGTCTCCCCTACATTGAACTCAAGGCAACGAAGAAGGTGCGCAGCAGGCTGATGACCCTGGACTTCAGGAGAGCCGACTTTGGCCTCTTGAAGAATCTGCTTGGTATGGTGCCGTGGGATGAAGCGCTGGAAGGAAGAGGGGTCCAAGAAAGTTGGTTAATATTCAAGGACCACCTCCTCCAAGCACAGCAGCAATGCATTCCTACAAAGAGGAAGGCAGGCAGAAAAGCCAGGAGGCCTGCGTGGATGAACAAGGAGCTCCTGGAACTGACCAAAAGAAAAAAGGAGGCCTACAGGGAGTGGAGACAGGGCCGGGTAGCCTGGGAGGATTACAGAGGAATCGTTCGAGCAGCTAGAGAGCGGGTTAGACAAGCTAAAGCCCAGCTAGAACTAAATCTGGCCAGGGACATTAAGACAAACAAAAAATCCTTCTATAGGTATATCAGCGAGAAAAGAAAGACTAGGGAAAATGTAGGCCCTCTCCGGAAGGATACGCAAGAACTGGTCACCCGGGACAGCGACAGAGCTGAGGTACTCAATGACTTTTTTGCCTCAGTCTTCACAGACAAGGACAGCAGCCGCACTGCCCAAGACGCAGATTGCAAAGGAGAGGATTGGGAAAATGGAGCACCGCCCACTGTAGATGAAGATAAAGTGAGAGACCACCCGAGGAACCTGAAGGTGCACAAGTCCATGGGACCTGATGAGATACATCCGCGGGTCCTGAGGGAACTGGCAGATCAAGTCGCGAAGCCACTAGCCATCATATTTGAGAAGTCGTGGCAGTCTGGCGAGGTTCCTGCCAACTGGAAAAGGGGAAACATAACCCCTATTTTCAAAAAGGGAAACAAGGAAGACCCGGGGAACTACAGGCCAGTCAGTCTCACCTCTGTGCCTGGCAAGATCATGGAGCAGATCCTCCTGGAAACTCTGCTGAGCCACACAGAAAACAAGGAGGTGATTGGCGAGAGCCAACATGGCTTCACCAAGGGCAAGTCATGCCTGACAAATTTGGTGGCCTTCTACGAAGGGGTTACAGTGGCAGTGGACAAGGGAAGATCTGCTGATGTCATCTACCTGGACTTGTGCAAAGCGTTTGACACTGTCCCACACGATATCCTGATCTCTAAATTGAAGAGACATGGATTCGATAAATGGACCACTCGGTGGATAAAGAACTGGCTGGATGGTCGCACTCAAAGGGTTGCGGTCAACGGCTCGGTGTCCAAGTGGAAAGCAGTGACGAGTGGCGTTCCTCAGGGGTCGGTACTGGGACCCGTACTGTTCAACATCTTTGTTAGCGACATGGACAGTGGGGTAGAGTGCACCCTCAGCAAGTTTGCTGATGATACCAAGCTGTTTGGCGAGGCAGACACGCTGGAGGGGAGGGATGCCATCCAGAGGGACCTGGACAGGCTGGAGAGGTGGACCCAAGCCAACCTCATGCAGTTCAACAAGGCCAAGTGCAAGGTCCTACATCTGGGTCGGGGCAATCCCAAGCACAAATACAGGCTCGGCGGAAAATGGCTGGAGAGCAGCCCTGTGGAGAAGGACCTGGGGGTGATGATTGATGAGAAGCTCGACATGAGCAAGCAGTGTGCGATCGCAGCCCAGAAGGCCAACCGTATCCTGGGCTACATCAAAAGAAGTGTGGCCAGCAGGTCAAGGGAGGTGATTCTGCCCCTCTACTCCGCTCTCGTGAGACCCCACCTGGAGTACTGCATCCAGCTGTGGAGTCCCCAACATAAGAAGGACATGGACCTGCTGGAGCGCGTCCAGAGGAGAGCCACGAGGATGATCAGAGGGCTGGAGCACCTCTCCTATGAGGAGAGGCTGAGAGAGTTGGGGGCTGTTCAGCCTGGAGAAGAGAAGGCTCCGGGGAGATCTTATTGCGGCCTTCCAGTACCTAAAGGGGGCCTACAGGAGAGCTGGGGAAGGACTTTTTACTAGGGCATGTAGTGATAGGACGAGGGGGAACGGCTTTAAGCTGGAAGAGGGCAGGTTTAGATTAAACATTAGGAAGAAGTTTTTCACTTTAAGGGTGGTGAGGCACTGGAACAGGTTGCCCAGAGAGGTTGTTGAAGCCCCATCCCTGGAGGTGTTCAAGGCTAGGCTGGACGTGGCCTTGGGCAACCTGGTCTAGTGAGAGGTGTCCCTGCCTATGGCAGGGGGGTTGGAACTCGATGATCTTCAAGGTCCCTTCCAACCTAAACCATTCTATGATTCTATGATTCTATGAACTCCAGCTGCTCCACTACTGGGGATATCTCTGTGGTGGAAATTCTACTACACGATTTGAGACAGAGATACTGGTATTTCCAAACCTTACAGGTGTAGTAAGAAACCTTCATGACTGATACGGATTTCCCCAGGTGGTTCCTCTCTGATTAACTTTCATCTGTTGCTTTCTTCACCTCTAGCTCCTGCTTGCTACTCAGATCCCTTTTCCAGAAGAAATAACAGGATCTAGGGATATGTTTCCATATTTGCACCTTTTGCATTCATCCCTGGCCTCAGTTTTTTACCTATTCCACTGTTTGTAGGTAAAGAACTCAACAGAAAATGTTTTTTCTCTCAGCTCTCCTTTTTTTTTAGATTAAAAAGGAAAAAAAAACAAACTCAAATCAACACTTGGCTTAGCATGAAAATCACACTTGATTGAGATAATTGTGGTGATTATGGGACTCAGTTTTAATACTAATGGATCTACCTCAAAAGTTTTGCACCTCCTCTCAGCTCATTTAAAATTGTACATAGGCCTGTATTTTTAAAGAAGAACATACTTTCCTAACTCTAATGACAGCACTGGGCATAAAGAAACTTTGTCCTTTTTTGCTTTCACTACATGGGTCATAGATTTTGGCTTTAAAGGCTGCTGCAGTTCCATTATGGCAGGTGCCAGCAAGGGCTTTTAATAAAGCAGCTTTGCAAACGAGTTTGTTCTTGAACTTTCCAGGAGGGGACTTCAGTGGGTGGAGCATGCTTTGCCTGGTTAGATCACTGGTTGCATAATTATAGTGTGTTTACCTTGATGCCAGCAAGATGCTCGGTTACCTGTGGCTTTAGAAAAAAACACACAGTCTCTTTAAGGTTTTTAATGGATAATGTGTCCAAAACAGTCTAACTATTTGCTCTTTCTCTCAGGCTTCTGGACTGAAATAGCTAAATCAATGACGGGGGGGGGGGTTAGGCTATTGAAAGTCCTCTACATTTCTTTCTATCTCTTCTCCTTGCCAACCTAGGTTTTTCATTTACTTGATCTAATTGTCATTATTACTTTCGCATAAGGAAGTACCCTATTCAGAAAAAGAACAGAGTAAATCCTCAAATTCCCCAAAGCTGAGGGAGAATAAAAATTAAGATTCTGTTTACAATGACTAATATTATTTATACAGGAGTAGTCCCTAGATTTTTCCCTGATCATTTCTAATCGTACAGCAAAGGCAATAATTTCAAATATACATGTATGACTAAGACATAATCAGTGCAGCCGGCTGAAAGGAGGAGCACAAATTTATAATTAAAATAACAAAAATGAAATCACTCTGAATGCATCACCTGCTCACTGACCCAGTGTTTTGTAGGTTACATATTAGAAGTGAGCGTTACAGATAAATTTGTTTAACGAGTGCATGCATACATAGTGATGGAGGGAAAATGCTGAAGTGTGTTTTCTCGGAGTTACAGTTCTCTGGTTTTCCTGTATTCATCTTGTGAATTATTATGAAGCAGTATGCATTGAAAACAGGAAAAGAGAAAGAATTTAAATTGATGTTTAACTATATGAAGTTTTAATGTTCACCTTGCTGGATGAATTCACGGTTTTAGAGCACAACTCTGTTCAATGGAAGTTAATTTTTGTAAGGAAACTTTCATGTGGCACTTTGTGGTGGTCCAAAAACTGATGCCAGATTAAATTTTCTTTCAAATTGAATACTGAAATGCAGAATTTGAACCAGATTCAATTTTTTTGTTATATCGTAATCTTTTAGACTATTCAAAGCTTACATATCCCATATGGGAAACCATTAATTAGGGTTTTGCTTGCATTCCTTTATTTGATTGCACTAAATGAGACTCTGTTCAAAGTGTGTGTTCATGATACCAAGGCGGAAACCTGTTACAGCATAGCTGCTAGCACAAATCAAGAAACAATTCTTTTCCTGTAGTCTGAAAATCAATAATTATTGCAAGCTGAATGTTAAATTTATTTATTAAGCTAATTTACAGTGTTTTAATTCCTGAAAGCCACTACAGGCGCTATGCATAAAATAATCCGGTCTTTTACCCAGACCCAGTGGCACTGCTGGTGACACAGAACATTTCTGTCTGTTTGTACCCATTGGCAGTGAAGTAAATCAGATAAATTAGTCATAAATCAATTCTTTCAAAATGGAATAATTTAAAGCATGGCATGACTCTAAAAGTAGCATTTTAAAATGTCAGTAGAGACCAGTTTGTATATTTAACCAGAAAACAAGATAGAAAGAAATTCAGAATAGATGATATTATTTAGCGTGGTTCTGCACGCAATTTATTTCAATGCTTAAATAATGTCATTTTCAAATCCCTTTTATCTGATTTTCATAGCTTGTTAGGTCCTTTAGTGTATTTGAATCTCTGAGGAAAACTATAAGATGACTATTTATTTGTTAATAGCTTAACTACTTTTCTTGATCTTGCTATGTTATGAAATGTAAAGAGTCTATTAGCTCACTTTTAATAGGATATTTACCTTGTATGATATAAGTGAATGGAATATTATCACAAAGCAGTGTGTAACCATGACATTACTAATAACTTTCTAAATTTTCTTTCTGCTTTCTTAGAGAGAAAAAAATGATTAAATAGTTGCACTTCTTCCATATCTTGCACTGAAACAATTTTTAAATCTCTATTTCTTCAATGGTTGTAAATCTGGGTAGGTAAAATAAACTCAGGAGATAAAAGCAATTTACACTTACCGAGAATCAGGGTTAAAATGTTTAGGCTATTCATTGCTCTAACTGATTGTTCAGTTGTATAAAATGCTCAACACACTTATTTCATCCTGAAAACGTTTGAATTATCTCATTGACTTTGATGGAAATATTCAGAAAGCTAAGTAGGGCGTGTATTCAACGTGTTTAAAATCAAGCCCTGAAAAGAACTTCCAAGTGGCTGTTTTGTTCTGGACTTGTTCCATTTTCTGCCTGGAAGGACAGTAGGTTTTGGCCTTTCAGTTGTAACTACAGCAAATTATCACCTTAGACAACTTCTTTCTTTAAGTTAAGGACTAGCTATAAGTGTGACTTCTGTGCTAAGTTCTGCATGAGCTAGTGGCTACTGCATTTGTACCTGAATGCTGTATAGTCAAAATTATATTAAGAATTAAGGCTTGCAGCACAAATGAATTTTAATTGAAACATTTTCCCTCAGATGATCATTTCAATGTGTGGTTTCTGTCAAAATTAAATTGGGTTATACGTCTTTTTCATAAAAAGCTATTATGCACAAAAAATTTTCATTTTAGGTGGCTATTTCTTTTCTCAGAGTAAATGGGTTCTTAGTACTATGCAGAAATGTGGCCATCTTTCCATGACTGAGGGACCCATTATGCATCATTAAAGACAACGGAAACTTTGTCATAGAATCCAGAATATCATTCATTTGGATGGTTTTGGAAAGAGGCAGGTGTTCATTTTTACCTTTTTTTAAAAAAAAATCTTTATGAATGATATTACTAGTCCCACTGATAACTACTTCTGAAATGTTAATGACAAGATATTTTTTAGGAAAAATATATTAATTTATAAATGCCATATATGTTTTAGCAAAAGCATAACCGTATTTCCTGTCTTGCAAGTCAGGTACTGCCACCCAGCAGTAGACTTGTTTGAAAGGTCTGCTTGAACTTAAAGCAGTACTTTACCATGAATAGTAGCAGCATGTTCTGTCTGCATTTTTAATATTGCTATCAATATCTTTAAAAGATCTTTGGGTTGTATATCCACCACTGTAGATATAATGTTTAGACTGCAAAGGTTTTGTTTTTATACTGAAATGTTTTTTGTTCTGTTGCTGTATGTGATATGTATATGTGAAGATAGTGACCAACAGCAAACCGAAGGATGTCAAAATCAGGATTTGAATATTTCCATCCATATTGGTAGCTTTTAATCAGTGAAGCACTTTCACATTGCACTTAGGAAGATTAAAGCTTAGGGTATCTGCTAGTGGATCAGCTGTAGGGCCTTGCAGCCAAATGCCTGAATCATCCAAAAGAAGGAGCCTACTGAAAGGAGCATGAACCTTCATTATTTCCAATGCCAGGGAAGGCAGGAATTGTTCATTACTGAATATTGTACCATGACAATTGTTTGTAGATGGGAGAATGAATTCTTGTAGAGATTTCTTTTTTTCTTCATTGTTGTATTACGTTAAATCATGACGTGTTTATGGGAAAATAAAATATGATTACTTTTGAGTATGACTAGTCAGAAATTTTTTGGAATAATACCACTGAATCTAACCATCTTTAAAAATTGCAAGCAACTTAACCTTTATCCTGGCCTTTTATTCAGGCTTCTTCTGTAATGTAAGTATCCAAAGAGATAAACGAGTAATGCTGTCTTAAAACCATTTCTGCTAATTAATTTGGTTGTGAATGCCATACAGTAATGAGACTGACTGATGTTTTAAACTTCAGTTTAAAAACTGGAGATGGAAAAATTAATATGCGGAAAAATGTGAAGGATTCAAATAATGGAATTACTAAGATTCGATCTTTTATTTCAGTTTTCTCAAGACATGATGTCTCCAGTGTAAATTATTCCTAGAATTCACAAATGTTGTGGTTATGCATCTCAAGGCATATTGCTGAAAGACAACTCTCACTGGTCTAATCTGTCTTCATCCCTCTCACTCAGCTTTGGTTCTCAATCCAAATGCTCAAAAGCTATTTTAAATACAAATGTTCTTCTTACTGAGTCACTTCTATGCAAATGTTTGCCTTGTATTTGTGTCCCCATGTGCTTATAATTCAAATGTCTGAAGCTCAGTAAGGTGCTTATACACAATGATATCTGTGTCATCAGATGCTGTATTCATTTGGAGAAACACAATATACCAAGCCTGTTTATATCCCCAGGCTGGGAGCCAGAATGTGATGTTACTCAGAAATAGGGAAATTAGACTGACAACTTTAAAATATTAAAATATATGGAAATATAGTATCATCTTTATTCTAGTTCTAAATCAGAGCAGTTCTGCCTTTCAAAGATTCTCTCTTCTACTCTTTTTTTCTTCACCGCAAACTAATATAATAATAATAATTAATCTTATGTATAGGATTTTCTGTTATTTCTCCAAAAAAGGTTATTGCTTCAGTGCCAAATGATTAAGAACACCAGAAATGTCCTTTCCATTTAGACCAGTGGTCCATTGAGTCCAGTACTCTATCTCTTGCAGTAGTAACAGGAGCTGCTATTTAGGGAGAATGTGATCCTGGTCATGATCTGTGGTCCATTCCTGTTATACTCTGCCACCATCCACAGTAGTTGTATTAGAGCTCTTAGAAGATACATTCTTGCCTGTCCCTTTTGACATGGACATGTCCATCTCAGGTGACCCACAAATTTGTTGAATTGGTCTATGAAACTTCTCATATTGTTCACCTTCACAATATCCTATGGCAAAAAGTTCCACAAATTACCTTCCTGCTCTATGCAAAGTACTTTCTCTTATCTGTCTTAAATTATCTGTAATTTGTTCCTTCAACTGCATTCTTGTGCAACTTCACTGTTGCAGAATTTGGTGGAAAATGTCTTTGCATTCAGCATATCCACCTTGCTTATGCTTCTGGCACCTCAGCCACATCCTTGTCACCTTAATGCATCTCAATCACATCTCTGCTTGCAAATTGTACAATGCCAGCTTATTCAAGTTATCTCATGGTAGGGCAGTTGCTCCATCCTTTTTATCCCTTATTTGCCCTTATCTGTACTTTCCTCTACCTCTATTTTTTTCCTAGAGATATGGAGACTAGAACTGCACACATGCAAGATGCCAGAGTGCTAAAATTTGATATTATAGTAAAATGGCAGCTTGGTCTCAAGACCCTTTCTGATGGCACTTAAAATATCATCAGAATTTTGCTGATTTTTTTTGAGAGCAAATTTTCAAGAACTGTCAAAATTAATTTCAAAATCTTCTTCTTGAATTTTAACTGCAACTTATCAGCATCATGTAGGCATGATTTAGATGATTTTTCTCTAGTGACATTATTTTCTTTTACCTACATTGAATCATAGCTGTCATTTGCTAAGTCTTGTAAAGTCATTCTGGAATGCTTTGCCATTGACACTGTATTTGAATGCCAGAAAGAGCTTATTATTATCTACAGAACTGAAAATTAAGTAGCTGTTACATTATTTGTTTTTCTAGAAATTGACTGAATGAGACAAAGAAAACCAAAGTTGCCATTTTTCTGCAGTAAGATGACACTTGCAAAGTCTTATGTTTTGATGAAGAAATAAGATTCTGAAATACATAAATGCTGAACGCTGTTTAGTTTCACATGCTGGCAGATGTCAGATACATGTTTCTAGCTTTATATTTCCGGCATGAGTATACGCTCCCAATGAATTTTCATTGCACTTAGAGTTTTAATTTTGAAAGGGCAATACTCTTTAACAGTTTTCACAAGAATTGTTGTAGTTAGGATTCTGATTACGTTTTCCTTCAGAAATCCTTTATAAAGAATTTTTTCCTTGGGCACTTCATATTATGCCTGCTGGGCACAAGAAAAGATAAGGCAATTCTGATGTCAAAAGTCAATCTTAACAGGGTGTACAGTCATCTCAGGTCAGTTTTCGTAAAGAATGGATAGCAGCTGTGTTCTTCACACAAACCATTCGTGATCTGTAGGAACTGAGAAGTCCAAAGATATTCTTTCTTACTAAAAAAAAACCCAAAACACACCACAATATGTCATGTACATACCATCTAAGAGCGTGCTGCCTGATGAAGACCAAACCCTATTTATTTCACACGGATGGCCTCTCGATGACTGGTCTTACACTCAGCTGCCTACTGCACTGTACTGATTTATTAGGAAGGCTGTCTGTGAGGACAGTTAAACATAACAACTATATATGTAAATGGCATTTGCATGAATTTCTTTTTTACATATGTAAAAACCAGTCTTTCTCCAATACATAGTCCAAGATTACCTCACTCAAGGGTGCGCTTTGTTTAGCTAGTTCTGCTATTCACCTCAGTCCGGCTCCTTGGGTCTCTGTGGACCTTCAGCAGTGCCTCAGCAGGCTTTGCACCGTTAGACACCACCACATAGTCACATGCCACAACCAGGAAGTTGCCACACATATTGGTTCTTTAATGCATAAACCCTACAAGTCTGATGGGCTGACACAGCTCCCTCGAGTTGTGCTGGACACTGAAGTAAAAAAACTCCCATGAGAGCATTGTTACGTCTTAAAGCAATATGAATTTCAGAGGAGGAATTGTTTTTTTGTCTTCATTTAATTAGCAGTGCCAAGGTCAAAGACCTATCTCTTTTTCAGATAACTTATCAACCATTTCCCTTTTAATGGGAGGTTCCTTCTCTGTTTGCCTTCTCACATGTCCTGTGGAAAAAGGTGCCTCAGAGTAATCTCAAGAGAAGTGCTTTCAGTCCTATTAGTCACAGTCAAGTAGGGTAGGAAGGGAGAGAGTTGCAGCTGAGATGCTGGCAAGGCAAATTGTCTCACGCAAGTCACCCACATTATACTGCACTGTCTGTGCCATGTGGTTCCCAAAACCAAGTCAGTCCAGAATGGGGAAAGAAGGTAATTCTGTCTGCCTTGACAAACAACCTGTGCCCTCTACTCATGCCTCTGACCCTACACAGTCATTTTATCTGGAGAATTTTAAAGTATGGATAAACCAGGAAACAGTAAAAGTAACAGTGACAGAAATTAAGTTAAAAATTTGTATCTGCACTAAATCATCATGTTAATTGCCAGGTCAGTTTGCTAGGGTGTTTATTCTGAATGTGTTTGAATGAGGGATTAGATGGTTGTTTCAGTCATCAACATACGAATACTTGTGTGTTCACTTTAAAATGTGCATGCATGTACATCACGAGAGTTTTTGGTTGATTACAGTGGGGTTTTTCTCTGTCCCCCTTGCCCCCTTGAGCACTAACAGACATAGAGAAAAAAAACTTAGTATCTTGGAAAGCAATTCAGAATATGCAGAATTTTGGAACACTAACCATAGATCCTGCTCTTATATTTTAAGTGTTTGCCTCTTTCCCTCTGAGCTCAGGAGGCAAGTTGCCATTGGAACATATGTTTCTCCTCTAAATTTGTTTTTCAGTAGTAACATCAGCAGTGGTCCATACTTTTTCCTTAACTGAAGCAGATGGTTTAAAGGTCCTGGCATTAGCTGCACTGATTAAAATTAATAAATAAATACATTCTACTCTGCTGATTTCTTTGGCTTCATGCCTATAGGTAATAATGGCTGATTAGGAAGTATTTCACTGAGAACAATATGAATCATGAATTCTGAACTGAGTTGTGCAGTGGCTTACTTAGAGCTCAATGAATTTGAAAGTGAAAAAGTTTATTTGAAAGTGAAAAAGAAAATACCAGCTTTCACTGTTATTTCCTCTTGTTTTGCATAAAAAAGTTTCACATAATCCAATTTTCAACTCTTCTGCAAGGAGGCTCTTGCACATTTTTAATATAATGTGTGTCATATGCTGGAATGTCTCTCTGTGATTCCTCTCCTATTTATTGACTTTTATTTCTGACAGTTACTTTAGTCTGAGTTCTGCATGCTAAATCATTCGTTTGCTTTTACAGAATATAGATTTAAAACAATTATGCTCTTAAAACTTTCACTGTGTCGAACTACTCCGATTTCACACTTTTGAAATTTGATTCACAACCCTCCGTAATCAAAGCCTTTTGATTGATTTCAACAAGTTTTGTATCAAGACTTTTGCTTTTATTTTTTTAGGAACAGATCCTCAATGAGATTAAGTATTGCAACAAAGAGTGTCAAAATTTACAGTTATAGACTTTGCTACTTCATTTTACCAAATCCCCTTTTGTATGAATTTGAGATTCAAAACTTTGGGCAGTCTAATCCCAGATATCAACAGCTATGTGATAGTTACTGACTATCTTAATCATTTGTTTGTCAATATTCTTTTTGTAATATGGGATTCATGTTGATACATGAAATATCATCCTGCTAGATTGGATGGCTGTACCCATACTAGGAAATTGTACAGGGACAACCTAAGTGCTCACATGAGATCAGCTACAGTGTTTAAATGTTAATATGCTGTTTGGAAGCAATGACCCTTGCCAACTGGTACAGTCTGGAGGATAATGAAGATGAAGGACCGTCCAAGAAAGCAGTAGGGGAAGAGGGGATGATTATGTCTGAGAACTGAGCAATGGCCACAGTTTGTTTATTAAATGGTGTGGACATCCTTTCATAGGCTTTACAGAATGCGAGTAAATTATGCAAGTAAATCCTCCCAAGACACTGTCTTGGGAGAAAATTCCTAAACCCAGAAGTGAAATAAGTATCAAGACAACACCTATTTCCCAGTCTTCCAAATATTTTTTTGTTAAATCACAGAAATTACATTTTACTGGTTTCAGCAAAATCCATTTCATAGATGCCTTGTCAGTCTGAAACTGTTCTGCTTATTATATGTGCCAGCATTAAAATCAGTCCTCAGCACATAGACTGTTTAATATACGATTGATAGTTAAATTCAGCTTTGTCAATATGTGGTGAGTTTTCTTTTATATTTAGAATAATAAGTAGCATAATTGTTTAGTACCTGTGATCAAAACCTAACTTTTCAGACAATTGTATACATGCTGTCACTGTCCATACTTTCTACTTTCGTCTCATACAAAAATGTGATAATTCACTTTCATGCTCTGCATTCAAAGCAGAGAAAATAAAGCGGCTCTGAATTTGTCTGCAGTCTTTAATGGTTTCCCATGATTTCCTCAAAAACTAAAATTAGTCCTGTGCTTACTATTTTTGTTGAATCTCTCAGCATGTTGATTATTTTGCAGAAAGACTTTGAAGTTAGTGTGGGTCAGTTTCAGGAAAAATGAGGATATGCTGTAGTGTTCAAATGTGAAGTTGAAGATTTTTGGTAAAATCTAAGAATTCTTTGATGTTAATGTATTTCATTTGTTTTTTTTGGGGGTTGATGAACTATGAAACTGCCTGGCAGGAATGCAATCAGCTGTTTTGTCCTCTGTTTTGTTTGCCAAGAGTTCATTCTGTTGTTAAATCAGACTCCTGGACTAAACAGAGTATGCCAAAGAGATATTTGCAAGGGTTAAGCCAAGGTTCTCTGTATGTTTTGTTCTAATAGCACGTCACACTGGTATGTTTAGCTTCATTTTTATAATCCTCATGTTGCAGGAAGAAAAATCTGAATAGCATGATAGTAATTTGCCACAGAGATATTACCAAAGCAAATTAATGTCATGTTACAGCTACATAATTACTTAGAAATAACTGAATAAAATTAAAATACATGTTCTCTCAGGTTTTGGACTGCATTTGCCCTTGAAGTAATACTATCACTGTTGAAAGAATTATTCCACTGACGTATTTGGCTGCTATTTAGATATTTTTTTCTCTTTGGTTAACATTTTCTTCAGTTTGGTTTTGAATTATGAGGATTAACAGTTCAGAGCTAATATGCTAGACCCATTTCTATTAATCCATTCATGTCCGGGAAATTTTTGTTGTCCCTACTAATGAAAGGTGGCTCTGATGTCACTCTGCAATTTTGGGGATGTAAATAACTGTCCTTTCTCTATCTCTTGCACTTGAAAGTAAATGTACATAATTTCTGTGTCTTTCCCTCAATTGTCCACATCTACTGCAGACTCTGAGGGTATTAGTGTGCATTTATTACTGCTTCTAAAGCACTCTCTAGCAATCATTTAATGAAGCAGCCAAACAAACTGCTGTGTAATCTGTTAATATCAGCATTTACAATGTAATTAAGATAGTGTTTGAAAATGAATGTCTTATAGTTTTATGTCTAATTAGTTTCCTCTGATTACCACAAAACACTTAAAACTGTAATAGCTAAACAGAATAATTAAAATCATAAAATAAGGCCCCAGTGTCTAAATTACATAGGTGAAATTTTGTTCTCCTATATCATCTGTTGCTCTGAGGTCTCTTGATAGAAAATATGTCTGCTGTAGTATCTGACCTTCATTTCGATACTCCTGACTTTTGCTACTTGCAAGTTGTGAATCAGAGAAAAATGATCTGGTAAAAGAAAATAAGATCGTGACTCAATTAGATAATAGAAGTAGTAATAGTGTGAAAGCAGATGGTTTTTATTATGCCAGAATTAATTGTATTTCAAAATCTGGTCGTTTACTGCAAACTGCATTCTTTGCCACATTTCTGATTATTCTGTTGCAGCTGAGTATTTGAAACTGCCCCAAATGAGCAATTTTTCTGCGAATTTTGCCATGTATATCCTCATCATCTTCTGTGACTACAAATCGGAGAGTAAACACTTTTTGTTTAAACACAGTAAAAGATGGCAAACCAAATTCCTTCCAAACCATACCTCTTTTTGGAAGACAGGAAAGATTTGGATAACTGCATTATCATATCAGGCTCCTCCTTCTCTTGCTTTCCTCCTCCTCCAGTCAGTATTACAAAAACACCCTCTACCAACAGGGATGGCTTCTTTAAGAATCTACAAATATCTATTTCATGGCTATTCATGTTGTTATTACAAATGGGCATACACGGTGCTATTCTAAGGCTTTTAAAAGTGCATCTGCATTAGTGTTTAAATGTGTATCAGGAGTCCACTTGGTTGTCACCACTGAATATGCAGGTGAGTCTTGGAATATACAAATTTGATACCTCTTAGATGAAATTTAACTAGAAGATGCACTCCTGGAGCAAATCCAATGCAATGCAGCCACAAACGGGAATCCAGTCCAAAGGACTATACCAGAGTTTCTTGAAAGTAGAAAAATAAATGTATGACAAGTGAGGAGCAGGTTGTCAGCACCAACTGCTTTGCTGGTTAGATCTCTTTCTGTTGGTCCACAGAACTTGCTAATGTAGATGCAGCCTTACAGCAGGAACTGTAATCGAAGTTGGAGACTTAAGGCTCAAATGCAGGATCAAATTGTTATATGTTAACTGAACCACTTACTGTATACGCAGTGATTATCAGCTTACACATTTTTAATCCTTGGCAAGAGTGAGATGATGTGTTAGTATAGCCTTTAATGATAGAAAGCTAACCCAATTCAGGTAATATTGTATTAGCTAAAATCTTCCACATAGGCACTTACCACGGATTTGCCGATACTTAGGGTGGGATTCATCTTAATTCAGCATATTGCAATTGTTGTGAGATGGGAGCCTTGATTACAGCAGCAGTTACCATTTAAGAGAAGCAGATGCAATCTCTTCATTTGCTGCAGCTCATGGTCTTGCTACTGCTATAATGTTTGTAATGGGGATACAAATCTAAAACATTCAGGTATTATCGCTTTGCTGATCTGGATAAGAATTGCTCACAGTTTTTTTCTTTTTTTTTTTTCTCTACTATTGTCTCTGTGACAAAAAAAAATAGTTTCTTGAAATTTATCCTTATCTTATTTATCAGAAAATGAGTTGACGTTAAGTCTACCTAAGGAAAATAGAACCTAGTATTGCCTATTTTTACTGTGTTGATTCAATCAAACTGAAAGAAGCTCATGGGCATATTCAAGAGGACTTGTGTTAATATTGAAAGCTGGGGAGGTAGACTGCAGTCTTCAAATACAGAAAATCTTTAGGAAGAGTTCTGAAGATATAAAGTTGATAGGAAAGACACTCTGACTGTATGTACTCTAACAAAATTGACATGATTGAGCTTGTTCTCTAGTGCTGAGGCTAACGGCCATGGAACAGCTTGGTTTCATACAGATATTCTTGCACAAGGAATCTACACACAAACCAACAATTGAGATTTGGTTTCTGTCTTGTTGTAACTTCTGAATTCATTCAACCTCTTACCAAAGAGGTTACTTGGTGATTTTCATGAGCCAAAACCATAGTAGCATTTATAATATACACACAGTTACATTCTAATTCCCAAGACTGTGTCCTGGGCTGCTAAAGATGCATACTATGGATGAGTACTAGCATAAATGTAACCATGGTGTTCCATTGTTTGCTTCTACTAGTTACGGGACAGCCGGGCCACCAGGACTGTGGGCTGCATTGTGCAGTACATCTTCCCTGCATCTTAGAATCAGCTATTGGGATTAGAGTCCTGGTTTACATGCAGTATCTTTCAGAGCTTGTGACAGTTTATGAAGTATTGCCAACATTTATTAGAGTTTATTATGTGGTGATAATGTGCTTTGATTTTTTTTTAAAGTTACTATGAACATTTTTACGTATTTGCTTTATATTTATTATTTATTATGTGATATTCTTCCAATAAATGAGGCATTCATAAATACCAAATATGGAAGTTACATCATCTAAAATGGAAGAAATATCCAGAGGAAAAAAAAAAAATTACAGTATTTTTTCAGGTCTGCTGTGTGAAATACACATTCTTCATATGTCCCTAAGTTTGAGAACATGCCATCCCATTTCTACATTTATAGACATCTAGAGAGTCTTTTTTTTTTTCAATACCTTACTATAAGTAAGGGAAAGTACTGTTCTTTAGGCCTTCTATTGTTTTATAAAAAACAATTCTGACAACGATGCTATATCTTTCGGTAATAATATAATATTTTTGCTAAAAGTAAGTGCTAGAACTCTTATTTGGAATAGTCCTGTTGGAAGGTCATAAGGTTTAATTTCAATTTGATTAAACACAGGTTATTTTTTTCCCATTATTAACAACTCATTTTAGTGAAGAATAGATTATCTGTATGTTATATAGGATGGATTATAGACAAAAATCAGGAAATTCTCATTAATAAGCTACACAATATATTATTGTTTCATGTTAAAAAGAGCTATGAAATTTCACACAAGAAAGGCTGAAATGTAGGCTGAAATATAAACGTGTCCTTGTGACCTGTGTAGTAAATACAATCTACTCCACCAATATATACATTTTAATTAGTAAGGTAATGGGTCTTCTCAAAATGATATACACAATAAATTATTAGTTCTAAGTCTTAATTGGCTAGATAGTAACCCTAATTTATGTTGACCTAGGGATCTGTACCAAACAGTGCATAGTCTAGATCTTGCTTGGGAAATAGGAAGAAAATGGTGAGAATATGTTCTGGAGGAAAGGAGAAGTTTTTAGAACTCTAGCATTAATTTATGTGATGTATTGAACTGTTCTATATACAAAAAGAGGATGATGATTCCTCTCACACTAAGTGATAACACAACAAGAGCGGTGGTTTATACAAAAACTGCTTTAAAATAATAGAGGGGCTGGCCAACCTATAACCATTGACATATGACAGACTTGCTAACAGTTTTAATGAACTCTTCAGAAACAGTTTTGTATATGCATTTCATCTTGAGGTTCAGGCCTCGAACCCTTGCTTATTTGTTTATATTAGTTGAGAGAAAAAAAGGGAAAAAATACTTTTGAATTTGAATCTCAACATTGCGTCTGGAAAGTAATTGATCTGTGGAATGGAGTCTGACAAAGTCTCTAGAAGTCAAGCTGGGGGGAAGGTAATGTGCCTCACAAAGAATGGCCATTTTTCTGTTGTTGACTTGGTACTGTCATCCTGTATTTGCTGATGTACGCAGGAGTCTATCAGAATCATAGAACTTGCACAGCCTGCTGACCATATATGCGTATCTGCTGCGATCATAGCTATTCTTCAGGATTCTGTTCATCTTCCCCAAGGGGTAGACCTCCCCTCACCCTGAAAAAATTAAACAGAAGCTGAGAATCTAAATAAAGCTGTGTTTCTCCCACTCACTTTCTGTTTGCCCCAGAAGCACCTAGGCTGCATTGACACTTCAAAGTTTCTCAGGTTTCCAAGTTAAAGGTTTTGTGCATTTCTGAAGTCTTCCTATCCTGAAGAACTTTGTGGCTACAACAAAGCTTTGCTAATGCAGATACAGAAATAAAACATCCCTCTGCATAACTCTCCTGCAAAGCTCATTTTAGCAAGCATTCTTAAAGACTGCTGAACACAGATGGATTGAAAGAGAGGTGTCCTAAGAAACATGAATGCAACTGCCCTGTGTTAGGGGTTGTCAAATCTGCTGCAGCACCATGTCCCCAGGTCCAGACAGTACCAAAGCTGAGCATGTATGCCCAATATCCCACGGGCATATGCACTCAACAGGGATATTAGGCAACATATCAACACAGATAGAAAACACAGTGCTCATGTAAACACAAACAGCACCAATTACCTGATCCTGTTCACTTCTCTGACTGGCCAGGATGAAAGCCTATTAGTGGAAAATACATACATATGTATGTGTATGTGCATATATGTATTATATATATGTACAATGTCTCTCCAATAACTGGCCTTTGGACACCGAGCCTGTCCGCTAACTGACCCTGAATCTTTGGTCTCCCCAGTTGCTGACACTTGAGCATGCTACCCCAGCCCCAGGCTCGCAACCCCACTCCTGCTGCTGTTACAGATACCCTTTGCCCACCCACATCCCCAGACACACACACTAGGGATCCCTTCAGTAACTACGCTTAGACATTCATCACCTACCCAGCAGCCCTGGATCCTCTGGTCTCTAGTGGCTTCACACACCGACATGAACATGCAAATGGCCTCCTGGCCCCTCCACTGGCCAACTCACAGACCCTCTGATCTCTCCAGTATCCAGCCCAGACTATGTCTGCTTCAACACTTGGCTCCCAGGCCTCTTATCTGACTTGAACTACTCCAGTCCAGCAATCCCACACTGACATATGGACCCACACAATATCAATGCACTCCAGTCCCTTCAGCTGCTAGCATCATGGACACATGGACCTGTGTGACTGATGGTCCCCACATCAGCAACTGGCACTCAGACCGTGATACATACACATACATACATACATACAGAGTCTCTCATCCTAAATGGTAGAGATGAAGTTGAATGAGAAGACAGGGCAGGCTGTGCAGGTGACATGTAGAGCACAGCCAGAAAAGTGTACAGATAAGACCCTGTTTACAAACGACTGGCCCTTTTCATCCCTTCATCTTTTTCATCCCTTTATTTTCCCATGCTTGTTCCTCCCCATAACCCCTTGATGCCTCTCTTTCCCCATATTGTTCTTCCCCTGAGCAACCCATGTTAAGTCTTGTACAATCCCAAAATGCTCTTCCCCTGCAGCCCATAACGTGTCCCACATCCCCTAGGAAGTAACCCCTTCAGTCTGTAAAAGGATCCACGGAGATCCTCTCCCACTGAGACAGGGTGACAAGTGTCCCCTCCCAGCCTATGAGGCTGAGGCTTTTATGGGAGAGCTGGGACAGGGGCTCATCTCTAACTGGTTTATTTACGTTCCCCTCCAGCCATTGTGTCTGTGTGCTCCTTCATATTGGTGGAGCTGAGCATTTAATCACATATTCTAAATGGTATACTCTTTTAACATCAATCTGAGAGGAGAAGCTGCTACTCTTTCCCTTCTTAACCCTCAAATAGCAGTTTGATGATTAAAGTACTATCCTGCAAGGTAAGAGATCCTAGTTCAGTTTCTCCCAGTGAGAGGGCCTCCACGTCAAAGCTACAGGATCTTTGAGGAGGAAGTAGTTTATTTATCCTTCAGGGAGTATAACTTTCAGATCTTTGAATATGAGGTTACAAATCTATGATTTCTCTTCAGCACTTTGGGCTCATAAAATACTAAGAATTCATTCTTCGCTAATGCAGTTTTGTAAGAACAGCTTGAAAGAACATGCATTCCTTTTTCTTAATGAAACTAGACTATAGCACAAGAGTTAGGACAATAGGAGAAAATGTGGATATGAGTCACTGTGGACAGGGAAAGGGCTTCAGTCTGAATCTCTCTTTTTTTGTATGAAACCCCTAATAATTAAGGTATTATATGAAAGAAAGTGAGGGATAGCTGTTCTTCTATTAACAGGATTTTACGGAAGAGGGAGACACGTAAATTCTTGATTTCTGAGCCATGTCTTTTTCCCTAATGTTGTGCTCATACCAATAGTCTTTGCCTCTTGCGGACATTATGGGTTTTATTTTTCTCCCAAGCTGGACCACAGATACTGGCGGTGCCCAGTACTGCATTATACTGTACCAGGTCACATGAGAACTGCTTTGTTTTCTTTGCAATTTATAGAGTAGTATAGCCCAGCCCTGGATGTAAAAGTTCACTATGATAAAACAAAAAAAAATTTTCTGTATCTGATAGATTGGAGGTATATTAGTGAGTATTAGTTTATAAACGCAACTGTATTTTACTAACATCTGTACTATGCATATCCAAGTAGTGTATTATTGAAATGATTGTATGCAAAACTCCAGACTTGAACATATTTAAGGGTTATAATTTATTAAATATTCAATTTTTAAAAGATGTAAAGAGAAATGGGAACACTGAACTCTAGAAACTAAACCTCAGACGACATTTTTATATATTTTGACTCCTATTTTATCAAAAGCATTCTGTACCTTTCTGCATTAATACTTGATCTCTTAATCGTTCTCATGTCTACATAAATTTACATTACAGAACTATGCAGAAATGAATACATTGCAATAATGAAATCCTTCTCAGGTTAAGTGCAATATATAAATTCTGCTAGCATTTGAAACAAAATTCAAGCTCCATCTGTCATATATTATCCTCAGAGCAGCTAGGACATGTACATATGTAATTGGATTATGATAAATTGAAAAAGACCCAAACTGCCTTACAAAAAGCCTTATGATATTTCTTCTAGGCTTTAACACTGATTTCTTAATTTTGTATTAATGTCTTTAGTGCTAGAAATTCATACTTCCAATAAAATGAAAAATATATAACTGCATTGAATAAGAGTTTCTTGCACTTTCCCAATTAGATGCTCTATGTGAGAGAAAATATAATACAATAAACATGGCTCATCTCAAAAGAATTCAAGATTTTTTATCTTTCATAAAAGCTTTAGAATGCTGACCAATCTATTTCTGACGTTTAGTTGTTGACATGCTTTGTGTAAAATATTTCTGATTTGGGGAAAAGAATTCAAAGCTTACTGTTGCTATGCTAAAGAAATGCATAGACCTTGCCACAACAATCTATATTAATTGTAAGGAAAATTAATAAAACAAATTCTTTTATAATTTGCTCTCATTTAGAACTTTTAAAATAATTTTTCTCTATGTTAGAGACAGTAGTAAGACTGCCATCAAATGGCTGACAATTACTTACTTTCCTTCCTTCCTGACTCATCCCTTCACCAGAATTTCAAGGAAGAAATTATCACACACCCTTGAAGAACTTAGTATTCTATCATTTCATGGTTACGGTTTTTCCAGTTAAATGCTAAGGTTTCTCAATTTCACTCTGTTCTTTTAAATGGTCACCCCCTCCCTTCATTTTCTGAAGCAGAGTCATTTTTACCAGAAAGAGCTTTTAGTGCAAGAATTCAGGGGAAAAAAATCAATGCTCTTTGGAATACATACTGCCAGCTAATACCCTTCCAAAATCAGTAATGCATATGTCCATGCATTCTTACATGGTTTATTTTAGGATGTCAGTCTTCCGAAGATGCTTGTTTCTTTCCATTGCCTACGAAAGGTCTAGTGACTCTAAGAGGTGACTAGTACCGCTTAACCAGTCTGCATATGTCTAAACTGGGTAGACAAATCCTTTAGTGAAAAAAAAATTAAACCTCATTCATGCACAGATGCTTGTTTTTTTCAAAACTGAGAATATGAACAGCGAATCTGACTTTTGACGTTAGTGAACATCTTTCAGTTAACTTTAGGCTGAGATGTATTACTCACTGGACTTGCCTGTCTTTCTGTACAGACAGATCACAGAATCATAGAACGGTTTAGGTTGAAGGGGACCTTAAAGATTATCTAGTTCCAAACACCCTGCCTTGGGCAGGGACACCTCCCACTAGACCAGGCTACTCAAAGCCCCATCCAACCTGGCCTTGAACACTTCCAGGGATGGGGCCTCCACAACTTCTCTGGGCAACCTGTTCCAGTGCCTCACCACCCTCACAATAAAGAATTTCTTCCTAATATCTAATCTAAATCTATCCTCTTCCAGTTTGAAACCATTCCCCCTTGTCCTATCACTACATGTCCTTGTAAAAAGTCCCTCTCCAGCTTTCTTGTAGTCCCCCTTCAGATACTGGAAAGTTGCTGTAACGTCTCCCCGGAGCCTTCTCTTCTCCAGGCTGAACCACCCCAACTCTCTCAGACTGTCTTCATAAGAGAGGCGCTCCAGCCCTCTAATCATCTTTGTGGCCCTCCTGTGGACCCACTCCAATAGGTCCATGTCCTTCTTATGTTGAGGGCTCCAGAGCTGGACACAGTATTCCAGGTGGGGTCTCATGAGAGCGCAGTAGAGGGGCAGAATCACCTCCCTCGTCCTGCTGGCTACGCTTCTTTCAATGCAGCCCAGATGTGCTTGGCTTTCTGCATGGCAAACATACATTGCCAGCTCATGTTGAACTTCTCATCAACCAACATCTCCCAAGTCCATCTCCTCAGGGCTGCTCCCTATCCATTCTCTTCCCAGCCTGTATTTGTGCTTGGGATTGCCCTGACCCATGTGCAGGACCTTGTACTTGGCCTTGTTGAACTGCATGAGGTTTGCACAGGTCCACCTCTCAAGCCTGTCCAGGTCCCTCTGGGTGGCATCCCTTCCCTCCAGCATGTCAACCGCTCTACACACCTTGGTGTCACCGACAAACTTGCTGAGGGTGCACTCAATCCCACTGTCCATGTTGCCATGTTGTTGTTAAATAATACTGGTCCCAGCACTGACCCCTGAGGAACACCAACTGCCACTGCTCGCCACTTGGACATGGAGCCGCTGACCGCAACTCTTTGAGTGCGACTCTCCAGCAAGTTCCCTGTCCACTGCGTAGATGCCTAAGCTTAAATTGCTAAAGCTACATGAAGTGACTCCCACCCTAACAACTGAAAAGATACATAAGCAGTTTTTGTGATCTCTGTGGCCCCTTAGTCTTCATCTTATTCATTTATTTGAGCTTACTCCAGGAAATCTTTGAAAAGCTCAGGTAGTTGAATCAAATTTCTATGTGGTTCTTTTTGTAAATGTTGTCTATTGTCTAGTTGGTTTGTGTGTTTTTTTAGCAACCAAATTTATCATTATATGTGATTTAAATGAGGATTTCTAAGTTCTAAAAAAGAGGAATGTGCACTAGATCCACATGGCAACGAATGGTGTTGGTGGATTAGTCCTGATTTTCTGCACTGTTCCTGGAGATTTGAAGGTTTCTGTTGATATCTCCTATGTATTTGATCAATGAGGATGGCGGATTATGAATAAACAGCAGAATGGCAGTTTTTAATAACTGTGAGCTCATGGGCTAACACAAAACAGTATACTGCTGAAAAAGTACTCTGATTTCTCAAGTAATCAAAACTGTCTGTAATCTATGCACTATTCATTTCACTTTGAAAAGAAAATGGTCTTTTTAAGTCTTCAGGTAACCTAAACAATAAAATAGTTATCATAATAGAAATCCTGAGTTTGCATGTGCATATAAAAGGATTCAGAAGAGACAGACTAATATACCTGGAATTTTTGTGTGTGCTAGCTATAGGAGCACATCTGACCTTATAAATATTTATGCAGGTTTCAAAGTCATCTGTCAACAATTAAAGTATATGTCACGTTTAATAACATAGTCTGCATAGATTAGGATTACTATAATTAGACTTTTGCGCACATATTACAGCTGCAAAATGGATGAGCCAGGCTTTCTCAGGAATTTCAAAAAAGGCTTCTTCTATTTGATAATATTCTGCATGGTATTTGATTGCATCTGAATAAGTAATATCACAGAGAAATAACGTAGGCAGCTACTTGAACTTGAAGCTAGCTTTTCTGAGAAAAGTTATAATCTTATCACACATACAAAGACCCAATGGGATCTAAAGGATAGTTCTAGCAAAGCTTTCTGAGAAGGCTCTGATTGTAAATAGTCCACTTCTTTATGCACCAAGAAAGCTGTTATCAAATAACATAAATGTCCCCTTCTTCACCACTTCCATACTTCAAGGATACCTTAATTCTCTTGAAGATTTTGAAAAACAGGCATGATGCATTTTGACAAGACTAGGCACTAGCAACTATTTTAAGAATAGTTTGGAGGCAAAGAGGATTTAAAAATACAGCCCTTCATACATGATAAGTCTCAATTTATGCAAAGCAGCCTTACTATGCAATGAGCATAACCAAAGAAGTATAATTCTATAGAAGTCATGAAAATAAATGACAATTCAAGAATGAGGGCAGGGGGTAAATTGGGTGGCAGAAAGGCCTTGTTTTAACCCCACTGAGAATTCACTTCCCTTCTGAATTATGCCAGCACACAATCTCAGCTACTGGAAAACTTTCAGTGTAAGGCTTAAGTGGGACATAAATGATGTACCAGAGTTTGTACTAGCTTTCTGTCTGAAGAATATAAGTTGGAAATGAAAAGATGATATGTAGGACCTTAAGAAAGACTTGGTAAATAATGCAGAAGACTCTGGATATATGTTTTTGCTGTGGTGTGTTTTATAGCAAATTCTTATTTTAAGATTGGGCCAGACAAAGTCACAGATAAGGAGTGGTAGTATGCTTTTGTAATTGATACTTGATCTCACTAACCTAAGGAGGATCCTGCTTATTAATTATTTTAAGATTCTGCTTAATTTCTTTTGTATTGTGGGGGGGGGGGGGGACACGGACTATTTTTGCATAGAGAATTCCTCCCCAACAAAATTGGGCTGTAGATAACATTGTTATGGTTCATTGTGAGACAAATGAATACTGAAGGGTTTTGTTTCATAGTAATTGAGTTCTGTATTAAATTTTATAGATGTCTACTCCCACATCATCTTCTAGATCAATTTAAAATTCTCTGATCTAACAAAAAAGTACCTGTGCAGCTGCTAAAGATGGAAATGTATTTTTAATGTTTACATTTTGTGAAGTATGAGGGACCATTTTTAACTTGTATTATCTACAGAACAATGGCTAATGCAAAATTAAAGGCTTCCTTCTGCTTTCTTCTTGTATTTAACTTGGTTTCAAATGTTTCTGGGCATGTATTCATTTTATAAAGGTATACCGTTTGAATTTTTTTTTCTTGCTGACTTTTACCATTTGTTTAGAAACCTATAAAATTCTGTCATAATGGGATGCGATGTCATACTTTGTTCTTAATAATGTAGTGATAACTGTACATAAAAGTCTCTTGGTTCTCTGAGTGCATAAACCACTTGTGGTAGCATCTTTTGTTATCTGTATATGACTCAGGTTTTTTGGAGATAGCTGAAGTCCACATAAAGCATTATTCTGTAGTCCCTGTTCTAGACCTAGAGACTATAAGGATCAATGATTTCCATGCAGATAGATTAGAAAAAAATCTGTATTCCTGGTTAAGTGCAGGCCACAAGATTTTGTGGAACTGCCATATACAGCAGTTATTAGTTGGTAGATATAAGTGCCTTGGAGTCATATGCTGTCATTTTTGTAAAATTTATGAAATGCTGAGAACCCTCCAAACACATCTGCTGGCCCCGCTGACTGTTGTTCTGAGCTGCTCATTTCCACTCTTCTGCTGTGGAGATCAGTGGGGTTGCATGCATATCAAGTCTACCTTTCACACGTCACTTGCTGTTGTAACATATTTCTAGTATTTACCCAGGGCTAAAAGCAAGATCACAGTATCACAGTATTGTCAGGGTTGGAAGGGACCTCTGGAGATCATCTAAGTCCAACCCCCCTGCCACAGCAGGGACACCTACAGCACATTGCACAGAACGGCATCCAGGCGGGTTTGGAATGTCTCCAGTGTGGGAGACTCCACCACCTCTCTGGGCAGCCTGTTCCAGTGCTTTGCCACCCTCAAAGTAAAGAAGTTCCTCCTCATGTTAAGATGGAACTTCCTGTGCTCCAGTTTGTGCCCATTACCTCTAGCCCTATCACTGGGCACAACTGAAAAAAGACTGTTCCCATCTACCTGGCACCCTCCCCTTAAGTATTTATAAGTATTGATAAGATCCCCCCTGAGTCTTCTTTTTTCAAAACAAGATGTTTTTGTCTGCTTGAGGAAGTAAAAGATTTACTATGTCCTGTTTGTCAATAATTGGTTAATTATTCCCTTTCATGTGCTAGGCACTAATGACAATGGTTCCTATAATCTCTGATTGTACTGATAAACCATGGGTGAATTATTTCACAATGTCATCATAAGTTGTCAGAGAACAGGCTTTATAACCACTCATTAGCTTCAAGACTTACTGATATAACTGAACTATGTCACGCAGAATACCCATCAGAATAACTCAGCTGCATAGAGCCTACAAATTAGTATGGTATTAGATTGGCCTGATATGTGAACAGAAACATTATTATTTACTTCTTTCTGACTCTCATATTTCCTGCTGCAATGGTATTTTAGTCCTTTTCAGAAAAAATAATTCAAGAGATACAAAGTGGACATGACTGCCTTGTGAGATCCTCCTATATTCGAGACAGGACAATGAAGTCCTTCCCTGTAGTGTGTCTTAGGAGGAGCTAGCACTCCTCATACCTGCATCCTTCATATTATGTTTTGTTAACAGTCATGGTCCCAATGAATTTGTCCAAATTCTAATATCAAACTTTTAGATGAGTGATTTTTTTGTTGTTGTTGTTATTGGACAATCAGCTTCCATTTCATTTAAACAAACACATAGTTTCCCTTGCTTCTTGATTTCTCATTTATTCACAAAAATCTGGATAACTGGTGTCTCTGAAAACCTTATAAATCTTCTGCTTCAGAAAGTGGCAAAAAATTATTCTGTAACTGCTTCCTTAATATGTCTGTACTCTCTCGTAGGCTGTATTTTTATTTTCTAAACTCTAAGCAGCTTCATCACTGCTGTGTGTTAAACACACACAGCACCTCAGCTGAATGGAACATACTTTTGATCTGTGACAGGAGCTTATTCAGTTTATAGAATAGTGGATGTGAGGCTCAGTTATAATGTCAAAATAGATAGCAAAGAATTTCTTTCTCAAGCTGTATAAAACAATTAAAAAAGATTTTTTTAAAGTTAGTCAGTAACCTAAATTAAGATGCAATGACCTCAAGCTGACAAAAATTCAATCAGTTCTTTGTCTGGGGGGAATGGAATAATTCTATTGCCCTGAATTTATTTGTTCATTTTTCATACAAACAAAAAATGATACAGATAAAACAGAAGCTGGGTTTTGGTTTGTTTTTTTTTTTTTTTTTTGCTTTCAGGCAACGTTCTGTGCTGTGTGCTGCAATGAGGAAAAACTCATTGAAAGCTTAGTCAGCTGACAGGGCTTTCATGGTGTTTTTTAAAGCCAGGAAGAAAAGAATGATATCTTAGGAGCAGGTTTGGGTGTCTTTGACTCCCCAGGTCAAATGACCAGAATGGATTTCCAACTGAATTAGCCATGGCTAGCTTTTGCATAATTTTACAGCAAAACTGCATTCTTTATGAGATGCCTTAATTGCTATGCACCCCTTCTCAACAGTCTTAAGTTTTAGGATTTATGTAGCCATATATCTACACATATCTGAATTGATTTTTCTTACCAATAGAGAGAAATAGGTGGTTCTCAGATGCAGTCCACCTCGTCCTATAGATAAGCCCAAAGTCAGTCAGAGGAGGGGACTAGAAGATTCCTGTTTCTTTCTGCTGACCAGAAGATATTGAGACGAGTAGCTCAGATGTAAATACCTATAATTCATTGACATGAATTCTGTTCAACTATCAGGAAGCATTTCTTTTTGATTCCTAAGTTTGTGTTTGAATGATACAGCAGAAACAGCTAGAGGCATGGTTATTAGCATTCAAACGTCTCTGTAAATGGAATATTAGCCCTGCTGTCACTTTAGTCTTCATAGATTTTACCCAGAAGCTATTGCTTTTCCTCACTCACTCCAGAGTTCACTCACATAAGGGCTGGAAATGTTATCAAGGGAATGAAGAAAGTAGCTTTATCATGCTGCTGGTGGATAAGAGAAAGCAGTGTGTGACTCAGCACTGCTGGTGAGTCACCTCTGCTGACCATCCACTGAATTACATTCACTGAAATCAGTTCTCTGGATAAATCACCAATGTATCCAATCACAATAGGGTAGCAATAGGAAATGTAATGTACCTCTAATAATCTGGTAATAATTTTGCTCATGATGGCACGACTGATTATTGTAATACAGCTTTTTCTATAACGTCTTCTGAACGGCTCTCCGGATGAAATGTCAAGTAACGTGTTATTCTTATAAAGTGAAAGGCATTCCAGAAGGTGTTGATATTTTTTAAATTATTCCTTTAACTGGTTTAATATCATGCTCTTTCACTTGCAGATCTGTGAAGTGTAAGGAGAAATCAGACCCTGAAATAGTTTGCTTGCAATTTTCATTATCTATCATGATCTGTCATTAATTCAATTCAGCTGTTACTTTAGCCTTATGTTTTCACTGATACTGAGAGGAAACAAGGGTTTACAGATCATTAACTCTTCTTAAGTAACAATCTATGTCATAAAAGTGAGGCAACTTCTACTTTTGTAGATACAGGCTCAGAATTACTGGAGACTGGAAGATGGACAAGTGATGTAGTATAGATAATTTTCTGTAGAACCCAATCCTATCTTATTTTTCAGTAGCTATTTCATATAAACATGCCTGTTGAAGCACTAAATACATATTATATTTTTAAAAGAATAAAATAAACGTTTATTGTTTTGCTACTGTCATGATTTTTATTTCTAAGAAACAGGCAGACCAATAACTGATTGATAATGTTATCAGTACAAAGCACTGCATGATAATGAGCTAATGTTCATGTACTCACATCCATATACAGGAATTCTTGCAGGTTGGTGAATTCTCTCCTATTCTACATCTTCCTTGGTATGCTTTGGTTTCTTCTCTTATTTGCAAAACTGTCTTGTGTAATGATAGTAATCAGATTAATTGAAACCGGCTGAGTTCAATATATGTAATTGTGATTAATTCTCCATGTGGTTTCATGAGTTCTAGCTGTTAGCACTGAAAATGTTTGGTTTCAAACTTTTTTCAGAAAATTTAATTCTTCAGTTCTAATCAGCATTTTTTCTCACAAATAATTTCATCTTTATTCTTGCTAGAAGTGCATTTATATATAGAGAGAGAACATACAAAGAAACAATGAAATTTTCCATTGTATAGTTATAGCAGCTCATTAACAGTTGGGATCCTGTTGTGCTTCTGTTCACTTGGCCTAGTTGTGCTAGGAGCTGTGTTGTTATCAAAGAAACAAACAAAAAAATATAATGTCCATTTAAAAGAATTAACAATTGACTTGGAAAACTTTTTTCATATTTTTTTCGTTTCTATAAATCTCAATCTAGACACCTGCCTTTGCTCTTTAGAATAGCTCCCTGTTTTCTATTGGCTCTGTTGACCTAGGATTATGACTCAATTGCATGTACACAGATGCCTGGAGCCATTCCAGCTGCTCAGTGCCCCTTGGCCTCCACCAGCTGCTCCAGAAGTTTTTCTGCAAATTTTCTGTCACAACTCTCCATCCATGTAGTGCCCCAGGTACCTTAGGCCATCTCAAATGGCACTTGACAACCATTCCCAGAAAATTAAATCAAACCTCTAAAATACAAATTACTACTGAGGACCTTAGACACCTTACTTACAGAGAAACAACCAAGTTTTTTGACATCTACACTCAGGTGTAAGAATCCGAAGCCAAAAGCCACCCAAAATCTTGAGTAATCTTGTTCAAATGAACTTTGTCTGATCACAGTATGCCACGTTGTTTAAATCAATCCTTTCATTTATTCTTGTTAGACCTCAATTGTTGATTAAACCACTTGATATTAAGCTATCTAGTGTTTCACATAGTCTGTTCTGGAAAGACAGAATTTCAGCTTCTGAAGAAGAGTGTTATTTCTTTCTACTATTACGACAGAAGAAAATAATCTAATATATGTCATGTCTATTAGTGTCCACCCTTGCCAAGGCAGAAAGGTCTAAAAATGCACATGAGGATAAGGTAAAGGATAAAATTATTTACAAATGATCTGAAAATTTTTTTGTAATGTCTAGTGGAGGGGTTTATACCAATAACTTTCAAAGGAGTACAATGAAACAGATGAACAGAAAAGATCAGGGAAATAAAAAAATCCAAGCAGATACATGGCTCTAAAGAACAGATATTGAAGATGCTTATACTATCCTTTTAGAAATATTTTAAATGAAATTTTGCCGGTGATGGTTTTTTTTTCTGAAATTTGTATGTTTCTCTTTCATTATTATTATCATCTATTTCTGCTTGTAGCTATGCTGTCTTCATGGACAGCTGAAATAGGCCAAGAACATTAGTTTCTATGCATTAATCATATATAATGTGACTTTGTTCTGTCATTTCAACTACCTAGACAGAAAGACGAGTACAAGCTATTGTTCTGGAGTTTAATTTTGCTCTCATTTGTTATCTTAGAAATGGCTGATTTGCTTACTTAATTTTCTGATGATCATTTAAATCTACAGCAAGATGTTAGCAAGACATGCATTTTTTTAAGGCTAAAAACCCCTAAATATTTTTTAAACAAATCAAGTTGATAGTGTGCATAACTGTGCTAGCAGAGATTGTACCAAGGGACAAGAGCCAAGCTTTTGCTCCTGTATTCACCTGGAACCAGTAATAACTGGAGAGAAAAGTAATCACTCATGACAGAACTCATGTGAGAACCTGAGTTGAGGGGTTCTAGCTGTAAAATGCACTCCCAGATATAAAGTTAGATTTTTACAGCGGAGAAGACTTTGTCTTTAATAATGTAATAAGTGAGGAAAAGGATACTTTCTGAGGGACAATTACCTTTAGGAGCTGTATCTATATTGCTAAATAAGAATAGGATCAAGGATGGGAGCACACACTGCTTCATGTCCCCAGTACTTACAATTAGCCTCTTTAATAAGAGATTTACCTTTGGGAGAACTGATTGAAATAATCCAAACCAGTTGTTAATTACAAAAGTTTGAGAAAAGTTGTCGTTCAGCATCTATTGCTCTAGCTCATTCTCCAGTTCTCTTTTATTCACCACTGTAGACATCCCAAAAAATTGTATTAAATAAAATAGGTCAGGGACTGTAAGTATCCTACTTCCCGGACTAGAATAACCATGTCCAGGCTGCCTGTTGGGAACAGTCGCTAGACTATGCTAAGGCTCAAATTGGGGTCAAGCATTTTTGTGGAGAGTGATAGCTGGGTCGGTTCAAATCTGTGGTGGCTGGGAAGCATGCTAATGATGGAAAAAAATGGACAGTGTATGCTCGTGCTTGGGCCCACAACCTGGCTTTGCTGAGCTGTACCTTCAGTGAAAATGTCATTTTTACCTAGTTCAGTAGTTAGCTTTGTGTGAAAATGATGTTTGCTTACTAAGTGATTTTGAATGCTACACACATAACGACTGAGAAGAAATGTCTGGATTTTGAAGTAGCAGTATAATAATAAGCTGGGATAATTCCTATTTCTACTATGCAAGCAGTGACTTTTTTGATCCTGAGGTAGTAAAGGTGTATCAAGGCAGCACAAAGGGTAGGATAGAGCTGTGTGGTGCAGTGCTGGCTCACAACCACCTTACTGATTCCTGCTGGTGTTCAGTGAGCAGAATGGATGTCTATTTCTTTTTGTGTTCAGGTAAATTGGCTTAGACTGGAGAGAAATGTTGCGTTACTTCCACCAGAATTTCAGACTGATGTTTGGTTGGTGATTTTATGGAGTGGAATGAGCCTGAAGGCTTGAAACGCAGGGTTTTAGCCCTGGCTCTTGGGCAGAAAGCAATGGGTTTGACATAGCAGTGTGAGCATTGCTTGTACTTTCTGCATCATCTCAGGGATGTAAAGGCTACAGCTGATTAGAAATCTCATTCTCTCTGAAAATTTCATTCAAAAAGCAAAAAATACGAAAGGAGCTGATGTATTTCACACAAAACTACAACTTTTTATTAAAAAAAACACCAGGCACAATCATGAGGGACTAAAAGAGTTGTAATACTATTGATCTAAATACCAGTCTCCAATATAAGCTGGACTTCCAATTTAGAATACACATTTTTGTTAAGGATCTTTTCCATTGTTGGAAATGAAACCCTGCAGGAGATTGTGGCCTACAGAGGTATGAGTAGTTTTTTAATGAGATCACTAAAGAGAAATGCTGTACTTTTTATGTATTCAGGTATGTAATGCTAAGCAGAGGAATAAACTTTAACAGTTTATTCCTCTCATTTGAAAAAGTTCAAAATAGTCATACTTCTAGAAATAATTCTTCTAGATTTAATTTTATTAGGTAAATTGGATTCACTGCTGGGGTCCTTTGGGATTGCCTCCACAAGTACTTATGATACGCACATAAATGAAAGAGAGGAAATATTATAACTGAGCTTAGTTCACATTGACTGCGACAGAGTGTCATCAAGATATTTTTATTGAAAAAAAATAAAATAAAATTAATAGAAAATCAATGCTTCCCCTGAAGGTATATGATGTGCAAGGTAAGTAAATAGGATACTAGATTTTTGTTGAAAGAGAACCAATATCACATCAGTTTCAGTAGTGTAAACATAAGTTCCCTTGTCTTTCAGTGTTATCACTCATGAGAGATGAAATCACTTGTAACTTCCTGCAAACACAGGAAAGTAAAAATGTCTTCTCATTTAAACCAGATTTACTTGCATGATTTCATAGATTTCTGAGAGCCAGAAGGGACCATTTTGGTTATTTAGTCTAACCTCTTGCATACACTGTCCTTGAACCTCTGAATTAATTCATGCTTTAAAAACAAAACCTATTTGATCCAGAACATATATAGTCTTATTTTTTTTTTTTAAGAACCTGACCAGAACTTTTAATAAATTATTTTTATACAGAACAACCCTCACATCTTTTTTAAATGTATAATATTGGTATTCTAGATTTGTTTGATTCACTTTGAATGTGTAAATGAAAGGTTTTGATTCATTTTCATATTATTTGGCCTGTTACACAAATATGTCCAATCTGTTTGCCCTGCAGGTGTTCACAAGGCTGGTTAAATAAATGTGTGAGGGTGGTTTTTTTTTGGTACACTAACAGATGAGCTCCTTGGTTAAAAACAAAAGTATTTTTTTGTTCCTTTTTAACTACTGTAATAGAACTCCTGTGCCATCCTTTCTGCACTGAGGAAACAAGAACTGGATTTAAGACTAATATAACATCCCCAACCTGACTTAGTATTCCTATTTCTGTCCCTAAAGATATCGCATTAACATCTTTGGCTAGAACACTACTCTTGATAATTCGTAGTCTGCTGGCTACCCAGGACACCCACAATTATTTTACAGAACAGAATATTTTGTCTTCTAATATGCATATAATACAATATTTAGACTTTCAAATTTAAATTTGTCTGTATTTTATTATAGTATGTGTTTAAAAATTCATTCAATTGCCTGGCTTACTAGATGAGGTATTTTCTTAGACAAGTTTGTCACTTCTCTTTGTTATATAGCAGTTCTCCAGTTCTTGTACCAGTGAAAGGTTCATTATTACCAGTAAGTCAGCTTCATGGAGGGCCCAACTTAAATGGCTTTATGCAAATGCAAGTAGCATGGGAAATAAACAAGATGAGTTAGAGACTTGCGCATGCTTGCAGGGCTGTGATCTTACTAGGATCACAGAGACATGGTGGGATGGCTTCTATGACTGGAGTGTTGGAATGGAAGGATACAGGCTCTTCAGGAAGGACAGGCAGGGGTCACAAGCCCTCTCTGTCAATGACCAGCTGGAGTGCATGGAACTTTGCCTGTGGATGGACGAGGAGGTGACCGAGAGCTTATGGATCAGGATTAAAGGGAGAGCAGGGACAGGTGATGTTACAGTGGGGGTCTGCTACACATCACCCGACCAGGAAGACTGAGCAGACAAGGCCCTCCATGGACAGATAGCAGCAGCCTCAAGTTCACAAGCCCTGGTCCTCATCAGGGGATTTCAACCACCCCAAAATCTGTTGGAGGGACAACACAGCAGGGCATAAGCAATCCAGGAAGTTCCTGGAATGTGTTCATGATAACTTCCTTCTCCAAGTGATAGAGGAACCAATGAGGAAAGATACAATGCTGGACCTTGATCTCACCAACAAGAAGGAACTGGGGAGGAATGTGAAGCTCAAGGGCAGTGACCATGAAATGGTGGAGTTCAAGATCCTTAGGGCAGTGAGGAGAGTGCACAGTAAGCTCACTACCCTGGACTTCAGAAGAGCAGACTGTGTCCTCTTCTGGGATCTACTTGGCAGAGTACCATGGGATAAAGCCTTGGAGGGAAGAGGACCCCAAGAAAGTGTAGGAGACTGATAAGATGTCTCAAAATTTGCTTACCACAAGCAAAATTGGCAATAGAAAACCAGTAGTCCAGATGGCTCTTATCACAAGCAGACCAGCCATATCCTGTTTGCGACAGAGGTCAGAGGCACTCGAAACTTGCCGAACTAAGTGGGCACCCGAAACTTGCTGAACTAAGCTACAGGATGTGCTAAAGTTGTCCGCTGATGTGGTGTATGTGATCACCAAGGGGTACATCAGGAGCAACCGACTTCTGAGCAACTTGTTACGCAAAGATTGGCCAAGCAAAAGTGGCCTCCATACTGATTGGTCAAGTATCAAGCAGACTTTAACTATAAATTAGTACTGTGTCCCTCCACAAATTGGGAACCCCGGGACCCCTGCCATCGTTGTGATCAGAGGTCATGAGTCGACAGGACGCTGCTGATGCCAAGAGGACTGTCAAGATGCCGAAAAGGGCCTATGGTGGTGACTACACTCTTGCTTTGCTCTGTAATACTGCTTCTCTCTTCTGCCTTTCTTCTACTTCCTCCTTTTCTCTAGTGCTCATTTCAGTAATCAAGGCTGGGAGATAACAATAAAGCTTCAGCAGGTGGCATCTGACCTCATTTGTGTCTTAATCTCATGCATGGAATCGTTATGGGTCCTCCCAGACCCCCCCCCCTGCCACGCCCGGGATCGGGACATGACAGAAAGGTTGTTAATATTCAGGGATCACCTCCTCCAAGCTCAGACCCCACCTGGAGTAGAGTCCCCAACATAAGAAGGACATGGAACTGTTGGAGCAAGACCAGAGGAAGGCCACAAACATGATCAGAGGGCTGAAGCACCTCTACTATGAAGACAGGCTTAGAGATTTGGGGTTGTTCAGCCTGGAGAAGAGAAGGCTCTGGGGAGACCTTATAGCAACCTTTCAGTACTTAAAGAGGGCCTACAGGAAAGACAGGGATGGATTCTTTATCAGGGGGTGTAGTGATAGGATGAGGGGTAAGGGTTATAAAATAGAAGACAGTAGATTTAGATTAGATATTAGGAAGAAATTCTTTATTGTGAGCGTTGCCCAGAGACATTGTGGAGGCCCCATCCCTGGAAGTGTTCAATGCACAGGTTGGATGGTGCTTTGAGCAACCTGGTCTAGTGGAAGATGTCCCTGCCCATGGCAGCGCGATTGGAACTAGATGATCTTTAAGGTCCCTTCAACCCAAACCCTTCTATGATTCTATGATTCTATGATTTTATGATTTCATGATTACCGTTTTGTGTTTTATAGTGCTTTCCAGGTCATTGACAAAACTCTTAAATAATTTTGAAAAATTACCAGACCCTATAGGACTGTACAACAATCATACACCCTTAGTGGTAATTTTCCTGATTGTGCCTACTCTCATAGATTTGTTATGAATCTTCAAATACCCTTATAGATGCCTCTGCAGCTACTGTAAGCAACTGTTGTTCTTACTGAAGTGTTGTATAGTACCAAGTCATGTATTTACAGAATCCTGTAAGTACTTCATTGCAACAATATAACTTCTGTCACATAAGCCTGTATTTTCATTCTCAAAGATGAAATTTCACAAAGCTTATTAATGACTCTTTTTGGTATTATAACCTTTATCAGAATTGTTATTTGTGTCAAAGAAAACATTCCACTAAGCCATCAGTGAAAATCCCAAGGGTCTTTTAGGCACTTGGGCAGTGAAAGACCTAAGCTGGAGGCCCAACTTCCCAAAGTTACGCAGGCAAGGTGTGAAGTTGCAGACTCACAAGGACCTTTCAACTGACTTACACCTGAATAATTCACCTGTGCATATGTACCAGAGTAATGGTAAGAAAACACAAATTTTCTCTGAAAATAAAATACCACCAGCAGAGGATGTGGTTTTGATATCAAAATCTTAGTTCAACAAACTTTCACCAAAATTAAGGGAAAGATCTGGCAAATCTAGCCTGGAATATTAGTGTGCTTACTGCAATCTCACAGCACTGGTGACCTAACCCTTGCCATAACTCAGTCAAACTAACGTGGTTGCAAATAATATTTGCTGCTTTTTTTCATTGAAATTGAAAGACAATAAGGCATGATTAAACTCACAGCATTTTTTAAGACAGAAAATTGATAAAATGGAAAGCCTTTTTGAACACCTAAAAGAAAAAGAGATTATTTTAGCCTGCAATACAAAGGGAAAAAAATTGATTGTACTAGTTTTTTGAGCACACAGTATACAGCTAGTAATACTCCTTATTCAGCTGGAAGACCCAGTAAATGTATACAACAAAATCCTGCAGTTGTAACCTGTGTTTCTTTTCCTTTTAAATAATAGCTTTATACATATTGCGGGACAATTGAATAATCATTTTAAATGCCTTTTATCTTTATTTCTAATGTGAATCAAGCTAACCTTGAAGAAGTACATAGATTGTAGCAATTTAATAAATAACTTTTATTAATCTAATATTAGATCTAAGCCTTGCTTAGAAGAGAACCAGCACTGAGATTTGTGAATTTATATGGAGACAATATTTCCTCGTGTACAACTGAGGAGACCAAAGAGAATAACGAAACCCAAATTACAAATGATCGTGTTCATTCCTTAATCTCTACTCTTTCAAGTACAGTGAAAAGTTTGGAAAAAGTTGAAGAACACTTTTTCAGTGTTGAACCTACCTTTGAGGAAATTTAGTGGGATCGTCTGGGTTTTCAGAACTCTAGTCGTAAGTCAATAAAGTTCAACAAGTAGAAAAGGAAAAAAGAAGAGCAAAGAGAACATAACTACTTTGGGCTGAAGTTTAGAGAAGCAGCAAAATATAAAGACCTTATTAAGCCAATCCATTTTTTAAGACTGAACAGAGATACAGAATGTAGAGGGGGATGCATGTTCTCAGGCTGAAAAAAATGTATATATATAAATATATACTATACTATGGAAACTTTGGCAGCAACCTTTGTTTGAAAAACTGTCTTGCTGGAGGTTCATTCCCACATTTATGCTACAGAGCTCAGGGATAAAGAGTACCCTATCATACAGCTGGCTTTGGAGCTGTGTCATGATTTGAAGTGGGCCAAAGAAAAAAGTGTCCTGTTTAACTGGGTGTAGTTCATTATATTGGCTGTGTTTTGTTTCCATAAATACTATGTTGGCAGAAATATGGCATGGATTACACAATGAGCAGGGAGCAGGGCAGCTATACAAATGAACTTGTTTTTTCGCTTAGCTAGACAGTTTGTCTTTCAGGTAACATATTACAGTCTAATAAACATTTTGAATCAAAAGCGCTGCATAAATTAGTTCTGCTGATTCAGTGGTGAATGGCATTCTCCTGTTTTTATACAGTGTTGCAAGCGGCTTTTATTAAGCTACTGAGGTTTGTTTGAGTGATGTCTTTGTAGTAGTGATTATCCTTATTTATTATCATTCTGTGGACCCTGGAGTTTTCTTCTAAAATCAGATAATTACCAGAGAGACATATATGAAATTTTGGGTATTCACTGAAGTTCTCCATCTGTACTGCTAACTTGCATATCCTATCTTGTCTTCAGCTGTTACAGGGCAAATCATTTCCTAAATATCATAAATGGGATCTCCAACAAACAGGCAGTGGTGGAGGTGTGGATGAACAAATCAGTGGAGACTGTGATGATGAAGATGGTTGTGGAGGATCAGGAAGTGGAGAAGTCAAAAGGGTCCTGAAAATTACAGACTGTAAGTCCATTATTCTGTTTCCTTCATACATTTAAATAGTGAATTGACATATTTTTCTCTAAGAAATACCACTGAATTATCTTGGAAAAGGTGTGGAAAAGTTGTCTGTATAATGTTTCTAAGATTTACAGGAATAGGACTGCAATTGTAGGATTTCTATGAGCATGGTATCATGGTGTATGAGTATCAGTTTCATCATAACACATGTTAATACATATTTGACATAATGTAGATGGACCTCAACACAGTACTTTAGTCAATTAAAAGGTATTGCAATGACAAGTTCTTGTGAGTTACTACTTAAACATAAAAGGTTTGGCAGTTAAGCACAGAAATTGTTCTACTATTTCATGGAACATGGGAAAGTATAGGGTTTAGTTGTGGTAGATGAATTTCACAGAGCAGTATTGAAACCCATGTACAGTAACCCACTCAGCATCAATGATTCTTGTACTTTTTTCTGCCTTTCTTACTGTTGTGGGTTTTTTGTGTGTGTGTGTGTGTGTTTGTGTTTGGGGTTTTTTTTTCCCCTTTTCTGAAGCACATTTGTAATGATTTTCTTCAAAAAATCATTTGCTTGTGCACATCAGTGGCATGGAACTGTGAGCATGAGCAATTGGATTGAAGCACAATTTAACTACTTCTCTGCATCAGGACATTATTCTATATTTCTTACTTTTCTTTCCAGTGTAGAAATATAGGCAGAGATGATGGTAAAAGATGCCTGGTATCATCAACACTGCATTTCTGCATTTTGCATTTTCTTGCATTTTCTTGCATTGCAAAATTCAACACTAGCAGATAAGAAGTCAAGGTTGGTGTCAATCCCTGAATTTACCTATATTTACTGAATTAGAGTGTACCCCAAGTTTCCAAGCTTAGGTGAGAACCCCAGGTCCTTCTTGATTTGACAGTGAAAAGACAATTTAGAAATGAGTCCAGAGAGAATCAGTAGCGTATGCTTGCCCAATTCAGATTTAAACAACTGGAGCATGCTTTAGCAGGTCAGTTTAGATTTAGCCTAAGATGCTGTTGCACTGATACCCAGTCTGTACATTTTCAAGTCCTGTTATACTTCTCTAGACGGAATTTTAAGAGATCTGCAAAAAGGTTTGGACTCTTACTTCCTGAGAATGTCTTTGAAGATTTAACTTTGAAAAAGAAGTTAGAGATCAAATATTTAAAAACAGATGTACTTTGGAATACTGGATATATTATATCTATTTGATAATGACACTCTATGGTATGAAAAGACTGTAAAATAGTCTTAGAATATGACTAGCGTTATTAAGCAAGTATTAAATGACAAAAGAATTGCGAGAATAGTACATTTTCTTTCACCCTCTTCTATTGCATTGGAGTTTTCTTCATATTGATATATTTAGCATAATCTTTTCAAAATGTCAAAAATATAATTAGCCTTCCTATTCTCTTTATACTACATGCATTATAAATCTCTAGAATTATAAACTATGTATTAAGCATACTGAAGTTTGCATGTAATGCTGTTTCATTTGAACCTTTTCTAAGATATAACTTAACAAAGCTATGAGTCCATACTGTTCAATATTATGACTTGTGCATATATATTGAGTTACTAGTACCTTCAGTGGGCTGTCGTGACTTTATGGATTTATGCTGGCATGCATTTAATTTTTGGAATGCACCTTAAAAAGTGTCTTGAATGTATACCAGAAAGAGTCATAGACAACATTGTTTTGTTCTGGGCTATCACACATGCTTACTGACATGGATTTTCTGTCCAATAGAACTTTAAAACATTTCAATTACTAACAATTTTGTTACAAAATACATCAGGAAAATCTTTTTCTTCAGAAATCACTTAAGTGTATATTTAAGATAAACGAATGATTCTTCTTTTGAAACATTGTGATATGCAAGCAGGACTTTGGAAATTAAAAACTAAATTGAAAGTGAAAAAAAGTAAAGTATGTATATTTTAGTAAGCAAACAAAATTATCTTCTCAAGATTTATGATTTTATGTGAGGAACTAGAATTAAAAAATTAAAAGACAAACATCATCACGATTTAAGCAAGTGAAACTTTCTTAGCTTCAGGTGAAGTTAAGTCAGATCCTGAACACCTTGTTTTAATACTGAAAAGCTAGATTTACTCTGGTGATATTGCTTACCGATCTTTGAAAAACATGACTGAACTTCAGCTAAACCTAGAGGTTGACTACAGTATGTTTGATCCTCAATGTTAATTCTCATGTTTTTTTGTGCATCCCAATTTTTTTTTTAGTTGCACACGTATAGCCAGAAATATCTGAGTGCTCTTCTGTATGTGTATATATCATATATATGTATATTCATACGTGTCATGGAAGACCAACCAAACTTATTTGTTATATAGAAACTTATATTCATAGTCCTAAATAAAATTATATAAAAAAGAAGAAAACCCACGCTTGCAGCGTTAACAAGATTGAAAAGTTAGATTTGTTCAAATCCAACCCTTCATAAGCTTCTGATCTCCAGACACTCATAATCTTACTCAGAAGTCAAGCTCAAGAATTGCTGTACATTTGTACAATATTACTTTGCTGCTTCTGGCATATAACAGATCCTTGTTCAGGTTTTCCACTGTTACATGCTGCTTCTATGTGTTATAAAACACTTGCTTATCAGTGTAACATGATCCCATTTTTAAACTGAAAAATAGACTTCGGCTGCAGTAGAACTGCAGAGAGACACAGGTAGAGACACAATGGATTGAGGTGGCCAAAGTCCACGTAGCAACTTAGGAATCATGGAAGAAGGAAAATGACACACATTAGAAATATCAGTGGCCTAACATTTCATTGCTGTTAACTTTCAGTTTGTGAAAAACTGTAGGAAAGACATAAACACAGAAGGCAGAAATAAGGTGGGACAAATAAAACATAAATGTGGGGCATAGTCCTCTTTCTCTATAGTACAGAGACCTAGTTTTCCATCTATATTGATAAATGGGTGAGAGTTGACATTTAAAAGACACGAATGACACCAGGATTAAACTGAATCATAGCATCATAGAATCATAGAATCGTAGAAGGGTGTAGAACTGGAAGGGACCTTAGAGACCATCTAGTTCCAACATCCCTGCCATGAGCAGGGACACCTACCACTATACAAGGTTGCTCAAAACCCCCAAAGCTCCCTGAAGCATCAGATAGTTTGAATGTGTGATATGAACTCAGCCTGTCCTGTTGCAGTTTTAAATACATATTCTTGTTACAGTAATTTTGTCTAAGAAGAACTTTTAAGTAAAAACAACTTTTAAGAAGCTTTAATGAACCCCAGAAACCAGATAGTTACTTTGTTGTCATAGATAAGCATTGGTATAGGACTTTATAATGCATTTGTGATCATTGAAGCTCAAAAAATAATTGTGACTTATGCAATAGATAAGTTATTTCATAATTGTTTCCTTTTAAGGTGTCACATTAAAATGTGTGAAAAAAGATTGTTTATGGGGTTTAGTAATGTACACATTTTAACTGTATCCATTACGCACATGACTAATTCACTTTACCTTATATTCTTTTGATATGTGGAGATGTACAGATAGTATTATTTTTTCCTCACCAAAGAAACTTTTTACAGTCTTTTTCTTACAGGCAACGTTACATCCTCTCATAATCAGCCAGGAAAGAAAGGGGAATTGCTACCTGTTTTGTACTATAATAGAGTCTGGAGGTCCCAGCCAAAGCCTGGGCTCCTTTCTGTTAGCTGTGCCAGACATTTTCACCAAGAAAACAATCCTGTCTGCCACAAATTCATAATCTTAATAAGCTGATAAAGTATGATACACAAGTAGCCCTCTTAAGTACATTGCTTTGTGTAAAATGTAAGGACACATCTGTCTTTTTTTGATGCCATGTCATTGCCTTCTGAACATGTGTATGATCCTTAGGCCTGGAAGGAACAGAGGGGAAGGGAGGACATATGTTTCTGCCACAACAAACCTCTAGCAATTTTATGTGAACACATAGCCTCTGAACTCAAAGATGACTTATTTCTACACTTAGTGCTACAGATGTAAGAATTGTTTTCACTTAGTGTTGGAGACTGACAAATGTGTGACGGGAGGCTTTAGGCTTTGGAAGGTCAATGAAGAGATTTGGTGTTTATGACTCAGAAGTGATAACCTTAGCATTATACCGGTAATTAAAATATTTTGTTTTTTTAAAAATTCTGATTTTCGTATCAGTCAATCCTTATGTTGCATTCAATATTTCAAAGCCCTACAACGGTTCTCAATGCTTTGTTCTTCCTAAGTGCCTTTAAAATACAGCAAATTGGTGCTGTTATTTGAAGAAATGGTACTAGAAAGGATTTTGCACTTTAAATTTATAAAATAAACAGTAGTATAAAGTCCTGACACTTCATTTGCTAGTTTTATTCTGCTTTAACCAAGGAGCTCCCTCAGGACTATTTCATGCGTCACAATGAATTACCTCCTCAAAACCCCCTGCAGAATGCAAGAGGTAATAACAACAAATACTTATCACCCATATATTGATTTGAATCTGTTTTCAAACAGCTCTGTGAGGAAGGGCTAATCCTGATATCACTCCTCTGAGGTACTCAATACCATCTATCAAAATTCTCATAAGACATTTAGCAAGACCACTAATTTTCTGAAAAGCACTCTACCACTACTTTGTCTTTCTGTTCTCATTTTAACATACAACACAGATGTTTCTTTACTATAGCCAGATATCTCCTAGTTCAGGGCTTATATATGTAGAAATATCAAGGGTGTCTTTGTGCTTAAGATACATAAAGGCAAGCCTTGTCTCTCAGTTGTTTGATTTTTATCTCACCTAATATTCATCTCATCTGAGGGAAAAAGTCTCCAAAATGTTTTTTTTCCTAGGAGTACTTAATCTGTAGATTATTATTTTCTTCTTCATACTATGTAATAGAGCGAAAGCAACTTTTAAAAGGCTTTATTTTGTGATCTCCTGTTGTGGTTTGACCTGGCAGGCAGCTAAACACCATACAGCCGTTCACTCATTCCCCCGCAGTGGGATGGCAGAGAGAATTGGAAAAAAGGTAAAACTCATGGACTGAGATAAAGACAGTTTAATAGAACAGAAAAGGAAGGGAAAATAACAATAATGATTAAAAAAATATACAAAACAAGTGATGTACAATGCAATTGCTCACCACCTGCTGACCGATGCCTAGCCAGTCCTCGAGATGAGGCCACCACCCGCCAGCCAACTCCCCCAGTTTTATCATTCAGCATGACTCCATAGGGTATGGAATGTCCCTTTGGCCAGTTTGTGTCAGTTGTCCAAGATGTGTCCCCTTCCAGCCTCTTGTGCATCCCCAGCCTCCTCACTGGCAGGGCAGCATGAGAAGCTGAGAAGTCTGACTTAGTGTAAGCACTGCTCAACAAAATCTAAAACATCAGTGTGTTACCAACATTATTCTCATCCTAAATCCAAAACACAGCACTACACCAGCTACTAGGAAAAAAGTTAACTCTCTCCCAGCTGAAAACACAATATAAGAAGAGGGTACTATGGTTCAAATAAACCAGTCTGTGTCGTTTATCTGATATTATAATGCTTTATTAAGTCTCAAACATCCTTTCTCCTCTCTCTGCTTCTTCCCCCACTTCAGTATAGCTGCTTTATTCCTTTTTTTTAAAAAAAAAATCTGATTCTGATGGCATCTTCTGTGACCAAAGCAACTTAAAGCTAGCACATGCATGAAACTTCATTTAGCCTCTCTAATTCAAGGAGAACAAATGTGACGAACAGCTATACCTGGAAACACACAAATTCTGTAGTGGCTTTTCCATCTTTCTTCTCACCACTGGCAGGGCACAATATTTTCCTAAGTTAGAGTAAGAAGAGTAACATCAATTCAGTCCTACCTATTCATGTGAACAGATGGAATTGGAAGAAAGTGCAATGTCAACAGTGATTGTGTTATCACTCATTTGTACAGCTGCTTCTCTTGGTTGCTTCATCAGCCATTCCTATCCTAGCTGTGCTGGAATTGAACAGTTACTGTTCAGTGAACAAAATAACTAATCTGAGTACAAATCTTAGCTGTGCTGTAACACTTGGTTTCACTGAGTGTCCTGGTTTGAGGTAAACCAGGACCAATTTTGTTCAGTAACTTTACTTTTTAGCTAGGCCTCTTCTAACTACTGAAATTAACGGCATATTGTGCAGACAATGGTCGCTCTCTCAGAGTGATAAGACCTATGTTCATAGCCGATGCCCAGGCATGGTATGCAGAGAGGCTCTTGCTTCTACTTATTGCTATAACATCCAAGGCCAGCTAACTTTGTTATTTGCCCCATTGGAGAGACAGAAGTGGAAAAGTGCAGTGGGGTCCCACCTGCGGGGAGCAGCGGACAGGACAGGTGACCCAAAACTGACCAACAGGATATTCCATCCCATCTGCCTCATGCTCAGTATAAAAGCCGAAGGATCAAAGGGTCAGCTGTCTTTCTTCAATGGCTGACGTCTGAGGAGGACTCCGTCTGTTCGTCTGCCTTTGATCCTGATCCTGAATGCAGATCTGGAATCCAGTTCCTGTCCGTCACTGAGTCCAGCCTGGGACTCCCCCAGTGCCAGCCGGTGTCGTGATTGTCATCCTGGGAGCTTGATACAGTTTTGTATATATTTTCATTCAAAGTACTAGACTGGGACACAAGAAGAAGAAAGGATTGTTTTAGGCAGCAAAGGCAAATGTGACAAAATGACTGCATTTATCTTGAACTGTGTTTATTATAAAAAAAAGTCAGCCATTAGGCACATAGGACTTAAATAAATCATCACAAGACTAGATTGAGATAGATTCACTGAAGGAGTTGAACATGAAGAATGAGGATTCACTGTCTGAATTGGAAGTCATAGACAACCACACAGCCTGTCAAATGCTAAATTAAGAGCCCCTGGATTACTTTTAAACATGTTAAAAAATTATATAATGTAATCTTTAAACAGTCTTAATCTATATTTTAACTCATTAGGAAGAAAGCTTAAAAATATATGTATACAAATGAAATAGATTAAGTGTTCTAATGAACAATAATTGCTTTAATGACATGATATTCCCCCAAAGTATTTTTTAGGGTCTTGTATTTGAAAAGTCCAGTCTGCATCTGCTGATTTACTTCAGAATATTTCAGTGCTTCTACCACAGCTATTTAACAATAGGCTTGCTATTGATCAGTGTCTTCGAGTGCACCTTTATCCCAGTGTATTGGAAGACCAATACCTTTGTCTCAGAAAGTAAATCATATTAAAGTATTAGAAATATGGTCCAAAACTAGTTTCTTGCACAGTTCACCAACCCTTTCCTTGAACATCTGTTGTCTAATTAAACAAAGGAGACAAAGACTAAAAAGTAGACAAGTCTGAAAGTTACAATTTCAGCCATAAATGTTGTCAGCCTGGTATCAGGTAACACAGTTAATCCATCCCCATGTTCACCGGGCAACATCTCCCATTATTTCTATGCCATTCACCATCCTCAGCTCCAAAAGTAAAGCTTTGGGTTCCAAACCATCATGGAAGTGGTGTGAAGGGTTACACCTTAGATTTCTGCTGTCTGTGAGTATCTCAGAATTCAAAGACTGAAGACGACTGATGGAACATGCCAGATAGATAGTGAAAGCAATACAATCTCCGTTATGATGTTTGCCATCTGTTATACTGCTATAAACTCTCATCTGCATTCTGTGTTACCTCAGTAAAGCAAGAGATCCCTTATGCCTGAGTAGGATTTCATGTTTATTTTGTTTAAACATAACAGTGTTCTTTCTAATCCTCCATTGTTAATGTGAAGTGTTCTTATTCAGGTGTCTTTGGAAGGGCTACATGATTTCACCCTTTATATGTTCACTCAGTTCAGAACATCTCAATTCTATTAAAAACAAATTAAAAAAAAATAAAACTTCTTGCTGTAAACACCAAACTTGGTCTAAATATTGCACTAAATTTAACACTTGCTTTTATACTCAGATTTTATATTGTGTTTTGTGGAATGGGTATGATTAACCATTTCTTATTTAACTAGAAGAACTGACATTTCATGATGGTGCCTGATGTATTTTAATGGAATTGAATGCAAACTTTTTTTAACCTTACAAAATTCTCCAGAAATAGACTGTGAATAGACTGTGTGTATTTCCCGTCTCATAACTCTGTCTATAGTTGGTGGTTTGTCTCTGAGAGAACATGTTTGAAAGATAATTGTGGAGGAGGAGCAGGAAATGAGGGATTTTACAGGACAGTCCACACCATTTTGAAATGTGAGAAGAGGGTGCCTTGCCCCACTGCAGCATCTGCTGACTTCTGCACTAATTCCAGGCAAAAACATGCATTCTTACAGAAGGTGTTTTTACCCCACCCATGTTTCATAGGAAGACCATTCAGAATTAATTTTATAGTCCACAGTGGGACACGATATATTATTCACTGTCAAGTCTGTTTGAGCAAGGACTGTGTCTGTAATTGAGTTTCTGGTCCTCTGTAATTGCTTCTGTGCTATTTGACCTAAAATTAAGTGAAACAAGCAAACAGCATATTACTTCTCCATTCAGTATACAACTTGTTGGTTTAAACAGCTCAGAAGTGTCTACATATCTGGAAGACCAATCAGAAGAATTTGGGGATTTTTCCCTTCTCTGTCTAAGTAAACAGCTTGAAGGATGCCCCTGCTGGTGAGAAGGAAAAGCCAGAAGGAAGTGAATGAACCCAGGGAGAGGAGTGAACTTTCTTTACTTCCTGCCCTGTTAATTGGAGCCCCAGTATTCTCCAGACTGATAAATTACCCTTTTACTACTCCAGTACCACATAAAGTGACTACCTCCTCCAGAATGCTGACTTTATTCCTATGTATAGCCAATTAGTCTAAAAGTAGTTCAGGTGATATTCAACCTGCATCATACTTTGACCAGACAACACCATATTCTGATTATTCCAAAAAGGAGCTCCTGAAGAGCTGTAACCTTCACAGGAGAATCCAGATCAGAGAAGGACATACCAGAGTATATCCTCTGTGCTCAAGTTCAGGAGGCTTAAAGTAGTAGAGGGGTTTTTTTTGGAAGTTGCTAAAAACTGAGGAGTACTAAGTCCAAATTTGCTCAACAGACAGTCAGTGTACACTAACACTTTTGTAAGAGTAGCACTGGTTACTTTCCTTCTACTACTGTGGAAATAAGAAAGCATTTAGGCAATTCTCTATCCAGATAAATACCTATAGCATCTATTATCTTATTCCTTTTCCTCAGGAAATATAAAAGAATGAATAAGAAAGCATTGATACTTTGCTGGAAAGTTTGTTTCTTTACTGGTAACTGTGAGTGTGAATACTTACATATTGGCTCAATGAAATTATACGTGGAGTAAAAGGCTCCAATTTTCAGATAGCTTCAGAATTAGCACTATTATTATAAGGTAATTCCCATCAAATATAGCCTCATGTCATTAATGTAGGTAATTTGTAATAATTACACTGCTCTGATGTGCTGTGTTTTAGACCAGTGAGTATAATCACTAAATGTTTTTTCATAACCTAAAACCTTTGAAGAGTAATTGTGTGTGTTTGTGTTTGTGGTAGGAAGATTAGAATCTTCCTGTTGACTGCAACATGTTAGTACCAGGTAACGCACTGTTGAAAAATACAAAATTAGCTGACTTTATTTCTGCCTCTGTGTGAATTCCCTCAGCCAATTTTATGTAACCCTTCCCCTTACTTGTTTTTGAATTTGAATTAACAATCCAACCTGACAGTACAGCTTTAATCCACTATGCAGGCTGAATTAATCACTCAAGAAGTGCAAATGTTGACTCCTGACAAAAGATTGTGTTCAAGAGAGAGAGTTTATACTCTTTAAATAGGAAACTAGAAATTGAAATGTCATAATTTGTTTTTCCAATGCATAAAATGAATATTCAGGTCACACCTTTCTGCAAAATAAGATACAAGGAAGTTGTCTTGTAAATTTTCTCAGTTTTTACATGGCATTTCAAATAGAATTGTTTTGTTTTTTCTCACACTACTTCATGTCATTATACATCCAGAAACTTTACCTGTGTAAACTTCATAGCCTGGTGAAGGTCTATGCATAGGCGTCCACAAATGATTTTTTACTTTTTGTGGAAATCATTGGAATTTGTGTATCACTGTGGCTTTGTTTATGCTTCAATTATTTATATCATTATGTATTACTATGCCAACACGTGATCATGCATATAGAAAAATCTTTGAACTTCATACGTGTTGACAATATGTATCTTCTTGCTGAAAGATAATACTGATTTACTGAAATGTAAATTTTCCACGGGAATGTACTTATTACAATAAATCTTTCTCTTCAAGAAATTTTCAGGTCCCCAAAAGACAAAAGAAAGAGAGAGAAGATCTCAGATTATGACAGTCCTCCTGTGAGAAGGAAGGGTGAGATATCCCTAGCCTCCCAATTAATATTAGCCTATGAGAATCTTATCAATGTGTTATATGATATCATCAAAGTTGTGTGATTGACTAATCCAATCTCCTCAAATGAGCCAGGGGAAAATTGGTTAAGGTTAGTCCTTCAAAAAACAGCAGATTATGCCCAAGTATGTTGTCTCCTATTTTTACCTATTATGTCTGTCTCTTTTTGGTCCAAAGACTCTTTAGTTATTTTGATAAAGTAGGAAAAACTATAGTGAGATAACAATCAGGCTAAGTCTCTAAAGCTGTGGTTAAAACCATTCAGCTAGCATATGGGGGAAAAACAGAATAACCACTTCACTAGTGTCTGACCTGAATTTAGGCTTTGTTTCCCTGAAGCAACTTTTAAAAGGTTTATATTTCATCCCATTAACAGGTAAGAACTTCGAAAATGTCATCAAAGGAAAAGAAGATACTGTGTCCAAGTCTTAAAAAAAGAAGTGCGCCTTTATGCATTTTTTCATATAAAACATTTAAATTCCTTATCTACTTCAGATTAAGTTATGTACTATTTATTTTTGAATGTGCATCTGAGATATGCAAAACTAAGTCAAAATACACTGCTGGTTTATGCAAAGTCTGGCTAACTGGAACATAATAAGGCTAATATATGTTACATTTTAAATGAGTTCTGATCAAGTTCTTCCTGAAGTCGGTAGGCATCACTTCACTGACTTCACAGGAGCTTGTATTTTCCAGAGAGACCACATAATAACTTTAGTAGGAGTTACAATTTTCTAATTATATTTTAAAAGGAATTACCTTATAATAATACCACTAATTCTGAAATTACCTGAAAATTGGAGCTTTTTATTCCATGTATTATTTCATTGAACCAATGTCTAATATTACAATTCTATTTCTAATAATTTCTAATTATTCATTATGATTCAATCTAATATTTTTTTATTATTTTAACATGCTTTTTGAAATGTGCTTTATAATAATACATTGACGATCTGAAAAGATTATTTTTATAACTCTTGTGATCAACTGTGTTCAAACCATCTTTGCTGTTCTATCAAATGATTCCATAAATTCAGCGAATGAGAATTTATATTGTTTTCCTTTATACAAAATAAAAATGAGCATGACTTTTCCCAGAAAAATATATTCCTTTCAATCAATACCTTTCTCTAAGTGGTGATATCTAATCCTCAAAAAGCTAGGAGTTTTTTCTTCAAATATGACCTCCAAAAGTCAAGGTATTTTTGAAAATCAGACCTTCTGAAGAGTCACTTTCATCTCCAGTTTGCCTCAAGTATGATTTTATTACCTCTAAGAGATCTTTCTTTAAATCACAATTTTGAATTTTATTTTTTAAGTCTGTCACAAGTGACTTGGTCTTTAAAGACTTGTTCGTGTTTTGGAACGGCTGAGATTGGAGACAAAATTAGCAAAGATTTGAATATTTGCTTTGGGAATTTGGCCAGCTCTGTATTTTTATTCCATACTTTAATGTAATTTTTTTTCTTTTTTGGGGGGGGAAGCACCATCCCACAGTTAATGTCATGTTTCTCATATTGTCTGTGATAGCTTTTATTATCCACTTTTGATGAATCCTTTATTTCTATTTTACTGACATAAAGCCTCAAAGAAGATACAAGAGGGTTTTTTTGGTAGAAATTGACTCTTCTTATTACTTTGAGGGAAAGAAAATAAAAAGCTAACCTTCTATGCAGTTTGAAAGGATTATCATAGTCTAGTAACAATTCCCTAAAATGATCAGGTTAGGTACTTTAATGTTACAGTAAAAACCTTGCCTTTTCACTACTCAAAATCTAAACATGAATATTGGAAGACAGCTGTACAATACTATTAATTTCTTTTTTTTTCCTCAGAATGTAATCTTATTTTAATAACAATAGATACAGGGACAGGATTTTTCTTTGTGTTAGCTATTTATAATGTAAACATCTGTGCATGAACCAAGAAGTTTAGATAGCTTTTATAGTCACTGTAGACAAATAAACATGCCTCACTGGAAATGAATAAACACGTGAGGGCACAATTAATTAGGCCTTTATTAAGTACCTCTGTTAGGATAAGAAGAATTGCACCCTACAATCCTTATTTCTCTCAACTGATTATAAAAGGACTCAAGCTTCAGTATCTCAAGTACAGATATCTAAAGTTAGTTAGACAAGTCCTTCTGAGTTACGTTCTTTTGCTTTCGCTCCTGTTTTGATTTCATTTTGCTTATTTTTAGGTAAAGGTTAAATATTTTTCAGTGTACTTTACAGGCTTATTTTCAAGATCACTAGTGATTTGTTACAACATAAAACAGAGGGGCTACTTGCAAATACAGCCAATAAGACCTGAAAAATAGAATTCATGTTTAAAACGCCTCGTTTGCCAGGAGAAGAAATCATTCCTTTTTTTCGTCATCTATGATGGAGAAAATAGTTACTGGTGCAAAAGGATGTGGGAATGGCTGTGAATCCCACAGTGTGTTTGGTTGTCAAACTGTCTTGGTGTCTGTTTTATCTGTTTCTCTTTTTAGATTTGGAACACAGAAAAATAAATGTTAAAACTACAACAAACCAAAACTATCATAACCATTATAATAAAAAGTAATTATTTCACTGAATTGAAAAGGAACTGTAAAACACTTTTTTAATCTTCTTATGAAAGAATCTGCTTCTTTTTCAAAGTTGTGAATCACATCAGACCTTTATCTTTCAATCTATTTTTAAAACATATTTTAACCATGATAAATGTTACACTTCTGTATACTCAAAGGTAGTTTATAATCAAAGGTAGCTCCTCTGCCTGTCATGTGTCTCCAGTCTTTATTATATTCCTTAAAAAAATCAAAGTGTGTGATCTCCTGAGAGTTCCCTTTGCAACCTGTGCAGAGACTTAAATTAGATTAATTTCATATTTGCGTCTTCCACTATTAATGATTATAACTCTAATGCCTTCAATAAACTGCTTCTCGGTAATTCATGTTCAGACCATTTTTTAACTTTTAAATAAAAGAGAATCAATTAATTTCCATTTGTTACAGAAATTTAGCACTTTTTTCCCCCCTAGAAATAATCTATATGGGAGATGTGACTATGCAAGACCCAGTTCTTAAAATCTGCAAAATATGTGTGAATATAAAAACAGGAGAAAAACAATCAGGACAAGTTTCCTAAAGAAGGGTGAATCTAATCTGAAATACTCAGTTATGACCTGTATTGTCTGAAGCAACATATCCTCAAGGTGGCAACTGAGTGTTCTTTTTCTTCTATTCTTCTAAAGGGAAGTGGTTAGACATTTATATAATTCCAATCTGACCAAGATTGGAATTTCTAGAATTTCTTGTGCTAATAGGCACAAGTACTGTTTTTTTACTTTATAGGAAGAAATGTATGGAAAAGATAGTATGAGAGAAAAGTGTTCTTTGTTCCCTGATCCTCTTGCAAGTTTCCCCCTCTAGACCAGACACTTAATTGCAGGGGTGGGACTCAGTTGCCTAGATACACTGTCATTTTAGCAGATCATTTCAGGAGTCTGTTTCAGTATGTGCTCACTAGTTTCTTTTGACTGTATGAATTGGGTTTCCAGTGACTATAGCAGGAGCTAACTCACATTAAACCTTGTTTTTTGTAGTTACTTACATTGAGATAATTGAATCTGGAGATAAATTCGACTCTGCATTTTCAGAGGCTGGCTAACTAGAACAACTCTCAGCCAGATGTTGACCAGTAGCAGTGAGATTAGACACGCTAAACATGAGTAATTTTTCTTACGTGAAGCACCATTAAGCAGATTCTGCTCAGGGCCAGTAGACATGCTTAAGGAAGGCAAAATATCCTGAGTCATTGTGATTTACCCAGTTGCAGAAACAGAGGGTTATACCACAGCTCAATAGACACAGACCTCGCTTGAGTCTTTTCAGTCTGGAGAAGACTGAGGGGGGACCTTATCAATGCTTATAAATACATAAAGAGAGTGTGCCAGGAGGATGGGAACAGTCTTTTTTCAGTGGTGCTCACTGACAGGACAAGAGGTAATGGGCACAAACTCAAACACAAGAAGTTCCATCTAAACATGAGGAGGAACTTGTTTCCTTTGAGGGTGCCAGAGCACTGGCACAGGCTGCTCAGAGAGGTTGTGGAGTATCCCACACTGGAGACATTCAGAACTCACCTGGATGCCGTCCTGTGCAACCTGCTGTAGGTGTCCCTGCTGTGGCAGGGGGTTGGACTAGATGATCTCCAGAGGTCCCTTCCAACCCCTATCATTCTGTGATTCTGTGATTCATCAAAGGCATCCTTTGTGGTACCATATAGTAACTAGTGTTTTTTATGTCAAATCCATTAGATCTCTGAAACTTGGATCTTTTCTCCCTTTTGGCTTCCTTTCTCAAGTATATGTTACATGCAGTCATCCCCAGGTAACTGCTTTTATAGTACAAGGTTAAATTAAGCCCCCCCCACCCCCCCCACCCCGAGAAGCTGGTACATTTCTCATTCAGGCGTATGATTTGGGTTTGTTATAAACACTATGATCAGGGACAGATCATATGGAAAGGTGTGGCAGGTTTCTGGGAAGGGCACGGACCCCTTGTTTTCATTTTATTATCAGTATAGCCATACGCATTATGGACATAAGTCAATCAATGCCATTTTAATTCAGGGCAAAAAGTCTCTGAGACCCAACCTGGAGAAGCAAAAACGTAACCTTGACAACAGTCGTAGAATGAACTAAAATGCCTAAGAATAAGAAATTAGTCCCAAATAGCAGGTTTTTGAGGAAAAAGGCTGATTGAGATGTTTGAATAAGAACAAATCTGAATAGAGAAGGATGGATGAGAAATAGGCAGAAATGTCCTTATTCACTGCTTTGTTCTACCATTTTTCATTTTTTTTCAACATTTGTAGGCTTAAATGAAGTGCTAATGTGTATAAGACTCCACCTCCAAGGCCAAAGAGTGGATCCTGTGACCAACTTTAGGATGTGAGAAACACAGTTTGGGACATTTGCACAGGTGATAATGATATAGAAAGTATAATACCCATAAGAGAATCTTGCAGATTGCAACAGTGACACTTGGGAAATATGTCAGTTAGACAGAGTGGAGACAGCTGGCTGTTAAAAAATACTGTTTCTAAAATACCAGAAAGGAAAATCAGAACATGACAGTTGTTCTTGACAGAACAAGATATGTATGAGTTAAATAGCTGCAAAATAATCACTTAGTACGTATTGTGTTGATACCTTATATAGATAGATTCAGTCATTAGCCAAAAAAAGAAGGACCTATTAATTAAGGTGAAGGGTTCCTAACCAAATTGTTCAGCAAAAGCTAGTTATAGACAAAAATATTGATCATACATTGTGACTTGCAGAAGTACTTGAGTTTTCTTAAAACATTTATTGTTTGTTAAATGTCAACTAGTTAAAAGTGCATATCAGGGATTTGATATTCAATAATTAAACATGTGTGCTTATATATTTAAATGAAGATAATAAGGAACTTGAATAGGTACCCAGTTTATAATGTGCTAGTCTCTGGGAGTTCCAAGACTTAGACACATAAGACAGTTAGACACACCTTAAATATAGGCAAGCTAAGAGCACTGAATATTGTTCGCAAATTGATTTAGCTGAGAACGTGGCATCTGCTGCCCACTTTGCCCATGTTCTGGAGCTCTATCTCCTCTAGCCAGTATAGTTGAACAACATACAATGCTGGACCTCCACGGTAACCATTTAGAGACCGACACTTTAGGGCAAATTGAATATGCTTCTGCTATATGTTAAAATAGATGTGGTTGGTTGATTTGGCTGGTTACTGGTTACCCATCCAGCTGCTCCCCTTCCTCAACAAATGATAAATAATATAAAATGAAAAATTTTGTGTGTCAAGATAAAGACAGGGAGATCACCTACCAATTACCATCACAAGCGAAGAAAGACTCAACTTGGGGAAAATGAATTAGATTTCTTGCCAACTAAAACAGAGTAGGATGGTAAGAAGCAAACACCTTCCCCCAATCACCAGTCCCATTTTCGCTCAACTTCACTGCTTTGTTCCCAGCTCCTTTGCTTCCTCCTGCCACCAAGTGGTGCAGGGGTGACAGGGAATGCAGGTTGCAGTCAGTTCATAACAGCTCTTCTCTACCACTCCTTCCTCCACACATTTTCTTCCCTGCTTCAGCATGGGTCCTCTCCACGGGATTCAGTCCTTCAGATAAGGCTGCTCCAGCATGGGCCCCTCTCGACATGCTGCAGCTTCCTTCAGGGTACATCTACCTGTTCCAGCACAGAGACCTCCACTGGCTGTGGTGTGTTTATCAGCTCTAGTGTGATGCTCTGCATGGGCTACAGCAGGACAACCTGCTCCATTGTGGTCCACTCCGTGGGCTGCAGGGAAGTTTCTGCTCAATTGACTGGGGCACCACCTCGCTTTCCTTCTCTCACCTTGGTGTTCACAGGGTTGTTTCTCTCACTTTTTTTTTTTTCCTCACTCCTCACACTAGCAGACAGCATTTTTCCCTTTCTTATATACATTTTCCCTGAGGCAGCACCATTGTGACTGATGGGGCTTAGCCATGCCCTGTGGCAGGTCCATGGGATCTGACTGGAACTGTGTCCAGTATGAGGCAGCCCTGGCCTCTCCTCACAGAGGCCGCCCTGCAGCCCCCAGCTGCCAACACCTGGATGTATGGACCCAGTGCAATAGCACTCTGGGCACTGGTGTGTGAGGTACCACAGGGGACTCCTCTGTCCTTGTCAAGGGGGAATAACTTTTGGAAATGGGTCCAAGCAGACAGGTTAAGGATGTACTTAGCTCAGCTTAATCACTTGCTGCTTAATCCAGCCCTGGTCGTGTGCCAGTGTTCTGGACAGACCTGTGAGTCTACTGCTGTACTCACATTGCAGAAAGGGCAAAATTTGGAAGGTTTGGCCAGTTAGATTGCAAAAATCATTAGCTTTTTTTACAGCTCTGTCTGCAATAGGTTTACAACTGTATTGCTCCATGAATTCTTATTTTAATTTGCTTTTAATTTGATCAGTTTTTTTCTAAAATAAAAATCAGAGAGAATATTTTACTTGTGGATCTGCTTATGTACAGTCGGGACTTCTGCTGCTTCCATTCCTGTGCCAAATATATTTGACAGACTCAGGACTAGTTCTTTTGAGACAGTCACCAACTACCAAAATCCCAATAGCTTCACACTGTGAAAAATGCTCCCATGATTGATACCATTGTTAACAATTTTCGCAGAAAAGGGAAAAATTCAATAGATGCCTGAAATAAATGGTAACTTCTCACAACTTGTGCTGAACAACAATGGTCCAGGACTGAGCTGCCGGTGATCGAACCTTAAGGCTCTCATCAGTGGACTGAGGAAGTTGCTGCTTCTGTGTCTCAAGATTCACTTCTTTGAATGTGCTGAGCAATATGTGTGGTGTATAATGTCATAGCATATATCATAAAAAAGGAAAATATAATATATAATTAAAGAGATTGTGATAAAGTCTTTGAACTCAGTAACATTTTTATGAAGTTATAAAGCAGTTTTTTAGTAAAATATCAAATATAATATTCAGTTCATTAACAACTCTCATTATCCCCAAATCCATAAACATTAATTTATTTTTCTGTGCTGCAATTTCTACAAAATGTAAGCCATAAAATGTAAAAGAAAGTGTTTAGATGGATTCAGAAAGGGAATAATCAGATTTTTTTTCTCTTCTAGTCAGTCCTATCTATTGCCTTTTTTCATCCTTTTTTATTGCTCTTTCTTTTTCTAATTAACTACCATTTGTCATCTTATGTCAACTGATACAATTATAAGTCATTATTTAAGATACTAATAGCCCTAGAAGCTGTTGCCTCACATATAAACTCTCGTGCCCAAATGGCCACTTACCAAAGAGCCAGATTTAGATTTCTTATCATTCATTACTGTTTTCATTGGTCTAAATAGAATAATTGAAGAACAGCAGGTGCTTTTTATTTCGGTTCTTTAAGCTTGTTTCTTAACTTACCCTTTCAATAGCAACAGTCTTTCTCACCAAGAAGGCAATTAATTCTTCTGTGTGCCAGAAGATGCCACTGTAGCACTCGCTGACAAATAGCAGACTGATGGCAGGGGAGAAGGGTATGAATATTATCAGGTACAGCATCTTATTGATTGCTCCTGAGAAGGTATTACTGTCAGAATCCTAAAAGTACAGGGTCTTAATTTGGTGAGAGAATGAGATTCTGCAATATTTTTGATTTGTACAAAAAAAGAAATAAAAGCATCTAGATATTGGGAATTAAAGGATATCGTTATTTTATGGCATAATCTCATTAACAGAAATCCTAGTACAGTATTTGCCAGCTTGGATATTTATGTGCTACAGCACTGTAACAAACATCAATACAAGTCCGTGTTCTTTCTCCAAAGGGTTTTTCTGGAAAGGATTTCCCCACTGTTTAATATACTGTATAAATCACTTTAAAAAGTAGTCTCCTTAGGTTACTATTTCATTTTCTTCTACATCCAGTTAATTGCAGAGAGCTTTGATGTCATCTGTCTACTGCAGTGTCATGGTTCTTTGTTTTTTTTCTTTTTTTTTCTTTAAAAATATGCTGGTAGTGAGCAGTTCATCACTAGCTTTAGAAGCTAGGCTTTTCCCCAGGAAATAAAGAAACAGAGCAGACAAAAAATACTTACCCAAAAGTTCTGTCTAAAAAGATGCTTTCTTTCACTTTATTTTAGGAACAATTTGAACATTTTACCTCTTGACAGCTATGCTACTTGCTGGTGACAGGGAACAAGAGGGAAGAAGGTTATTGTGAAGCCCCACTGATGGTGAAAAAAACTCAAATTGATAATCTATAAAGAAATACAAAAAGAAGAATCACTTTAAAAGCACTTCCTTGGAAAAAGTTCTTAATTAATTGTTTGTCTTCAGAGTAGGGTAGTACCTACATAAGAAAGCCAACAAATATATACAAAGTGTGTGTGCACATATGCTTTCCAGTGGGACACTGCAATCTGCTGTCAAATGTGAGTGTCACCAAATGGAAGACCAGAATGCATTCTTGAAATTTAAGCTGTGCAGGGTTTTCCGCTACAAAATGTGGGGAAAAAAATGTTAATCACAAGCAATGTACAATAAGAGTTCTACACCATGTATTATCGGTGAAAAAGATATTTTTTTCAGTTATTACATACAGACTTCATGTCTTGAGGTCAAGCAGGCTTGTCAGCTAATGCTTAGAGTTTAGCAGCAGGCCTGACTAAACTCTGTGTGGGGCCCGGAGAAAGAAGAAGGGTTTTTCAGTCAGTCATAGAATCATAGAATATCCTGAGTTGGAAGAGACCCATGAGGATCATGGAGTCCAACTCCTGACTCCATACAGGGCAACCTAAAAGTTAAACCACATCTCTAAGAGCATTGTCCAAATGCTTCTTGAACACTGACAGTTTTGAGGCCATCACCACTTCCCTAGGGAGCTTGTGCCAGTACTTGAACACCCTCTTAATGAAGAGCTTTTTCCTAATATAAAATCTGAATTTCCCCTGATGCAGTTTTAAGCTGTTCCCTTGCATCCTGTTGCTTGACACCAGAAAGAATAGATCAACACCTCCCTCTCTGCTCCCCCTCATGAGGAAGCTGTAGACAGCAATGAGGTCACCCCTGGGTTTCCTCTTCTCTAAGCTGAACAAACCTAGTATCCTCATATCCTCAGTTGCTGCTCGTAAGTAATGCCCTCTAGTCCCTTTGCTATCTTTGTTACCCTCCTTTGGACACATTCTAATATTTTTACACCCTTCTTATATTCTGGAGCCCAAAGCTGCACACAATACTTGAGGTGAGGCTGCAGCAGTGCTGAGTACAGTGGGACAATCACTTCTTCAGACTAGCTAGCCACACTGCACTTAATGCACCCCAGGATACTGTTGGCCCTTTTGGCTGCCAGGGCTCATTTTAGACTCACATTGAACTTACCATCAACCAAAGTTCCCAGATCCCCTTCTGCAGGGTTGCACTTCAGCCTCTTGTTCCTGAATCTATTCATTCATCTAGGAATGCCCCATCCCAGATGCAGAATCTGGTATTTTTCCTTGGTAAATTTCATACGGTTGGTGATTGCCCAGCACTTTATTCTGCCAAGACCTCTCTGTAAGGTCTCTCTACCCTCAAGGGCCGCAATGGCTCCTCCTAATTAAGCATCAGGAGCAGCCTTACTTGGTGTGCACTCAACTTCTGTGTCCAGGCCATTGATAAAAGCATTGACGAGAACTGGCCTTAAAATTGAGCCCTGGGGAACACCACTAGCGACTGGCCACTTTTTACCCCATTTACTCCGGCTCTTTGAGCCTGACACTTCAGCCAATTGTTCACCCATCATATTGTGTGCATATCTAGTTGTATGCTGGACATTTTATCCACAAGGACACTGTGAGAGACAGTATCAAAACCTTTGCTAAAATCCACAAAAACCCACGTTCACTGCCTTCCTTTCATCTACTAGTCAAAAGTGATAAGTGTTTCCACATCCAGCACATCTGTTAAGCCTGTTCAGTGAGCTTAGTAGCTCCATTGTTAAAGATACATTTCATCTCTTTAGCTGCAATAACAGAATTGGTCATCAGAATTCAGAAGTTACAATGTGGAATAAAAGCCTGGTCTCTGTGCCATGGTTTTGAAAGGCACATTGAGCGCTGCCAGGTGGTGGGGAAATCGGGGATGCCTTTCACACCACTGACATTTATGCCTTCTTAGCTATCTTCATGAAACACTAGCCAATCACTCTGTCCTTTCTTTCAAATTAGTGAGAGAGTATGTGGAGAGGAACAAGAAAGGATATTTAATCTAATGGCAGAATATTGAACAATTGATTACTATGAAACACATATTATCAATTCACATATTATCTGCCAATTATAATTTTGAGTAAATATTTTTATATCAAATGTTTTTGCTGGAACAGTCAAATGACTTGAATACATTTATGAAATAGGTCTAATAATAACAAATGGTCTTATATGATGGCAATCCTATGGACTGAACTGTAGCCTTCTTACTAGACTCATCATAAAAGAGTTATATAGTAATTACACATTGATACTTTTTGTTTTGCTTACTTACCATGGTAACTTTTTTCATTACTTCTCCATAGCATCTCATCTTTGCATCTTTTGTTTTTGTGAATACTAAACATGCACTCTAAAAGTAAGACTATAAAATACACTTACATTTTTATGTTATATTTATATAACTAAAAGGCAAATTTATGGCTTAAATGCGCCAGCAGAAATTTTTTGATGCACAAAACATCCTTGAATTTTGACAAAGAAGGTGAAGTAAATAAATTGTGTAGCCCATCTGTTTTAAATGTAGGGTCTTACCAGAAAGTACAACAATTTTATCTGCAAAATAGGATTTATTTTACCTTGTATACAGCTAAACAATTGTGTGAATAAAGGTATATTTGGGAATAAAACAGAATCCAAAAAACCTGATTTTGATACTAGCAAACACCTAACACAATTCTGCCATAGCCCATGGTTCTCATGTTTACCACTGTTCAGTTACCCGAGTATTATTCAGAAGTGCCAAATATTAGGTACCTATGAGTAAGAGTACTGTGTGGCTGAGGCATTCAGTATGCAACAGAGAATTTTTTGATGACTTATAGGTAGGGCAAGTGATATGGCCAGTGAATATTATGTCACTGTGCACATCAATTTTGCAATGATAAACTGCTTATTTCTGCTTTTACTGCATTGGTTTAATCTTTATGCTTATCTATAAAAAAGTATAATGGATCCAAAATATTTTGTGATGAAGCGTTTAGTCACAGCTGTGCCCATTTCTGAGTCTTTTCTCATTTTGGAAAACAACACTAGTAAACAGTGTGAGAAAATGTTGACTGTAATTAAAATTAAACGTTTTGATGGACCACTCCTGAATATTCCTTTTCATGAAATTATCTGCATTTCACTATGTAGTGAGTTGCCCTTGGCGGGATGCCAGGTGCCCACCAAGCCTCTCTATCAATCCCCTCAACTAGACAGGGGGAGAAAAATATGACAAAAGGCTTGTGGGTCAAGATAAGGACAGGAAGATCACCCAGCAATTACTGTCATGGGCAAAACAAACTCGACTTGGGGAAATTAATTTAATTTATTACCAATCAAATCAGAGTAGGGTAATGAGAAATAAAACCAAATTTTAAAACACCTTCCCCTACCCCTCCCTTCTTCCTGGGCTCAGCTTCACTTCCGTATTCTCTAGCTCCTTCCCCCAGTGGCACATGGGGAGATTGTGGTCAGTTCATCACACATTGTCTCTGCCACTCTTTCTTCCTCATACTCTTCCCCTGTTCTGGCATGGGGTCCCCCCCACAGGAGACAATCTTCTATGAACTTCTACAATGTGGGTCTTTCCCACAGCCTGCAGTTCCTCATGAACTGCTCCAGCATGGGTCCTTTCCATGAGGTGCAATCATTCAGGAACAGACTGCTCCAGAGTGGGCTCCTCTCTCCACAGGATCACAGGTCCTGCTAGGAGCCAGCTCCAGCATGGGTTTCCCACGGGGTCACGGCCTCCTTTGCGAACTTCCACCTGCTCCAACCTGGAGTCCTCCATGGGCTGCAGGTGGTTATCTGCTCCACCATTAACCTCCATGGGCTGCAGGGGGACAGCCTGCCTCACCGTGATCTGCACTATGGTCTTCACCTTGGGCTGCAGGGGAATCTCTGCTCCGGTGCCTGGAGCATGTCCTCCTCCTCCTTCTTCATTCACCGTGGTGTCTGCATAGTTGTTTCTGTAGCATATTCTCACTCCTTTCTCCAGCTGCTGATGTGAAGCAATTATTTCCCCTTCTTAAATACGCATCCCAGAGGTGCTACCATCATCGCTGATGGGCTCAGCCTTGGCCAGCAGTGGGTTCATCTTGGAACTGAGTGGCATTGGCTCTATTGGTCATGGGGGAGGCTTCTAACAGCTTCTCACAGAAGCCACCCCTACAGCCCCCCGACTACCAAAAACTTAACATGCAAACCCAATACACAAATATTTTATTAAATTATAAGAGAGATAGAAAGCAGAAAGCAAGAGAACATGTGTGTACTTTCAGTTCATTTTGCAGTTTGAGCAGGAGTGTTCCCTCTCATGTATTTTGATTTTCATAATTTTTAAAAGTCACTGAGAAATAAAAGAAATCCAACTTAAAATTGAAAGTAGAACATCTGAAGACAAAAGTGGTGAGGTTAAGGTGGCTAAAATAAAAAAAAAAGAAAAAAAAAAGCCTTATTTTATCAAGTTGTTCTTGTTTCTTATTCCAATGTATACCTACTACTTTATGAAAGGTGGTATACATGTGGGAAATAAGAAGCAGATTATCATCGCAACATCTTTAACTTCTAAGTTGTCTTTTTTTAAACAAAAGATTACATCAATCTAATCACAGTTCCCAAAGGCAAAGAATAATAAAAATGAATAGTTTTTCTGCACATTCTTTTTTTTCAACCTTTTAGTTCACAATAGCCACAATAGTGAGACATTTTACAACTAAATCAGTGGTTTATGTACAGGATACCGTCTGAAGTACTAGCATATTATACTCTCTGAAGAGTTTTACAACACATCAATATAAGAATCCTACAAAGAGAAAGGAGCATATAGCACATTTTATTAAGTCTGTGTGTGGTCTATATGTCATGGCATTATATAGGGAAGCATACTGTTTTTTCAGACTGTGGTCCTCATTTTTTTTACTATTGATTTACAAAGGGTTAAATTTTCATCAAGAATGTCTTCTTTCTTGGAATTTTTCTTTTCATTGAAATATATCCTATTAACACGTACCAAGATTTTGTCCAGTCTTTGTAATCCAGGAATCAACTAATGCAAGATTAAAAATCCTAAATATCAATGAGGTGATTGAATCATGTATTAAGTATACTAGCAGATTTAGCAATTAGTCACACATATGATCCTCAGTATTGAGAATGGCTATTCTTATACTAAAATATGAAAAAAAAAGGTTTTCTCTACTTATCTATTCTTGCTTTTAATATAACTTTTTTTATTACCATGGAAAATTGGAAAATTTGTCTTGCAATCTTTGACATGTCAATTTTCATCATATCATCTGTGCTTCATTTCTCACTGTGACCTAAGTATTTAGTGAGTCTTCAGGTTTGTGTTAGTTCATTTTCTTAAGGAAGATAAACTGATACTGAAATCAACTGATGTTTTTTTGATTAATGGAAGAAGGTCTCATTGTTTTCCTGAGTATAGTAAATAAATAGCAGACTTGTTTGTTTGTTTTGTTCATAATTCAAAACATCTGTTTTAAAAGTACTCTATCACCTGGTTCTTTTTCTGCAGTGTATTAGCAGTATTTTTTCTCACCATATCCTTTGCTTTCCTACTGTCGTCTTTGACTGTTCTTAGCACAGAACATTTCAGGTTCATTCGTCTATCTGAAGCCAGCTACCAGCTCTCTTTTGCTTTGGACATAATCTCACTGCTGTCACGGTTTGAACAAGGAGTCCCTCATGCTGCTTTAACAAGATTTCACTGAATATCCATTGCTAAAATTAACAGTTCAAAAATCAAATTTTGAATACGTTTGAATTTCCTCCTGAGTATTTTAATGCATTTTGTTTCATTTTGTTCCAATTTTATTGTTTTAAGATGTTGAATTTTCCAAATTTTCTCCACAACTGTAAACAATGCTAAAAACGTATTAAAGGACATTTTCATGCAATCTTACAACTCATGGAGCTCTGCCTTTACGAGGGCAGCAAATATCCAGAAACTGTGATAAATTGAGACAGCTGACACAACTTTAGCTACCCTAATCCTTTCAACAGATTTCAGACTTTGGGATCATAGAGAAAAATAATGCTCATCATAAACCTTACTGTATTTATTCCAGTTCCCAAGTTTTCTTTTACAAGGAGTGAGAGTAAGGGCAAGAAAGGAGGAAGGGGTTATTACATACTGTCATATTACCATGTGTTCACATGTAGGCAACAAGCTCCATTCCTAAACCAAAGAGACCACCTCCAGCTTCAGTAAATAGTGATTTTGAAAGTTAAGTTATATTGGTCATATTGATTAATTTAGTGACTACAGAACACACACACCTGCTCTCCTCCTTCTCTTAATCTGTATAAACAAAATAACAGGCTTCTGCCAAGAGTTCAAGAACTGAACAAATAGCAAATGGATTGCTGTTCCTTTTTTTCACACTTTTCTGAGGCAAGGAAGAGTGAAAAAGCAGTCAGAAGCCTGATTCTTTTTTTTGTAAAAATGACCAGTTCTTGTATTCTTCTTTTATTAGTAGGGTATTTGGCTGTGAGCCATACAGTATGGAGAATGACCATAGTTGCATGTTTGGTCTGGGTACACTTATTTGTGTAAAAAAGAATCAAATGAAATTTTTTAGCACATTTAATATCAACTATTGATTTCTCCACTAAATTCATTGCAACTACCAGGTTTTGATTCTTTAATTATAAGGCTGAATAAAAATATAAATAAATAAACTACTAAAGATTTAATTGAGTAAACTGCATTTATTGGAATTATTTTATTCTTTACATTGAAAATTATGTCCTATTTATAGTAGTGTTTTTGCAGCATATATACAGTAGCATACACTGACTAACTACATATATCCTATTTTTTGCTTTATTTAAACACACTGAAATAATTGGCATGATACCTTATAATAAATTTTTTTTTTTAAGCAAAATAGACCCACACTGAACAGGAATGAAGTTTGTAAGGGAAGGCAGTCAAAGACTGAAAACAAGACTTGTTTTTTCTGTACTGTAAAAATTATGCGGATTAGTTTTGATCATCTAGGAATGCACAGTGTCTGAAGAAGCTATGTAAGACGAAACTGACTGATAATTCTGTTCTACTAGCTGGTTACTGAAGGATAATTTGCTATGATTTTATGTTCTATAAAGGTTTCTTTATCATGATTATCAGCACAGAGTCACTAGTTATCTTAAGCAACATGACTAAGTCTGTCACATCATGCAGGTCTGTTGGTCTGACCTCAGTGCTAGGAAGGTTATGGAGCAGATCATCATGAGTGCACGTACAGGACAACCAGGTGATCATAGAATCATAGAATCATCTCAGGCCAGATCAGCATGAGTTTATGAAAGACAGGTCCTGCTTGACTAACATGATCTCCTATAACAAGGTGATCTGCTTAGTGGATGAAGGAAAGGCTGTGGATGTTGTCTACCTAGACTTGAGTAAAGCCTTTGACACCATTTCCCACAGCATTCTCCCGGAGAAACTGGCTGTTCATGGCTCGGACAGGCATACCCTTTGCTGGGTAAAAAACTGGATGGATGGCTGGGCCCAAAGACTTGTGGTCAGTTGAGTTAAATACAGTTGGCAGTCAGTCACAAGTGGTGTTTACCAGGACTGGGGTCAGTTCTGCTTAATATCTTTAACAATGATCATAGAATCATAGAATCATAGAATGCTTCATGTTGGAAGCGACCTTAAAGACCATCTAGTCCCAACACCCCTGCCATGGGCAGGGACACCTCCCACTAGACCAGGTTGCTCAAAGCCCCATCTAACCTGGCCTTGAACACTGCCAGGGATAGGGCTTCCACAACTTCCCTGGGCAACCTGTTCCAGTGCCTTACCACCCTCACAGTGAAAAATTTCTTCCTAATATCTAATCTAATCCACCTTCTTCCAGTTTGAAACCGTTACCCCTCATCCTGTCACTACATGCCCTTGTAAAAAGTTACCCCTCCAGCTTTCTTGTAGTCCCCCTTCAGATACTGGAAAGTTGCTATAAGGTCTCCCTGGAGCCTTCTCTTCTCCAGGCCGAACAACCCCAACTATCTCAGTCTGTCCTCATAGGAGAGGTGCTCCAGCACTCTGATTGTGGCCCTCCTCTGGATTTGGTCCAACAGGTCCACGTCTTTCTTGTCCTGAGGGCTCCAGAGCTGGATGCAGTACTCCAGGTAGGTTCTCACGAGAGCGGAGTAGAGGGGCAGAATCATGTCCCTCGACCTGCTGGCCATGCTTCTTTTGATGCAGCCCACGATATGGTTGGCCTGGGCTGCAAGTGCACATTGCCGGCTCATGTTGAGATTCTCATCAACCAACACCCCCAAGTCCTTCTCCTCAGGGCTGCTCTCAGTCCATTTTCTGCCTAGCCTGTATTTGTGCCTGGGATTGCCCTGGCCCATGTGCAGGACCCTGCACTTGGCCTTGTTGAAATTCATGAGGTTTGCATGGGCCCACCTCTCAAGCCTGTCCAGGTCCCTCTGGATGGCATCCCTTCCCTCCAGCGTGTTGGCCACACCACACAGCTTGGTGTCGTCAGCAAACTTGCTGAGGGTGCACTCAAGCCCACTGTCCATGATCTGGATGAGGGGATCGAGACCACCCCCAGTAAGTTTGAAGATGAAAACCAAGTTGGGCAGGACTCTTGATCTGCTTGAGGGAAGGAGGCCTTTATAGAGAGATCTGGATAGGCTGGATTGATGGGCCGAGGCCCATGGTATGAGATTCAACAAGATCAAGTTCTGGGTCCTGCACTTGGGCCACAACAACTCCATGCAGCACTATAGGCTTGGGGAAGAGCAGCTGGAAAGCTGCCTGGCGGAAAAGGACCTGGGGATGTTGGTCAACAGCTGGATGAATATGAGCCAGCAACGTTTCCAGGTGACTAGAGAAATGATTGTCCCCCTGCACTCTGCACTGGTGAGGCCCCACCTTGGGTACTGTGTTCAGTTTTGGGCCCCTCACTACAAGAAAGACGTTGAGGTGCTGGAGTGAGTCCCCAGAAGGGCAAGAAAGCTGTTGAAATGTCTAGAGCACAAGTCTTATGAGGAGTGGCTGAGGGAACTGGGGTTGTTTAGCCTGGAGAAAAGGAGGCTGAGGGGAGACCTTATCGCTCTCCACAACTACTTGAAAGAAAGTTGTAGAGAGGTGGGTATCGATCTCTTCTCCCAAGTAACAAGCCATAGGACAAGAGGAAACCGTCTCAAGCTACGCCAGTGGAGGTTTAGATTGGACATTAGGAAAAAAATTTTCACCAAATGAGTTGTAAAGCATTGGAACTGACTGGCCAGGGAAGTGGTGGTATTGCCATCCCTGGAGGTATTTAAAAGACGTTTAGATGTGGCGCTTATGGACATGTTTTAGTGGTGGACTTGCAGTGCTTGGTTAATGCTTGGACTCGATGATCTTAAAGGTTTTTTCCAACCTAAACATTTTTATGATTCTATGATTCTATACTTGTTTTCTCCTCTCCTCATGGAAGAAGCACGTGTGCACTGAAATTGCTAGAACTGTGTATTTCCTTCTAACATCTCTCTGCCCTGACCAGAATAAAAATGTTACCTGTTGCACTGGTTTTGGCTGGGATAAAGTTAATTTTCTTCACAGTAACTTGTAAAGTGTTATGTTTTGTACTTTTCACCAAAACAATGTTCATAACACCCACTTTTTAACTGTTGCTCAGCAGCACTTGAACAGTGTCAAGACCTTTTCTGCTTCTCACCCTGCCCCATCAACGAGTAGGCTGGGGATGCACAAGAGGCTGGGAGGGAATACAGCTGGGACAGCTGACCACAACTTACGAGAGGGATATCCCATACCATGCAATGTTGTGCTCAGAGATAAAAGCTGGGGGGAGGGGAACAAGGAGGAAGGTCACATGTTCAGAGTTATGGCATTTGTCTTCCCAAGTAATCGTTACTCATGGTGGAGCTCTGTTCTCCTGGAAATGACTGAGCACCTGACTGCTGATGGAAAGTAGTGAATTAGTTCCTTGTTTTGCTTTGCTTGAGCGCGCAGCTTTTGCTTTCCCTGTTAAACTGCCTTTATCTCATCCCACAAGTTTCCACATTTTTACCCTTCCCATCCTCTGTCCTGTCCCACTAGGGAAGAGCGAGTGAGTGGCTGTGTGGGGCTGTCTCTGCTGGCCAGGGTTAGACCACAACACCTGTATAAAATTTTAGCTATTTACTCCCTTAGCAAATACAATTATCTTCACTTATCTTCCACAGTTAGCTACAACATTTACATGGATAATTTGAAAGCTCAAAGATTGATAGGAATGAATGCATGGTTTGTAATTTTGCTCTGGGTTGTCATTAAAGAGAACTTTTGAATGGAAGTATATGCTTAGTGCAGTTCTCTCAGTTGAAGATAAAATTATACATATCCCCAGTGTAAGTATGCAGTGCTTAAAATAAAAATACTTGAAGTACACTAAAGCATGCTACCCATCACCTTTTTACAGGACCCTAGAAAGCCCAGTATATAGTTTACCTTCCAAATAGATGTCCATATGTTTTTAAACTCTCCCATAGAAGAAAGATGATTTGAGAAAAAATGACATTCAGGTGAGATCATTAGAAATGAGAATGGGTAAAAAGACTGTTCCTGACAATGGGTTTCCTGCTCAAAACCAAACCCAACCAAATCCCTCAAATGCAGTGTGGTATGTACTTGTCTAACCTACATAATTAAAGAAATATAGTCTTGAATAATATATTTTAGATTTATTTTTATCTTTTCTGAGCAGATCTGGAGAGATTTTCAGATCTTCACTTGCACAAGTGTTAATATTCATCGCCTATAAAATTAAGAACTGATCTTTCCTTGGTGAATAATTGAAATAAAATGCCTACGAAAGAAAAGGCAGAAACAGAAGAGGTTAAATTAAGTAAGCTGTGGATTTTTTTAACCAAATCTGTGTACATCTTTTCCTTTAGTGAAATTTATAAGCCACAATTGAGTTTTTGGAGCTTCACACGTTATCACTTCCCAGCTGAGTCTCAGCAGGTATTTGTCAGTGTAGGCTCTAAGCCCTTCCTAATTACAAGATATTACATCCTATTTTGAACCCAGACTAGTTTCAGAAATGTCCTTCCTCTGGCAAATCATCCTTTATAAGTCAAGAAGAAATCTTCCAGGTGGATCTGCTGCCCATAAGGAATGGTTCCAAAGACCAGAAATTCGGGCTTTTCAGGAGGGATCTTTTCTTTTTCTAGATAATGCAGTAACTTTTCTCTGCCCTACCCCATAAGAAAGTGTCTTCAGAGGTTAATCAACCATCATTATCAGGTCTCTTAGACTTTTCCTTTTTTATTTTTACTGTTTTATTTCTTTGGACTTTTTCAGTCCGTTTATTTAAAACTGGATGAGCAAGATGACACTGGTGCAAGTGAGGCAATGTATTTCAATGTTGTGAACAACATTCTAACCAGAACACAGGCTATTGCTGCTGATAAATCACATTATGGATCTCACCATCTCATCTGTAATTCCAGTATCCATGAATATAGTCATGTTAGTCCTTCAGAGACTGTTGTGCATGCACATATGAACACGTCCAAACTAAAAATGAAGTAAATATACTTCCTTTACCCCTTTGTTTTCTTTCAAGTACAGTAAAACAGTGTCAATCTTGTACTCCTGAAGTATTAAGTCATATTTTCTCCTTTAAACTTCAGTGAATCACCTAATTCTTCAAAATTCCACATCGTTTATATTATTTTACTCTGCCTTACCCTTAATAAATTACTCTCTATTTTCCAGACTTTTCCTTATCTGTCTTCCTTGTCGAGAATCTCCTTTCCTATGTCCCAGCTTACTCGTAACAAAATAGCCCCTATTCTTAAATTCAATTGGAAGACTTCTACTGAATCTAAGTTCCCATTTGCTTTATCTTGGATTCGTGGTGACTGGCGTACTTTTGGCATTCTGCCATTTTTCTTTCGCTAAAGCATGGCTAGTTAGAGTCTCCTAGGAAGGAAGTAAACCTTTACAGATTAATCAGTACTAACATCTAAAAGAATGGAAACACTGCTAAAAAACACCCTATCTTTCAAATTTATTTGATTAGATAAACTAAATTATAACACTCTAAAAGAAACATATAGTGAACTTCAGTAGCTAGATTTTATTTCTGTAATTTTTGGAAAGTGAAGATATAGCATTACTGTACCTGCTCATAGCCCTAAATAGGTAAAAAATATGAAGATGATGTTTTCACAAGAGTCTCCGGAAAATGTATTTGGTAACAAATATTAAGTGAGTTTAAAAGAGATTTGTTTCCTATACGAGAACTTTTGATTATCTCAAATATTAAGTAGATGTGGGATTGAAAGTATGTTTGTATGATGGTACAATCCTCTTGCCCATCACCAAGCCCAAGGACTATTAGACAGATCAATCAGTTTGAAAGACAGCAGAAATCTCATAAATATAAGTAATTGCATAGGTGAAAATGAATTCAGTTTATCTTATTTTTGTATATTCCTATATGGCTTTATCCCTACAGAAATTTTATTATCTATCCATATCACAAAGGTCTTCAAATAAATGAAGTTATCGAAGTCCTGAATTATATCCCAGACTATACGGTGCCACTAACATATTTTTCTAAAGTAATTAAACTCCAGAAAATAAACCATATATGTTGACAACCACATTAAGATGTATGAAAACTTATTTTTAGAATGAAACAACTACTTGAGCCTGGATAATCTGAAAGGACATATGAAACAACTCATTATTTGAAAGGAATCATTACTTCTCAAAATTGTGATCAGACATAATAGTCCTTATAACTTGAAGAGCATTATATGCTCAATCTTTCTTTCTTTTAATTGAAAATTACATCAGAGGAAAACTGGAAATGAAGTAATGAGTAAATAATTCCTTTTAAATTATAAAATATATAAACAAGTACATAAAAATTTATAAATAAACATAAATGTAACTGTGTAAGTATTTTTTATTTGGCTATCAGAAACAAAATCATAAATGGGAAAATTTTAATATTTTCATTTGTAGGTTTTTTTTCTTCTGTTTTAAAGTGCTGTGGATTACATTATAGAAATGTAATGTGACAAACTACTCTTGGTTTTGTACTTTTAAAATTCTGTGTTTCATTCTTAAACCTAAAGACAGCTCAAGAGAAATATTGTGTAGGCTTTTTGAAGAAAGGCTCATATTCTGTTTGTATTTGTTTCCATTTTGCCTGGAGTATAGCATAATCTGTATTACCTACAGGTGTTAGTGCAAAAGGAAAGATTATATAACAGCATACAAACAAATGACAAACTAGAGTCAGTGACAGAATTACATACTTTCATTTACAAAGTTTGGTATAAATAGATTGCTTGTCATTTGGAGTCATGCTGATCTGTCGACTTAGTAGATTTAAGGACCCTGATATAACCTGTATTTTGCAAACATTAAAAAAAGCCTTAATTCTGATTTTTCTGATGTTATGTACCCATATAATTTAAATATGAATGAGATGGAGCATTTGCCATAGGGCATTCTGAAGTCTGAAGGGGGAGGTCTTGACTTAATATACAACATGTAATACCTAAGTGTATTCAGCTTGTAAAATTCTTTTCTTATCCTTTAGTTCTTATCTTTTAAAAGGGTGAGTACGTTATTCAATCACTGATACAATAATTGTCTCAGATAGAGAGGTTTTGATTTGCTTCTTAATATTTTTAAGGATTCTTTTCTAAATCCTTGTCTTTGAACAAACTGGTTACATTTTTTTTAATTTTTATCAAGTTCTTAAAGCACCATTAACCTGCAAAGAAACCAAAATAATGTAAACATGTTTGAAAATCTACTTTTCATGTAGAAGAAATATTTCTGAATAAAATAAAAATAAAGCTTTCTAGAACAGATTTTTCTGACTGTCAAATAGCTTAGTATTTGCCACTATATTATATTTGTCCTACTGATGGCTTTTACTATTTTTAGTTGCTGTCATTTCGGTCAATTCTGAGTGGGTTGCCTAAAACTTGAAATAACAAAAAAATGGTATTACTGACTAGATACTCAAGTAGACTTGTCCATAAACTGCGTTCAAAGAAATCAGTGTCCTGTATCGTCATTGTTTTGAATCCTGAGCCTTCTCGCCTTCCTTCTATTTTCTTTCCATCCCATGAGAGAAGGGAGTGAGTGAGAAGCTTGGACAGTGTTTGGCTGTTGGCTGAGGTCAAACCACCACATATGCATTGGCAAATATTTTTACCTATACACACGAGTTTTAAATACTGCACATTTTATCTCTAAAATTCAATCCAATGACGTTTCTAATTTTTTTATCTACTACTTGGTTTCAAAGCCATTTGTCCAACTAGAAAAATTCTGATTTGCTTTGCATGAGCTCAACACATTCTTATTGCATGCTTTTTTTGTATTAATAATGAAGCATGAGTTATTAAAAAGTGACTTAAGATCCTGTCTAAGATTATGCTATGTCTTTTGCTACAGGGAAAAAAAATATTGCAATTTTTATTTGGCTTACTGAGTAAATAGGGCCATGTGTCATATCACTCTTGAGTTTAACTCTGTGCAGCCACAGGAGATGACACTTTAAGATACTATGCCCTTATGAATCCCTGCAATATAGAGAAAGACCTTTCCCCTGTGTTGTAACAATAACATCCAAAGTTGGAATGTGTCAAACTATAAACAGATAAAAGTATTTATGCTCGGATATCAATTTGATTTTTCTCATTTACTAACCTGTTTATTAATCCTTTTTTCAAATATACAATTGAAATATATACTCCAAATTTTATTAATAGCCAGCTTATATATAATTAACCATCAGTTCAAGTATGAAAGTTGTATAAATATTTTTTTTTATTCTATTCATGTTCAAACAATGAATATAGGTGACGTGTAGTGGAATTTGTCTCACTTTAAAAGTTATTTCCTAAATCTAGGGTAATCTATATTCACTTTATGCTCTATCAGGAAAATTGGTTAACTCCAAATAAAGTTTTCTTGATCAAGAGTTGAATAATAAAGAAAACCAGGATGAATGTTTCTCTATATGTAGCTATTTTTCTATGATGACAAGAGAGAGATTCTAGATCACTCAAAAAACTAAAAGATATCTTAATATATTCACATGAAAATCCAGCCTCAAGAATAAACTTGATTTTCAAAAAAAACCCTTAGGCACTTGAACCAAACTTCTCTTGGTTTCTAAATGCCCAAGTTTTTTTTTTTTCTTCATGGAAATTAGCATTCTTACAGACCACATCATCAGAGATAATTATGTACCTAAACATTATTTACTTTTCAGGAAAGGACTCTAATTTCTTTCTGAAGACATTTTTTTGTGAGTTAACAGGTACTGTGCAACAAAATAATAGAAAACACTGGAAATAATATATTTTAATTTCTGATGAATCAAAGGAATCTAGTTAAAGTTTAACCTGTAAAAAGGCTGTGTGACTGATAAACACAGTTTATAGATATGTAACAAAGAAACGCATTTATGAAGAGACTTGAGAGATTTGGACTTCCAAATGTATGATGAGGTTAGCAATACATATGACTGTCTTGGTTTTGGTTTTTGGTGTTGTTTTTTTTTTGTCAAAGGAGTTGATGTTGGCGAAAACCATCTGATTTTAATGCACTGTCTTCTGGGTCAGTGAAGATGATACAGCTAATAATAACCTATGCTTTTTGGCCAAAGACAATTCTTGTTTTATAAAAATAATGACTCTAATACCTTGCATGCAGTGCATTACATAACTACGCACATGACATTTTGGTTTTCCTTTTTTAAAAAACAACCATGTTTGTATTTATTTTAGTAAACTATGATAGTAGGCATGCTTGCCAAGTTTTCATTACTAACATCTGAGAAGTCCTTTGAGAACTCACTGTTTATGTAAATTTTCTTAGCAACACTGGAGAGCTGAATCTCTGGTACATTCCTGAGGAAAATTCTGAGAACACAAGTAAACAGATGGAAAATTATTAATATCTTGAGACTGTTTCATGTAGTGTAATAATTACTGCATGTAATATTCTTCATACTTTTAGTATAATTTTTCATGACTAATTTCACAATCTAAAGATGTGTATGTTCTGTCTGTTCCACTAAGTACAACTGTTACAAGAACCTAATAAATCAAATCCAGTCTGTTCCATTTCTCATGCTGGACAATGCCAGTCTGTGCTCAGAACTCCAAGTACTCACATAATTGATTGAAAAAGAGATTTCTAACTTAAACAGGAAACATAGTCTTTGCTTCTTTGCAAGGGGAAACTAGGCATTAATATTACAAGTAAAGAAGAATGTTTTCAACCTCTGAGGGGCTCCTACCAACTTGACCTGTCAGTTACCTGCACACTATTTACTATCCGAAACAGTTCCTCAAGGAAAACATCTGTCTGGTACCTAAGAGTTAGGATGCCCAATGGAGACAGTGAAAAGAAACACATCTTCTGTGAGTAACATGAATTAATTGAACTATGAAAGAAATAATCTTTTAAAATGTGCTTATTTTTCCATAAAATTTAATTATTTCATGTTTTTTTAACTTTGTTTTTGTTGAATGCAAAACTTAGCCTGTAGTGAAATTGTTTCTTGAGTCACATAGACATGATGAACTTCTAGCATCTCGAAAATTTTTTGTATTAAGTTCTGCAAAGCAGCAGTGTATTATTTTTCTATTTAGAAATATCTTTCCTATTGAAATCTCTGTCTAAAAGCAAAATCTCAGGCAAAGACAAAGGAGACAAAGAGCATTTATAGGTATCGTTTACACTGTAGTCAGATTTCAGTAGCTGTTGTTCTGTAACCAGCAATTGGAATCTGCGTTCAGAATCAGAGTGGTTTTTTTGGGTAGAAGCTTTTCTTTTATTGTATTTGCCAAAATTTTCTACGGTATCTTTTTCTGGATGGACGCAGCTTACTCTTTCATAAACCGTTCCTCTGAGGATATTGTTCTAAGTCTAAGTCTTTGCACCTTCCTTGAGTGCTCTGTTTTAAAGTGAGCTATTGACTAAGCTGCTCTTTAACACTCAAGCACATAACAGAAGTCCTCCAGCCCCACCACCTTGAGACTGGTCACAGAATTTCTCAATGATCCTATCAAATGAATAAAGGCATGAAGCCCCTCATCCCTTCTGAGCAAGTCTATAGTGTTGCTATGGGTCACAACAACTTCAGTCACCCACAGGAAGCTGACTAGTTTTTATGCGATGAACATGAGGAAAATGGAGATTATAGCTTTGCTCAGTCTGTTATGAAGTGAAGCACTGTCGTTTCTAACTCTAGCCAACAACTAACATGGGAATCTTGTTTCTTTATCCTGAATATTTCGAGTCACCTCTAAGAAAAAAGCTCATCAACTTAAACATATTTTTTTTTCCTTTGGAACTTCAGTGTTGCTTCATGAAGCTCTGTTTGGATTTGTTGATGTGATTCCACCTGTATTGCTATTCTCAAAACCTTTTCTAGCTCCCCAATTTTCTGAATGTTACTGTAAGGAGAAGTCTGATAACATTTAATAGAGTTCTAAAACTCTGATCCCACTTTAAGTATATTAATCTAAGGGTCTGTTTAACTGAACTGAAATGCCCATGCTCTCCAATAGTGTCCTGTAGTAGACATATTTATTACTGGAAGCATTAGGGCTCTGTAGAAAAGTCAAGAAACTGTACAGAGTACAAGACTCTCAGCTTCTAACCTGCTTAGGGCAGTGCTTTATCTTCTGTATTCTTATATTAGGATTTGCTGTGTTCTGATGCCTCTGGTTTTGACTGGATCCAGCTATGCTTTGCAAACAATTTGTAAACAACTTCGATGTGTCTGTGCCTTGCTTATGCACTTTCATTGCACTCCAGCAGCATTGGTCTCTCTCTATTCATTCTTTCCACTTTGTAGCCAAGTGCACCTGCTACCAAGAGCTCTCACGACTGTCTTGTCGTGCTGTCATCTTTCCTGCTACTTGTAGTGACTGCCTTAAATCTTCAATGGAGAAAGGAATATTTAATATTATAGCAACTTGACACTTCTGGTCAGTGATCTGAGGCACAATATACATTTACTGCTTGCTGTAATAGATTTCAGGTGCTCTCTTCAGGGTTACTATGTAAGCACTGAACAACAGAGTGAATTATTTTCTATGTATTAAGTTAGTATCATCTACATGCTATAATACTAATAATGATTAGTCAGATAGCAATAAGATTTCTTTCAGCCCCAAATGCATTTGTTGTAACCAGATAGTCTAGGGTGAATTAATCCAGGATTTCTAAACTGTCTGGAGACCTCCAGCTGCTGTAGGGAAAAGGAAGAATTCTTTTGCTGTAGTAGCTCTTTTACTGTAGTAGCTGTGCTGAGATGGAAAATTTGGCAATTTGCCTTATATTTTTATTACTGAATGTATAACTCTGCTGGTTCCTTGTGGATACATGTCCTGTACTCACTATGCTTGCTTAATATCACTCCAAAGCTCAATGCTTCACAAAACTGCATCTTTCCTACTGCTAATAGATTGTGTCGGTAGATTTTTTTTCATACTATTTTCTTTGTTTCTTTTGGTGGAGTCGGTTGTGAGCTGATTCACATACTGTCAGATGCAGATAGAGACTGTACTGTGAACAAACTGACCTTTGCCAACAGACAAAACAAATGGTGAAAATTAAATTACCATTTCCTTTCTCAGTCTTATAAGTCTAATGTTATTAGTAGCAAAGGAAATGACATTCACTTTAGAAATATGACATTTATCCTGCCAATGTCCTTTTAACTTTGTATTTTACAACTTTTTTTTTTGTCTGTATGTGTTAGCAGAAAATCTTGTGGCCTTTCTTTTGGGTGTTTTTTGGGCAGTTATTTTAATGCAATACTTCAAAAGGAAATTGATAATGTAGCCTGAAATTAAGAATTACTTTAAGCAATGTCCCTTCTTCAACATTTGTGAGGTGCTTAAAATATTCTTCACTTTTATACAATGAATAAATAAACTAAAAGGAGCCAGTTTATGATTGTGAAGCCCCTTATTTCTTTGGGGACAGTGCAATGTAAAACTAGTTGAGGATGCAATGACTTGTGTATTGTGATATGGCATCTCAACAGAAAGGAGAATGTACTCCATACAGGATATGGGACTTTGAACTGTGGGCAAAAAAAAACCTTGGAGCTCATTTGAAGTCCTGCAGCATGCATAGGTCTGTGTTAGGAAGCGCTTAGATAAAAGCCAGACTCACCAGGCTTTCACATTAACAGGAGGACAGAGGTACATCATTCTGAAAGAAGCTCCCCAGTGCTACTGACTACAACAGAGAAGTTACTATGCATTTTCTTTGGCAAATTGTGTTCTTTGCTACAGAAAAGGTCCCTTAATAGTTGTCAGAGAGTATGAAGTAGGACCAGACCCTTTATCTTCACCTCCTGCCCTGTGGAAGCCTTGTAGTGCAGTCAAGGCACTCACTCCTTGGACTCAGTGAGTGTTCAAGGCTGTATCTAACCCCTTTTAAGGTAATTATTGACTTACTTTATGATGAGTGCTCATCTGGTTTTGGTATATGGTACAGGTATTATATAATGATGCTTTAGCAGCTCTGTGAGGATCAATATAGCAAACAATAGTATTAATTTTGAAAAAACATTATTTTTTCTATAAAGCATTACACCTTTATCTCTGCCTTACTTAGTGTTATTCATATTATGTTATGGATAACTGAACAAAAGATACAGTCGAGATTTAAAGCTGTTATGGTCAACCTTGACAAAATATCCTTTGTACACATGGGCATTTATTAATAGGCAAAAAATCACTGCAGAATATTTGCTGATACAAAGTTATGGACATGTGTAGAAGACTATGGACGACTTAAAATACTTATGAAAATTTTGAAATACCATCAGTCTCTCATGATGAACCTGTTTTCATTAAAAACCAGGACAATCATAAAATGTCACACTAAAGCTTAACATGTTTCTTAGTTTTCAGAGAGTAAAATTATTTTTAGACTACTATACTTATCTGAACTCCTTTCCTTTAAAAACTTGAAATTGAATGAAAACATTTTTCTTGATATTTGAATTACTGTTCTCACAACTGCTATTTGGTATGCCAAGCTTCAGTCTGAAGCACATGTTTATCATAGAGTTATGAACCCATGAAACCAAGGGTTACAGTAAAACTGCTGATGCAACATTAACTACAGCAGTGTGAACAATTTCATTATAATTTTATTCACGATGAAAACCCTTTAAAGGAATTCCTAAGACATTTGTAATGGTAGCAGACCAAGGACTGCAGGCCAAGGCTATGAACTTATTGCCCTTGTAAACTGCAGCAACACCTTTGCTAAATGATGATGTTCCTTATATTGTTTCCTGTTAATTATTTTTCCTAATCATTAAGCTTCTTGTATGTTTTGACCATAAGCAAATTTTTAGTCTATATAATGAAATTTCTTAGAAGTCTTTACATCTGCTTTCTTGGTCAGAATACCACAACATGTATGTCTGTAGTTCTTGCCTTTATTGGACATAATGGACATAAGAAAAAACCTTTTTATAGATGGTAACTTGCCTAACCTACGGTATGCTGTCATGGTAGGAATGACTATTTTAACATGAGAAGTGCATTTATATAATCCTGGATGACATGTTATCAAAACTTGACTCATTTTTTAATTCGGATAAGGGTGAAGCTATATAAAAGGGAGGCAGTAATTTGTATTCTCAATGCCTAAATACAAAAGGCTATGCTATCTCATCACTACCTATGCTTAGTACTTCAGAATTACATTAGTTACTTTATTAAGTTACAGAGTTAATACCTGTTTGGATTCTAGAATGTGATACGTGCTAATTATACATTGCCAGTTGTTTCCAACCCTAGTTTTGTCCAAACAACTCTGACTGCTTTTCTCTCAAACATATTTTACTTGTTTTTTTTCTGGTTTCTGGAAGGCATGTTTTTATATTAATTAATCTGTACTGATTCAAAATAGGTACTCTAAAAGCAAATAAAAGTGAAATTAGAAAGAAAAGAAAAACAAGAACAGTGCCAGAATAGGTCTGGAGGGAACTGTGGGGCCAGTAAGGCGTTTGAGTGGGAGAGGGAAAGGGAATGAGGGGAAATGAGCCATAAAGATACAAATCTGTCTGATACCGGGTGGGAGATTTTGGATATCTTATTAATCAGTCTTGGAAGTGAAAATGGAACAAATTTCCTTTAACTTTTCCATGTTTCTATTCCTGAAAGCACTAGGTCTGGGAAACCTCATTGCTGGCAGATGATTTGATCTTGTTGTGATATATATGATCGATCACAGGACTGGTACAAAACATTTCCTCTCAGTAATACTTCATTGCTATTTCTGTCTACATATTTCAAAGTAGAGTCCAAGGGACACATGATCAGAGTGACACAAAGACATAGGCATGTAGAAAAAGGTACATATAAGGTACAGATAACTGACATCTGCTTAGGGACTCTCCTCACAGGTTTACAATTAACTTTTCTCCCCAGTTTCTGTATAATCTCTCAAAAATATTTTTTGCCTTTACTGTCCTTTCCCTTGCCAGGATTTTAATTTTATTACTGAAATAGTAATTTGTTAAAGTACAGCTTAGCCCACTTTGCACTTGTTTGTGGTTCATTAACCTATGCAAAAGTATTTTAAGTATAGTTTGTTTAACTTAATTTCAAAAGAAAAAGCATAATAATAGATTACAGAAAGAACAACAGCCTTTTTCTGGGTAAACACATATACGTTGATAGAATAAATATCAACTCTTCTTTGTATTGGTGCCTCAGAAATAGATTAATTAACCTTAATGAAAACCCCTCCTTTACTGCTGTGATAAACCTTTACTGGTGCAGTCAGGGCCATGATAGGTATAGGCATAACGTGCTCATGCTTATAAGGGTAAGATACATCTAGATTAAAGTAGCAATAATCCTGTGCCTTTTTTGATGACTTTGGCCAAGACAAGGAGGACAAAGTGTTTGAGGTCCAAAAAAAGACACACCTTCTGCATAAGCAGCTAAATACCTGTGAGGATTGGTGACTGGTTGATGCTACTATGATCATAGTTTCTCAGCCCTGTATGGCTTCCATAATACTTCTAGCAGGTCTTTGATCCAGGCTGTTCTTCCTCTTATTTCCTTGAGTAGAACAGCTTGAAAGAAGACTTTCCCTCTGTGTCTATCCCATTTGAGCAGCTCTATACTGGGAAACAGAGCTGAAAAATGTCAGTATTGTCTGTTGGGTAGGTTTTGGAGAAGGGCATGTTTTGGAGAAAAAAGGTAGGCTTTTGGGAGGAGGTAGATCTCATGAGAGCATGAGAGAATCACATGCCTTGGAGACACAGGAGGAGGCAGAATATGTCCTGGGGAAAGAACTCTCATAACCTGGGATCTGGCTAGTACGTCTGAAACATCTCATAGCTGCATGGTATCACACTTGCCTCAAGCAACGCTTAGCAGAACCATGCATTAGTACAGGTTGGGGGCTGACCTCCTGGAGAGCAGCTCTGTGGAAAGGGACCTGGGAGTCCTGGTGGACAACAGGATGACCATGAGCCAGCAATGCACCCTGGTGGCCAAGAAGGCCAATGGCATCCTGGGGTGCCTCAAGAAGAGTGTGGCCAGCAGGTCGAGGGAGGTCATCCTTCCCCTCTACTCTGCCCTGGTGAGGCCGCATCTGGAGTACTGTGTCCAGTTCTGGGCTCCCCGGTTCAAGAAAGACAGGGAACTGCTGCAGAGGGTCCAGTGAAGGGCTACTAAGATGATTAGGGGACTGGAGCATCTTTCTTATGAGGAAAGGCTGAGGGACTTGGGTCTTTTTAGTCTAGAAAAAAGAAGACTGAGGGGGGATCTTATCAATACTTAGAAATACTTAAAGGGAGGGTGCCAGGAGATGGGACCAGTCTTTTTTCAGTGGTGCCCAGTGATAGGACTAGAGGTAATGGGCATAAACTTGAACATAGGAAGTTCCATCTTAACATGAGGAGGAACTTCTTTCCTTTGAGGGTGGCACAGGCTGCCCAGAGAGGTTGTGGAGTCTCCCACACCGGAGACATTCAAAACCCGCCTGGACACCATCCTGCACAACCTGCTGTAGGTGTCCCTGCTGTGGCAGGGGGCTTGGACTAGATGATCTCCAGAGGTCCCTTCCAACCCTGACCATTCTGTGATTCTGTGTTAGCAGAAAGTAGAAAGCACAATCAATAGAAGTTACGTGGGATGACAAAGCTTGTAGAAAGAAGATGCAAAAATAAACAAGCAAGAGAAACAAGCAGAGAAAAACAAAAAGCAGAAACAGAAACCTACAGAAAGAGTATAAATATTGAGCATTCAGAATAAAATTAATAAATGCAGAGGCTATAAAAAGAAAGGAATAGATCTTTAAAGAAGGTCAAGGATTCAAGCAGGTGTGAGAATCCAATTTGCATTTTAAAAAAATATTGCTTTGTATGTTTGAGACCCTAGTTTGTCCATGCAGATGAGGAAATTTCATACTCAAGAGCTTGTTTATATGATAACGACTGATTTGCATGCAGTAACAGTGATTCTGAACACATACCAGGTGTCATACACTTGTGATTATGGGCAATATTTTACCTATATTACTAACTGGATGATGCACTAACTCTTGGATTTTCTGAACACTTTCTTATTGTGCAAGAGGAAATTATTTCATACATCATGTTTTATATCTGTATTATACAAATCTCTTTCAATTAGGTATAATTATTGTGATTTTTTGGAAAACAGAGCTGGACCAAGGTAAATAAAGGAAATTGAAGTAAAAGCAAAAGTGATTTCAGGATAGCTTTTCCTAATTTAGATATCTTTGTGCTTCTTTATTGTAATTTCATTTACTGAAGAAACATCTGCCCTTAAACATGCCAGTCTTCTTGCTCCTCACAGGTGCAGATTCCACTTCTTCAGTCACATCACTGAACTCAGTCAGTAACGCCCTCCAGTTTTCCGTGGTTCCAGAAATGCTGCCCTTAATACTGTCTCACATTTAAATGTGGTTTAGTATGTTATAGATTATGTATGTTTTTATAGATTATATCAGATATAAATGGAGACAAAAACCATAATATAGTCCCAAATACTAATAGGCTGAGTTAAAAGGTGACAACAAAAAAACCAAAACAAAGCAAAACCAAAGCAGTAACATAAAGAAAAATTAAGTTAGAGAAGACAAGAATAAGGGAATTTTAGGTCACCTACGCTCATAGATTGCTGTTTGCATACATCCCAGGTTACAAGGTATATTTTGTTCTGTCTTTTAACTATTATCATGAAGAAATATAAATTAAGTCAGGACCACAGTTTGGTAGAGTATTTATAGTTTCAAAGGTCCTTAAAATGCTCTTGATGCTCACTTACAATGCTTTATTTCTGCAACAAAAAAAATTTACAGAAAGCATTTTGAATAGTTTTTGAATACTGTAATATTTCAGTAAGAAACTCTGTACTGCAAAAGAACCTAAGATAAAGGGAAATGAAAGTTACTGAACACTGAAAATATTTGCAGTGGATGGGGTATCAAGTTAATTCATTTGGTATTTTTCTAATGATATGATGTACTAAGCAAATTCACTTTGTTCAGTGTCTCAAATGTCTTGTTTTCAATGTACCATGAGGAGTTGGGTTTTTTTCATGAAGTAAATCACAGTATATTTTTTCAGTTTCTACTTTTTCCCATCACATGATCAGCAATTTTGTACTCTTCCATCTCCTCTCTCACCCCAACAACTCCCCCCAAAAAACACAAACGAAAACCAGCTATCAGAAAAACCCAACCTGACTGTAAATGGGTTTACTCTCTGAGCTGATAATTTTAATATATTCCAGTAAAGAAAATAATTATATTTTCTTAGATTTAAAAATAAAATTAAACTACAATGCCTTTGACAAGGATCAAGTGGAAACTATCAAATGAATTAGACATGAGAAAAATATGTAGTTCTAAATTGTCTTGTCTGTCCCCATGCTGATGTGGGAATGTTTCTTAAGTAATATGTTAAATTATAAATCCTGTTTAGCTTTAATGATTTTAGTAGTGCAGTTCCTACCCCTTCTCTTCAGGGATCTCAGCATAGCACAAGAAATCTGTTAGGACCTAATTCTGCCAGTCTTACCCTGAACAGTCACTTAATCCACCATAATCCCATGGAAATAATTTTAAGGTTTTGCAGAGGAAGGTGTTACTCAAAGTGAAAAATCTTTCCATGCAAAAAAACTTATGATTGCTGTTTTTAACTTTCTAAGCAATTTGTTACTTCTAATGTATACTTTAATTCAGAACATGTCGGGGAAAGAAGAGGAAAACAGTTTATTAACCTCAATTATTTACAAATCTCTATAGTTTTCACTTTAGCAAATGGTAGGTAATCAAGGTTATGTAGTAATTTCTGTTATAAATCATTGCTCTTACCTGCATATAGCTTTGTCAAGCATTTTGCTTCTCTGATTAAGGTTTATTTTTTGTATGTGTGGAAATTTGAAGGAAAAAGAAACACCTCAGTCATTTCCAAGACAGTGAAAAAATAGAATTTTTGTTTCCCTCATTTGTTCCTTAAAGATGTCTTTGAAAAATCTCCACAATCTGGATCATCTCATGTGTTGATTATCAGCATAGTCTGTTTGTCGACCCATCCAGATGATACCTATTTGAAACCTTAACCCTTAAAACCCGTTGAGTCTCTAACCAGTAAAACTCAAAACAGGGATATGAATTTCCTGGTGGTGTACTGTTAATATGTATGTAGATGCAAAGCTAATTCTCCACACAAACCATGGTGCAATTTGAGTAGAAATACTTATATATTTTGATCTAGGGGAGTACTTGTTGAATTAGAATAAGGAGACTCAAACAGGATTAAAGATAAGAAAATTATATTTGCATTTCTCCCTTTTACTACTCATCAAGAGCTTATCTTCTTTCATTTGAGGAGGTAGGCAAGTAGCAGTCTTCTATTTTATAAATTTTTGATGCTAGCAGAAAGCCATTTTTGGCAGCATGGGAATAGAGCTCTATTTTTAATGTAGTAGAGGCATTTCTCATTCTTTTAGCCATAGTATCTTTGAAATCAAGATAATTGTTCAAGACCTTCTAGACTATCTGTTCATTATGTTCCTTTTTAGAGACAAACCTCATTGACAAATTTCTGCTTTCTAAACAAGTTTCTAGTTTTAGAACATCAATAAATTTACATATGATGTACATAAAAGAAGATATCCTCACGTAATAAATTACAGAACACACAGAAAATCACTTCTATCTCATAAATGCTGGACAAAATGAAGGAGAGACAAAAAAACCCAAAGAGACCAAAAAGCAAAAATTATTACTTTTTTGACATTTTTTCTTTCTTTTTCTGATGTTGTGAAGTTCTGTGGGCTTCCTGAAGAAAATAAATGTGTTAAATGTTTATGTAATTCAGCTGACATTTTGGTTCCAAAAGCTACACAACCTACTTTCTTCTTTCAGGCTTGAGTCCTTGCTTCTAGTTTTCCTCAGTACAACATCTAATTACTTTTAAATTACTACAATGATTTCCCTCAAGAATGCCTTGTGGACCATATCTCATATTTATCTGTCTCTATAGAAATGTGTGCAGAATTACACTTTACCTATATATGCATTCCTGTATTGCACTACTCCAATGTGAGAAGTTTCCCCAGATACCTCCACAGAACTTACATCTCTGTCGGTTTTAAACACATAGGAGTGATTGTGAGCTTTTCTTAAATATGAAACTTGATTGGAAGCAACGGCTATTATAATTTTCAGTACTTGAATTTCTAGACCATCATAACTTAATTTTTCACCTCAGAGGCTTTCTTGTCGAAGCCTTAATATCCATGAATCAAATACTACAGTATCTCCTCACACAAATAACAACTGAAGTCATTAGTGGAACAGAGAGCAGCAGAGTGAAAAGACCAAAAGGCCAGCAAGCTAGAAAGTTAAAAATAACGCTGAAAAACCAGTATAACTGTCTGTGACAAATTATTAGAATGGAGCTCAGAATCTGGCCTTCTCATTCCCCAAAATTAAGAAAGCTTGGTAAGAATTTTTGGCTGCAGAACTGAAAGAGGTAAGTTTGAGGCCGTCCTGCACCCGTGGTTCCAAAGGGTCCTAAAGCACTGCAATGTTACCTTTGTTGTAGTAAAATGGCTATTAATTGTAAAATAAAAAAGTCAAATCTAACTGAAGCAACCAAGGAAACTTGCTGCTGCTAAAACTCCGCTATACATCCCCAACCCTATTTAATTATTTACCTAATATTAAAATAGAGAAGTAGTAACTAGACATGATTTATCTAAGATTTGATTAAGGAACTGACTACTAGACTATGTAGCTTTGTTGATAAGTAGGATATTCCTGTCAAGAGAGTGATGAACAGTAGGCCTGGTCAGCAAACTGAGAAAACCACCTGGAACTGTCAAGATTAGAGGAGAAGTAGGTAAAAAGTAATTTTCGCTGGGGGAGATCACAACCACTGAATCATTGACCACCTACCCAAATGATACCACTTACTCAAAAGAGAACAATGCAAGAAGACAGAGTCTGTGCACTGGTTTACATAGGAAGCGAAGAAATCTTGACCAGCCACTAAAGAGAATAACAATGAATATGTATTATTTGTTTGCATATGTAATAATCAATGTATAAAAATGGAAATTTTTGAAACGAAGGTGTGCTCCCATTTTAGGATGATCACCCCATTTCTGCACATTAACTAAATAAACGTGGAAATACCTCTGCTCTGTGTGTTACTTGCTTGCACACCAGGTAAAGAACCCAGATTTGGGACAACAGCTTTACCTGTCTGCTTTTTCCTTACATTTTGTCATGTTCAGTCATAAGGCCTTCAAAATAGGTTTTAATTAAACTAAATAAATTTAAATTAAATCACATGTTATTTAAAACATCTTTGATTTAATTATACATGTTCTTTATATAGATGACTTGAATCCTGTGAGCTCCACCGTTAGGCTGAAAAAGAGGGAGGAAAAAAAGGCACAGCCTCTGCTATAGTATTAGATAATAAGAAAAGAAACATATTTTATTCTTATTCTTGCTGGTAGATATATCTGAAAACATTCCTTTGTTTTCTCTGGAGTGCTTCTTAGAAGTAAAAATCTTAGTTCATACAAACAGCAAGACTTTTAGATTATTTATTTATTGACTTTTATCCTATTTAGCTACATTAAATGTATTCTTTGGGAAGCGTAGGAAAGCTGACACTACGTGCCCGTATGTATCTAACTTAAATACCTTAATTAACAACCCTAATTTTTTGTAATGTTGGTGGGGCTTTCAAGTGATTCCAGCCATGCCTCATCATTAACTTTTTGGTGTCTCTTTCATCCTGTGAATCCCTGTCCCACCCCAGCTACCTCTTCCTGCCCCTGCATCAGTTTTGTGCTAGCATGGGTGTTCCTGCAGCTGTGCAGGGATCTTGACTGGGAAACTGACCTGTCTGAAATTAAAACTGTGCAAATTTTTTTTTTCCTATGCAGTCACACAAACAGCTTTTCCAGCTGAACACAGGGCAGTTCACCCAAGTAAGTAGATGAGAGTAAGGGACAACCATTTAAACTAGTACTGAAGGTAAACCTACATTTTTGGAGCACCCGGGATATATCTAGAGAATTTTGAATTCCTAGATTTGTAAAGTTTAAATGTGCCAATATCATGATAAGTGGTTGTTACCAGCACTCACTTATTGTATACTTCATTGTTCTCCCTAATATCACTTCAATCGGCTTGGTAAAAAATCTTATTGATATTTTTTTACACCCAGAAATTTTCAATTATTTATATTTTCACTAACTCCCAATATGGTGTAATGCCTAAAACTTTATTTTAAAAATTAAAAATTGGTAATTTGCCTTCTTAAACTAAGATCAACATTTTGTTTTATTGTTACGTATACATCTTTAAACTCCTTAAACACTCTTTTGTTAAATGTTCAGAAAATGCTAATTTAGAAAGTCTCTGGTTAGAAAAAGTTATTTTCCACTACATTTCAAGTTTATCACATTAGTTTTCATCACTGATTTTTAAATGAATTCATCTTAATTGTAGAAGATTTGGTACACTAATTCTTATCTTTTCATTAACTGGCAACACTAAAATTTTCAGTGTCTGGTGTATAGTTTATTCTCTGTGATAATGGCGTGATGAGAATATTCCTTTTCTGTAAGGATCTTTTACAGAATAGTCTATTAAATTGTCTTGCTTCAATTTAATTCATACGTATGGAGAATGTTTAAAACTATATTACTTGTGATTTTTCATGGTACTTCTATATCAATGCAGCCAGCATAAGAAATATAATTATCCCTGAGCTTTAAACATTCTCATTTCTGTACTCTAATTTTATGATTACTTAAAAAAATAAAAAGCATGACTCTTCAATGATTGTTTTAAGCATCTCAGAAATTTATGTAAACAATAAGGTATTATGAGGAATGATAATAAGGAGTATCATATCTTCCTCAGTCAAGTTTGAATTACTTTGCTGTTATTAAACAAAATTATGTTGTGCAAAGAAGCAAAAATAATAAAGAGAATATTACTGTACATACTGGAAATGAAATTGAAATCAGCAATTCAGAATGCTAAATGGCATTAATAGTTTATATTTATCACTATTTACCTGCAAGAAAGAGATTAGAACATGTATCAATCCAAAAACCACTGAAGCTCTGTTTCATTTTATAAATTGTTGCATTCTGAATAGATAGTTATATGCAGGTGAGATCATTGAAAATCTAATCTAGTTGTTAGAAATATCCATTTCAAATGCATATACTTTTATCTATCTTGATAGTGTATTGAAAAACTTTCTGTAACTTCCAGAATATAGAGAACTTGAGCTCAATGTTTAATATATTGCAAATAAAAATGTACAGCAACAGAGAAGGAAACAGGTAAATGAAAGACAGTTCAGCATGCTTGTTACTGTAATTTTCAGTATGCTTATTACTACAATATATGCATCTTTCTTTGGTTATATTATTTTAAAAAATATTTAAAAGCTAATAAAAGAGCCCCAGCATTTTCTAGATTGTAGTCTTGACTTTGTAGTTGGCCCTGTATAATCAAACTTCATTCAAAGAATAGCTCCTCATGAAATGGACTTAAGTTTTGAAATGATATGTTCTCCTCTGTAGCTTCTTTGGCAGTATGAAACTGTACCTTTCAAAAATATTCTGCTCTGTGTTGGTGCAGCAAACTAATAAAAGCAAATAAAAGTGTGACTAGCTCTGTTTATGAAGGCATATGGCATCCCTTATTTTTTTAAGTTAACAAAACTTGCTGTGGGGTTCATATATAAATCAAAACATAATTCCAGGAAAATAAGAACAGTAGAGCAGAAATAAAACATGGAACAGCTTAGATTTATAAAATCTGATAAAGTATTATCTATATTGAAAATGTGGAAATGGGAACTATATCCCTTCCTCCCTCCATGATTCATATACATTTATATGTTCCTGAACAAATGATGAGCATGTATCTTCTAATAACTGCTCACCTATTAACACAACAGATATGCTGTGCAATTTCAAATTAGAAGAATTTATTTTCCATCACAACAAATCTTTTTGCACATTTTAGTTAAATTAGTAATATATATTAGCACTTGAATACTAGAAAATAGTATTAGCGAAGTATATAGTAGTAGTAGCGAATAGTATTTAGCGAAGCTAAAGCTAGAAAAGAAAAAGAAGCTGCTGAGATTAAATTGACAAAAAACTTGGTACACATTTCCGTCCACTTGTGATATGGTAATGATTTTGTTTAAAGAAAAATCAAAACCTTCATACCGGATTGTGCATATGCCAGCATTAAATGATGTCTTCACTACTATGATTTCATAGCATTTTCAGCTCCGATTCTGCAGGCTGACTTTAGTTGTTTACCAGATGCCAATGGCTATTTAGGCACAGAAGAGTGTGTTAGAGGCCAGTGAAATTTCAGGATTACGATCTGTATTCAAAGTTTTATATGTATGTTTTATAGCTCTTAATAAAATGCATGACCATTAATTTCTGTTCTTGAAAAAACATGAAAATCAGTAACCATGATGCTTCTGAGATTTACAAAAGTACTTAACATCAATCTGGTTTATCTCAGCTTACTTGAAAAAAAATGTATAGATATGAGATTTGTTGTGATTAAGCCATGTAGAGGCCAGCATATACAATTGCATATTAATTTTTTTTAAAATACAAAATACTACTAAATAGTAGTAGAGGTGACTTGAGTATGGAAGTGACAGCTCAATATTTTTGGTATGTTAGCAATGCTGGATGAACCTTGACATATTCTAATAATTTGGAGTTTAGAAGTTCAACACTTTATGTGATCTAAATATGAAATTAGGGTAGACCTCTGATTTGTAATGTGATATTTTGTATATTCTGGCTATTTGTATTTTGCACTACTTTTTCTTAATTTGTATCTGAAAGTGCTTTAATGATTTTTTTTGAGTGGGGAGACCTACAGAGAATGTGTTGTGTTGTGAGTTATAAAGTTGACTAAATTGTATTTTGCCTGAATGGAAAAATGAGTTAACCCATATATTTGGCCTCAGAACTAGAAAATGGACCATGTCCATGTTTCATCTAGCAATATAAACATAGCCACTAAGGTGGGTGAACGTTATAGAAGTATTAGGAGGGAATAGTGGCAGAGACAAAAAAGATGAAAATAAATGGTTGATGGGTAGGATTTAGAAACAATCCTGCAAAATTTGGCTTTATTTAATACACATCTATTAAAAAACTTATTCTCATTAATTTCTTTATAACTGGTTTACAGTATTGTGAAAACAAATTCAAATTTTCATATTTATCTAGTAGTATAGTACACTGGAGCAAGGGATTTACTCATATATTCTTAGGTTATTGATGTTGCAAAGCGTAGCAGAGCACACAATGGGAGGAAGGATATAAAGCATATATTTTATCCAGCATCTTCTTTCAGCAGGCATTTTATCTAAGTCAGTTTGTTCATTACTTCATACTTCTCTTAATAGAGATTTTATTATAGCAACTCCAATACTTATTGCGAGTCCTTGCTCTGTCAGAAAAAGGGCAAATATTAATGACGCAGATGGAATTCATAGGCTGCAAGAAAGTAAAAAGAGGTTTGTTCTTTGCTTTACAACAGAAGTAATCTCATCGTAACGGAAAATGTTGAAATGGTTCATGTTCTTTGGAGCTGGAAGTTCATTACCTATTCCATTCAACATGTGTTGCTTAAATAATATCTCACATTAGAATTCATTGTCAATTAAGCTTCACAATATCTGACTGCCAAAGCCGGGCATCCAACACGTGTCTGGTGACAGAGGAACACAGATGATTTCCTTTTCCTTTTCAGTGTTAAGGGTCCATCAGCCCCTATCATTCATAGGCTTTTCCAAAGTTACCAGATACATACAGTAAATTGTCAGGTCTGACCTCTCCAGGATCTTCACGGACAGTGGGGTAGGGTACACCCTCAGCAAGTTTGCTGATGATACCAAGCTCTTTGGCGAGGCAGACACGCTTGAGGGGAGGGACCTGGACAGGCTGGAGAGGTGGGCCCAAGCCAACCTCATGCAGTTCAACAAGGCCAAGTGCAAGGTCCTACATCTGGGTCAGGGCAATCCCAAGCACAAATACAGGCTCGGCGGGGAATGGCTGGAGAGCAGCCCTGTGGAGAAGGACCTGGGGGTGGTGATTGACGAGAAGCTCAGCATGAACCAGCAATGGGCCATCGCAGCCCAGAAGGCCAACCATATCCTGGGCTGCATCAAAGGATGTGTGGCCAGCAGGTCAAGGGAGGTGATTCTGCCCCTCTACTCTGCTCTCGTGAGACCCCACCTGGAGTACTGCATCCAGCTGGGGAGTCCCCAACATAAGAAGGACATGGACCTGCTGGAACGTGTCCAGAGGAGAGCCATGAGGATGATCCGAGGGCTGGAGCACCTCTCCTATGAGGAGAGGCTGAGAGAGTTGGGGCTGTTCAGCCTGGAGAAGAGAAGGCTCCGGGGAGATCTTATTGAGTCTTTCCAGTACCTAAAGGGGGCCTACAGGAGAGCTGGGGAAGGACTTTTTACTAGGGCATGTAGTGATAGGACGAGGGGGAATGGCTTTAAGCTGCAAGAGCGCAGGTTTAGATTAAACATTAGGAAGAATTTTTTCACTTTAAGGGTGGTAAGGCACTGGAACAGGTTGCCCAGAGGGGTTGTTGAAGCTCCGTCCCTGGAGGTGTTCAAGGCCAGGCTGGATGTGGCCTTGGGCAACCTGGTCTAGTGGGGGGTGTCCCTGCCTATGGCAGGGGGGTTGGAACTTGATGATCTTCAAGGTCCCTTCCAACCTAAACCATTCTATAATTCTATGATTCTATGATTCATCTGAACTATGACCTCTCCAGGATCTTCATCTGAATTATCCCAGAATTTTTTATAACATGAAATTAGACACCAGTAGCTTAACTAAAATTTAATATGAATCTTGACTTCATATTATATTTAACTACAGCAACATTGGAAAACCAAGGATACAAAAGAGAATTGAGCTCTGGCTGAGCTCTGCCACGTGCCTACCTATTGCACATCTCTTGGTAAAGTAATAGGTAATCTTGTCATGTTAGCGTATGTGACGTATTCCAGATATTCTGAGGCTGCTCTTCAAACTTATATAAAAATACTTAAAACTTTGCTTCAGAGTAAGCTACAGATCTGCAAGTGACTGCTATAGAAGCTCTAAAGTAACAGAACTGAGCGAACCCCATTCCTGCTACTTGGTGTATACTACCATTCCTCACCTTTACCTCATTTAGTCTGATACAGACTCCTTAACTCTTGTGACCCAGTTTCGACATCTATTGAAAATGAATTTGACTGCAGCAATACCTGTTTCTGCCCATGGACTGTACAGGGGACTATCACAGAAATGTCTACAATGTAATATGGTGATAGTTGCTCAGATGAAGCATTTTCAGAGTGATGACATAAAAAAATGAGAATGCTCTTCCACTTATTTTTAATCAGAATAGAGTGAGCCAATTCTTTTCCCAAAGGAGCAATTGAGACACAAAATCAAAGAAAATGTTTTAACTCAAACGCTAGCTAAGGGTTGTAAGTTGCTGAGGGCAGGAACTTGAATGTTACATGTGATACAGACGAGCAGTGACATTACCAGCTGCCTTTGTGGTCTAGTCCTTAATGGAAATGCAAAATGTTTGCAGATACCTTGCCTTCTTTCTACCCGAAAGGCAATTTGTAAAGGAAGGACAACAAGCAATAAGTAAAGTAGGAGTCTGAGAAAAAAGCACAAGAATTTTTTGATATTCTTGAAGATAAGAGGAGACAAATTTGAGGAGTCAAATTCCAGCTTTAACAAAGTCAATGGCAAAATTCTCATTTATTGAATTGGGACTCAGGATTTCCCCTAGAAATATGAGCTGAATGTGAATGAAGGGAAAATTCTCCTGTTTTACCACACAGCATCTTATGTTTATGTACAACCTGTCTTCCACAGGGAATGGCTTTAGAAAATTCATACAATAAACAGAGTTTGTGTTTCTCTGAAATGCAAGTGCACCAAAGATAAAAGGTATAAACTTTTCAACATAACAATCCAGCAATACATAACTGTTTACTACAGAAAACACACAGTGATTTCAATGACAAAACTACTTAAATCATAATTTGGTGGGGCAAAACAGATTTTGAGAACAGTGCCGATGTCCTTAAAAACCACAAGTGATCTTTTTTGAAAGACTGCTATTGAAATAGTTTGTGATCTAATGCTATACTTTACATAGCTGTAACAGCAGATTCAGAGAGAAAAGAGTTGACTAAATGTCAACATCTCTTCCTTTATCATGTATTTTCTACAAAAGGTGTGATTCAACTTTTTTTCTTTATTTATACTTCAGACCCACTTTGTACATGGAGTTCCTGGAGCCAGTAAGAGAAGAGAGTTGTGTCACTTAAGAGAATTTTATTTACCAGTGCTGTTTGCTTCACTCATATATGTATATCTTGTTCAGGCTGGATGTGGTCTCATGTGTGTATGTACCAAAAACATATATTTTTTCTTTTTACATGGGTAAAAAATGTTGTCCTCATTTTTTGTTGGAAGTTTTCCAACTAATACATTGGCAAAAAAAAACCCCTAGGATGATGTATGTCAGCAGTTGCCCCCCGCTTTCTTTCCTTCCTCACTGAAAAAAAAAGGAGGATAAAATTGTAGAATATGAAATTTATATGAAAAAGCAATCGGTAATCTGGGATATAAAGCTTATTTTTACAAATGTAGTCTGTGAGTTTTAAAAGACGATAAAAAAACATTAGTTAAAAAAACATGATTGGCAGGATTTCTACAGCATTCTGTGACTAGATAAATAATTAAATGTCTATGGTAGAGACTTTATCAAGTGTTCAATGTATGATAATATAACTGAATGCATCTCTGAAAGTCAGCGATACTGTCTGATTCCTAATGAATCAACCTGTTACTGCTGACCATTGCGTACAATACATAATTGTCTCCTTATTAAATATAGAAGTCACCCAAAGTCACTTAGATACAGTATATTTTGGGTAGGAAAAAAACCGCTTTTGAAATACATTATGAAAAACACTCAACAGCACAGTTTTCAGTACCTTTACAGAACTATAAACCAGATGACCACCTATTTGCAAGCAGGGCTTTGGCAAGTACTGAAATTATGCCAAGGAGGATATGTTTGATTTCAAGATCTTCTTAAGGAATATCTGATTGCACAGCTAACTCCAACCAGAAAAAAAAAAAAAAAAAAAAAAAAAAGAAAGCTTTTATTAAATAAGACAATAAGACTCACTACCTGAGAAAACTGATTGTAGTTTAATTCTCAGCTACTGTCTGCAATATAGAATACCTATATTTTAAATAACTAGATTATTTTGTAGTCTATAGACAAAAATAAGCAATTTTAGAGAATGATTAATCTGACCTATTTAACATCTTAAGAGAAAGACAAAGTTTTAGCATGTTACTTGGAAACAAAAATCTAAAATTCCTACATATTGTGTGATATGGGGTAAATTACTTGTACCCTTAGTTTTTCTCCTACATAATAGAGCATACATCATTACTTGCCATTTAGTATTTTTGTAAAATGTGCTATATATTACTACTGTACCATTAAATACTCTAGCAAAGGATGGGTTTGTTATTAGGATAAGTTGTTAAAATCCAACTTTTTATTATTATCTTGAATTTATATTTATTTTCTGCTCACCCTACTTTGTCAATGACTTTTGTACGGCCTGTTCTAGAAAATATTTAGTTTACAAAACTATTCAGATATGCCTCCATTCAGCTATAATACCAGTATCCATGACCTGAATAAGAGAGATCAATTTATGATTAAAATAGTCAGACCGCCTCTTATTTCCCACACCATTGATCTGTTAATTTCAAAGTACGTTTTTCACATGTGCAGCTCCACAAACTATCCTAATTTATTTAAAAGCCACTCGGTGCCTTATCTTTCAGATTTTGTAATTTACTATTATTACTAATTGGTACTTTTGGATTAAAAATATTTTCTCATCTTATTTACTGCTCATAACTGTGATTATGTTTATACCTATAGCTATGTAAATATTATTTATTCTGAAATTTTGAATATAGCTGTCTGAGAAAAGTTGCAAAGGAGGAAATGGCTTATCATATTAAAGGTTAGCTAATTAATTAAAAAGGAAATGTTATGGCTGATGTCCTTTGATTGTAGCTGTACTATATCCAGTATTGCAGGAAAGCTCCGGTAGATGTTGGCTATAAAAGTTAAGATGTTCTTGAGCGTCCACATTCTTCCATTCAGTGAACTGTTAAAACTCAAAGAACTGGTAAAGATAGAATGGGAACTAACCACTGAGCATTATGGCATTGCCTACCCTTTTGCAATTTCAGATAAAACCAATATCAGCTTCAGCTTCAGAGACGATCATGCCTAGTTCGTCGATGCTCTGTGCTTCTGTAATCATAGCTGCAGCTATGATTAAAGGCTGCTGGTTTGGAATTATATGGCAGCTGAACAGCTCTGTTTTATAAATTTTGTCTGTAATTGAACTACTTGAAAGACTTCATTGCAGATGGCCCAATTTTTGTGGTGACACCAAAGTAAAGTGAAATTTAAATTTATTTCCAAATAAGTAGTAATAAAATTGGTAGCTGAAACACTTCTGAACAACACCTTTGAAGAAAATAGTACTTTTGAGGTTACACATTTATAAACTCTTCATTTAACTATAGTTTACTCCAGATATAATTATATAAATATTAAACATTTATTCAAGTTAAATACTATTTCAGAATTGAAGATATAACTTTGTTTTTCTTTTCTACAAAGCTAAATTATTGCTAAATTCCTTTTCTTCAGAGGGAGATAATTTGTTTAATGTTTAAAATTATATATAAATTTAAACATTGAAACTATTCTAAAGAAGTTTTTATGCATGACTTTTGACTTTGAAGACTAAACTTACTGTTTTAAAGAAAATAGATGTACTGATATTTTTCCAAAGGCTGTTAATTGGAAATATGTTTCCATTGTATTTAAATGCCTAAAAGTGAATCTAATTTTCTGAGGGAGGAAATAGCAAAAATGACAGAAATATTTTCTTTTCTTCAATAAAGCAAGAAGTATTTGCACCGTATGCAACCATATAGGCTTTCATAGCCATTTTACTGAACATAAGCCAGTTAACTGGATTATTTTTTTTAAATTGTATTTGACAGGATGGTGTGTATTCCAAATGTATGTTTACACAGAATATGCCAGAATGACACTTTTAAATATTAATTAGCTGTTCAAACATGTTGTATATCAAAGCACATCTGGTTTGTGGCAAAATGTGAAAAGAAATGGCACATCAACTTTTAAGGTAGGTTGATAGGGTCACATAGATCAGCTTGTTCCTATCTCCACTCAGGGAGTTCCATCAGCATCTCACTTTTTATGACATAATTTGCATTTTAGGAGGCATTATAATGCATGCTGACATGCCAAAATTTTCTCAACAATCAGTTGTTTTCTGAGTGGTGGAATAGAGCTTCAGAACTGGAATACCTGGAACTTTTTTCTTCCTGTCCCCAGGGGGTTTAAGCTTGCATCCTTGTGAGAGTCTGACAGTTCTCAGGCTGCAGACTACACAGACACGTGGAGTCTTTCTCTTAAAGTCATGCCAGTCCACATCCGGCAGTGTTAGGCAGAAGGGGCAAAACTGAAATCAAGAAACGGAAGTCCTGACAGTTCATCTGTATAAAGTAGGTGTTCCCGTGGGAGAAGGAAAAAGCTAAGGTTTTGCTTCTGTTCCCACAATGGCTTCTTTGTCTTGTTCATCCAAAAGCTCTCCAATGCAGCACATAAAAGCAGATGTAGACACCTTTGTTGTAGATCAGATGAACCACATGCTCACTGTCTGAGAGGTTAGGTGAAGGTGAACTCTTGGACTCTAGTCTGCTGAATTTTACATAAACCCATTTCCAATTTAAAATCATATTAGGTCCCTTAGAGCCTAGCCAATTCCCATAAGCCTTTGACTTCCTTAGGTCTTCAGTAAGTTTCAGGACAGGTAAAACTTTTGCACTTAAGTGAATTCAGAGATTTTCACATAAAGTGAACATTATACCAATTTGCTTATAGTAGTAGCTGGAAATAGAGACTGCAAGAGTGTTAGTGGCAAAGACAAAAATGAAAGAATGATCGTTTCCTTTACAAGATTCAGCAATAATAACACATACCAGAAAAGCTTCAGAATCTGATAGCTAATTTGCTACTACGTTAATACCCTGTCCAACATTAGAAAATAGAGTTATTGAATTATTCTGTATTTTATCTGATTATAGTAAATTTTATGCATAATGCTAAATTTTGTGCCAAAACCTTATTAAATCAGGTTTGTCTTATGACTTAAATGTATTTTTCTGCTTCTTGACTGCATTAAAGTTCTGCTAGAGTAAGTACTGATGGGTGACTTCTATACATTCTTGTGTCTGTAAAAGATGAACAATGATTTCTGTGAAGAATAACCTGTCATTTGCACTGATTTGCTTGGAAACAAATAGCTACCTACCTGAAGAAATATTTCCTAAAACCTTTGAACCTTTGAGGAGTAACAGGGAGTTGGAGAGAGAGAGAGACTACTGGAATCACACCCTACCTTCCCTAAGGCTGGCCCAACAGGCAGATAGGACACATGATATGGAGGATTCCCTATCCTCTCTCTGCCTGGCTGAACACAGTGACTTCAGGGACAGGGGGTAATGGCAACAAGTTCCTGCCTGGTACAGCAGGCGCATGTCCTCTGTGACTACCCCACCTTCCCAGGTGCCCTTGCATAATAGGTATGAGGCTTTGCAAGTGGAACCAAACAATAATGAGGATGATAGTTCATCTAGCTTGGAAGTGTCACTGAGGTTAAGTCGGACTATACCCTGCATCAAAACTGCTTCCATAAATAAAAAAGGATGGGTCATTGTCACACAAGACTATCTCCTGGGGGAACAGAAGGCCCAATATGCGGACTGGACCCACTTCTTAGGGAAGTCTGCTGCTTCCCTGGGGCTTGGGTTAAAGATGTGGTGAGAAAACTTCCCACCTTGGTACAGCCCTCAGATTATTATCCATTACTGATTTTTCAGGTAGGAAGCGATGAAGTTGCAACAAGAAGCCCGAGAGCAACCAAGAGAGACTTCAGGGACTTGGGACAGATGGTTAAGTGATCAGGACCACAAGTAGTGTTCTCCTCTGTCCTTCCAGTTGCAGGGAATGATGAGGGAAGAAACAGGAAGAGTCAGCAGATCAATAACTGGCTCCAAACCTGGTATTTCCAGCAGAATTTGGGGCTTTTTGATCATGGGTTGGTTTACATGATGACAACAGATGCGGTACATCTGTCTCAAAGGTGAAAAAGGATCTTTGCACAGGAGTTAGCTGGGATCATTGAAAGGGTTTTAAACTAGATTTGAAGGGGGAAAGGGGTAAAACCAGGCTCACTAGAGATAAGCCTGGTGGTGGCGTGCCAATGTTGGAGGGACGGTGTGCTAGCGAGGTCCTTTGGTCTGACGCCTCAGTGGAGGTAGAGGATGGAGATCCATGCAACAGGAAAGATACAAGGGTTATTGATGTGTTAGAAACCACAGAAAAGCCTGAGAATGGTCACATAGGAATTAGGACTTCACCCAAATATGTGGCAGGATCAGTAGCCCAACTGAAGTGCATCTACACTAATGCAGGCTGCATGGGAAACAAACAGGAGGAGCGGGAAGCCACTGTGCAGTAGGAAAACTATGATAAAGTTGCCATCATGGAAACAAGGTGGGATGACTCGTATAACTGAAGTGCTGCAACAGATGGCTATGGGAAGGTTATGCAGCAGATCATCTTGAGTGCCATCATGCAGCATGTACAGGACAAGCAAGTGATCGGGCCCAGTCAGCACAGGTTTATGAAAGCCAGGTCCTGCTTGACAAACTTGGTCTCCTTCTATGACAACGTGACCCGCTTAGTAGATGAGGGAAAGGCTGTGGATGTTGTCTACCTAGACTTTAGTAAAGCTTTTGAACACCGTTTCCTACAGCATTCTTCTGGAGAAACTGGTTGCTTATGGCTTGGATGGGCTTACGCTTTGATGGGTGAAAAACTGGCTGGCTGGCTGTGCCCAGAGACTGCTGGTGAATGGAGTTCAATCCAGTTGGTGGCCAGTCACAAGTGCTGTTCCCCACTCAGTACTGGGGTAGGTTCTGTTTAATATCTCTACCAACGACCTGGACGTGGGGATTGAGTGCACCCTCAGTAAGTTTGCAGATGACACCAAATTGAACGTGAGTGTTGATCTGCTTGAAGGTAGGAAGGTTCTACAGAGGGATCTGGACAGGTTGGATTGATGGGCCAAGGCCAATGGTATGAGGTTGAACAAGGCCAAGTGCCAGGTCCTGCACTTGGGTCGCAACAACCCCATGCAGCGTTACAGGCTTGGGGAAGAGTGGCTGGAAAGTTGCCTGGCAGAAAAAGTCCTAGGGGTGTCAGTCAAGAGCTGGCTGAATATGATCCAGCAGTGTTCCCAGGTGGCCAGGAAGGCCAGTAGCATCCTGGCTTGTATGAGAAATAGTGCAGCCAGAAGAACTGGGGAAGTGATCATCCCTCTATACTTGGCACTGATGAGGCTGCACCTCAAATACTGTGTTCAATTTTGAAGCCCTTATTACAAGAAATACATAGAAGTGCTGGAGCGTGTCCAGAGAAGTACAACAAAGCTGGTGAGGGCTCTGGAGCACGTCTTATGAGAAGTGGCTGAGGGAACAGGGGTGGTTTAGCCTGGAGTAAAGGAGGCTGAGGGAAGACCTTACAGCTCTCTGCAACTACCTGAAAGGAGGTTGTAGAGAGGTGGGTGTCAATCTCTTCTCCCAAGTAACAAGCGATAGGATGAGAGTAAACAGCCTCCAGTTGTGCCAGGGGAGTTTTAGATTGGATGTTAGGAAAAAGTTCTTCACTGAAAAGGTTGTCAAGCATTGGAACAGGCTGCCCAGGGAAGCGGTTGAGTCACCATCCCTGGAAGTATTTAAAACCTGTGAAGTGTGGTGCTTAGAGACAAGATTTAGTGGGTGGACTTGGCAGTGTTAGGTTAATGGTTGGACTTGATGATCTTAAGGATCTTTTCCAACTTAAACGATTCTATCTAACCTAATCTTTTAGGTTCTGTCAACCTAACCTATTTTATGATTCTATGAAAATGCTGTTCTCAATAAATTTCCTTCATTATATCTCCTTTCCATACTTTTCCATACTATTCCAATTTTTCCAATACTATTTCCAATTTTTCCATACTATTCCAATTTATTTTCTCAATGAATTCTAAGAAATAATAGCCAGAATTCATGTTTTCTGGAAAAAAATACCAGTTATCAGTCAAGTAATTGATTAATTGTGCCACAAGTAAAACTCCAGATTGTAGATATCTACAATGAAGTAACTAAATGTAGGGCCTTGATTAAGTTGTCCCAAGATAATCAGGTAGTGCCCACGCATAGTGTATGTGTGCGGGCAACTAAACTGAGTTCTGGAGATCCACTGACCATGCCAGTTATTATACCTAACTCACCTATAGACAGCTATGACAGTTCAGTTGCTGTAATTATGGTGTTTAATGCATTTTGAAATTCATTTGAGTTTCTTGGAGTATCTCCTTCTGCCGGTCCAGGAGTACACAGATTGCTTGTAAGACTCCTGCAATATATGCCAACCCCAATGGACGTTTTGGATACTCCTGGCGTTCCAAATAACACTTGGTGCTGGTTAGTTAGTTTTATAAATTTTTAGCAAAGTCAATGGAGATCAAGGTCTTAGTCAACTCTCCAGCTTGGAGTAGGCTGTGCCACTAAAGCCAGTGTTACAGCCTAAATGCTGAAGTCTATTCCCACTTGTCACCATTTCTACAAAAATTCAATCTGTGCAGTGACAAGCAGTAAATCTGTTGGATTACCCTTGGGGCAGGAACCTTCCTACAAGCATGCATTGTTATTTCCTGTTGTTTCTCTAGCCTTCCACTATCATATGCCTGGACCTTTAGCTGGTGTTACAGGCAAAGAGGAGCACTTGGCAGCTGGGGGCAGGCTGTTGACCACTGAGAGTTCATAGGACTGTAAAAGAAGCCCAACCCACCCCTGCCATGTGTATGTGAAAGGCCTCACATAGGATGCACACTACTAATCTACATTTTTCTTCTTTGAACCTGCCTTTCTGCAAAGACTTATTTTTCCCCTTAAGTATCTAACCTCATCATTCTTTCTGTTTCTGAGAAGTACTGCACTGAGTAGTAAAAAATAGCAGCTCCGTGAATCCAAAAAGTTTTTTACAAAGACAACATATATTTGGGGGGTATAATACAATCATAAAAATTCTTCTTCTGATAATCACTAAAAAGATTTTTTGGAACAACAGCAGTTTCTTAATTCAGGCGAAATCTTTGAGAACTGGTAATGACAGATGAATTAGTTATTCAATAGCCCAGTAGTTTCATTAACTGTATATATCTTGTGCCACATATGGTTACAAATACAAAGAGAAAGTAATATTCAGACTAAGAAATCACAATTATGGTAGTATAGTAAGTGTTATTTGAGGAAGATTATTTCTGATTATTAGAAAATTGAACATGCTGCAATACAGCTGAGTATAAAAGCTACCTATAAGTTTGGTACTACATGGAGCTGCTTTAATTCAGTAGTCACTGTTCTCAATGACAGTAAATCACTCCTTGTACTTTTTTGAAAACATGAAAACAGATGTAAAGACAGTTATGTTACTCTATTTTTATAGTGAATAAACTGCTTTTTTAAAAGCATACGTTATTCTTAGGGCACTTTCTAAATGGCTGCAAATTACATTTACAGTATGACACTCAGATGATTCATATGATATTTTCTGCTTATATTAACTGGATGTTTTGAAATGGGTGTTCCTGATGAGAAAAGTTGAAGAAAAACCCATTTACACTACCAGGCAGAACTTCAGAGCTCGTTCCAGTGTTAAGAAACTGAAGAATACCGTGAGGTTTTTTAAGTCATTAGTATTTTTTTCTTTTCCCACAAGGAATAATATTTTGAGGGCAGGTAGTGATATTAAAATAATATTTTGATTCCTAATATGGCAAATGTTCCAAAAACAGTCTAGGTACTTTTTGAACAAAAATATTAAATATTCCGGATTATTTGCCACATATCTTGGAGTTAATGATTTGTTGTTTGGGGTTTTTTTTCCTCAGACACTTGGTTTGAAGAATTATGGTTGAAATGTATACTTTTTCTTCTCACTTTTTTCTTCTACTCGAGCAACTAACTTGCAATATATCACAGCTGTCATTATAATGAGAAAAAACATCATGATGCAGCAGAACTTAGTCAATTCAATTATATAGAAGATGCAGTGAAATTATTTGTGATAGAAATGCACCTGCTGAGGCTGCCTGCTAGGCTAGTCCACAATTAGATACTGTGTAAAAAGTTATTAAAAAGTTCATTTAGACAATTTATCTCTCAAGTGTGGCAGGGGAAGATTTCCCTGAAGGAAGGATCAAAACTCTGGAGAAAGGTTTATTTCAAAAGTAAAGGTAGATTATGCAGCTTTGTCCTAGTAAACTGAAAACACACACTGTCTCTAGGAAAAAATCAAAGGTTGAAAAGATTTTGAAGATGGGTGAGATAAAGCCACCAGTGAACCATATAGCATTGGTCCATAGGTCTGAGACCAACACAAAAAAGATGAGGATTTCTTAAAGAAAAAAACAACAAACCACAGTTCAAATATCAGAGTCTCTGTTATAAGCACTCCGCTGCCTTTTGATTTCATTTGTAGAAATAACACAATAACAAAAGGCAATAGAAACTTACTATAGATTATGCCCCAGAAAAATGAGTGAAGGCATAATCTGCCTTTTATGACGAGCTATACTGCTTGTATTTTGGAGACAGCTTCTCCACCCCAGTACTACGAACAAGAATAATATATTTCACCATGTGAATGACCTTCTGATGCAGATTTAACTGTTCCTGGTTGGTTGTGTCACATCCAGCAAGTAAAGCAGCATTGTGCTAACGTGAAGCAAAAGCTTTCCATAAAAAAATTCATACTCTGAATCAGTTTATCACATGGTGCCCATTCACTTTCCCATGAAGGTAATAAATCACTTCTGTAGCTTAGATCTTCCTGATTACTGGAGTCATTACTGTGTGATTTTTTTTACGGCTTATTTTGCTTTCAAGTTATGACAGCTTTGTGCCATTTTTCTCATAAATGAGAGTGATTGCAACAGTAATATTACAATTTTGTGCAGTTCTTAGTTTGAGTTTAAGAACTGCTTGATTGTTTTAACCATTAGTTTGTAAAACTGCTCTTTTATATGTTTCCATCTGTGAAGATGTTTTTCAGTACTGCTTCTCAGCAGTGTGAAAAAGATACACAAACCATTTTCTCCAGCATGGTATTGTCAACTGCGTGCTTTAAGTGAGTTTGAATATTGTCACTGTAAAAAATGACTTGTGCCTTTGGGAGTTGTTCTAAGTTTTCAAGAGCATTTGTCCATGAATGATATATCAGGAAAAGAGTGATATCTTCTTAGTGTTGAGGAATGAAAATTCACTTCTTAAAGCTGGACAACAGATGGCCAGCATGCCATTGGTATTATTCCTCTATAAAAGCATCTATAAAAGTCTAGTAAAAAATATATACACAGAGTTCTTCAGTAACTTCCTAAAAATTATTGTGCTGGCAACCAGAGAAGATTCTCACAGAAGACTTCCTGAATGACCTCTTTTCATCAAGTATATTGAACAAATGAATAAAACTTAACATATATCAAAATATATACATAAAAATTAATGTATTTTAGGTATACATTTAGAAAACATATTCTCTGTAAGTTGTTTACATTAGAATAATTTCAATGTGATAACTCAAAGAAGACACCTGATAACTCATTAAAATGTTGTCTGCAGAAAACATAGACTCCTGTGGTACATAGAATAGTCAAGAAATTTTAAAAAAATAATTCTTGGACTGATTTATTTAGAAAATCTGACTTTGAGTATGTGAGTGGAAGATAGACTCTGGGTTCATAAACTCTGTTCTGAATGGTTTCCCAGAAGAATTTTGGTTACATTTCAAATCAAACATGGTAGGTATTTGAACCCCACCTTGTTTTTATTTTTTTTTCCCAGTTGTTGGCATAAAGTGATGCTAGTCTTGCAAAACCTAATGAACTTTTTAGATATTTGTCTTTTGGTACTGCAGTTTTATAAGAAAGTATCATAGTTTTTGGCACCTTAGAATGCCTTTCTGACATGTGATAGGTTTCAGACATTAGCTGAGATTTGCAGTTAATTCATATCTGCAAAATATCATGCAGGTTCATTTTTAGATATACATTTCATCAAATACTTTCATTTGGAATCGAAAATGAGAAATAACCATTTTCTACTTAGCACAACATTCTTTAGCCTTGTTTTGTAGCAACATTAAAGATGCACATAATCGAAAAGAAGATTCAGTTATACCACTGGTAGGCAGGAAGGCCCTATTTTCATATAGAAAAAACACTGGCATTTCTATTTGAGTATTATAGAATCACAGATTCATTTAGGTTGCAAAAGACCCTTAAGATCATTGAGTCCAACTGTTAAGCTAACACTGCCAAGTCCACCACTAAATCTTGTCTCTAAGCACCACATCTACATGTCTTTTAAATACCTCCAGGGATGGTGACTCAACCACTTCCCTGGGCAGCCTGTTCCAGTGCTTAACAACCTTTTCTGTGAATATTTTTTTTTCTAATATCCAATCTATTCATTCCCTGGTGCAACTTGAGGCCATTTCCTATGTTGTCCCATCTCATCCTGTAGTATATGTATAGAAGAGATTTGAACAATTATTTGTGCATATACAAAGTTCAAAATTATTCCTTCAAAATAATGAAAGAGTCTTAAACTGGCCATTGAAAATAATTATGTAAATGTTTTTAATGATTAAATCATAGTTTATTCAATAACATTATTAAATCAATTAAACTTCACGTTTTTTTATGGCACGACGTATGCCCTTGTATTTATGAACAATTAATGTAAGTAACAACAACATTGACAAAAACAACAACAAAGGCAAATAAATGCATAATATATGTTAGTTAACTCCTGAAAAGGTTAAGAACATCAAATTTTCAAATATCATGACCTGACTTTAATGACCCAGTAACAGGCTGACATTTGCAGTACCATTTTTATGTAATAACACATCACATGCAAAGATCAGCAAGTGCAATGTAACTGCTTATCTCAAAGGAGAAAAATAAGTAATAATGGTACAAGAGAGGTTAATAACAGGTACAAGTCCGGCCTGGCTTTTATCAGTCTCTTTAGAAAATGAACTGGGAATTGCTGTCAACTTGATTGGAAAACGGAGAGGAGAAATAGATACATATGGAAGACATCAGTCAGAGTGGAGAGGACTGGCCTGTGTGAAGGTTGTTTGCAAGGTTACCTGCTCTGACGCAATGGAAAGCTGGAATTTGCATCTCAAAGCTTTGTTCCTCTCTCAACATAGTGTCACATAAATTGTCCGCCCTGGGGTTTTAATTTCACAGATGTCTAAGCTCATTTAGAAATTAAAGTGCAATAATCTGTGATCCACACTGTATCTCATCATTCTGATTTTTCTCAGCAAATGCTACATGGTGATTGTTTTGTTTACACATCAAAATTGTACTCAAAGTTAGGGGTTTTATTTTGTTTACTACATCTGTGCATTTCTATGAAGGTCAGAACATTGTCTATTTTTTCTCTAAAGTTTCTGTTTTATTTTTGTGTGAGCTTCTTATTTTTTTAATTTATTTTTTATTCTTATAATCTGCTGTCTTTTATAATCCCCAGTTAGTATAGCTGCATGACAGATGCTTTGTAAAGATTTTAATTATCTCCCTCTTTTTGTTAACAGAGATATTATCCTCTAAGGTACTGGCTCTCAATGAAAAAAAAAACAACCCACAAACATTTTACTGTTCAGTAGGCTTTTCAACAGTGTAATTGCAGTGTGAATCCTAGTAAAATAGTGTATTATTGATTTGCTAAAGGAAATTATTTGAGAAATTTTAGTTGTACATTGTGTGTTTAGATTTACATAAAAATATAAACTTGCTTATTCCAGATCATGATTGGCAGGACTAAAGATAGAAACAAGCACGCAATTAATCAGCAAAACTTGAGCCAAGGTTAGCATGTAAGAATGTGGTTGCAACCTCCCCATATTAAGGGCATAATTAAAAAATTGAAAAAAAATTAAACCAGAAGATATTTATATTCTTTTTTCATAGGGTCCCAGCTCCCAGCTCCAAAAAGTCAAGGAAATAAATATGTTTTGGAAATCTCCTTTGAAAGTCTCTTGATTTTGCTTTTGCAAATTAAGCACAACAGTTCTGAAGCTCCAGAAACTGTCCTGCCAAACAGGAGCTCTGCTACTTTAAAGCTAGTGTTCAGTTTGAACAACCCTCTCTCTTGTAGCTGTAGCAACATTTCATGGAGCAGACATGACCTCTCCAGTAATCTGTTCTGCCATTCAAACTTCATAACCTGAAATTACATCCCCAAAACATCATACAGATTGTGGAACCCCATTACAGTGCTCAGTTGGCTCGCTTCTGTTTCTGAAGGGCACGTGTTATGGATTCCTGTATTGTAGAGCTGCACAAACAGGCCTGATAAACGTAACACTCCAGATCATTGCTAATGTTTTTCTAGGCACCAAAGGCCTTTTACATGTTTTTATATAGGCTTAAAAATAGTAGAAAAACAAAAATTCCACTATAAGCTATAAGAAGCCCCATTAAGCTGGGTCTGTTTGAATTAATTTCCTTTTTTTTCTTCCCTCCTATATTGTTTGTTGATGGCTGGCCAGACAATTTTATTAGATTAATAGAATTGTATTAAAATAGAATACTGATTCAAAGCAACAGTGAGAAGCATTGCATTTGCTGCTGATTTACAGTTAAGTTAAAAAAAGGTAAAGAAGGGATGAAAAAGGAAAAGGGATATTCTGACTGAAATTTTTACAGCTTTTTTATTGCTGTTCCCAGATATCTGCAAATATAGTTTCCTTAATAAAACCTTTCCTTAAAAAAGAACAATGTGCAGTAATTACACATCTTATGGTATGATTATCATAACATACAGAATATCAGGGGCAAATTGCCCCCAAGCCAGTTTATTCAGACACTGCATGATTTCCCCAGTACAAAGTTCTGCAGTTTCAGTCTCTACCGAGTAACTACAGGCAAAGTAAGAGAGCAAAGACACAAGTGCTCGTATGCCTTTTGCGGTCAGTGTTTTTCAAAGCAGTATCTAACTACCACTGACAGTGGTATTTCTCTCACTTAACTGCAGTCATCTATATCTGATCTAATTACCCTTGAGTACCTTCACTAAGGAAAGAAACAGGCATTCCCAGGGAACATCTCGTTCCAATACACACATCTAGGGCTAAACTCAGTTGCCTAAATTCAAGGGCTTAAAGCCATTTGAGATGGTCTAAGGCATACAAAACTTGGGGATTGGCAGATATTTGAAACCGCTTTCCTGAAGTTTGAAAAAAATCCAGATATTATAGAATCTGCAGTGGATTTTTGCCCTTCTGGCACACCAGCGGAAGATCATGTGGAATATCCTAGATCACCTCAGATGTCACTAGACATGTTTAGGCATTTTAATTGAGTTTGTGGAATTGAGGTGAACCATTTCCTAGATAAGCCCATTTCTCCCCATTGTCTGCAGAAGCAGCCTTTGTACTTAGCTTGGATGTATATATGATCACATGAATCCTCCTTGGAAGCTGCCAAATGGCCTTCCTTAACACTGTTGGACTTAGTGTTAACCTGGAGTATGCAACTCGCCAGTTACAGGCCTTGTATTCCTCAGAGTTACCTTTGCATTTGTCCCTGTGGGTTGAGCTCGACTGTAAGAGTACCAGTGGCTAGACTACAATGGGAACATGACGAGAACCACATACTAGAAAACTTCTGTAGTTACCAAGTGGTGACGTGGCTGTTCAGCAGGATAGTGACAAGACAGGGCTAGAAAATAGCAATGTTATTCAAAGTAAAAAATAACACGAGGCCAAATTTGATAATAACTGCATTAAAGACTTTGAGCACCTCAGTTTTTCCTTTACCCTACTGAGAGCTGTAAGACTCCTCAAAGCACAGTATTGTGTTGAAAAGGCTTTTAATAAACATTGCAGCAATGGCTCCTGCAAGACGTAATGCTCTGAACTGCGACTGGAATTAGTGAAAGAAGAGGGTCTCTCAGTGCTGTGAGAAATTAGCTTAATTTACCACAGGATCCTCCTACAAACTGAAGGATCATTCCTCTATTTTCTCCCAAAAGATTTATTGCATTTGAAGACAGGAGGTTCTCTAGGCATTAATGAAATACTGAGTTGGATTTGTGTGTACTTTGGGTTTTTCTTTTTTACTGAATATAATAGTGAAATCTACAGTAAACTGAGTGATATGAAAATAGAAAGATGGGATTACATGTATAGAGTAGTAGAGTACTGAAAATATGTTTCCATTCTCATTGATTTCAGCAAGAACTGGATAAAGATACAACACAGCATGTTGGAATATATGTATTTATGTATTTTATTCAGTAAATGAGTAAGCAGAAATTGCTGTGACAGAAATGTACATGCTGTGGCACAGAGGTTAAAACAGATGCATTCACTTCATATAATTGATAGTTGAAGGAAGAATTCACTAAGCTGCTCATGGAGCAGTATAATGATTGTTTTGCCTATTCCTGAGGACTTACTGAAATAAATGTAAAAAAATCTTTTGAAAACAGAAATACACACACACACAAATATATAAATATATATACGTGATATATATATATGTGCTTCGAAGCTAGATTACTAGGATAGCATTTATCTGTGCCTGCAATAGATAAAACTTGCATAAAATCTTGAAGACTTTCTCTTTAAAGGAAAACATTCCCCTGTATCAGTGTATGTATATGTACAGTGTGTATACATTCCCCTGTATATACAGTGTGTGTACATGTATCTACTCTTGTCCCCACATACAAGATCCCACATAGATCTCAATAGCATGATAAGTTTTTTGCAGTTTATTAACAGTTCTTCATTAGTAAGGAAAATAAGGATCAAAATTGTTAATTATAATTATCTCCACACTTCCTTATGCTTTACCTCTTCCCATTCTTCAAATTAACAAAGAGCACAAAAAGTTTCTCCAAGTACATTATGCAAGTTGGCAATATTCCTTTTTTTCTTTTCACACACTGTAATAGAGTTCTCTGTAAAGATACATTTTAGATGATGCCTATCAGCATTTCTAAGCCATCTATTGCATAGTAGACTTAAGTTTAGCTTAATAAGTGTTTGATGTAATGAAAATCTCCTGACAGAAGTTGATATTCTTAGAAATAAGTCTGTGATGCTTCATTATGTATTCACAGAAAGGTGAAATTTGTGGTGATTATCCACACCTCTGAAATGTGTCTCATTGGATTAACAGCTATAATTAACGCTTACTGTTATCAAAGTCAGCTTAATAATATTACTTTTTCTACCACAGATAATTTTCTTATTGTTAATATTATTTTATTACATGAGCAAAAATAAAGAAAACACTGTTATTGTGCAGAATAGCATTTACTGTACTTAATTCATCACTGATATAAAAATACAGGCTTTTCTATCAGTCTGAAAGCTTTAGCTGATCTAAATTAACTGCATATATAAAGACATATATTTTCCCCAACACCATCCCTAAAATGTTATGGAATCAATTTTAAAGAACTACTTCCTATGCCAAAGAGACACTACAAGTAGGGACAGTCACAGTAAATTTCCATAACCAAATCTGGAAGTGTGCGCTTCACATTATTTTAATTAAAAAAAGAAACTCCACTATAATAAACTGCAAGTAATGACTACTGAAGAGCATAGGTCAAATGTGTATGTAATGCATTCAAGAAACATGCAGTGACATAACATTAGATCACCATGGTGTGGATTCAGTGTTATTGAATCATGTGTCTAGTAAGCATACTTTGAAGGTATGGATCTATACTTTCAATGGTTTATATATGCAAATGTTATTTTTTTTTTTGCTTGCTTGATTTGCTTTGGTTTTAGAGCCTGACAGTTTCTTGCTTAACTGAAGAGTTTTAATAAGTTTCCCAACAGACATACAATGTTGTCTTACAGCTCCATTGAGAAGGTCACTGATGAAGTAGCTCCTTTTTGTGTTGCAGTGTAAACTATAAAGTTTCACAGTCTGTACTCACTATTTCTATAACGCTAAATCACAGAATCACAGAATGGTCAGAGTTGGAAGGGACCTCTGGAGATCATCTAGTCCAACCCCCCTGCCACAGCAGGGACACCTACAGCAGGTTGCACAGGACGGCGTCCAGGCGGGTTTTGAATGTCTCTGGTGTGGGAGACTCCACAACCTCTCTGGGCAGCCTGTTCCAGCGCTCTGCCACCCTCAAAGGAAAAAAGTTAGAACTTCCTATGTTCAAGTTTGTGCCCGTTACCTCTAGTCCTATCACTGGGCACAACTGAAAAAAGACTATTCTCATCTACCTGGCACCCTCCCCTTAAGTATTTATAAGTATTGATAAGATCCCCCCTCAGTCTTCTTTTTTCTAGACTAAAAAGACCCAAGTCCCTCAGCCTTTTGAAGTCAAAGCCGGGGCACTGTCACTTGACTGTCCATGCTATTTAATTGCTAGCATGGGGATGGCACAATTTGGGGCTGAAACAATTAATACTCTGGGCATCCTTAGCATGGTAGGGTAAGTCTGAACAGCCCATCTGCACGTAAGTATTTTTGGGAGAAAGGAGGAGAATTTCTCTGTGTGTAGGTGAGCTGTTCCATGCCTGCTGTAATCAGAACCAGTCTCTGTCTATTTACTTCCAAATGTATAAGCAGGAAATCAGTTAGGAACACTGGGGGCAGCCAAAATCTACCTTATAGTCCACTCACAATGCATTGGTTTTGTAATGCAAATTTACATCCACCACCTATAGTGGAAGACTCTACCAGAATTTTTTTGCTTTGCTAGAAGCGTTTGATTCACAAATTGTGGCCCATTACTAATCAGTTGTTCGTGTAAGAAAACTGATTTTCAGCTTAACTAGATTTTTGCCTTTAATTGTTTTTTTATCCACTAGATGTGTTTATAAACAATGATATTTTATATAAGCCTGTCTTTTACCTGACTAAAGAAGTCCAACTCTTTATATCTCTTCATGTAAAATAAGTTAATTCCCTCCTCAGTGAAGTACCTTTTCTGTACTAAGTCCAATCTGAATTAATATTTTTTATATTTCAAAATGTAGTTTTACAGAAGCCCTGTAGAACTATACTAAAAATACTTCATGTGATGCATCCAGAATAATATTTGCTATTCTCCACCATTGCCTTGTCTTGATAGTTCATAGTCATCTTGCAGTTAGCTACCACATGCAGTATTTCTTTATTGTTTCTTTTTAGTCCTTAAGTATTTCAGTCAGTCTATACTATTGATGATTTTCATCCAATTACTGTTACTCAGTCACCTGAAACATCCAGTTATTCCTGTGAGGTATTCCAATCCTTCTCCATACTGATAAGAATGTCATCAGCAGATCTCATGAGTACATTCCTGGTCTTTGTGCCAAGGTCATTTAATCAAAGATGTTTAATGTCTTCAATCCTAAGAATGATTGCTGAGAAACTTCACCAAATTCTTCCCTATAGACAAAACTTTGCCTACATATGGAACCTAGTTGTCTTCTTGATGTGTTATCTACTTGTTTAGACAGATCAGATGAAAGGAGAAGAAACCTGGTATGTACTCATATATCCAATAAGCCACTGATAATGGACTTTTAATTAAATCCAGCTGTAGAATGAAAATTTGAGGCGATAGTAAGGACATAGTTTAAAGAACATTTGTCAGCATCATAACTTCATTGTGTCACAGAGAGGAGGTGAAAACACAGAAATAATTGAGTGCTACATGTATGTATTTCTATCTCTGTTGTTCAAACACAAGAGCCAGAAGTTCAGATACACAGCACTTAATTGCTATTACAAGCATGTTTTGCTTTTATTAAGCTTACAAAGGGTTAGTATTAGCTATACTCATTTCAATGAGAAAAAGACTTTTTTTTTTCTTTTTCCAGGATTCCCATGAAACAGGTTTGTATTCAAATCTATACACTAGCAATCCTTCATAAACCTTTGAACTTTTTGATTCATATCAGACAATTTACTAAAGTGTTTCCTAAAATAAAAGTGAATTTATTACATTAATTCTAGATTAATCTCTCTTTTGAGGCACTTTCATGAAAACTCTGTTAGAACAGTTTTTTCTATAGGCTTTCCCCTTCTAAAAGATCTCATTCCTAATATAACTTTATAATATTGTATCAACAATTAACTGCTGTTTGTTTATTTGTTTAAAATATTTCAGCTTTGCCCTTTTGTCCATGGTATAAACGCTAGAGCATTTGTCACTTTCCACAGGAGTCTTCACAGGATTTTGGTGTAAGTGCCATTCAGCTCAGTGGCCTTCCTGCTATTTAGCTTTTTTAATATGTTCTGTATTGTTTGCAAGTCAGATATCACCCCATTACACCGTGTTTTTTCCTACAAATTTACTGATCTCTCTTTAATGTAATTTTCACCATATATATTTAATACATAAACTGTTTAAAGTCAGCACCAAAAAAAGCGGTCTTGAAAGATTAAAGCTTTAAGTAGCAGTTATGAAACAGCATATTTGGGATAGTGTCCATCACTTTACTCAAACTGTAAAAATGCCCATGCTCTGTGAACAGACAAGATTTATGGAGTGTTTAATCATATTGAATTGAGAAATACTTCTCTTTCCCTTCTCTGTAAGGCATGTCTGGACCCCCTGGAACACCAATATGCATCAAGGTGCAATTAAATTGCATATTAAACTTACCATATGGAAAAACTCAGCTTTCCTGATCTCTGTGAATGGCTTGTGTTACTCATCTTGTTAGAAGCAAACAACTCCAAGATGGCTGAGTTGTGAAAACACTGGTGTTTCAAAACCAGAAACAAAGAATTACTTTTAGATTATAATTTTAGGAACAGTTAAAGTAGCATCTGAATTAAGTATAGGCCTCATTCTCACTATCACTTGTTTAATTCTAATGCCTTTGTAATATGTGACTGTAGCCTGAAGAATAGGTTTAGGTTTCATATTTTCTATCATGCTGATGATACCAAGCTGTTTGGCGAAGCAGACATGCTGGAGGGGAGGGATGCCATCCAGAGGGACCTGGACAGGCTGGAGAGGTGGGCCCAAGCCAACTTCATGCAGTTCAACAAGGCCAAGTGCAAGGTCCTACATCTGGGTCGGGGCAATCCCAAGCACAAATACAGGCTCGGCGGAGAATGGCTGGAGAGCAGCCCTGTGGAGAAGGACCTGGGGGTGATGATTGATGAGAAGCTCGACATGAGCCAGCCATGTGTGATCGCAGCCCAGAAGGCCAACCATATCCTGGGCTGCATCAAAAGAAGCATGGCCAGCAGGTCAAGAGAGGTGATTCTGCCCCTCTACTCCGCTCTCGTGAGACCCCACCTGGAGTACTGCATTCAGCTCTGGAGTCCCCAACATAAGAAGGACATGGACCTGCTGGAACGTGTCCAGAGGAGAGCCACGAGGATGATCAGAGGGCTGGAGCACCTCTGCTATGAGGAGAGGCTGAGAGAGATGGGGCTGTTCAGCCTGGAGAAGAGAAGGCTCCGGGGAGATCTTATTGCGGCCTTCCAGTACCTAAAGGGGGCCTACAGGAGAGCTGGGGAAGGACTTTTTACTAGGGCATGTAGTGATAGGACGAGGGGGAATGGCTTTAAGCTGCAAGAGCGCAGGTTTAGATTAAACATTAGGAAGAAGTTTTTCACTTTAAGGGTGGTGAGGCACTGGAACAGGTTGCCCAGAGCAGTTGTGGAGGCCCCGTCCCTGGAGGTGTTCAAGGCCAGGCTGGACGTGGCCTTGGGCAACCTGGTCTAGTGGGGGGTGTCCCTGCCTATGGCAGGGGGGTTGGAACTCGATGATCTTCAAGGTCCCTTCCAACCTAAACCGTTCTATGATTCTATGATCATTTGGAACCCGTTAACATAATACACTAGGTAATTATATGACCATGTCGTATAACAGTTTCTTTTTGCAGCTCATATGTGCATTCAGCTAAAATAACTGAGTGGCTGGAAATATATACAGTGTATGCTCACATTAATCTCAGTACAGTAAAAATATGATAAAGTAATCCTTGTGTAAATCTGTATGGTATTTTTCATTTTCAGAATCAAAAATGTCCTGTTTCCTGCATTTCTGGGTTATCTCTCTTGGCACATTATTTTGTATATTTTTGCTGTCTTTAGAAATGCTTCCATGATGGTTTTGTTTTCTGTCAAATGTTATTTATTTCATGTACTCTTGAGAGTATCCAGTAACTTACTGGCATGACAAATTACATTAGCTGCCCTTTATTATCAGTTATTTCTAAATGACTGTTTAGTAGTAATGACTATGATTTCACATTCTCCCAGCACTGCTTTAGGGGTTGCAGAAATTATAGTCCTGTCAGGCATTGTTGGCTATTGAAGACACTTGACCCGCTTGTCTTCAAACGATCATCGAACTTGGAAATCAGCTAACTCCTAAAATAGTGCATGATAAGAATATACATAGTTTTTTTCACTTTACATACAGCTTATTCATTAAAATCTATGAAGACTTTTTTCCTATTAAAACGTACAATGGCATTTACAGAAAGCATGAAATAAATGTCTGTCTTTTTTTTTTTTTAATCCTGGCACATCTTTTCCTGTTGCTTTCTAGTATAGAACAAGTTATGGTGAAATTGACTTTCTGTTAGCTTAATAAATATTAACGTATTAGATGCGGCCAAGCATGACTCTGTATGATCCATCCTTAAAGGTAAAGTTGTTTTGCAGGAACGTCACAATTTATTTATTGTTCATGCATTCTTTCATCTTTGTAGAGGAATCATTATGTAAACATTGAGCACATTCATGAATTGATAAAAAAATGTTGTGGGTTCTCTGCTTACAAGTTTAAAATGGTAAAATCCATAAAGCTGCCAGCAATATAGTGAGGCAATTTTTTTTTCATTTTCTCTAGTGACTGATACTATTTAATATTTTTTCAGCATGGAATAATTCAATTTCATTAAATGAGTCTATGGAGACATCTAATGATGTGCTTATTTAAGTATATTCTTTAAGAATTATATTTAATATCTGCAGATTTGCCCCAATGTAAAAGTGGTCTGATATCTAACTTGTATCAAAATTATTCAGTTGTCAATATACTAATACTTTCAAGACAGACTGACTTATAAATTCTCAACATTTTGGAACAGTTTCAGAAACAAAATCTTTATTAAGCCTTCAAACTGAATGCAAGCCAAATGTATTCCAGGTTCCAAAAGGCAAGGTTCATTCCCCTTTGCACTCTCTCTAGATCTGATAAAGTCTAAGTGATAGAATAAGAAGGACTATGACAGAAGGCATTTGTTATATGCTTTGTAATTTAATTTTTCAAGTGCCTTCATTAATCCATATCAGAATTAATCAAAATCAAATTAATGCAGAGAGGCAGAAACAAACTTCAAATTGGAATGTAACAACACTGTTGCCTTTGGCTGGCAGCCCTTAAATAAAATTTCCTGCAAGCTTCTATTAAAAATGATCATTATAGTTTATATTTCTTGTTTTGAATTAATCATAGAGTATCAGTATTTCATGATAAATGCAAACATATGTAAAATGGTTTGAGAAGGTCCTTGCTGAGATGAGTTGAGCTATTTGCAATCATTTACTAGTTTAGGGCAAATAATTATAGTTGTCTTAACATCTTTCCACAGAAAACACAATCACATTCCTTTTTATTTTCTGCACACTGAATGCAGTAATCTCACTTATCTGGTTTCCAATCCAGCTCAGTTTTCAAGTGCAGCTCAGTTTATCATAAGATGCTTATTAATGGGACACTGATATTGCCTCGTCAACAAGCAGCTTATTGAAAAGTGTGTTTCAAGAGAAAACAGAGTTTTCAAATAAAACTTGTTTTCTTGCTATGGAATCCTGTAGGATAAACGGAAACATTTTTTCATAACTCTCAGAATATTTTAGAATATTTTGATTTAGAAGTTTTACGAAGTTTTTTTAACTACTACTTCCACACAGTAGTCGATATTTAAGGTTTTTCCTCAAAAAGTAGTGCTCCTTAAAGTCCCATTTTATAACCAAACAGGACCTTCCCACAGTTGCGAGATGCTTTATCACCACTGCAGGAATAGCCTGGGAATAGCCATCAGCAATTGCCTTAGAAAGAACTGTTTACGCTATACCTGGGTCTCACATCTCTGTCTTTGAATGGTATGTGCCTATTCTGGACCAAAGCCGAGCAGACAGAAGATTGCTTTCACCCACACACGCAAACTAGAAGGGTGCAGCAGCTGCAGAGTAGCCTGTGCCTTTGAAAGTTGTTAGAATAATATTAACAATATCCAGCACAGAACAGCGAGCTGCGGAAACTAGTTTATTAGAAATTGTGAGGTTGGTGACAGAAGTGTTTGCAGCTCCTCTCCAGGGACCTGAGTCAGCAAATCATATATAACCCTTCTTCCTTGGCGTAGTGTGAGCATTTGAGCCCTTTCATAGGGGGAGAACAATGTTTTATTTTAAAACAGACTCTCAAAAGAGTAGGTGAGGCAGGCATTGCTGGAAGCACCCTTGTTTGCACAGCAGGCGCTGGAGACATGAGACGGCCAAGAGACGCCTTTTCCAGCTCTCAGGAGAACGTGCTAGCCTCACTCTTTTGCCCTTCTTATTTCTGCCTTGAGTAGTTTTATCTAGACTTTCCTCCCAGGCCTAGAAAACTCAGCATTTTCCAACTAGAAGTAAGTTGGCCAGGTATTCCCAGCCAGAGCATGATTACAATGCTTCTTATACTGACCACTGTCTGTTTTTCGTTCTGTAAGAAACAGGACTGCACTATTCACAACAGAGCTTAAGTTGCAAATGTTTCGTAAAACCTTGATTTTCATGTCAATACTTAGAGCTTATTAAATGCCAAGACACATGATTTAATAACTTCTTAATATTTTTAGGGTTTTTTTTTTCTTAGTTACTACAGTAAAAATAAATGGTCCACAGAAATTTAGTTAGGCAGACTTTTTCCTGCAATCGTTGTTCACTGAACTTCATGGTTTATCAGCACATGAAAAAAAATGATTGAAAAAGATTTAGCTATAATGTCTGATTTTGACTGGTTTAAACCTAGTTTCTGACTCTCTCTATATGCAGTTACACTGTAGAAGTAAGAGAGGGAAATGACATGTCTATTAATCCTTCATTTGCCACTGAAATATTGGTCTTGATTCAATTTCCCCCTAATATTCCATCAATCTACTTTTTAATACTTCACACATAGTAATCATTTGTTGTGATACTGCGTTGCAAATTCATGTGTTATTTTTCATTAATATATATTGTATCTTAGCATACATGACCTTGCTATAGCTTCAGGGTTTTTCTTTCAATACTTATTTTAACTTTGAAAAATTTAAGAACTCAATTTCTTCTTTTATTCTCTCCTCATAGTGAGAGATTTGGGGTTTTTTTAATCAATATTTTAACCTATTAAGCCGTATTACAGCTTTCCTCATTAGAACTACAAATTTAGAAAAGCATGACTTTCATAACCTGTTTACTTCTACTTGCAGATAACTTTACCTTGCCCGAAAAAGAAAAAAAAAGTCCTGTAATGAAGCAACAAAAATTCAACCAAAATCCCCAGATCTTAGTCATTGTTAAGGTTCATGGAACTGGGCTTCATACTGAACAGTCGTGGAAGAACAGGAGAGAAGAACATTTCTCATTTGTTACTTTGGAGATGGAAAATATCAAACTCAGAGAAAGAAAAAGTGTGTTTATGTGAGAGAAATGGAACATACAAAGCTAAATAATGTTTGAACAAATATACTGGTTTCAATGGGAATTCAAAGCAAATCATTATAAGAAAATCTGGGGTAGTGATATATTTATAAACAGTTTCATTTTGGTTTCTTTAAATAATGGCGGTGAAAAAATATAGAGAGAGTTGAGGTACAGGGTTCTCTAAATATATGACATTAAAATATTTTTGAACATAAACTTCCATCAATCTGAACTCTAACTAGGTATTTTAAGCTTGCCAACTAAATGGCTGATAAATGTTTCTTCTCAATGCCCTTCCTGCTTTTTTTTTTTAGTGTCTAATTGACTTTTATTTTATGTTTCAAAAAATGAAATAGCACATAAAATGTGGGGAAAAGAATGGCAAAATTTGTTACATCACAATTTCTTTTGCATGAGATGCAGTTCCCCTGTGAGTTAAGACCAAATGCATAGTCAATAAATTAAAGACCTTATTTCCTCCGTTAAAAATTGCAAGATAGCCATTAATGGGACTCTTAAATTATCACTGTAAATAAATCATAGAATCATAGAATTGTCTAAGTTGGAAGGGACCTTGAAGATCATCAAGCCCAACCATTAACCCAACACTGCCAAAATTGTCACTAAACCATATCCCTAAGCACCATGTCTACCCGCCTTATAAATACCTCCAGGAACAGCAATTCCACCACCCCCCTGGGCAGCCTGTTCCAATGCTTAACAACCCTTTCAGTGAAGAACTTTTTCCTAATATCCATCCCAAAACTACCCTGGCGTAACTTAAGGCCATTTCCTCTTGTCCTATTGCTTCTTACTAGCAAGAAGAGACTGACACCCACCTCACTACAACCTGCTTTCAGGTAGTTGTGGAGAGTGATAAGGTCTCCCCTCAGCCTCATTTTCTCCATGCTAAACAACTGCAGTTCCCTCAGCTGCTCCTCATAAGACTTGTGCTCCAGACTCCTCACCAGCTTCATTGCCCGTCTCTGGACACACTCCAGTACCTCAATGTCTGTCTTGTACTGAAACTGAACTGGGTCTGAAACTGAACACAGTATTCGAGGTGGGGCCTTACCAGTGCCAAGTACAGAGGGACAATAGTTTCCGTAGTCCTGCTGGCCACACTATTCCTGATACAGGCCAGGATGCTTTTGGCCTTCTTGGCCACCTGGACACACTGCTGGTTCATGTTCAGCCAGCTGTCAACCAACACCCCCAGGTCCTTCTCCGCCAGGCAGCTTTCCAGCCATTCTTTCCCAAGCCTGTAACACTGCATGGGGTTGTTGTGACCTAAGTGCAGGACCTGGCACTTGGCCTTGTTCAACCTCATACTGTTGGCCTTGGCCCATCGATCCAGCCTGTCTAGATCTCTCTGTAGAGCCATCCTACCCACAAGCAGATCAACACTTCCACCTAACTTAGTGTCATCTGCAAACTTACCGAGGTGCACCGAGGGTGCACTCGATCCCCTCATCCAGGTCGTTGGTAAAGATATTAATCAGAGCTGACCCCAGTACTGAGCCCTGGGGAACACCACTTGTGACTGGCTGCCAACTGGATTGAACTCCATTCACCAGCACTCTCTGGGCCTGGCCATCCATCCAGTTTTTCACCCAGCGAAAAGTGTACCCATCCAAGTCATGAGCAGCCAGTATCTCCAGAAGAACGCTGTAGGAAACCGTGTCGAAGGCTTTACTGAAGTCCAAGTAAACAAAATCCAAAGCTTTTCCCTCATTCACTAAGCAGGTCACCTTGTCATAGAAGGAGATAATGTTTGTCAAGCAGGACCTGGATTTCATAAACCCTGACTGTGCCTGATCACCTGCTTGTCCTGCATGAGCCATGTAATGACACTCAGGATGATCTGTTCCATAACCTTCCCAGGCACTGAGGTCAGACTGACAGGCCTGTAGTTCCCCAGACCCTCCTTCTGGCCCTTCTTGTAGATGGGCATCACATTTGCTAACCTCCAGTCAACTGGGACCTCTCTGGTTAGCTAAGACTGCTGATAAATGATGGAAAGTGGTTTGGTAAGCACTTCTGCCAGCTCCTTCGGTACCTTCTGGTGGATCCCATCTGGCCCCATAGACTTGGGTATGTCTAGGTGCTGGAGCAGGTCACTTACTACTTCCCCATGTATTATGGGGTGGCTCCCCACCCCTGTCTACTTGCACAGGGAGCTGGGTACTCAGGAAACAACTGGTCTTACTATTAAAGGCAGAGGCAAAGAAGGCAGAGCTGTTTCCTCATCCTTGGCTGCTATATTTTTGCCTATGAGTTTCTCTTTTAATTCACCAGTCTTTCCCCATCTTTATAGACATCGTAACAATTGTCAGTATTCTAAACATCAATAATAAAGATTGTCCTTGTTTTCCTACTTCTTTAAACCCCAGGAACTACAGTGCTTGTTTGGCCTCAGAATAATCACTTTCCCATGTTTGGAACATATCTAGTTACAAAATGAGATACTAGGGATTACCCTTTCCATGATGAATGTCCATGTGTTAAAAAGTGATCCCAGCTGCCTCTTGATGTTCTGGTGCCTGGCCCAGAGAATCCCCCTGCTTCGTTTTACTTACCCTGCCAGTTTTTCTCACATCAACTTGAGTTACAGTTCTGCTCCAGCAGATGAAATCACACAGCTTTCATTCCAATCTAATTAGCTGTATTCTGCTCTCCAGGAGAAAAGTGTTCCTCCAAGACAAGACTACATAGAGTGAATGAACTTGATTACACCTAGATTAAAGTCAGATTCATTTAGACTTTTACTTGCTGGGATTTCAAAAAATTCATTCCAGGTATGAGGCAAGCCTGATACGTTGTGGTGTTATTTTCCTTCTCCAAACTGCAAACAGGAAAATAGCTTTTAAAGACCTTATTTTCTAATGCAGTGAACAATTTAGCATGTTCTTTTACTATAGAACAGGAGCTATTGTTGATATACGAAAAATACAAATACATAAATTGGCTTTAATATGAGCATTCATTAAATACGTTATCTGTATGGTACAGTTTGGTTGTCCTGAATCTCTGTAGATGTACTTTCTGGAATATATGTAAATGTCGTGTATGTGGTTTTCCTAGTTAATTTTCTTTCTTTAGTATTTCCTCCATATTAGCTTTAAATTGTATTGCATGTATTAGTTCAGTTATTGGAAAGACTGTGGAAATGTACTCTTTACTTGAATAGATTTTTTTTTCCCTCATAAGTATTTTATTAGGGTTGTAATGAGTTCCAGCTTGAGTGCTGTAAGAAGCTTTTTCTTATTTATTGACCCTTGACACACACAAAACCACATTGTCTTGAATCCCTCTTTAATCATAGTAGAAGCCTCCTCATCCAGTCATTCGCCAAATAACTGTATGTGATCAGCAGCCAGATTAGCCTGAAGCCAGTGCATTAGGCAGATGCTTTTAAATGTTTGGCCCCCGTCAAAGAACCAGTTTCTCTAAAGACTGCCACTCACACATGCACACACACACGCACAAGCCCCAAATCAGCCAAAACTGATTTTAAGTGTTGAAACTAAAGTGAGAAAACTAAATTGTGAGATATTTGTTCTACATGTTTACAGGACAGAAGGACTAAATCTGATTCCCTTAAATCCTGCCTACCTGGCAGGTACACTGGGTGGCTAAATTTCCATTTGGGTCCCAGCCACCACTTCATTCTATTTATTTTCCAGAAACACCCAACTCTTTAAGCACCTGGATCAGAAGGCACGTACCTTGTCGGCCCAAAAGTGTCCCATAAACCAACTTTCAGACACTACCTGGGAGTGCAGATGTAACCTGATCCTTTTCAGTCCAGGTTTAGTTAAGGGTCCCCAGTGGGCCACCAAAATATCTGCTACAATAATTATAGTGGAGACACTGTGACAAGAGTCTGAGTCTTGAGTTACTGGAGTATGAATAAACACAGAGAAAGACTGGTTGAAATCAACAATTTCCTTCTCCTGTGACAGTGTAACATCCACATTCCAAGGAGCAGAGTCTGGAATCCCACTTCTGTGCATTCCCTTGTAAAAAGCCACAAATACTTTTTACAGCTCTCCTTCCGCTTCCTTGGTTGACCATACCAACAAAAGGAGTGGCAAGCGCCCCATGCTCAGAGCCTCTTCAGAGGCTGGTTTTAGCTTTGTGAGGCTAAGGAGGACCTGGTCGCCGGCTTCTAGAGTGAATGTATCAATAGTTGTGCGAATGTTGTGGAGAGAGAAGGTTGCTGCTCTCTCCTCTTTCTAAAGGAATCAGCCCTGATTTATTGGTAATTGACCCTCAGTTATTTATATGGTTAATAGAAGGAGGTGCTTAACTTAAATTGATTACGTTGTCATTTAAAAAGCTTATGAAAAGGCTATTTCTCTTTACTGATTGTACAGAAACATTCAGTGGCAAGATTTTTTATGCTCTGAAGAGAACAACATCTGTAATTTAGGCACATTATTAGTTAAGTTACATTCTTGAGTTTTTGACAATAAATCTGGGCACGTGTGAGACCATGCCCTTTCTTCTTTTTTTTTTTTATGATAGCTTATTGCTAGTGCACTAATTTATATGGCTATTGAATATGTTAGTATTTGCTAAAACCGTTTTCACTGTTATATTCAGATAATGCACTTCAGCTAGGAGGTGGTTGCTGAGAGGCAGTGAGGAACTTGTTCTGAAATGCCTTTCCTCTAGAACTGTATGAGGTGTCTCAGTTCATGTGAAGGTAAGGTTGACTTAATGGTTTAAATGAATGCACTTGTGTTCATCCTGATACAGGCTAGAAATACTTATGTGGTCATTTACTTCCTCTAGGATGAGAGACTTGCGCTATCAGCAGGGAGGTACTAGGTTCTCAGCCTCTTAGCTGTCATGACTGTAAGAGTGCTTTTTTATCTATTTCCTAGGTAAGTCGAGCAGGGTTAACCTAAATGCTCTTGGTGTAGTTGGTTTTGCCCTGATGGGGGCTGCAGCATTCAAATATACAGGTTTCAGATTTCTGCTGGGGTAGAATAACTGCAGCTACAAGTTGGACTTTAAGTAATTAGTCATAGGACTAGTGTTTTGGTTTTCTCCTACTTCACTTTTGCTAAAGTTTCAGCCTTTTCCTGTACAAAAGCAATGTATTTTTAGGTACAAAGTATCATAAGCATTCGTGCACTTTAACATTTTAGTTTGGACCAGGAATGCACATTTAAAACACATGTGCTGATCGCCCCAACCAGTGCTTTCTTCTCATGTTTGAGCTGTCTTGCCATACACCTGGAGTACTGTGTCCAGCTCTGTAACCCTCAACACAGGAGAGACATGGACCTGTTGCAGTGGGTCCAGAGGCCCACAAAAACAGAGAGATGGAACACCTCTCCTGTGAGGAAAGGCTGAGAGAGTTTGGGTTATTCAGCCCGGAGAAGAGAAGGCTCTGGGCACACCTGATTGTGGCATTTCAATGTATAAAGGGAGTTTATAAGAAAGATGGAGAAAGACTTTTTCCCAGGGCCTGCAGTGACAGGACAAAAAGGAACAGTTTTAAACTGAAAGAGGGTAGATTTAGGTTTGATACAAGGAAGAAGTTTTTTATGATGAAGGTGGTGAGACACTGGAACAAGGTGCCCAGAGAAGTTGTGGAGGCCCCATCCCTGGAAGTGTGCAAGGCCAGGTTGGAGGGGGCTTTGAGCAACCTGGTCTAGTGGAAGGTGTCCCTGCCCATGGCAGAGGGGTTGGACTAGATGATCTTTGAAGGTCCCTTCCAACCCAAACTATTCTATGGTTCTGTATTTCTACTATTCTATGACCCTAAATAACGGAACACCTTAAGTCAGAATACATGGTCTTTTAAAGGCCACCTGACAATAGCGATAGTTTAGCTCACGGAGAGTTCCATGCCACCCTTGTTATCTTGCTATCAGTACCCAAGATAACTGTTTTATTATTAGCTGAGTTAACTCAAAGACACAGCTATCCCTCCTACTGTTGCAACGTAGCTCATACACTCAGAGTATATCTGTGGTAATACATGGTGATTTTAGGTGACCATTTTCTGTTTTGCTTTTATTAGTATAACGCCATATGAGCAACTGTGCTGTAAATAACACTTAAATAACTTCTAGCAGATTACTAGTGGCTGGAGATGGAGAGCAAATATGGTTTGTGGGTGTTTGTTTTGTCACCACATAGCTTACAATTCACACCCAACTAAATGGAAATGACACATAAGTAACGTAACTTAAGAGAGTTAAGCAAGAAGGGCTGAAATCAGTGAATTATGCCTGCTTAAAGTATTTGTAGTTACCTTTAGGAGCTTCTGAAATAAGTAAACAGATTACTTATTTTCACAGTTTTTAAAAACAGAGAAAGATAGAAGCATTTTGTAAAGAGAAAAAAATATGAAAAATAGCTATTACTCAAGTGTTTATTTTTCTTTTACAGTAATAAATTGCTCAGTGCTCACTACAATTTCCTAGCTAATTCTGTACTGCAACAGGTATTTTTTAACACCCCATTTTATGTTAGTTCCACTGTACTCTTTCAAATCAGTATTTTCCCCATTTCCTGCGCCCTATGTATTTTCATGAAAATTCTGTTGAGTTCAATACTGGTTTAGGATGCTAATTATTACTATTACACTTGTCTATAAAACATTTTAAAACGAATTATTATTCTTTATATTTCACTTCTATATTTAGTAGGAAGTGAAACAATGAAGCATAGTTTAATGACCAGGTATTCTGTACAGATTAATTCACAGAGTTGGAACAGAAATCTGTTATCCAGTGGAAAGACAATGTCTCATTTCAAAACAAGAATAACATTTATTGAGTTATATTTATTTACTGGGAAACCCAGATGACATTTTAAAATTCCATGATTGTGTATCTGAACTACGTAAGAGCACCATATATTTGATAAGTATTATTAATTGCGATACAGCTATAGCATTTGTACTTTCTGCCCATTTTGCAAAATTGTAACTTAATCTGGTATTATTCAGACTCTCTTCATACAACTTTTATGATGGTATGCAAGTCAAGGTTAATGTGCAGCAGGGAGATACTGCTCTGTCTTTCCATATTAGCTTCCTTCCACATAATCATGCACATTTTAAAGAGGAAAAACAAAACTGTGATTTAAGAGAAACTGCAACTAATAAATTTCAACTAGCTACACAAATACGTATATAAAGATACTCAATATTGGGGAGTTTTTAATGGTTGGCAGCACTTTTGTTTTTATTTTGGAGAAGTAAATATAATTTCTGTACTACTTTTCAGTAACGTTTAAGAGTTTGCATAGTCTTATAAATTTATTAGACAAAAAATGATACTGCAGGTAGAAGTCAGATGGATTTTCAATATTACTGTAAATTAACAGATCCGCATTTATTATACATGTGCTACTTGGAGCAACTGAGTGACTTGAAAAAATGGTAGTAACAACTAGCAATTTCTAATGGCTTAAAATATGGGTTACTGCTTGAGAAATAGAACTGCTTCTTGACATTTTTGTTTTAAAAACTTCCTGTTTTATTAAAAGAAACAGAAATGTTGCATTTTTAATAAAGAATTCTCATTGGGGCAGAGCATGTCTCTGCATTTACAACTTCAGTGAAAAAAACCTAGGCAGTGCTACTGCACATTTGCTAAAAACAAAACAACACTTTCCACAGGGTCAACATATTTAAAGACAGGTTACATTTTGGAACTTCCACCCCATATTGTAAAAAATTGTATCTGGGGCATATATTATTCTGTTTGTGTCTTTTGCAGTCGCTTTTTCTTATCTCTCATCTTCATTTTAAAATATGATATTTAAATTTCCGACTCTGAGAGAAGGGATAAGTTTGATGAGAAGTGTGGTTGCTTTAAGAAGCATTTTTTTTTCCTACACCATCTTTTTTTTCTCTTAAACTTTTTTGATTAACATTTTAGACTCATGTGAACTAACAAAAAAAAAAAACCCAAAACTCAGGAGGCAGTATTAAGAGGTGAACCCCTGATCATGTTCATTGCTTAATTCTTAGGTTTATGTTATTTTGGACATCTTCAGTTGGCTCTCTATAGGCGAGGGTAGTTGCAGGGGCAAGCTGTGAGCAATTTGGACACAAGTCAGCCCATGCCCCTCTGTCTAAGGGCCACAGACATATATAGACTTAGTTATAATAGACCATGCCTTTCTTTTCTGGTTATTTAGTATTCTTCTTTATATGCTTAGTTCTTACAGTCTTTAGGACCGTTTTTTTTTCAATAGTCTATAGTATGCAATCTTTGACACATCTTTACTTTTTTGGTGTTCAATCCTATATATTTTTTCTTAGAAACTTACTTTGTGGGAAAATGAATTTAATGAAGCGCTGTTAAGTGGTACTCTCTCTTTCTGTGCTCCTACACATGCCCTGCTGTAGAAACATTCCTTTTGGCATCTCATAAATGACTCTTTCATGGGAGAAAACACACTATTTGCCTTTTTCAGTTTTATAGTGACAGAGGACTCCCAAGAGTTGATTCTGCACTTCAGTGTTCAGCTAGGTGCTCTTACACAAGGATGTTTGAATATATATGTGCCTGTGAGTATTTTTATATATATATATTTAATAACAGGGAGATCTCCCATGTCTTTGACTCTAGATTCTTCTATTTATAAGCCCCAGAATCTTTATAATCTTCCAAAACTCTAAATGAAAAAATAGTATTTGATTTCCACTGCTGCTAGAATTCTACACAAAACTGACAGACACTAAAACCAAACACTCAATAAAAAAGAGATATAAATGAAGTAACAGTTGTCTTTATTAAGAAGATGGAAAAGTTTATTTGTGACCTGTTATATAGGTTTGTTAGTCAAATAGTCATTGACAAAGCAGCCAAATTTTTTTCTTTTCAAAACTATAAACTCTTTAGATATTAAAAAAATAATTTGGACTCACTTCTCAGGACCCTTCTGTGGTTTTTTTCCCATGTCATATGAGTTTTGGACCTGTAGTCAGTGTTGCTTATTTCACTAACCCTCTAGGCTTGGTTTTATTTGCATTGGATTTCTCTTTGAACACTACTCTGTGTTCTGTGATTTGAGTAATGACCCAGTCTCAAAAGGCAGGCAGAATGATCTGCAGCCTCAGAGTGTAAGGGTATGTTCAGTGTAAGGATATCTGGTCTGTGAGGCTAGCTTGTGTAAGCAACCAGAGCAGGAGGCATGAGAATTAATAAATTAAGAAGCCAGATAAACAAACTTTAAGAACCAGGAGATAACAGAGACACTAGAAAAGACCAGAGCTCTCTGGTCACTGCCTCATGGGCCTTTGAAGGAGTCACCCAAAGCCTTGAGGAGGTTAAACCACAACTTTGTAACTGTTAAAAAGGAGGAAGCATGAACACCATGGGTTGCATGGGAAAAGTCTTATCCTGGGATATTTGAAGGGGCTTGTTGGATGGAACAAAACTTATTATGGGATGCTTAGGGGAAAGGCAAGGTGAAAGAGAGGTCAAGGTAGGTGGGGGACAACAAATGTAGGACAAGAGGGGATAAATGTGGCCAGGTCCATGTAAACAAACTGCTGATTGATACTCCTTTCTGGCCAAGCCCTGGGCCTAATCACCAGTCTGTCTTTTTATTAAACTCTGTACCCAACTTTTTTTCCTGTGCATGATGTTAGCAAAATTTAAGCCAGAGTAGCTGTTAAGTAGGCGAAGAGGTCTGGGCTGTTATCATGATTTTAGCAAATGAGCAGTGAAGCACTCAGTATGCTTCTTGAGTCAGATATAATTACCTCTTCAAAATAATTATGATAATTATCTGTTGGAAGGAGGTGTCAAAATTTTTCCAAAGTTGGGCAGTGATCAAAATGATTTTTATATGTATGCCTTAATTCTCAACTACATTGAAGTCACATTTACCTCATTTTAATATCTGTAAGAGAATCAGACCTCTCATGTCTAGAACTGTTTCACAAGAACATCAGTTGCTTTTCTGCTCCTTCTGACTCCCTTTCATATCGAAGTCCATGTAAGATGCTGGTGTCTGGCTCTGGTTGTGAAAAATGTAAAATGAATTGGCAACCTTAAGTTCAGCATATTGAATATAACCAGAAAAACAGAGTACCGGGGAGTGGCACCACAATGCTCATGGTACAGAGATGGATGTACAAGGGAGGGGTATTTCTGAAATGGTGGTTCACTCGGATTTAGCTTGGATTTACTCACTTGCAACTGCAAGTACTTGAAACACACTCCTACACTCAGATAGCTACACTATTACCATTTCTGACTCTACTCTTTTTCATTGAAAAGGCAGCCTTATTATCCTGACACTGCTAAAATGTTGTGTAGTAGCTTTGTTGATAGTGCCGTTTTCCGAGTGGAGACCTGAGTTTTTGCTTTCCTTAGCCTAAATGAGGACTGAGTCGGCAACTCCTGCTATAGGTTAAGGTGGAATGGGTGGGAGCTGCTTCTCCGCTTCTTGTTGAAGCCAAACTTCTTTGCATCCACGAAATTCAGATTCACTAAATTCTGGGGAAAGCTTCATGAGGTAGCATGTTTCTGCAACTGGTAATTAGGACTCTCAGCTGTACCAAACAAGACCTAAGGTTTTCACCACTAGTCCTTTGTTTGTGCATTTTATATAGTTTTAATGTTAAAGAAAAGATCAGTCTATAAACCCCTAAAAGAATTCAGAATCATGAATTTAGGATCATGATCCCTGTTTGACACTTTTAGATACTGTTAATGAAAAATAAAAAGTTAAAAGCGTAGTACAAAGATAGAACAATTTAGACATTGCAATAATTATCAGCCCTTTCTGGACGAATGATGATAACACATCTCATTAACATCCAGTACACTTCAGCATAATACTAGGCTAGAGAATGCAGTACATCTTAAGCTGAACTCCAGAAGGGATAAACACATGTAATACATTATCAAGCACAGTGAGAGAAAGTTAGCAACGTAAAAATAGTAATTGCTTTCTATGCAAAGAAACAGGCAAAAAGTCTTTTCCTAAGCTTTACAAATGGAGACATTTTGGAAAATCAAACTTCTTACTTCACTTGTACAGCTTGTCCTACCAGCCAAAATAAAATGCCTGAGGAAACATGTAAGCTATTTCATGAAGAAAGCTTTGCTCTTAAGAATTCTCTTTGCTATTTCATTCCTTTTTTTTATTGTGGTATCCTCAGAGTCTTTTAACTTATGCATCAATGAATATTTCAAATATTTAAGGTTAAAAAGAGCCCATCGCCCGCACATTTTGGTTTTTAAAATAGTAATTTTGAATTGAATAGAAAATACTTTTTTTGATAATGTGAAACTGTAGAGGTAAAAGGAACATTTATTTTTTTTGAAAAGGATATATCCTCTTTTATTCTTGAAGTACTTGATGAACATCACAGACTGGATGTCGCCACAAAGATGATGGAAAGCTTTCCAGCAATCCCCTGTTTATAATCCCAGGTGCTGTAAGAAACAGAAGAGTGGAAGACTGCCAGTGTATTTGCTGCCTTCTTTCCTCATCTTCAGTTCTGCAGTAGATCCCCTGGTTCTTCAGTTTCCCTTTGTTATAGTCACCATCAACAGAAGCAGTCTTGAAAACTCTCCTCAAACCTAGGTGGTCATCAGGCGTCTTCCATGGCACATTGCATTCATCAGCTAATATCTTAACACCCATTTTTTTGCCCAATGGTGCTTAATGCACTTTGTGCAACACTTATGAGTGTCCTGCTAAGCTTCTTTTACACAGGCCATGAAATTGCTCAACTCCTGAATTCTTAAGACTAAGCATGAGATGAAGTGTGACTCAGTCTTTGGGAGACCACAACTTACTACTCCCATTTTCTTCTTTCTGGAACTGGAAACAGAACCTCTGCCAGTCCCAGAGGAGTCCCTGATGAACCCCTCCCAGATGGACTTCCTTCCTGCCAGCATGAAGCACATTGGCACTGCCAGACCCAGTCCAAATGCTTTTTTCAAGTCTTTTAGGGTTTCGGGGTTTTTATTTTTTGGTAACAGAAATTTGCCAAACCATACGATTCTCTACAGTCAGCCATTTGGTGCGCTACCTTTTAGTAAGACACAAAATGTTGGCATGCAGGTATTATTGTTTAGTACCTGTGGAAGAAGAAGGAGGATACTTTGTTACCTGCTCTACTCAGCCTCTTCAAAAACTACATTTTTCTCAGGTCTTCAGGGTCATCCAAAGGACTGGGAAAAGGATCACTGAGACAATCAACAATGCACAGGTGAATGTGGGTGAATCTTTTCCACTAGAGTTTCATACTAAGATGTGATGTCACTAGTCATTGCTTGAGGAGGTAGAACAATGACAAGACAAAAAGCAGATTCAGAAAGTGATTTTTTTTTAATTTACTATTCTTTTTTGTTAGAGTTAGTTCTGGGAGTTTCTGTTGAGATTTAGGAAAAGCATTTGGTGTGTGACACAAATTCCCCTTTATTGTACACAGAGGAAATACTGCAAAGTCGTGTATTGTCTTTCAGTGCAATGAACAAGCTTGTGACAATGATGAGGATTTAACGGAGTGCTGAGATCATGCATTTTTTATCAAATAATAGGATGCATCTCTCCTCTGATTTTTGCGAATAGAAACAGAAATGAGATAACAACAGGAATGCCTAGGAGGTTGAAAACAAATCAAGCATTTGGTACAGTTACTTGTTCCTAGAAAGTCACCTTCTTATGAATGAAAAGTATATTATGTGCAATTTAGTTGTTGAGAATAGTGAGATACATTTTTTAAATAAAAGGAACTGTATAGTCTTTTTTTGGAAATCTATAAAACTAACTTCAGAAATAGGGCAATACTGTAATACAAGAACTCCAGTATTGTCTTTTTTTTTATTTATTTTGTGGGCATTCTCTGACATAATACTTAAATCAAAGGGATTAAATAACAGGAAGCAAATGCTTGGAAAAAGTGTTCAATGTCAGTTTAGTTCTAAACTGAAAGTAAAATAGAGTTTATGGTAACACTAGACTGCAAATACAAAGGGAACTCATCTTACTACAACAAAACTGGAAAATTAACAGCATATTTCTACATTAATTGTTATAGAGTAGATTGACATATGACACTAAGGGAGAAAAGTATATTTGAACATATACCTATATACAAGATATCCAGAAAGTGTATAGAAATAATGATAAAACATAGAAGAAAACACTTCAGTTACAAACCATGGAGTTATTTTTATATGTATTTGTATATGTGTTTATGTACGTACATATATGTATATATGGGTAATATAAGACCTTAAGAATGGTAGACATATAATAATGTACCATTCCTAGATTTATTAAGAACTATAAGCTTTGAAGTCAAAAGTCAAATTTATTTGCAATATCCTGTAGTTATGGAAACATTCTGAAAGATTAAGAAGCAGAAGCAAAATATTTTAAGCCTTTTTTTAAAATGTATTTTAAAAAAATATTTTAAAAATAAAGACAAAAATGTTTACACAAAATGTGATTGCAGCTTTTTGTTAAATTATCCATGTTTTCATATCATATCATACCAAAGGGAAACCTCCCAAAACCACAGAGAAATGTGGAAGGTTCTGTTTGTTATTTGTCTTCTAGACACTTACATCTCAGTACAAATGTCACAGGTGTTTTACATGCTTTATAGAACATGAAAGCATGATCTCACCAGAAGATTTTACATTAAATTTTTGAAATTACAGTATCAAAAGGAGCAATAGACAGTGAGAAAAGGATATTTTAAAAATAAGATCTTCCATCCTTTTTTTTGGTTTTCTTTTTCAATACCATACACCGTAAGTGAGCATTTGGAAGGAATGTGAACTCTGAAAAATTAAGGTGTTGGTTAACACAGGTGTGCTGGTCTAAATCTAGGAGTGTGGAAACATAGTATTAGGGTGGAGCAAGCTAGATTGTACGAGCACAGTAAATCAGAGGCAATAGAGTGGGTAAAGTATTGAAATCTTATGATTATAGTCTGTATTTGAGCAGTCATTGAATCTTGCTGTGTAAAACAATAAAAGATTGGGATCAAAAGGATTTCAATAGTAGGGATGAGATCAAAATGCACTGAAAAGAACCCCCAAGTTATTTCATTTTGCAAAGTTCTAACTATTTTTACAGTTAAATATGACTAAGAAGAAGTTTACAACAACAAGAATTTGTGGAATTTTTGGTAGATAAGGTCTTCAGATTCTTAAACTAATGTAGACACATAATATTGTTTCTCTGATACCTGTGAATAAGACAGAAGATTTTTCACCAATGCTACCACCATGTGAGTGTGTAGCGTATGTACAATTACATGTAGAATTCTTGCATAACAAGGCTATGCGTTTTAAATTTGGCTCAGGTTGTAATTCATTATTATTTCAGCTTTGATCCATCTTGTATATAGTACCTTATCATATGGAAACAGCATATGTCATAAATGAGATAAGTCTCTCAGTGGGAAAGCACCAGGGATCTTCCTGTAATGTTTATTTTGAGGTTACTGAAATAAATGGTTCTCTTGGGTAAATTAGATCACTCTACATTTTCAACAGATGAGTTCAAGTGTACAGTCAAGGTAGGTAGATACAGTTAAGAATATTGCATATGAAAACAAACAGATGCATGATAATTTGATCATCTGTTTTCTGAAAGAAAAATATTATTTATTTACAGATTATCTAAAATTGGATTAGAAAATCTTTTGATTTATCACGTTTAGGAGAAGTAGAATCTTTGGGTGATCCAAGAGGATAGTAATGGGAGGACATACTGCCACTATTTGTAGGGCTCTCCATGAAATTCAATCCAGGTTAGGAGTAGGTTAGGAATGTAAATTTATGTAAAAGGAAAATTAAACTTTAGCCTTCATTTCTTGAACTGTAATATAAAACATGCTTTCTTTAGGAGCTCTTACGAAATGAGTGAATTGTCTGCCCTTTTTTACCTTTGTGGAGTACTACTTTGCTATGGAGCAAGTAGTGTGGCCTGGTACAGGAGGACATTTGCAGAGAAAAACGTTTGTTTTGGAGGACAGCAACAGACATATTTGAGGGAGTTAGTGCAGTCTCACTCCAGTCTAGTCCTGTGGACTCAGTGACAATTAGTGACTCTTCCAGTCCAATTTCATCTAATTTAACTAAAGCCAAGTAAAAGCAGATGACTAGAAAATTCACTTCGAAAGTGCATTCTGAGTCTGTAAAAAAAAAAAAAGCTAATGGTGATCTATCTATCTTTCAGGTCTCCATAGTATCATTTCCCTTTTCATCTCACACTGAAAGAGAGAGAAGGAAAAATTGCAGTTGAAGGATATACCAGAATTCAGATATTTTCTGCTAATTCTTTCATTGGAAAGAGTAGGAAGACTATCCAATTGCTTTTAAAATCGAATTGTAAAAATGGACAGACAGGAACAAAAGAATACTTCCCAATACATTTTGAAATATAAGCACCTTTGTTTCCCAGCCAGACTCACCTTTACAGAAATCTGCTGGACAGAAATAGGGCTGGATAGAACAAGGGAGATCAACTGGGTAGAGAGAGAGAAATTAATTTCCACTTCTAAGACTGGTCAGTGTTTATCACAGAATCATAGAACAGTTTGAAAGTTGGAATGGACCTCTGGTGGTCATCTTGTCCACGCCCCTGCTCAAGCAAGGCCATCTAGAGACAGTTCCCCAGGACGACCTCCAGATAGCTTTTGAATATCTCCAAGGATGGAGACTCCACAACCTTCTGGCAACCTGTGCCAGTGCTCGGTTGCTCTCAGGGGTAGAAAAGTGTTTCCTGACATTCAGAGAGAACTTCTTGTGTTTCTGTTTGTGCCCATTGCCTCTGGTCCTGTCCACTAGGGCACCACTAAAAAGAGCCTGGCTTGGGTCCTTTTTGCACCCTCCCTTTATGTATATACATAGATAAGATTCCCCCTGAGCCTTCTTTTCTCTGGGCTGAACAGCCCCAGCTCTCTCAACCTTTCCTCCCAGGAGAAATAATCCAGGTCCTTCATCATCTTTGTGGCCTTCACTGCAGTCTATCCAGTATGTCCATGTCTGTCTTGTACTGGGGGAGCCCAGAACTGGGCTCAGGGCCTCCACATGTGGCCTCACCAGTACTGAGTAGAGGGGAAGGTGATCACCTCATGTGACCTGCTGGCAACACTCTTCCTCATGCATCCCAGGATAACGTTAGCCTTCTTTGCTGCAAGGGCATGTTTCTGGCTCATGGTCAACTTGGTGTCTACCAGAAGCCCTGGGTCTTTTTTTGCAAAGCTGCTTTCCAGCTAGTCAGAGCCCCAAGCACATACTGGTGCATGTTGTCATTCTTCCCCAGGTGCATGCTTTTTTACTTCCCTTTGCTGAACTTCGTGAGGGTTCCTCACAGCCCATTGCTCCAGCCTGTCAAAGTCCCTCTGGATGGCAACACAAACTTCTGGTGCAGTCACTCTTTCAATTTTGCATGATCAGCAAACTCGCCCACCATCTAGATCATTAACGATGTTGAACAGGACTGGACCCATTATTGACTCCTTGGGTACACAGCTAGTTACTTGCCTACATGTAGATTTTGTACCCACCCTCTGTACCTATCTTTCAGCCAGTTTTCAGTCTGTCTTGCTGTCTGATCATCCAGCCCATACTTCATCAGCTTGTCTGTGCGGATCTTATGGGAACAGTATCAAAAGCCCTATTGAAGTCAAGGCAGACAATATCCACTACTCTCCCCTTGTCTAAGAAGCCAGTCATTTCATCATAGAAGGCTATCATCAAGTTGGTCAAGTGTGATTTTCCCCTTGTGAATCCATGCTGAATACTCCTGATGATTTTCTTGTCCTTCATATGCCTGGAAATAGTTTACAGGGTTAGTTGTTTCATCACCTTCCAGGGATAGAGGTGGCATTTACCAGCCTATAATTCTTACTGACTTCATTGGTTTATTTGAAGAGGAAAGTAATGAGTTTATTGAACTTAAGTTTTTTTTCTTTACCTTTGCACTGATGAAGAACGCAGTAATCAGCTTTGGGAGACCTTGACATATTCAGTAACTAAAGTACAAACAATCCAGATTTTCAGGCACTTATAGTGCTGCCAGAATTTTTATTGAGGTGCATTTCTCAGGAAGTAGTAGCAAGTATTTCATAGGTAAAGCTGAAAAAGTTAATTGCCTTTAATACATATGCTTAGTGAACAGAATTCCACTAAAAAATGTGCCAAGGTGAAGAATCCATCATTTTGTGAATTGACTTAGATATTGAGTTGACATTAAATTATTACTTTCTGATCAGCTTTTTTAACAGGGGCTAAATTTGGAATTAAAATTGTATTCTTGATTCAGTTTAGGACCCACTGTAGAGTGACATATAAAAAAAAAGCAAACCAAAACATTATTAGCATGTCAGCCCTCTTTCCCATTTTACTTATTACTCTTGTAGATAACTGTTAGTCTTTAAAAGTAGGTCTCCAAATTTTGCACCATTATACTTTTCAAGTGCTCTGTTTTAATTTAAAGAAAGTAAAAATCACCAGGATGGTAAAATTGAACTTTTCTTGTCTCTAAACCGGTTAATATAAAACTAGCTAGGGAGAAAATGGTTTCATATCATGCAACTCACTGATGTCCCAATAACGTACAGGAATATATTCTGACTTTATTGAGTTAGACGATAAAACCTGTAAGACATTGCAACAGAGGGAGTATTTTTATTCATCTTGTTTGAATCTGAACAGCAGAATATCTGCCAGATATTGAAAGAATTGTTTTTAAAATAGCAGAAATTAAAACACTGTCTAATCCTCAAGGTGCTGTAAAAAGAGTTCTGAATGCATCTGTAAATGTTCTGGACACAGGAATACAAGGGGGAGTTACATTTTTCTAAAGCTATAAAAAAAAGATTAAAAGAAATGGAATGAAATGGGGAAGAAACAGGTGAGGTAATAAAGATGAAGACATGCAAAATTATTTTCTTATCTCTGGGGGAAAGCACTGGACCTCCAAAGGATAGCAGTATTATTAGGTAACAGCAGTGCATTTTGATTCCAGGTGTATTTTATACATGCATTTTCAAAACCAGATTCTAATTCAAAATGCTATCCTTTGGTAATCTGTGATTTTTAATATTTTTTAAAATATATTAGTAAATGAGGAAAGGCTTACCGGAAGATGTGTTTTATTACCTGAAGTTTGTAGTATCTGCTGCAACTTATTATTGTTAGAAGTAGTTTTTCTAAACCAAGAAACGTAATCAACTTTAAAATAACGAAAGCCATTAGTGAGGGGAAAAAAGGAATGAATTTTAATAAAATACAGTGTACATAATCTCTAACTTTTTAGTATTTTTAGCATTTTCTTGATAATGTAGCAAGTATATTTGTTAGTCATTCCTTTTTTTTACAGCTGAAAAAGTTCTGATATGAATCCATCAGAATATGAAATTAAGTACAAGGATCTATTGACTTTTAAAAACCATTGTCTATCCAGCTTTATAAAATGAAATCTTTGCTTATGCAATACCAGGGAAAGATAAATATTTTTTTAAAAAAGCAAAATTTGAGGCTTACTGGGTGAAAGTAATGAGAGGAAGATTGAGCCTTAAAATATTTTCCTTCTTTTGAAGTCTATTCTAACTCAATAAAAAAAAAAGAAATAGTGCATACATAACTTTTCTTCTGTGGACTAAAATCTTCCTCACTTCTTTTCGCTAGTGTGTTTCTCTATATTTATGATTACTTTCTTTTAGTAAGGTTCCATCTATGCAGTCTGATTTTTTCTGTTTAAAAACTCATGGCATTTTGTTGAAGAAATATCATTATATTGCAGCTGCATGAAGTTTTGCAGAAAGAATAAAAAACTCCATATGCAGAAATGATATTTTGTACTTAGAAATTATAAATCAGAATTGGAAAATTCCTAAACTTGATAGTTGATATTTTATGAACCATTTATGACATAGCAAATTTTTTGAATATTAAGTAATCTTTCTTCTATATCTTAAGTTTATAGACAGAAAATGTGTCAAATTTTTTTGTCTATATAATTTCACTCTAGGTAATACTATGAATGTGACTTCATATTTCTTAGCAGATGATTGACAGTATTAATAGAAATCTGACTAGCTCTGCTACTTTTGTTTTTTCACTTTTTCATGTAAAGCAATTCAGCTTTCTTAGTGCTTCCAGATCGATCATACTGTTATTAAGGACGGAGATGAAACAGCCCTTGAAAGATTATATCAGAACTTTTGAAACATGGGGAAGATCAAGAATCTGATTTAAACTTTGTAACTTCAGGCAGTATTTTATAGTCAAGTGGGAATTTATTGATATAATATGATAAAAAAATGGGTTTCATGTCATGTTGCTATGATCTAAAATTCAAGCACTTACAACACAGCATCAGAACTGCAAAACAATTTTGTTCCAGAGGGGCCACCATTAGAAGAAGTTCTGTGGAAAAAAAATTCGGGAAAGAAGACTTTCTGCAAACTCAGTGTCTGAGTCTAGCAAAATACTAATAAAAAATACTAAAAGATCTGTGTTCTGCCCTCTGGCTACAGAGGGGTGGACATAGCTGATACTGATACTGTGATACAAATAATAAAATTAATAGTTGGCCAGCTTTGCAAAAGCTTTTTTTTTTTTTTTTTGAATGCTCAAATAAAATGCACACAGTAGTACTCAAAACTGCTCTGAGACACCTGCCATGAATGAAGGGGGAAGCAGATGAATTTTGAACGATCTTTGTTATGGATTTAATACATTTCACTTAACTAATAATCTCAAGGACAAGTAGCCAGTCTGAGCTATTTGTGTAGCCTCCCTGTATAAACAAGGAGAAGAATGGACAAATCTTGGGACAGGACGAATAGGTCTCTGAATTTTCTCTCTCTTGTCATTAGGGAGCTTAACACCAAAAGTTTACCCAGGTAGAGCTGAGTTCATTAGTTCTGTAATGGGGCACTTTGTTAAAGTATCTAACAAATGTCAGGTACTTAACAGATTGAAAATTAAAGTACTTACGGGGAATGATTTCCCTGACGCCTGTATAATCATGCTTTTTTCTATTAGTGCTTGTTGCATTTGTGTTGTCTAAACAAACAGCTGGGAGTAAATACTGCTTGTTCTCAGGGAACACAAAGTACCCCCAATCAGTACATCCAGAAGTTCCCTATCAGAAGTATCTCAGCAATAGCTTATTCAAAACAGGCCATGAAATTTACTTTACTATGTGTCCTCACCACAAGAAGATGTTATGCAACAAGTGAGAAATGTGTCATAGTAAGTAGGATCCTGTAACTCAGATGGGCCCAGCTGTTACTGGGGGTTGTTGATTCCTGCTGCAGTTCATGGTGTTATAACTGCAGAGAATAAATACTATTTTTCTTCAATTGGTTAGTTACGGAAATATACCAACATCATTGTAACAATAAGTGTTGCACCACACAATCCTACAAAGCTACACTAAAGCTAAAAGAAGTTGGGCAACAGTCATCTCTAGCTGTTCTCCAAGCAGACCAAGAATATCCCATACAAAGCCCAGGAAGTCATGGGAGCTGTTAGCAATGGGAAGACTGAATTTTGAGGCTACCGGGCTGCAGAGTGTGACATTATCAGAAGGCTGGGTTACATTTTGTACTTAGCTTCTGTCTCTGAAGTCAGAGCAATGGAAAAAGTCACCTTACATTTTTCCCACTGTTTAATAACTTGGATTTTTTATCTTTAAAACTATACTACGGTTCTTAATTTTTGAAGTACAAGATCATACAAAATCCTGTTTAAATTTTTTTTTTCTCTGTTATGTATCTCCTATAAAATTTGCATATAACAAGCAATGAGTAGATTTTTTTTTTTTGTAAACTCTATATTTTGGCTTACCTGTGAAGCAGTGAAGAAGAATATATTTATTTCAGTAAAATGATAGTCTGGTAGGAAATTCCTTTCTCTTCCCACCTCCCCTTCCATCTGATTAAAAGTGCAGAACATTGAAATACCACTTAGACATCTCTTGCTAATTGATGCTTCACTAACATTTTGATCAATATGTCTGCATCTTCATCCCAGGAGCCATAAAACATAGGAAACTGCAGTTCAGAAGGTCACATGAAATTCTCTGCCATAGGAAAATGAGCACTTTTTGTTTCACTACTGCTGTGAGATTTGCTTTCTTAAGCTAAACTGCAAAAGCCTTTTTTTATTTCTGATTGCAGCTAAAAGTTTCTCCACGTGATTGTCCTTGATTTTTATTTAATTCAAGGAAAAGCCTGTTTCTCAGGTAGCTGGGCACTTTTCTTACACTGAAGCTCCATGGATACGTGTTAATCCATAGATCTTAATTTACAGGCATTTCCCTAGAAGTGCTGTTGATGTTTATTTGTTATCAACACAACATAGTTACTTCAGTTATAAAAAATTAATGTTGCAAGTGCTCAAGTACTGCACATATTCATTGCACTTGTTCCCTTCTCTTAGATCTCAAATTTTCCTTTAACAGTGTTTTTCATACATAAGCCCAAAGTAGGCTAATATTCCATTACTGCACTGTATTCAGCAGAATTTCACTTTTCAAAATTAAATTTGGTGACCTGAAATATTGCCATGAAAATTAAGTTATGTGATTGCATAAAACAATGAATTAATTATATTGAAATATTAACACATATCAGAATCCAGTAAAAGCGTTATTGTTCCTTAATTTCAGATCATATTTCAGCAGACTTTAAATGATGTTTCTGAGATTTTTCTTAAAATCAACTCTGAAAATGAAAACTGAAAAACAACCTACCCAGTCTGATTTGGTTTTGTACAGAGATAATCAAATTATCAGATGATCTGAATACTTTCTTGTCACTTAGTTAAAAAAAGGCTTTAGTGTGGTGAAGAAACTGATTCAGTTACTTCTCTAGTGCTTACCAATAACTCTGTCTCAGTGCACAACAGTTACAATTCAGTTCTGAACCAGAAACATTAGGCCAAATCTGGACCTCTTACTGTGCTATTAATGCAGGGGCTTCAGTAGGCTAGGTAAAATCAATCAAAATTGACCTTTACATGAAAATGCTTCTCCTGTAGTCCTATGTGCAGAGTGGACCAGACCAGGGAATCTAGAATGAAATTTTAACTTTCATTAACGTTATGAATATTGTCCCTCTTTACATTGCCGTGTAGTCTAGCTTCTAGATGGATGCCACACTACATAAGCTCCAACCAATTTTTTTTGCCAAGCTATGTTTCTTTTGGACACAGTGGTTCTCCATAGTCTATAAACAAATATTGACTTCATATTCTCTCATCTTGTCTAGATATTTTCTTAAGTATGATGATTACATGTATAGCATTTAACCTAATTTGTTAGTCTTGATATTTTGTTCTACTGCCTGGAATTATAAATAAATAGTAAATCTTTCATTCCATAGAATGATTTTTCATCAATAAAGAACCTTGTTGATAGAGAAGTATACAATTTTGAGTTTTCTTTTTGCATTACACTCAGCTGGCTATTTGAAGAAGTTAGATTAGCTAATGTGAGTTAAAAAAGAAATCAGTCTTGGTTATATTAATTTAGTGGGCAGATGGATTTTTGGTTTTGGGTTTTTTTGAAACTGTTCCCAGAAGAATCAAAAGAAAGTTAGTTCAAACTTCTTAGAGATTGGGTGATGACAGGAGATGTTTTAATAACAGTCTCTGTCTTCAAAAATCTACTACAGAAGGTATTCACATGGACAACTTTTTAATATTCAGGTCTCGGTTCAAGACAATACTAAACTGGGACTTGAATACTGAGCATGTGTGTGTATGTAAAATTAAGCACTTATTTAAATATGAATTATACAATGAAAAGCCTTACATGCCTACACCTAGACCTAGATGTATTTTACCCTAGAAAATGACATGACTGGTTCATTTTTCACTGTTCTATTTAAAAATTATAATAAAGGGAAACTGATTTAATCTATCTTAAGTAACAGAAAGGTAACATCAGTGTAGGTATTAATTGATGCAAATTCCTTGGACTACTGCACCACTGATACTGCTTACTTTTCCACCACTGATACAGCTTATTTTTCCTCAAAGCCAAAGGAAAAAAGCACAGATTATTACTGACTTGGGGAAGAAGAAAATTGATCCATGCGAAGAACATTTTATCATTAGTACTTGTTAGATGTCAGCTGTGCATTCTGGAAGATGAAGCAATCTCCTAGGTGTTAAGGCCACACCAGTATGATTTTTGTACACCCATATTTCAAAATTACTTGGAGACCATCATTGGTTGTTTTATTTTCGTATCATGAAACACCACTGCAGAAGTGAGCCACGGAAAGCATTAGTGGCTTTGTCTACAGAGCCAACCTGGATGGCTAGTTTAGAACAGATGGTTAAATTTGGACATAAATCCCACCCTGTGCTGCTCAGGTATTTCAGCATGTCCTTCCTTGAGATATAGGGTACTTTTACACTCAGGTGTCAATGGGTAGAATTCCTTTCACTATCTGTTTCATTCCTTTCATGGTCATATAGGCTTGCTCTGTAGAAGCAAGGAAGAAATACACTCTTTCAGAGGATGATTCCTCCCAACTATTTTAGACGTTTATCTTCAGATGGGATGAATCACCCTCTGGAGGTGCTTCTCTGTCTTTCTATAAAAGAAAAAAGCCAAATGATATGTTTAAAGTAGGTTACTAATTTTTCAGAAGCTAAATATAGTTATTATTAATTCCAATCAAGGTGAAATAGGCTTGGAAAAGGTTCAGTATCTAAAATATGTATGCAACCTTGTTGTTACCTGTAGATAGAAAGATTACTTGGATCACCACAGGACAGGCGGGAGTCAAAATGGATTCACAGACTGTATTCTGAGCAAAAAAAAAAGTAAATGTTAAAAAAACTAATACCTACCAATGAATGTTTTGTTTAGAGTTCTGGTGATGATTAAAACATAACTTTTGCCAACTTCATTGGGTGAAAAGATGCAGATGGCATCTTTCTGTTAAGATCTCATTGTAAAATCCTCACTAAGAAGCAGAAATCTTTGTTTTCAAAAATATTGCACTTAGTTGCTAACTATGTTGTATCACAAATACTTATAACAATACTGTTTGATTTCTTTTGAGCTCCAATTTCTCAGCTTGTTACAACAGTTTTATACCAGTCTTAAAAATTTACAGCCACCAGTTATTTCTTGAGATGTGTTAAAAAATAGCAAAAGCTATATTGACCCAGGCCTCTTCATTACTGTGTTTATATACCTTCGAGTATTTTTTTGGTGCAGATTTCTTTTGGGACAACTTCTCCTTTAAATTGCATGTTTATTTTTTATAATGTACTTTTAACTTCAAATAAGAATGTTTATATCTTGACAGTTCTCTATGTAGCAGTGAGAATACTGAAATATGTAAATACACCTTCAAAATACTCAATTAAACCTAGTTATGTTATTATATTAAATATATATTTATCATATTTAAAAGTGACATTTTGGAAAAAACTCAAGTTCACTAACCTGGATATTTTTGCCAAGTGATCATTAATCACATTTGCCATAGACACACATATGAGAACTTTGACAAAACTAAGCTGTGAGATAGTGAGCTGGAATCACACTGACACCTTCTCCAGGAAATAGAGACACAAAACTATGACATTTATAAATAAAGACTAAAGAATTATTTAATTTAAAATAATTCCTGGAGGTATAGGTGGTGCTTACTAAGGAAACAAATGTGAAAAACACGTGGAAGAGACAGAAATGGAAGTTGTACTCTGAATGTACTAAACATGTGAATTGTATTGGTAGCCATATATTACAGACAGACTGAATTTTATTGAGATCCTACTGAGTTAGGAATAGTGTTCTTCACCTGGAAACATCTGCTTTTCCCACTGAATCTCCAGAGAACCTAAGGCAAATTCAAACACAGTGAGTTACTTTTCAGATAGATAAAGTTACCTAAGATAAGTACCACCAAAGATAAGTAGCATACAAAGTTTTCTGGAGATGAAATAAACCAATAAATATGTTCATATTTCACTGAGTTATATAAATAATGACTTTCCCTTCCCCCTTCAGCCTCTTCTTCACTTCACTATTCTTGCTCAGTTTTTAAATCCCCTAGAATGTCTGAAACTAAATGTTGATTAATGGCTTTGTAAAGTGTGTGTTGGTTTGTTTCCCCACATTCACCCTTGAAATGGAGCAGGATAGATTTGCTTAACAAGTTCTTGTCTCTCATCTTTAACCGGACAAAAGAGCAAGATAACTTGGAGTACTGTCGTGAAAATACCATGTGCAGAGTCAAAGAAAAGCACCATGAGACAAGGATATAAAGGTTGCTAGATAAATTGGTTGATTCTTTAGCATTTTTCATTCTCCTTATGGTCTGTATAACAGGTCTTTTTAACAAGGCTTCCTTTTGAATATAGTACTATGCTATTATAGTCACAAGGACAAATAAAGGTTGTGGTTTTCTCTTTTCTTATTGCAATCATTTTTTGTCAGGAGAACAGATTACTTTGGTACCATTTGTCAATCTAACCACAGTCTTAGCTCTGGGATAAAATTCAGAGTTCTTAAAGTGCAGGAGAAGGCACAGAAGGATCTGAAGTTTTCTGATAACAGCACTTTTCTCTCCCGAGAAGCTAACTCCTTTTCTTCCCAGTTATCTCACTTCTGTTTGCAATGGGAGCAATTATGTAATTCTGACTACTATAGCCACATTATGACAAGGACCTGGAATTAAAAGAACTGTTTTCTCTTTTAAAATGTAATATTAATTATTATTCTTTTGACATAATCACCAGAAACTGATGATATGTATGGCAGGTGCAGCTTTCTTCTCTTTCTCTCTTCCCCAGCTTGCTGGGCTAATTTACTCATTCTTTTTAATCTTTTAATTTTACCTCTGCTTATATGGATGTCTTAAATTAATCAGGAGAGATCACTGCTAAGACAGCTTAGCGTTCATTTGTCTCTCTTCTTCCCCTTTTTTAAAAATTTCTCTGGTGAAAGCACCAATAAAAGACATATTTTATGTAGACTGCATTCGATATGGATTGGAAAAGCATTAAAGATACATCTTGCCTTCTGACAGAGTACACACAATTTTTTTTCTGAACAGATCCACAGTTCACTTGCCTGTATCAAAAATTAGCAAAATTTCTTACTTATTGAGAGCTGGGGAGGAAAAAAGAGAGAAAGAAAGAAAGAAAGAAAGAAAGAAAGAAAGAAAGGAAGGAAGGAAGGAAGGAAGGAAGGAAGGAAGGAAGGAAGGAAGGAAGAAAGAAAAAAAGAGAGAGAGAGAGAGAGAGAAAGATTATGTAGGTGGCACTTAACTCCAGATTTCAGAGATCAAAGTTTGTCTGATTTTCTGTGTACTAGGTCTGGCTGGGATGGAGTTAATTTTCTTCATAGCAACCAGTATGGAGCCATGTTTTACATTTGTGACTAAAATATTGCTTTTGTGTTTTAGTGTTGATAACACACTGGTGTTTTAGCTATTACTGAACAGTGCCTGCACAGCTCCAAGGCCTTCTCTGTTTCTCACTCTGCCCCCCAGCAAGTAGGCTGGAGGTGGGCAAGAAGTTGGGAGGTGACACAGCTGGGACAGCTGACCCTGAACTGACCAAAGGGATATCCCATACTGTATGATATGATGCTCAGCAACAAAAGCTGGGGGTAGTCTTCCCATGGTAGCAGTTGCTCAGAGATCAGCTGGGCATCCATCTGTTAGTGGGAGGTGCTGACTGATTGCCTTTGTATCACTGGAGATTTTCTTCCTTTCTTCCTTTCTCTCTTTCTCTCTTTCTTTCTCTCTTTCTTTCTTTCTCTCTTTCTCTTTCTTTCTTTCTTTTCTTTCTTTCTTTTCTTTCTTCTTTCTTTCTTTCTTTCTTCTTTCTTTCTTCTTTCTTTCTTTCTTTCTTTCTTTCTTTCTTTCTTTCTTTCTTTCTTTCTTTCTTTCTCTCTCTCTCTCTTTCTTTCTTTCACTTATTAAACTGTCTCATCTCAACTCACGATTTTTTCTTGCTTTTGCTCTTCTGATTCTGAGATGGGGAAATCAGACTCCACAACGGCAAGGTTGTAAAGTAGGTATGCTTTTATTCAGCGCTGGGCAGCACGGGGGTTCATCCCACCAAATTCGTGCGTGCCTAACGCGGCAGCTCGTATCATATTTATGCAGCAAAGTGTTACATATTCATAAGGTTTCACAATACGCCTATACATATTAACTATCTATCCCGCTTTGTATGCAAATGAGCCATTTCCGTGATCTCCTCCCCACCGAGCATGCGCGGTTTCTTCTGGTGGTGGTCGTTGAGGGTCGAGAGGATGAAGGCAAACCCTCTCTTCTTCATCACCGCAAGTGACTCTTTATTCCTGTGTAAGCTCAGTCTCTCTTTTATCAGACTCCACAACCGCAAGGCCAGTTCCAGCCAGTTTCTTTAGCAAGGCCGGCCATGACTGTTCTGTTCTTCTCTGCAACTCCCCTCTGCTAGTTCCTGATTAAACGTCTTACACGATGGCCAAGGTTATAGATATGGGTTAAGCAATGCAATGGCTACAATGTTATAAATATATGTTTTGCGTCAAGCATGTTCCCTCCTGCTATTAGCCCTTAAGTGTTAGTTCTCTCTATCAGATTCTCTTTCCCGTTTGACTGGGGACAGAGCGACTGAGCGAGCTACTGGCTAGGGTCAACTCACCCCATCCTCTACAGTCAACGAAGATCAACGCTGTAGCATGTGATTTAGTTACCTGAATGTACCATTTGAGATGCCTTAAGGTATCCTGACTAGACCCTGCTGACTCTCCAGAAAGATACAGGCATGCCATACCTCCGCTGTCATATCTATCACACTCTGTTCTCCTTACCCGTTGACCCTCTTCCTCAGGGTTTTTTTGGTGGAGCTTAAGAAAATATGGGCACAGCAGAGTTTGGAGAGTTACTCCTCCATCCCTAAAATAAGTAACCTGAATCTGTAGTCTTTGTAATCCATTGAGCCAATGATCCTGGATTTTGTGGTCCGGTGCCACATATTAGACATGAAAAAGAAGCTATGGTGACGACCGAGCATGTCAAATTTCACTATGTGCCTATACTTATCAAATGGAATATATCCCCAGACATCCTTTTACTGTGAAAGATGCATAGCTAGTTTGCGTACAGTCAACCTCCAGGCACTTAAATGTTGACAGCACAGAATGGAATCTAACCTTGTACGTAATCACTGTTCATCTGGGCCAAAGAATAAGCTTTGTATTGTTTCTTATTATTTAATTCTAGTTTTAAGGAGGTAACAGTTAGAATCACCTATAAGGTTTGAAATCTACTTTGCTAAGGCCTCTACAAGGAGAAACAGTACTCTCTTCATTGCACACTGATATCTGGCAATATATACAGCGTGATAAATTGGAGAAAAAAACTGCAGAGGATGACATAATAACCATGCATATTTTATGTACATAATATGTCTGTTCTCTTGGTCACAGAGTGGTACTAAATTAATACATTACATCTTAATACTTACTACTAAGATTCAAAAGGAAAGAATATCCAAAACATGTGCCCTTTGTTTAACAGTGTGTTGAAATCTGTTACTTTAATGCAGCTGAACAAAACAAAACCACTTAAAAAAGGCAGATGAAAAGCATTGACACTGGTAATAGGTGAAGGGCTCATAACAGGAAAATAAAACTTTCTGGACTGCTTCATGAAATTCTTCTAGAGAAAATCACAATAATTATATAGGCAGGAGAACATAATAACGGGAAATTTTATCAGAGAAGGTGAGCAAGTGGGCAGAAGAAATAAATTCAGTTATTAAATGATCACAATACCACAGGTGAGTAAACAACTGGATAGAATAGTGGCCATGGCAGAGTTAACTCATATCTTCAAGACAAATAAACCAAATAAGGGCAAGACAGTAGGAACCTAAACTTTTTTGTCACACAGTAGTCCAATCTGTACATGGGTAGTGTGATATCAACATGCCGGACACCCTGTTAGCCCTTTGAGGTACAAAAGCATCCAGACATAAATAAGACATGGGTATATAATTTATTAAATAATACACTGGAGAAGACAAAATGAAAAATGAAATTAATTTATTGAAAAGGGCACATGATTTTTGCCCAAATTACCCAGAAAGGAGGAGGACAGGGTTTTTCCTGGTGAGGTGAAGTAGAAGGAACTGTTAAAGCTCAGATGCAAAATGAAAAAGTATGATAGATTACATAACAGAAACTGAAGTAAGCCATAAAACATATGAGCGTGTGGTGAATGTACAGGGAAACAATGAAATTACACAATGATTTTTTTAATGAAAAGCAGAAACAAATAAGTCAATAATTTTATATACGACTGGACTGGGCAAGCAAATTACCATGTAGATCAGCTGTGGAAACAGAACCAAGAGCACGGGAGAGGGCGATTATTTCTCTGTTATTACCCAGCTAACAAAATAGATGGGCTGCCAGACACTTTTCTCTGCCCATTCACTGGAATTTGATGTGCTGCATTGTGGGTAAGAGCCTGCCTTCTTGGTCTGTTTAGGCAGGAGAAATCAACAGGAATTAACTTGTAATATGGACATAGAATCATAGAATGGTTTAGGTTAGAAGGGACCTTAAAGATCACCTAGTTCCAAACCCCCTGCCTTCGGCAGGGAAACCTTCCACTAGACCAGATTGCTCAAAGCCCCGTCCAGCCTAGCCTTAGACGCTTCCAGGGAGAGGGCCTCCACAACTTCTCTGGGCAACCTGTTCCAGTGCCTTACTGCCCTCAGAGTGAAAATTTTCTTCCTAGTATGTATTCTAAATCTACCCTCTTCTAGTTTGAAACCATTCCTCCTCATCCTATCACTACATGCCCTTGTAAAAAGTCCCTCTCCAGCTTTCTTGTAGGCCCCCTTCAGATACTGGAAAGTTGCTATAAGGTCATCCCAGAATCTTCTCTTCTGCAGGCTGAACAACCCCAACTCTCTCACCCTGTCTTCATAGAAGAGGTGCTCCAGCCCTCTGATCACCTTTGTGGCCCTCCTGTGGACCCACTCCAACAGGTCTATGTCTTTCCTGTGTTGAGGGCTCCAGAGCTGGATGCAATATTCCAGGTGGGGTCTCACAAGAGCAAAGTAGAGGGGCAGAATCACCTCTCTTGACCTGCTGGCCACGCTTCTTTTGATGCAACCCAGGATACAGTTGGCTTTCTGGGCTGCGAGTGCACATTGCCAGCCCATGTTGAACTTCTCATCAACCAACACTCCCAGGTCCTTCTCCTCAGGGCTGCTCTCAAGCCATTCTCTGCCCAGCCTGTATTTGTGCTTAGGATTGTCGTGACCCATGTGCAGGACCTTGCACTTGGCCTTGTTGAACTTCCTGAGGTTTGCACGGGTCTACCTCTCAAGCCTGCCCAGGTCCCTAGGGATAGCATCCCTTCCCTCCAGCATGCCGACTGCTCCACACAGCTTGGTGTCGTCAGCAAACTTGCTGAGGGTACACTCAACCCCCACTGTCAATGTTGCCAATAAAGATGTTAAATTATACTGGTCCCAGTACCGACCCCTGAGGAACACCACCTGTCACTGCTCACTACTTGGACATGGAGCCGTTGACCGTAACTCTTTGAGTGCGACTGTTCAGCCTGTTCCTTATCCACCAAGTCGTCAAATCCATGTCTCTCTAATTTAAAGACCAGGATGTTGTGGGAAACAGTGCCAAATGCTTTGCATAAGTCCAGGTAGACATCATAGAGAAAAATGCGATTCACCTTCAGGATGAAGGTACACACAAAACCCAAGATGATATTAAAACAAAATCTGCTTATTTGAAGTGTTTTATTTTGCTAGACTTACAAATATCTAGCAGCTTTTTTTTTTTTCTGAAAAAAATTTAAGCGAATTCATTATCTTTTTCCTCCAAAATATAATTACTGACTTTCTGGAATACAGACTTCATCTGTGGAGAGACAAAACGTATATTATTAAAAATACTGTGATTTGGTTAACATGTAGTACTTTGCAGTCTGTAATTCCATGTTCAGTATGCATAACTTTTTGATCTTTGAAAATGTAGCTAATAATATATCATAAAACCTCTTGCAATAACTCAAACATTTTTGTGTCACCAGTTTCTTTGGTGTGTTCCTGTATGCACTGATAAACGTTAAAGTGTATTTTTACAAGGACAGCACTCAGATTTCATTCTCTGAAGCGTGTGAACAGATAGCCACTGCGTTATAGTGTTACTACTGACATTTCAATTCAGAGCCAAGGCCACCAATACTTGCAGCTACTGCTGTTCTATTAAATATTTGTCAGTGAAAGAGACTGAGGACAGTTTCTTTCATATTTCTTGTACATGCTGAGCTATACCAAAGATGAAATGTCAGGTAAAAATCAGTGCGTACCCTTTTTCTGATAGCCAAAGTCTTAGCTTGCATACAGAAACTGTGGCCTTTGAAGAATATGCTATCACAATGTGTACCATGATCCTTTAATTGAAAAGTAGTGTAGGTAGATAATTGTGCAGATTAGAGACATATCCACAATGTGTGCCAATTATGCATGAAAAAAAATGGAGACTTCGTATGAAGAGGGGGATAAAATCACTCTGATATAATCATAGTAGAGAAAAACTTTCCCCATAACTCCCACATGAAATTAGAACTTGTAACTTTTAAGTGACGCAGCGGGGGCTAGTTTATTGCTAATGCTCTTGAATAGGCCCTGCAGGGCTTGTTCACTTTTAGTTTCTTGGTAAGTACTTTGAGCATAAATGGAGCTTAAATGAACTGGTATGATAGACTCTCATTTCTGTAACACATGTAAAATTTCCTCTATAGTCATCCCCTGCTCTGGTTCATCCTCTTGCTTGATAGCACTGTGCGTGACAGTATAAAATTCAGAGACAGGATTTATTTGTTATTTATTTTTAAATCTGGGGGAAGAGGAGAAAGGGAGTTTCAGAAAACAAGTTATTTAAAAGTAGTAACCATATTCTGCTCAATGTACTGATAGCCTTCGAGTAAATAGCTCTGCTTTCACCAGCATACGGCATTTCAACTAATCCCAAGTGCTATTATCAGTGCAGCCAGCCATAAAAATCAAGTACCAATACAGTGCCTGTGACATGGATTATTTGTGCCACTACTGTTATTGAAGGGGTTAGGCATGTTATTATATGTATTATTTTAATTTAAAAAAAAAGTTTTACATTTTTTTTTTTTTTTTTTATGATTTTTCCTCTCTCCATCGCCCATTCAAAGAAAGAAGTATGTTTTTTACTCCTTTGTCTCAGGGGAAGGCGGCTAAATTTTAGTGTCTGATCTGTCAGGGAAGGATTGAGTAAAAAGGAATCTCAGATTCTCACTGCGCAGACGGGGGAAGAAGCTGTGTGTAAGATAGGTTTTGGGGGAAATAGAACTCTAGAAAGACCAAAAGATTTGTGATGTTTCTCTTTGGCACAGTTTTAAGTGGGTGGTTCCCTGGGTAGGTAGTAAAAGAAAGTTTTTATCTCCTAACTTTATGCTGTAATTTTTGGGAAAAAAGTTGGAGAATGTTCAGATGCCAACTAGCTATAAATTTTGGAAATTCTCTTGAATTTTCATTTATCATTAACCATAGTCAACCTCAGATATCAGCTTCATGTAGCTTTGGGAAAGTTCCTATCCTGTGCTTCAAAATTCTTTAGAGTGACTATTACATAGTACAATGTAGTATGTTTTTCTTCAGTTGATTTTATTTCACTAAAGCGAAAAGAGGGCCATAGACAGATGGAGCATCCTTTAAGGTTAATGCTTATTCAGCATTACTGAGTATTAAAAACTGTTAAATTTATTAATATGGTAATTTCATAATTTGCAATAATATAATGGACAGTACATGAAATAAGTTGCTGACATAAACACAAACCTCTGTATCTGGGAACTGAGGCAATGACTGAGTGATTACACATAATGAAGCAAACATTTTTGAAAAAAACCCCTCTGACACTTAAATTAATGTTATTTTCCCATGTTATAAAGACTTTTAGAAATAAATTAAAATATATTTGTGTGATCCAAAGCAATTAAAACCAGATATGTATTATAATCTTTGAATCTAACTGAATGCGAATATTTGTACTACAGCTGTAATTCCCAGTGATGAGTATTTATGCCTAATCAACGAGTTATCTACCCCTTTCTTTGGAGAAAAAAAGAAAATTAGGAATTCAGAAGTAAATTTCTGTCAGTCATGTAGGCCTCAGTTTCATCTCAGGTAACTTCAGTACTTAACTGAAGTGTGAAGATGGTAACATATTTGTCTCACAATCAATGAAGAAATTTGTACGTCTAGAATTTAAGCGGCCTTGCACATCTGGAAGTGCTATTTCTCCCCACTGAAAATAGCAGGGGTGTTCAGGACTTAGATTTTTGAATCACAATCCATTTAAACTTGCATAAAGCCAATAATTATAACAAAAGAGATAGATGGGCTTCCCCTCGTCTTCCTGGTTGCTCACCCCTGTACCAAACTTCACCACACGTTGCACCCCACAGAGGCACACCAAAGAACAATCCAGCAGCACTGGATCCCTCCCGGAGCTTGCCACTGCAATGTTACGTTTTCAGTTAATGCTCTGATTATACTGGATTTCAGTACCCAGTGTTAGAAATATCAAACTTCATGATATAGACTAAACTACAACAGAACCTGCTGGAAAAAAAAAAAAAGTTTAAAATAATTTTAGATATGCTCTGCGTGTACTCACTGTATATTATTGGTAATTGACCTATGAAAAACCTCACTGAATCACATCACCAAACAAATTATTGCAACTGCAATTTCTCAAGTAACAGCAGGCTTTTGGATTTTTATCTGGACATTTTGCTTTGTCTTTATAACAGTGCACAATATCTTACCTTATCTGTAGGATGGGCGTTTACTCCCACATTATTTATGCTAGGTCACACAATTTTTTAGATATAATGGAAAAACAATGGGGAAAAGTGTCTGGAAAGAGCAAACAATGATGTACAAAATTCACTAGACTTAGTAAATTTTAATGAATTCAAAAAACATTTTTCTGACCTGTGCTTTGCAAGATCCCTTATGAAGTGCAGTGGGGAAGAACTGAAAAATAATGGTCAAAAAAAGATTGTCTTTTATTTGCAATATTCAGGCTCAGGCTGTGTAAAAATTAAATAGGAACTTAAGATGTTTTTATTATTTTTTATTTTAAGTATTTATATGTATTTCTTACAGTTTATTCAAATTAATTGTTCTGACTTTGTGCTTCCACTATATTTTTTGTTGATACATCACACACACACAGCTTCTTGTGACATTTACAGTTATAAGTGGATGAGCTATCTAAATGAATGATGGCAAAAAAACACTAAAACAGACATTGCAATTTTTAGATTAACAGCAACTTTAAAATTTAATGCAGGCTGAAAACATTCTACTGCTGAAATATAAAATAAATATATGTTCTTTTTTATATGCCTGCAAATTTCCCCCCAAAATTTTGTGCATAAAGATTCCATGGCCTGTATGCATATCTGTGATTCAAGATGAATCTGCTTTTGCTATTTTTTGACTTGTCTCAAGAAATAACTTGTGGCTGTAGATTTTTTAAGACTGGTATAAAACTGTTGTGACAAAGTTAAGAAATTGGAACTCAAAAGGAATCAGACAATATTGTTATAAGTATCTGTGATACAATATAATTTGCAGACTTTTTTTTACTTAAAAATGTAAACTGCAAAGTATATTCTCTTATATAACAGCATTTTATTCTTTTTTAGCATATTTTACTTTCATTATTATGAACGTAATAAACTTCAAACCTTTAAACAAACCTGTGATTAAAGCATATTTTCCAGAGGACCATGATAGCTATCAAGTCTTCTGCACATAAATTGTTTATCATTAATTTCCTTTAGAGGTAGCTGTTTAAAATGAATAGACACCAATGAATTATTGCCTAGAAGGTTAAAAAAATTGTCATATAGTGCACTACATGGTTTTTGTACACAGGCATTCATTCAAACAGACATTATAAGATTTTAATATGACTTCTGAGAACCAAAGTGATATGTGTTAGTAGGGTAGCAGCAGAAGAGCTGTACATTAGTTAAAAACTGATTATTATATTACTAGGCAGTGAACTAAATATTTTAAGATATTTTTAATTACTTCATAATAGTCTCTAGGATATTTACCTTATTTTCTCTGTTTAAGGAGCAAACTTCAAAATTAAGGGGCAATTTTAACTGTGCAATATAGATGAGAAAAATGTTACTCAAAACCTCTGTTTGCCATAATTTCTAACTATGTTCCAAGTATGTGAGGGTTTAAAAGCTTGATTTCACCCTAAAACCCCTCCCTTTCTGTTCTCAGTGTTTTTCTGCATTATACCCGTTGCTGTGACAACATATGATGTAGTAATGTTAGTTTTAAGAGTCATCTTTCATACTGATAGTCATGTGTCTGTGGTAGCAACAGGAACATCGTCAGGGGTGAAAAATCTAATACAAAGCATAATAAATACCAAAGTGGGTAAAAAGGAACCTCACATAATGTGGTTTGGACTATCATTCTTCTCTTCTAGCAGAACCATGGAATAGTTCAGTTTAGAAGGACCTCAGGAACTCTCCAGTACAACCTCCTCAAAGCAGAACCAGCCACAAGGTCAGACAAGGATGCTCAGGACCTTCGTCTTTCCAGTTGAAAGCACAAGGTCTAAGTCCTTTCTATGATCACTAAAGAAAGGCAGGCCAATTAATTAACTGTCCAGGATTAGGTGGGATAAACCTCAAATATTGGCTCACCACAAATTATCAGTTTAAAGTACCAGCATAGTAGTTTTCATACTGTAAATTAATCTACTTGCTTACAAACCACTCATCTGTCAAGGTAAAACCTGCTTCTACAGTTCTAGGGAATCTTAGAAAAAATATTTAGTCTTTAGATTTTTTTCTCTTTGTAAAACTCTATACATAAAAAAAAGTTGAATGCTTTAAAAAATACAGCAGTGTTTTTAAAAAAATTTTGAAGAACCAGTTGAGAGCTTTCCAAATAAGGTTTCTCATTCACCTTTCAAATAGCTTGAAAATTAGGTAAATATTTTTGCTGTTTTATTGAGACATATCACATCTTAGAATGTTCAATTTTATTCTGTATCGTTCTGTTTGATCTCATCAAACTGCAGCAGTGTTCAAAGTTATGATGATGTATAGCAGAATAACCGCAGTCTCTGAGGAAAAATCATGGAGATGAAAAATTGACTTTTCACTCGCATACCATAACAAATCAAATTTTAATTAGAATTGTTTTAAATTAATTGACTTCCAGAAACATCTTTAAAATCTCATTTAAATTAAAAAAATCTCATGCATCTGTGTCATAGTTCTGCAAATTAACGATGGTCTTGTATTGTAGTCACAAAGAGTACTTTCAAAATACAGGGCAAGCTCTGTTTTTACCATCTTCTTTTCTACTGCCACAAGTAGAAAGAAGTATTTCTGTGAAGATGCTCATTAGTCTGAATGCAGTGAAAAAGATCCTGTGGGAAATTGTTTTTGAACTGTAACACATCCATTGTCAGGCATCACACATTCACAATTTATCTTTGATAAATAAACATTTACCTGATTCAGATAAGTAGGTCTGTCCAACTGCAATTCTTAGGGCCAGTGCTTCGGAAAATTGGCTTATGCATATACAAGTTCACTGGAGACTGCTTGTCCTTTTTTTCCACTACATTATTAAAACCAGCAATGTTTGACACATTTGTGCATAGAGATTTTTATGTAAACTTCACAAGATAAAAGAGCTGACACATATCTATTGCTGGAATCTAGTCTCAGCTTCGTGAAAGGGGCAAAATGACTAGAAAAGCCGCTTTCACAATAATAAAGAGAAGAGAGGAGGTTCTTATTATTACCTTGAACAGCCTGAGTATTACAATAACACCAGAAAAAAATTTTAACTGAAATAAAAATATCCATATTATGTTTAGAAAAAAAAATAAACATATATATTTACTTATTTAGAGAGTATACCACACCAGGGAAAAATAACAAAAATATTCAAAGCAAGCATCCTGTTTACCCAAGTGAAACTTACTCAGATAGAATTTTCAATGTTTTGACCTACATCAAGTTTTGTTTACACTAGACAGGACTGAATGTGGGTCAAAAAGTCAGAGGGCTTGCCCTGATGTTTTATTTCCTTTGAATACTATGGTGATTTTTCACCCCCTGGGAATGCCACTTTTAATGCATTTTTGACAAATGATTTTGGGTTGGTAAGGTTTCTTAGGGGTGGGTGTGAAATGTTGAGGTGTACATTTTCATCTTCCTCCACCAGAAGAGTTTGAATCACAAGATTCTAGTTTTGTGTGTAACTGGACTGCAATATTAGCTGCCAATGTGAGGTACTTACATATAGTTCAATAGAAAATGTACCATTTTCAAGTTTGATGGTGAAACAAGTACATGCTTACAGAAAAAATTATGTTATCGCAGTATGCCACTATCCTACCATTTCTTTTGTAAAATAATAATGCTGAACCTCATTTTCATATATTTATCTTTTTTTAAACCAAAAAATTAAAACATTCACTTGCAAATAACTTTCTGGCGATTCAAATTACATCTGATTTTTTTTTAAGATCAAGATACAAGTAAAGTGTGAAGGAACGCTCAAACAACCCGTGCCCACAGCATGAAAAAAGTATGATATTTTTAATCCTTAGTCCTTACGGAGAAGCTTGGAGGTAGTCCCAAATAAGTTGCAAAAAGCATTAGAGATTTTGTTTCAAATCAGAAAACATTGCTGAAAAACACTGCCACACAGACTGACAAAAAGAACTACAGCAAATGAACAGAACCCCAGGATAGTCACCTAAGAGTGTTGAAGCATTTCAGGGATAAAATAAGCATGGGCATTTTTGCTTGAAACTGTTTTGGCAGTGGCCACAAAGGTGGCAAATGCCAATTTTTAAAGTGAGCTTCAAAGAAAATCCTGAGATCTACAGACAAAAAAGCCTCATGAGTTTGTTAAGGAAAATGTAGAGATTGTTTAAAAGAATGGATTAACTAGCACGCAGACTAATGTGGTACATTGAGAAAGAGCTGAAATGCTTTTGTAAAAGGAACTGATGCCTCACAATGTCTATTAGAGTGCTCTTGGATTTTCAAAACCATTTGACCAAGTCCCCACTAAAGAATTGTAAAAAAGTCTAGGAATGAAGATACGAGGACAACAACAAAAACCAGAAGGAAAAAATGATTAGTTCTTCAAGATGAGGAGGTCGTTATAGATCTGGATGTAGATATTCAATGCTGTTCAGAATAGTAATAATAGCTTCAGAGAAAAGCATGAGTATCGAAGTGAACAGATTTATAAATAATACAAAATTATTCTCATCGTTGAGAGATGCAAAGGGACCACACAGCACTAAGCAACCAGTAATATTACTCAGATCTTAAGATTGTGATGGGTAGTTCTGTAAAACTAGCAGTGCTTGGTAGGAACGAACATGAAAGTAAACCAAATACTAAGAACAATTAGGAAGTGAATGGAGAACAAAGCAGAAAAAATCCTTAGTGGTATTGTGTAAACCCATCAGATGACTGAGTGTAGATAGGGAACTTCTCCCCACCTTCCCATTGCAAAAGTCTAGATAAGGTTCATAAAGGCAGCTAGTAAACCAAAGCTTTGGTGTGCCTTCTGCGCAGGCAATCAGTAAATACACTAGAAAATGGGGAGGAGGGGAAAGGGGAGAGATCACAGAACACTAAAATAGGGGTGTCTCTAAAATGACAAGTGGCATTGAAAATAGAAGAGCGTAACTGTTCATTACTTTCATACATATAATGTAAATTAACTACTAACAGTAATTAACATATTAACTCTTAACTGTGTTTGGCTAAAGCATACACTCCAAGAAGGCTTGAAGTTGTTATCTGATGACTTCAAGGCGTGGAGAATCTACCAGTTCCCTTAATAATAGCTAAACACCTACACAGTAAAAAATATGTTTCTATCTCCTATATGAAAATATCTTTTACCACCTGTTACTTTCCCTGTACGAAAGTACAAATGCACTATAATCAGGCAGGAAAAATTATGATGACACCAAATATGGAAAGACAGCTCATAATGCTGAGGGTGTTATTTACTTAAAAATTCAATTAACAATGGGTGAAAGAATCCTCATTAAAAACGTATTTTTATTTAAATGTTACACAAAGTAATCTTAAACTTTCAAAGATTCTGTCATTGTGTTTCTATTTCTTTTGATTTCTCTTGCTTATTCTCTGTGGATTCCTTGCATAACTTAAAACATTTTCTTTGTATGTATACTATAAATATGTTGCATTCGTACTTTTTAGATTAATATGTACTACATTCTTTCCTTTCCCTTTTTATCTTTATTGCAAATCAACCATAGATCATACAATTAAGAAAATTTCAATGCTGAATACTTCATTTAAGAATTCTTTGAATTCTTTGAATTCTGGACTCAGACAGGAACTTGGAAAAGAGGCTACCTGGAGACTGAAATTGCTTTGAATTTCTAAAATTCTATTTCTTTGTAGTACAATAAAGGAATACAAAGCAAAGCAAGTACCGATTTGAACATATACTATACATAACATATTCTGCCATACTGCAGACGTGCTTGTGAGGCTAAACTGAAACTGATATTTTCCTTCTTTTAGCAGAAACATATCTGAGATGAAATGTGTGACTGATCTGTATTAAAAGGAATCATTTCCCAGAGGAGGAACGTGCTATGTTTGCCTTAAAGTTAATTCCTTTGCTCTTCTTTTTCAAGTATCTTATGACAGCTATTTTGTAGTTCATGCTTGCATCTGTGATGTAAACATGTTACAAACAGTTAGCTTTAAAGACTCAAGAGATAAATACAAATCTTGTTAACATAGTTACCCAAGTAAAAAAATTATTTTAGCTAATAAAGTAGTTCATTTGTAAAAGATCAATTTCCTTAACTTCTTAGCAAGCTCCAAAGAGGTCTCAGCCTAGGTGATCTTACCATTTGCACAAATAATGCATAACACTAGGCTGCCAAAGCCTTCATAGATCAATTACACCAGAAGAACTGATGGGCCAGCTCTAATTGCTGAAAGAAAAAAAGATCAGTGCCTACTGTTTCTATTTAGATTCTTTTTCTTCTCTCATGATTTTCTGTCAGTTTCATGCTGGAACAGAAAAGTTCTGGAGTAGCTGTGCCGCAATAATTTCAGGGCTTTGTCAGACCATTTTATTTCTAGAGAAGACTGAACCACTATCAGAGAAAAAACAGTGTGCCATGCGTGTTAAACGCCCAAAGAAAGCAACTGGCATTACTAACTAGAGTGATGCCATTTGCCATGGAAATCCATGAAACATAATAATTATTGAACTATTGCCAATAAGTGCCTACTAGTTCTTTTACTTCACGGTTTCTCATGTGCTACATTTCTCTAATAACAGCAGCGCATAGTTCTAACCTTTCAGTGTTTCAGCCTTTGTCATCGTGAATGTGAAGTACAAATGGTCTAGGCACCAAACTAAACCTTTGCCTCACTCATATATCCTCATTCCACATATTAAGGATATCAACACTTTTGTCAAAGGATTGTCCCTTTGGAAATAAAATGTGAAACAAAACTATAAGAGTTAGAAAATTGATAAAGTTGATAACAATGTGAGAAACAAGACACATAGAAGTTCAGGAATCTCTGGGTAACTTCATGTGTTGATGGACAGGAAACTGACCTTTAACAAATTCATGTTTCAGCTCAAGCTCAAGGATATTGAAACCTGAGAGAATTTTAACAGAAGTCTGCTTCCTGTACTCATGGCTGGTTTAATAAAGGAAATGTTTTTCAAGAATTCAATACACAGCTTTTTCATTCAGTCTAAATCAATTGAAAGCACCTTAAGATACTCATCTTAAGACCTTAATAACAAAGAGCCTGGACATTTCTAAATAAGGCTGTCTAATAATTTACAACTCGCAGAGCTAAAAAAAGCATAAACACAAAAGTCAAGAATAATCTCAACAAAGAGATTCTGTTTCCTGCATAGACCCTAACTGATAACTGTGACGGATAGGGAGATGAAGGAATTTGTAAGAACATAAAAACTTGTATTCATTAAACTTTCTGCATATTTGCTTTTATATACAGAAATATTATCCTTTGGTGTTGTCGAGATTGGAATTTGCTGTGGTTCAGCCAATAATTCAAGTCAATGGAAAAGTCAGACTTTTAGTCAGATGTTACAAGACTTAGAACTTCACTACAACTAAAAAGGTCTGGCCTCTGAAGACTTGGGATATTTAGATAAATTACTTAGGACTTACCTAATGGTTCTGTGCTTAAGTTGGTACCATAATTTACTCTTTGGAAACATGACAGATAAGTCAGGAGCTCAAATACCTAATTCTCAGAAGAGATCTTTTACTTTTCTGATATGACTTTATGCCTCTTCTGTTATGACTTTATACCTTTGTGTTTCTTTCTTTGTTGCTTGAGACTGCTTTTATACCTTATGATTGCTGAGGTTTGAAGTGATATGTTTGTAAATAGAGAAGTTCTTATTCCAGGAAATCATATTGCAGTGTAACACTGATCTTTCTTACATAGAAAAAAAGTCAAAATATGAGTTCAATGGCTGAGAATCATTCCTGTCCAAACATGTATAGTAGACATGAAAGATAATCTTCAACTGGCCAAATATATGTTTCTACAAAGTGGTCTTTTACCTATGAGCTAATCATCTGGACACTTTACAAGCAATGAAAAGAAGCAGCTTCTATGGGGCATGATTCATCTTCTTCTAAAACAGACTTAAAACTCTGACGGTAGATGTATGAGAGGTATCTTAATCAAGGTTATTACAGGAAATTGCCTAGTACACTTTAATACTGTAAGATAACTACAATTAAATTACTGTAATTGCTGGATAATATGTCAAGATTCTTGCCAAGAGCTATTAGACTTCAAATGATCTTAAATTTAGCAGCAGTCCAGTTGTTTTAAGAGTTGAAAGAGCCATTCTGCCTGCTCAGTGTCTTTCCTAAGGTTTTTCTGAGCTTACTTTCTGTCAGCCTGTATTCAAAGGGCTGATTTTGCATCCTTAGCAATCATCAATTAGTTTTGTGGTGTGCAATAGACCCTGTTCAGCTAGATGCAATAAGAAACACATTTCGTCCCCCAGAAAAAATAGAATCTAAAATTTTTGAAAGTCAAGTCACAGAATCATAGAATAACTCAAGTTGGAAGGGACCCATAAGGGTCATCAAGTCCAACTCCCTGCTCCTCACAGGACTACTTAAAAATAAACCATATGACTAAGAGCATCGTCCAGATGCTCCTTGAACTCTGACAGGCTTCATGCCATGACCACTTTCCTGTGAAGCCTGCTCCAGTGCCTGACCACCCTCTCACTGAAGAATCTTTTACTAATGTCCAATCTGAACTTCCCCTGATGCAGCTTCATTCCATTTCCTCATGTCTTGTTTCTGGTCACCAGAAAGAGGAGATCAGCACCTCCCCCTCCACTGCCCTCCTTGAGGAAGTTGTACACTGCAATGAGGTGACCCTTTAGCCTTCTATTCTCCAAGCTGAACAAACCAAGGACCTCAGCTGCACCTTCTAAGTTTTGCCCTCGAGACTTTTCATCATCTTGGTCACCCTCTTCTGTACACACTCCATTAGTTTGCTGTCTTTCTTATTTTGAAGCACGCAAAACTGCACACAATACTTGAGGTGGGACTGCACCAGTGCAGTGTAGAGCAGGACAATCACCTCCTTTGACTCACTAGCTGTGTTGTGCTTGATGCACCCCAGGATATGGTTGGCCCTTTTGGCTGCCACGGCACACTGTTGACTCATATTCAACTTGCCATCAACCCAGATCCCAACATCGCTTTCTGCGGGGCTGCTCTCCAGCCTCTCATCCCCCAGTTTGTATGTACAACCAGGATTACCCTGTCCCAGGTGGAGAATCTGCCACTTGCTCCTGTTAAATTTCATACGGTTGGTGATTGTCCATCTCTCTAGTCTATCCAGATCTCTCTGTAAGGTGTCTCTACCCTTAAGGGAGTCCATAGCTCCTCCTAGTTTAGCATCATCTGCAAACTTAATGTACATTTGATTCCTGCATCCAGATAATTTATAAAAACATTAAAGAACACTGGACCTAGAATTGAGCCCTGGGGAACCCCGTTGGTTACTGGCTGCCAGCCTGATGTACCCCATTAACTATCACTCTTTGATCCCGACCGATCAACCCATTGCTCACCCAACACATTATGGACTTGTCTAGCTGTGTCAGCAAGTCTCAAACAAGTTCAGGAGTGGCTAGGAGTTTATGATCTCCCCAGTCACTGTCTTCCAACACAGGGCTCCGGGATTCCCAGGGCTCATCATTTGTGTTAAAGGCAGAAGCAAAGACGGCATTAAATGTGAAAGCAGGGAGGCCATCAAGGGAACATAGTCATTTATGTCCAATTTACATATATAAGTTAAGAATTCAAAATTTACTGATGGGAAAAGGAAAGGGTTTTATCACTCCTTCTGATTATTATCATTGGTCAGTGATCATCTCCTGTACTGTACACCACATTAAAATAACGTAGAGTTGGAGAGATACTTCTTCAGTCTTTTCTCATACAGGGTCTCCATTGTCCTCTAGAAAACAGGTATTTGTTACAATGAAGTCAAGATATAAAAAGTATTTTAAGAATGGGATTGTGGACAGTTTTTGAATATGCACTTTTTAGAGGTGTTTACTTAACCATCTGAAAAATCGTGGCTTCCAAATACCTTAAAATATTTTGGAAATTTAAGCCATAATGATCTAAATAATAATGATTCCCTAAGGGCCCTTCATATTTATTTGGAAATATATAGTGTTTGAGTTCTCTTACTTCATTAATTGCTTAAGAGTACAGACCAATGATGAAATTACTGTTTTTTTTTAAGGTAGTGAATGCAGTTTAGATTCAAGTCAATTGATCTTCTCGTGAAGCTCGCAGATCTTCACCTTTACTACACGCGTCAGTTGTTTAGCTGCTTCCTCTCTCTAAAAGCATTGTCTATCAGATATCTCACTCTGTGAATATCGTGCTGAAAACTATAAAACATTACAGAAAGTTTCTAAATAGAGGAGAGTATGATTCTGTCCTTCTTTTATTATCAGGTTTCTTTTTTCTCATAGCAGTATGTCAGTATAATGTAACTCAACTGTAAGTATTTTCTCTTTCTTGACCCTTCCTGGTTACTTCTATTTGTCAGAATACAGCATGTGTCTCTGTGCTGCTTGTTCTTGCTGGCATCGCAGGACTACACTGTGATCATAAGTGGTTATAAAAAAAATTAAACACTGAGGAAGGAGCTGAGCAGAGATCACAGTGTTTCTGTAATGAGAGGTATGTGCAAATAAATATATAGTCCTGATTGAATTAGTTTCTATACAGGAGAAAAAGGATTATATAGTGTCAGCCAATCAGTCACTGTAGCAATAAACTGAAATTTAAAACTATGTTTCTTACTAACATAGCTTGATATTTACTGTCAGAGAAACGTGGTGCTGTGGTATTTTCTATAGGCATGTCTGTTTGCTTAGCTGATCCATTAGTAAAGTCTCCTTTTGTTTTAGTAAAATTCCAGCTTTCTCAATTTCATAACATCTTTGGCTCAGAAAAGTTGATCTTACCTTGTTGTAAAACCTCTTTTGATTATCTGTATAAAAAATGAGTCTTAGGATGAAATCTGTATCTTGGCAAGTATATATGACTAAGTTTTGTGTGGTCTGTTTTTAGAATACTTTAAAAAAGAAAATGTTAAGACCATTACTTTAGAAATTTCATTGGGGAAAAAAAATTTTTTTTTTTTCTCCTCCTATCCTTCTAAGATAATTTGTAGCTCCTATTTATTCAAGTAGTACCCAATCTTGTACTCCTTATACAGCAAAATGTCTTCTGACTGTACAAGACTAGTCTGAGTGAGGACTGTAGTTCTGGTACTCACAGAATTTACAAGCTGTTTGACATTGTCTTATAGTAATTAAATTACAGTGTTGGTTTTTTTATAAACACAATCAATCTCTTTCAAAATTAATGGATTTGCTGTGGGGGAGGGGTTACAAGGTGAATGTGTTTTCACTTCTTGATTAATTGGTGTCATTACTGGTTAACTGCCCTGATTAAATGTCTATTTAAATACTTCATTTTAGAGCTAGAACATCTTTTATTTTTATAAACCAGTCTAATACCTGTGTGACTTGCTCACTTTGCAATATCATAGCTTACCTTTGCACATTACATCAAATTGACAGTCTTTAGTACAAAAGCAATTTTTGGAGGCTACATTAAAAATTAATCTATATTTTAAAACAAGATTGTTTGTACATCCTGATATCTAGAGTATCCATCTGTCTCATCTCACTTGAAGCAGTATATGGAAGCAACCTATGTATATCTGTACATACTTTGTACTTCTGAACCTTTTGGAAGGATGTTCATTTTAATAAAGAGTGACTGTCTCTCAGTAGCAATAATTCATATAACTTGTCTCCTCAAACAGTCACCTAAACCATATATCTAGAACTAGGAAAAAATACTCTGGATCTAGTGCCTAATGAAATATAATCCTTATTCTTTGGGATTCAGCACCGGACTGACAGCATTTCAAAGTATTCATGATTCTTCCAAAGGTGCTTGTTGTATCAAAGGCTCTCTCTTCATTGCCATTGTATTAAGTTTGATCTTAGCTCATAGCTGAATTTTTAATGATTTACTCTTGGCTGTGGCCAAGTGCTGTGAGACTTGTTTTCATTCCTTTCACTCCAAAAAGGGCAAAATTGTAACATGATTTTAGGGACCAGTATTGAATCTCTTTTGAAAAGTAATCACTGGGCAAAGCAGCCTCTTCTACAGGGATTTAAATACCTGAGCAGCACTTCTAAGTCAAAAGGCACAGATTAAGAAGCTCAAAAATAATGGATGCTGGAAATCTCTAAGGGAAAAAAAAATCCTCCTCTATTAAATTACAAACTGTTTGGAAAATAGACAAGCACTGAAAAGAAGGCCTCAAGTTTTGAAAAGATTAGGCATACAGATGGGGCTTTGGTGGACATAGACTTACAAATGTATGGTATGATCAGGGTCACTAGGGAGAGAAGGTTATAAAACCAAGTGAAGGGCATTACAACATATGAGTTTGTACACAATGAACCAACAAAGAGAGAGAATGAGAAAGACTGAAAGTCTGAGGAGGCTCCTGTCCCTTTTACAAAATACATTCAGGTTAATGAACTTTCTTGGTCTATTGCAAGCCTAAATCATCCAATTACATTAAAGTATATTATAACTTACATTGACTTCTAACTGATCATTACAGAAAATGCTTATGACCGCTCCAACCAGAGAAAGAGTAAAAACATAAAAAAGAAACAATTCAAACCCTCAATTAGTAGAATATTAAAACAACTATTTCAGCTAAAACTATGTCAGCTAAAATAATTTTTTTATTCATCTTTCAACATTGGGTGAATGTGAAAGGTTGTGTTTTTCTCCAAAACACCCTCAGTCTATGTTCAGCTTTTTTTCTTCATAATCTTTTAGTTACATCTCTTCATAATAGAAAAAAAGCGAGAATACACTAGATGCACTGTGGCAAGAACCACACATTATTACTCCTATCGTCTGATTATGTTTTCACATTGAAACTTGCTTATAAGTGCAGTAAAACTGAAAGAGGTTAACCTGGTATATATTTCTAGATGAAAAAACCTTATATTTCAAGCAGGATATGCATTTTCTAATTGACATCCTGACAGTGAGTTACCAAATAAACAAACTGCTGAACAGCAAGTACTATCTAAGCAACATGAAATATTTTTGGAGTCAACTCCTTGCTACATACTTTCTGTGGTGAAGCTTAACATGAAGGACAGGGGATACAACAAATACTTTGAACAGAAAAGGCAGCGTGGGTCTGAAATGCACTAAAGGATAGTTATGCATATAAATAGTTGTGATTAATTCAGTTTCTGAAATCAATACAATTGCTCCCTCCTGGAACACTGGAGGTCAAGGGAATTGTATTTGCCAAAGTAAATTGAGGACAATTTTCTTTTTCTATTAGGGAAAAACTTCCATTAGCTAAACGCAAAGTAGAGCGGAGCAATAGTTTTCATTGGTGGGGAAACATCCTGATAATCCATGTGGGTCTCGCAGAACTTTAACTGTTATGAGCTTCCTCATCTCTATATTTTCCTGGTTTATTGTTTACATTTTTATACAGTCTGGTAAAGTGTTGTTGTTTTTCTAAAGAAAATGTTCTGTAAATGTCTGACAGGTTGGAGAGTTGTCTGCCTGTCATTTAGGTACATTCATTAATGTTCTTTTGACAACTTACTACTTCTGAAAAAAACATACCTATTCTAGCAATATGCTGTGGCCCAAGAGTGCACTGAACAGGAGTATACAGGAATTCTCTATGTTGGGAATGTATTGGGGCAGTTTTTCTTTGCATTTCTTAGCCTTATCCAAAGTGTATTTTACCTGTCTTTTAGAGTATGTCTCTTCTGATACCAGAAAGTATCAAAATATATATTTCATTGTTTCATTCTTTTTCCTCAATTCCCAAGGAACTGATAAAATGGTGTGTCATGATTCTTGAGGAATTGGTTCTAGGAGCTTTGTAGTTATTTTATTTTTCTATAACCATGAAATTATTTTCATCATGAACGTGCTCTGTTTCATATTTATTTAAAAAAGCCTATCTCATCTCTCAAGAAAGAATGAATGTACTTAGACTGAAATGAAAAAAAATTAAATAATTTGACTTTTTGAAGTACACTATATAGTTTATATCTTAAATACATATTTTTTTAATTAATTTTATCTTCCAAGACCCTGTTTTGTTCTCAGAATCCCTCATATATCATATACTGTAACATGTATCTATTTCTGTACAAATTCACACCTGAAGGTTCGTGTCTCCAATAGGGCCAAATGCAATGCTTATTTAATCCCTATATCAGCTAAAATTCCGTAGCTTTTGATAAGAATTTCTGTTTGAATGTTATTAAATTACTTCGTCCTAGTAGAATGCTTCCTATACTGGAAAACAAACAAAAAAAACCCAAAACAAAGCAAAAAATAACCCCAAAAAACAGAAAACCAAAGTCCTACTGTAAGAGAAAATCAGGTTCAAGACCACCTGGGGAACCTGAGCATGTATATGTCTGTAGGACCTGGCACGATTTTATGGCTGGACTCAATGATCTTAATGGTTTTTTCCAACCTAAATGATTCTATGATTCTATGATTCTGTAAGATGCATCCCAGAGTCCTGAGGCAATTGCCTGATGTAGTTGCCAAGCTATTCTCCATGATATCTGAAAAGTCACAGCAGTCAGGTGAAGTGCCTGGTGACTGGAAAAAGGGAAACATTGCACCCATTTTTTAAAAAGGTAGAAAGGAAGACCCTGGAAACTACCAGCCTGTCAACATCACCTCTGTGCTTGGAAAGATCATGAACAGATCCTCCTAGAAGCTATGTTAAGGCACATAGAGGACAGAGAGGTGATTTGAGACAGCTAGAATGGTTTCATAGAATCATAGAATGGTTTGCGTTAGAAGGGACCTTTAAAGGTCATCTAGTTCAACCCCCTAAAGTCATTCTACAGTAGACACCTACATTTTGTCAGCTCAACACCATTGAGGCTGCATTCAACTTCCTGGGTAAATCTCTGTTTACTGTAATGGAATATTAGACATCTAGTTCACATGAAACCCCTGTACATATATATTTAAACAAGGGTGTTGAAAATATGGGACTGAACTACACCTGTAGACTGTATAGGCAATAGGAAGATATTAAAAAAATCTGGTTTGTCCTAAACAGGGAATCTGGGGTGTGTCAGGAAAATGCAGCTCAAAAATGCATTCTGCATTCTCTGCAGGGAACTAGCCCAGGTACAAACATCCTCTCTGAAAATCTACAGAGCTGAATGGCTGTTACTTGATAATTAGACAAAAAGTCATGTAACAGGTAATCTACAAGGAAGCACATACTGTACAAAATATACTTGCTAATGCTTGAAGCACAATCCTATTATCAGAAAAATGAAAATCATGCAAGCAAATAAAACACCTGCAGTGTAGGATAACCATTCAATTTCTGAAATAAAAATGCCTCAGGATAAATATTTAAAACACAAATAATTTTTCAAGCTGTTGTTCAGAGGATACAATGTGTCAAACATTGTTAAGAATTAAAGAGAGTAAAACCTGAAAGTAACTTACATGTGTTATTATTGCTAGATGCTAACAATGGGAATATTATGTTTTCTTTCAGAGCAATTTGTTTGATGTTATTTCTGTTAATATTTTTCAAGTATCTCATCTAAAGTGAGTCCTCGTCACTATAAGGTTATTTGCTGTATACAAGGTCAAATCTAGAAATAGGTCTTTGCAAGATTTTCTTTAATATCTGAAAATCTCTCCTCCTTGCATCAGCCAAACAAATGTCTGTTTTCGTCCTTATACCAGCCAAATCATTTTCATCTTTCCTACATGTGTGTTTCTTCATGCATTCCTTCCTGCTGTTTTCTTCCTTCCCTCATGGTCTCCCTCAGGTCAGTGCCCTAAGTCCTTCAGGATTCTCCACTTTTCACTTACGTGATTTCCTTTTTCTCATGATTTTGGTGACTTGCATCATGCATGCTGCGTAGTCTGGAAATCAGTGCCCATTTATTCCTACCTCAAATATGTCCCAATTCTCACCAAGGAATTGATGTTAGAAGTGGAGACAAAAGTGGGAAAGTTAAGAGGTATAAATGTATAGAAATGAAAATTACCACTGCTAACACAGAAATAAAACCAAAAAAGTGCAATGCATTACAATTCAGTTTTCTCTAGAAAACTCAGTTATATCTTACTGACTATTCTGAAACAACCAACAATCGAAACAAAAAGCAGTTTGAATATAATTATTTTGAAATCTGGAGTATTATTGTATGTCTGAAAAATAGCAAATGCTTAAGAAGTTGGGAAAAGCAATCCACGGAATCTCACTAGGGTGTCCTGCATCAGATTTAGATTACATTGGGAAGAAAATAATAATCAAAGACCAGGAAAATTAAAATAAAATAAGATAAAATACTGCATTGGTTTACAAATATAAATAATGCCAGGATAATGTAATATTTTTCTTTTTTATATCAGCTGGCTCTCCAGAACAAGAAAATAGAACAAACTTTATCATCTGGATTTCAGCAACTCATTTTATTGATGCCACATGAGATTTCATATCTCAAGGTGGAAAAATGGGAATTAATTCAAGTATAATAAAATTTGTGAAGAGCTGAGAAAATGAGTGATAGCAACTGCTCCACCAGGGGAAAAACAGAGCTGGAAAGTTAACAGTGGGGTTTCCTAGGATTACCCTTAAGACTAATCTTATTTAATATTTTCAGAATAATTTAAACACAAGATAGAGAAAATGCCTGGAAAAATTCACTGTTGGCTAGGTTGGAAACACCATTTATATATAAGGCAGTAGGAATATCACTGTCCTTGAAGACTGGAGCTGTGAGAATGTCTTGAAACTTAATGATGTTGAACACAGAGCTAAAACTTATCTACAAGGAAGATGTTCTGCTATAAATTGGCACTTTGCAGGCTGGAAATGAAAAAATTAGACAAAGATTTGTTATGATGATTAGTCTGAGACATACGACCAATGTGATGCATCTGATGAAAATCAAAGTGCAAGTTATTAGATGAAGTGTTTGTATTAAAAACCTGAGTACTGTGGTACAAGGCATTGTGCTCATAAGACATCATCAAGAGTCCTGTGTGTACTTCTGGTCATTCACATTCAAAAAAGGTTAATTTAAGAAGGAACAGATGCAAAAATGGCTCTTAACACAATCAGGAGAATGAAGAGCATTTTATTTTATAAGAGGAGAGTAAAAGAATTTAATTTACTTAGCCTACCAAAATTAAGGTTAGGAGAAGAGATATAGTTACATTACAAAGACATCAGGGAAGTAAACACTGGGGAGAGAGGAAGAGGTTAAACTAAAGGATGGTGTTGAATGAGAACAAGCATTTGTCACTGGTCATGAATAAATTTAGTCTGGAATTTTAGGAGATGGTTTGTCAGTGATGTATTAGCAAAATTCTAGTATATCCTTGCAATAGAAGCAGTAGCAACTGGAAATCCAATTCATTGTTATGTAAGGCCTGACAAATTTTTGATGGGCGTACCTGTAACATAAAGGAACTGGATTCAGCAACCTGTGAGATCATTTAAAATCCTATGATCATGATGAGCATATAGAAAAATTATCGCTTTCTATTAAACTTTATATAATATTTCCTTAGAAGTGTAGCATAATAAATATTGATGTTAATAGCACCACAATGATTTAATCTCAATTCAGATACTGGAAGATAAAACCTTTGCTGAATGTAATGTGTTTTGAACCAAATAATGACCATTTTAACCTTTTATAAAAGCTTCTTTGATTTCTTATTCTCAGAAGACAGTAAATATTAATATTTATTTTATAGTATTCCAGTATGTCCACCATCCTTGCCTTGTCAGCATATAAATTAACATGGTTTATGCTAAAATGTTCTTAATACATACTGTTTACAGGAATTAAACTTTTCTGAGTGAAGGGTTATTTTCTAAATAATTAAGATTATTGTCATGAGCCATGTAAACTGATTTTCCTAGATAAACTGCCAAGGTTATTCTTTGGAGGCTACATCAAAAAGCTATATTGTTAGTAAACTGTGAATGAAAAATAATTACATGTATGCTACGCTGTGGAAAAATAATCCAGTACTCATTACTTTGTTGGCTGAGGAAATTGGGGAGGATAAATGAACTTGTTAAATAAAATATTGCTTAGCAGAAAAGAATATATTCACCTATTCAAAGCAAACCTTTACTAACATTAAACCCCTTTAAAGTCAAATTATTCTGGAAAGAAATTGCTCTAACTAAATTTTTTCGTTATGGAAACTGAACATTTCTAAGTGCTGCTTCTTTGAGTCCTTACTTAAAAGGATAGCTTTGTTTTGTATGAAAAAAAAACAGGGAGAGGGTTAGTTATTTGCTTTTGTCTAAAGAAAATTACCTATTTCTGGTCATGAAGGGGTTACTTAAATCAGTAGATCACTATTGCTTGACAATCATGAAAGTGGGTTCATCCTAACTTTTAACACTTAAGTGACCACGTCTTATAGGAGCTCTGTCTCCTTCTGTGCTATCCTTATTTGACAGAAGGATAATTAAGCTTGCTTAAAGTTGGAATTACCTTACTCATCCTTTCCTTTGACAATTAAATGGAAAAGAAACGGATGGGAAAAACTCAGACTTTAGGCGTTGATTCAGCAGAATGCTTAAGCATATCCCTAAATGCTTTACCAAATAAGGCCCAGATGCCTGAAGGTATTTAGAACTCTAAATGCCCTTGAAATGCCTGGGAATTGAGCAGTCACCTTCCTTTATGGAGTTCTGTCTTATGACAGATCTTGCAGAGATAAAATACTTTAACAGCGGGCTGAAGTGCTTTAGAGTTATGTTGCTCCTGAATGTAACAAACCCATAAAGCTCCATAACATAGATGGCTTAAGAGAGCTGGTGAATGAATATCTTTTACATAAAAAAGGAAGGCTTCAGGTACACCAGGGCAAATCCTGTGTATTGCTTGATAGTATACGCAAAAAATGCCAAGTCTTTGAAGATGCAATCCTTAGAGCTGAAAGCACGGGTATTAAAACATTTTTATGCCCTGCTTTTGCAGTCAATTAAGCTTTTTTATTTTTTTTTTTTGTAGTCAATATGATTTTGAGAATGCATCCTTATATACTTTTTAGAATATAGCTTAAAAGAAAAAGTATAATGTTTGGTAAATCTACTCAGAAATCTTTCTCTACAAGACTAGGAATCTGTTACCCAATCACAATTTAACAAACTCATTTCATAATTTACTTGGTAATGACACCCAGAAAGCATAACACAAGTAAGAGTACCATTTATAAAATCAGTTTAAAGGTGTGTGCTCATGGCATGTATAGGAAAGGTGATAGCTGGAAGCAGCTGGCTCTTATCAGATGTAGTATTATTTTTAATTACATCTGAGAAATAGATTATTTACTGGTTTCTAAGAACTGGTGAGTTATAGGAAAAAAACTCAAACTGGTACTTAAATAAGATACTAAGCTAACCCAGCTTCTGAGTTTGAAAACAGGCATGATTGTATATGAAATATATGGAAAGCCTGAAAATACGATTCAGACTTTCTATAAAACACCATCTTGAAAGCTGATCAAACAGTAAATGAAGTATATCTAAATACTGATGTAATACTAGAAGTATTACTGAAAGGGTATGTGGTACCCCAGCACTAGCTTAGTAAAGACAATATCCATCAACCAGCTGAGTATTCAATATTTCGGTCAGGATTTTGTCCCAAGATAAATATTTTTCCTTTAGTAGCTGAAAGGCAGCATTATATCCACATTTAGTAGGCTAAGAACAAATCAGTTTTACCTTACAAAGTGGCAAGGTGAAATACATGCCACAGCTTCAAGTAATGTCTGTGAACAGTGGGAAAAATTTTAATGAGTTTTTCCTTAAAGAGAGAAAACTATCCTCTTTATATTTTTCCCTCTTGTTCCTCCCACTGGAGTATTTCAGTATACGCATAGGCCTGGAACGACATAAGAAAAGTGAGACCAAAAAAGCCAGATGGGACTGAATATCCAGTTTATCTCCTAATGTACATGCTTCCCCAGCTTAGGCTGTGGTAAGATTACTGCTGACTGTTTTGTTGATATGATTTAATAACATCTTCTGATTACTACTGTTCCTGAAAGCACATTTATCAAACGTAGGTTTCTTACTGGTCTATTGTTTTGCAACTAAAATGCATTTATTTAAACTACCTTGGTAGTGCTCTGATCATCCCTTAGACTTACTCTAAACTACAAATACAACACCAGTCCCACTGATAATATTCTAAAACCCATTTTATATCAAAAATTACTGAAAAATTCATGGGGGTTCCAGACCAAATTTTGGGTATAAGTCATACACCATTGGATGACTCACATCTGTGTGTCTTGCATCTTAACACAGTGAGGTGTCCCCATGGTCTTACCTGCTCACCACAGAAAGAATTTTTTTAATATTGCTTACCGCTTGGACCCAAGTCATGAAATATAAATTGTTTCTTATTCTCACAGAAAGATAATGAAATCTAGAGACCCAGTGTTGCTCTGAAAGTGCATTCTTTAAAGGGTTTCCCTTTTGTATTTTGGTTAAATAGATTTGAACTATAAAGTTATCTACATTATGTGATAGATGTAGTTTGGAGGACCATCTTTCTTAAGGCTATTTCATAAAGTGGTATAACCTTTTGGACAGAATAGAAAGAATGTTAGTTCTCAATGTATAAACAGAAGAAATACTTGAAGCATTGTACCTAATGTATAAAAAAAGTTGAAATAGCTAAAAAAATCTTTAATTTTTTCTCTAAAATAAATTGCTTTTGTGCTATTGAGCAGTACAGTTCAAAATCTGTATTTCTATTCAGTACCAAGATACATATTCCTCCACAAAATTGCAGTGAAGTGGAAAAACATGAGGCTGTTGCTGTTAGACCAGATATATCTATTTTTACAAATATGGATAGACTTAATCTGTCTTAATTTAGGTATCCAAAAGTCATATGTCAAAATCTGAGTCCTCAAAAATATCTTTGTTTGCTCAGTAACAATACCACCATTTCCAGAATAAAATTCATACTAAGGTGTGTCAGACGAACACTCTACTGCAGATTCTTCTCCATTGACTGTAAAAGGGGTCGTTATTAACTTCTTCAGACATAAACATCTAACTGCTAGATATCTAATAGCTGGCAAATTCCTAACAGATAAAAATGTAATTCTTCCATTAAAGAAAGACAATCTTTAAATACGGAAGAAAATAACAGAAAACTGTATTGCAAGTGTGATTTCTTACATTTCTTTTCCTTAATAAAGACCTTGTCTTAACAGTCTGGCAACACAGATCCTTGGATCAAATGCAACCACAAGAAGACAGGTATGAAAGATTTTGAGAAGTAAGAGCACTGGTGGCTATACCAAAGGGCCCATCTGTTGATATGCTCTCTCTTCTTTCTATTAGGTGTTATATTGTGCTACACACACTCCAGCTATGTTGCACTAATATCACACAGCAATACTGAAAATATTTTTGCTTGGCCTCAACCTCTAAGGAGAGATGGAAACATCCAACATTGCCTTCCTTTATACTTGATTATTTATACTTCACGTTATACTTGACTATACAACAAAATGTTTTTCTGTGTTTCAAGTTGTGGAAACTCTTGATGAGCTATAAATAAGGTTACGTAATTATCACTTCATGCGCTAGAGTGTTGCTTGAAATGTCAACTAAAAAGGAAGTTCGCAAGGAAATTTATAAGGATAGTCTTACCAGGAAGACATTGGGCTGGGACTTTGAGTCTTTGGTTCAGTTCCAGGATCTGATGTAGCCTTAACTGTGTGGTCTTTGGCCACATCTGTAGAAGTGGAGATGATACTTTCCTGCCTCCGTGGGATTTTGTAATAATAAATGGACTAATGTTTGTGAAACACGGAAATACTGCATTGATGGTGGTCATGCAAAGTACCAAATAGAATGTCATTTTTGTAGAAAATGGTTCAGCTCTAATCAAAATAAATATCTACATGAAGCTCGGGAAGTAAAACATTCAAAATGTTTTGTGTACGTTCTAAAGAATATAGACAACATAGATGGAGTTAATTTGGTTTTATATTGTTATCACAGAGTCTATAGCTATTACAATCTTCTGTTATATCTACTACAGAAAAAAACAGCTGCCTTTGTTTTGTATAACGATGACATTAACAATCAAGCTCCTGAAATGACCTAATTATTTTAGTGCAGGAATAGAAACCCGGTGTTTCTCTAAAGGGGTAAAACCAAAGGATCCTGATGAGAATTAAAATGTTTCTTCACATTATACATTTGTTATATATAAAACTTTGGGGGGATACTTCCTTCAGCTTATTGCTACAAAAGGCAGTGAACAAAGACTCTTTTAAGGACTGAACATTTGAAAGGGGTAAATATTCTATGCAAAAGGTGTAGCACTGAGTCATATTTTTAGCAAAGATATCCTCCTAACATGATTCTTGCTGTGCATTTCAAGTAAGTTTTTTCCTTTCCCATGACAAAAGCCTGAACAGCACGGAGGGAAATTACCCATGTTTCTGCAAATCAAAAATACCAAACTTCTCACAAATTAAATACAGGCAATTTTCTTTTCGTGACCATCAAAAACAACGAAGCCTATTTCCTAAAATTCTATGTGTTGTGGTTGACTGCAGTTTCTGATTGAAGTTTCCATTGTTGGCCAAAGTATTTATAAGGTGTCTCTGGCTGTGTCTGGATGACATCTGGTCCAGCAGCCAGGAAGGCTTCCAAGACTGCAGACCTGGGTTTCTCATCTGCCTCTATCAGGACTATGGCCTTTCTTCACTCTGTTATCCACACAGATGAAATCTTGTTACGCATCCCAAGGAGTTTCCATCATGAATGACCAGGGAATCAGAATTCCGGGGGTATGTGCCAGGACACATCAAGGGTCAAGAGAGATATATCCTAAAGTGTGAACTCGTGAAAAAGGCATTTGTGCATGTCTCAGCTTCTCTATCAGACAGGTCATCTGTAGGGTCCTCCTCCTCTCTCCATTTGCTACTTCCACAAAAGACATTAACAATACTTTTTTTTAAACTTTTTCAACATTTTTTTATTGAAGCTAGGTTTGGATTAAAAATTTACTGGGGACAACACAATTAAAAGCATTGTACACACACTCATGTGTGTGTACATAACTGCATGAACCTAGTTTCTATACGACACCAGTCTGCAAAGCTGGATCGTGAACGAAAAAAACAGAATAAGTATCACTGTCATCAAATACTTACCTTCCTTTTACTACTAACCCTGACATTCGTGGGGTGGAAAACTCCACATATAGGTCTTCTGTAACCAAAAACCTCCATGTAACTCCATCCAGAAAACTGGTCGTACAACTGAGCAATAGAAAGCAATGGAGTTCAATGGAACATGTAAATTCAAGTACCTTATGTATGAGAACAATATGGTTATATAGTTATCTGTGGTAGAGAAAGTTCCTGCAAGAAGTGTTGAGTCTAGAGACAGATTTTAATTACACTTATTTAAAAAATAAACTGAAAAATCATCTTCTGTCAAATGGTTCAGATTAAATTCTTCACTGTCTCATTGATGGATAAAATTGATTTTAGGCTTTGTAACACAAAGAATACAAAAGAAACACTTGGTTATGTTGATATTACAGATGCTTATGATATCAACTGTAGTGGTGGAGTGCATGTTGTGGATATTTACTCGATTTCACCATTCATTACTTAGATGCAAATCTTTCTACTTAAAAGGACAGCTGTGATTTCTAAATCAAATGCTCAGATAAATAGGAGTGAATGCTTCTGGGAAAGACAAGTGCTAGAGTAATTCAGTTCCATGCAAGATGGACAAAGTGTTTACAAGCAGATGTTGATGTTGCTGAAACCATAGCAGTCTCCTCTGTTTGTCATAGAGGCCTACCAACGAGACAAGAATTTCCTGCTGATTCATAATTTCCTAGGAGTATTCCTTGTGTCAATACAGGACTTTTATTTATTTATTTATTTGACAAGAATTCTCAAGAAGATAAACAAATGAAATTATATCAAATAAAATGTAAGCCTTCCTCACTGTTGTACTCCAACTCTAGAAATTATTATTTTTTTACTTTTTTATAGTTTTTAATAAAATTTTGTAAGTGCTTGTGAGCAAAAGAAGATTAGGAGTAAGCTCTCTGAGAAGGTCCACATACGGAGTTCCACATATGAATTCTGCTGGTTTGGCTCTAGTCTTGATATTTAACTCTCTCTCTGGTAAATGCAGTTAGGTTTTGTGACAATCAGAGGGAGATTTTGACAGGAGTATTTGAGCCTACAACCAGGATTTGGTCCACATAATTTAAAGCAGAATATAGAGTGGAAGAATAACATAAGAGTTCAAAAGTGAGATATGAAAAGTGTCCTTCATTCTCCTAATCTAACAAACGTTGCCAAATTCTAATTAATTTTCATGAAAAGCAAGGTAGTGAAACACCTAACACATTTAACATTGTGATAAAGCACTTTAACACTGTTTTCAATGTTTCTTGCTCTTTCTGCTTAGGGGAACAAGAGTTAAAGTCTGTGACAAGAAAGCTGTTTTATTTCTCCTCAGAAAAACACTAAAGTCCATTCCTCACAAATTAAGAAAGTGAAAATTTGTCAATTCCCATGAAAATAAGGAAAATATCTCTTTAACTGGACTGGGCAATACATTGTCACAGCCCAGTTCTGACCAAATTTTTGTGGAGTTAACACTGAGAAAAAGGCAGGAAATGTGTTTGTATAGGTAATGATGGATTTGTTTCCCATTTCTGAGTACAAAAGCTCGGTTAGGGAAAGCACGGTAAATTGAAATCCTGATTTGATAGAAAGCCCCTATGATGGTACTGTTTGTTGCCAAGAGCAGGAAGAATGTGCCAAAGCCATATATTTTAAAGGAAGCTTCTCCACCTAGAATTATAATCTGTGACTGTCCAGCTTCTTTTGCATTGTTTTCTTAATGAGTTCACACAACCTGTGTGGCACTAAGACGAAGTATAATTAGGCTTCAATAAATTCCAATGCGGTTCATAGAATATGATTTTTTTGGCCTTGTTAATGGCTCTCCCAATGAAAGCTATAAATGTTTCTAGCTTTTGTTGTTAACAAAACTGTTGTTTGTTAACTGTTCCATTGGTGATAATCATGTCTGCAAACGAATCCCTCTTACTTTTTCTATAATATTCCCCTCAATGTTTTTGTTTAGACTCACTTATTGATAGTAAGTGGAAAGCATGTGGAAGCTTTGTTAAAGACTGGTTTTAGAAAAAGATTATATTTTGGATCAAAACTTCAATCCCAAATATGTACATTAAAGTTCTACATGTATCCCATCCATAAATGGCGCCACACTGCATCACCTTTGTAGGCAAATCAAATATCATCACCATTTAAAAATCCATGGTTCTTATTAGAATGGACCATAAACTGAAACTGAACCACACATAAAGCTTTCATTTAGGTTACAAGAATCTAGGGTTAGACTCAGTGCAGGCCTGTATGGATGTTATCTACATTTGAAAACAAACTCATTACTACTTTGCTTTGCATCAGAATCCAGGGAGAGACTAACTTGTCAGATTAAGACGTGCAAATTTATGTGTCTATAGGTAAACCAGGTGCCTAAATCAATGGAGATCTACAGTTTGATGCAGTAACCTCAGTTTAGGCATCTAGTTCCATTTGAGGTATCCTAAGGTAACCCCTTAGACCTTAGGTTGACCTAAGGTAACCTCTAGGCCTCACCTCAGAAAGGCTCAGATTCCCTTGTAGATCCTTATCAAACCTGGTACCCTTATGTGGATGTCTTGAAAACCCTCAGACATCTCAGATATCCTTATAATTAGGCAACACTGACGTAGAACAAGAACATGACATCTGGGCAACCTGTCCACAGCTAACTTTAGGGTCTGAATCAGCAGTTTTTCCACTCAAATGCCTTCCATGTTGTGCGTGCTGAGAATGCCTGAGGAAGGCTGGCAGGATCAGGTTCCACAAAATATTGCTGTTCCAGTGTTTTTCTCCTGAAGGTGGCCAGATGATGTGATGCTCCTCCTCTTTTATATAGTACCCTAGTGATCAGAGTAATAGGAAAGAGTAAATGAGAGCTTCTTGCCAGCACTGTCTTTAGTATGTAGAAACTTGTGCCTCCTACTTCCCACCAGTACTCTCTGACCTCCAATTGATCGTGGGACACTCCTCATCCAGCCTTTTTAAGATACAACACAGAAAGAAATGTTGATTTGGCCATAGAGATTCAATATTGCAGTTAGGGAGCTCGTCTGGCACCCATTCCAGATCAAGCAATTTATATTGCTAATAATGAATGGGTAAAACACCCTTTCTGCCTTTCCTTTTGAAAGAAGATGCCCACAGAAGATGCTGCAGGAAACTGTGTGTTACTGATGTGTATTAGGCATTCTTAAGAGAGAGGCAAAATAACATGTAATGTGATATTCATCGACCAAATTTATAGTGTAGGTATTCACATAAGAGTCAGCTACCTGAAGTTCTCTTTGCAGTCAATAGAAAGAAACAGGTTGGTCTAAGGCACAATTCATCTCCTGATGAAATAGATATTTATAAATAGATGATGATAGATAAGTCATCTCCACAATGAGAACCAGTCCACCTAATTTTAGAAATCTAAGTTAGGAAAATAAAACCTCCCTCTGGAAGCCTTAAAGGGAAGCCATTAGGCTGATTGTGCAACGAATGTAAAAACTTGGTGTAATAATTGTCTTCATTAGGTCCCTAAAATCAAGGCAAATGATATGCAGTATTCTGCTCCCAATCGCTGCATCTTAATGGAACCTGTTTGTATGGGAAATAAATATTGAGACAGCTCAGGGCATGTTCAGAAGCCTAACTCCAAGTTTCTTAGGAAATTCAGTGAAATAGGAAAGTATTTAGTTAAATAAAGAGTTTTTCATGTGAGAAATGTTTTGGATATGATTTTGGACTTTAGTTTTGGACTCAGTTCTCTCTAAGGATTTTATTAACTATCACCTTACTCTCTCAATACACTACAGAGGGAGTTTACTGCATAATGCAGGATTCTAGATTCTATTCCAGTGGTTGACTGCCTAAAATATGAGATGTTGATTTTGGGTATTGATGTCCTTGACTGGCTGTATTTCCAATATTAAGAGACTGATAGGAAAAGTCTCAGCGACTGAGGAAAAAAATATGAGACTATTACACACAAGTGAAAACAGGAGGCTTATACAAAGTACAGCTTTAACTATAATTTTTATGGTCAGAGTACATAGGGTGTTCTGTCCTCTGAAAATATGAATAAAGGTGTCACTTTCTTCATCTGGCAGTCACTCATGGTTTTGATGATAGAAGAGTGACTGTTTATATATAAGGTCCTTTTGGACGGTTTCTTGAAAGGCTCAGTTGCTTGTAAGGGTAACAAAACTTGCAATAAATTACAGTTGCCATGCCAGCCTCTTTCTTTGATAGTATGCCTTATATGTATATGCGTGTACAATAAGATGAACCCTACACAATTTCTCTGCCCACTGTATTTTAATAACCATTATGAACTGGAGCTACAGTGTAGATTTGGGGCTGTTATTGCCACAGGTTGGCTATTTCTGTAATACAATGTGCCACATAGAGCAGCTGATGATCAATTAATATTTACTCTGTTATGTGTTTTGCCACCTCCCACCCACTTGTAGATTGCAAGAACAGGTCCTTGACTTGTATCATTTTATTTTGCATATAGTGCATCTTCTTTTCCAAAATGCCCACCGCAGTCTTACAAAAGAGAGGAGAGTCCATTTCCCCAACTGACAAGTGTATTAACACAATAGATGGGACTCCTTTCAGTTTTGGATCACGTTTGCAATTTTTTTTCTCCATGTAAATTTGCAGTGAGGAGGCTTTTTGTAGTAGCTGATCTCTTCTGTAAAGTGTCCTAGACATTAGATCCACCCATTTTTCTCTTAATTCTTAGTGTGGAGCACTGACGTGATGAATTAATTTTGCTGAGGTTTTGGCCAGTAATTCCTTGTGTACTTTTGAGGATATATCCTTCATGGTGGCAAGAATGAAAATTACAAGCTTCCAGAACAGTCAGACCTAAACATCTGTCCAAGTAACACAGGAAATTATCCATCTCCTCTTGTTTCTAGTAGTTCTGGGTAAATTCCTGAGATGAATTTTCCCTCTAACACCTGGAGTGCATTTGTAACATTAGATATGGCTCTGTTCCAACAGTACAACTACATCATCTTAGAGAAGTTCATGCAACTAAATGTAACTGCTTCTGATAATAAAAAATGCCTCCACATTTTTATTGGAACCATTTGTGTATACAACATTCAATTCTGTTGATGTTCAGATTAACTATACCATTATTTAGAGCCATGGAAATGTTTCCTTTCTCACTGTGTAATAACCTTTTGGTTGATTTGGCCCCAATGGGAGATTTAGCCTAAAGTGTATACTTGGAAAAGATAACATCTGTGCCTGCAAAAACCTTGCAGAATAACTTTGAGAAAAGGCAATTAAATAATGTAGAACATTTGTGACTATATAAACGCCATGAGGGATTCCTGATAGAATCAGGACCTTTGTGACATAATATCAATGGCAATATACAGTCTTTAACCACCAATTTCACAAAAGACTTAGAGTATGAGTCTCAGTAAAGAGGAAGCATTTCAAATGAGCATTCATGCAAACAATTTGAATGTTAAAATACCATTTAGTTAGAGAAATAAGGAATAATTTAAATATCCTAGTGGGAAGACAAATTATTATTCATCTTCACAAAAACGATGATTTACAAAGAACATCAGATCCTCCTGCTAAACCAGCGCATGAGTGGGTATCTAACTTATTAAGAAACTGATTCATGCTTTTTAAAATATGGAGAAAATTTGAAAATATATTAGCTTTTAATCTTATGTCACATAATTACAGAATATATGAAATTAAAATTCATGTTAAGAAGTGGAATAGGTGACTTTTTGTCTTGTGGAATTTACACAGGTACTTGATGTTAAGAGGAGTTAAATTTTAGTATATCACAAGTATATCACAAAGACACCATCATTTAACATAACATTTGTGTAAAATGTGGCTTTTTAGAACTATAGTTCAATCTAGTATTACCCTTATCCTAATTTATATTTCAACAGAACAGGTTCTGAGATAGTAAAGCATATTACTTGAGATCTCAGTCTTGCAATATTTTACACACATCATTAGCTTCAAGCATACAACTACTTATGTTGCACATAATACACAAATGTGTGTATGTTGGATCAAGACATGAATCAGTACAGTGGGCCAGATTCTGAGTTATGATTTGGCACACAGTATAGTTGCATATTATATATATATTGTAGGTATATTTATGTTCGTAAGTACCTGTTCCTAGCTAGAATTTTCAAAGCTAGTTGAAATAAGCCATATTCTAGAATCAGGCCTATCTGGCGCCTCTTTCCCTCCTTTGCTGTTTAATTCAATCCTGTTTATAAGGAATAGAAGACTAAGATGGGTCTATAAAATAGGAATTTCTAGAATGAGGATCCAGGATTAATTTATAGTGTTCAAATCAGGGTGTAGCAGATAAGATTCAGCTTGTTTAAGTGTAAGTCTCTAGTACCATTTTTAGGGCCTTAGTGTATGGGCACAACTTCTGTAGGTCTTATGTCATGTGTGCTGCCTGTGAATATCTCAAATGCCATATATCACTTCAAACTATACTAGATACCTATGATTAGCTGGCTGAACTGAGCTCACTATTCCATGTAAGCACCTACACTGTGGACCTGTAAATTAAGGCAAGGCAAATCCCACCCATACCTCAAACCAGGACACTATAGTAAACTTAGACAATGAGGAACAATCACCTCAAATTGGTTGTGGGTGATCTTAAGCAAAAGTCACCCAAGTTACGTATGCTCATCCTACTTAGATGTTTATATGATGTATATTGTTAATGTCCAGATAGCACAGATTTAAATTCAGTGCAAGAGCCACTTAGCTCTGAAATAAGCAAAATAAAGCTGTGCTTCCATGGTTCTATCTAGCGGCTTGATGCTGCCAACAGCAGGGCTTCTTGTTCCTCCTCTCTCTTTCCTTGTTCCTCTGTCCTTCCACTTCCCTTTCCAGCTGTGCAGTTTCACCTCTTTCTCCACGCCAAGTACATCCGGATACTGCCAGGATTTTATTAAAATCTAATTTAGCTGAAAACAGTGCTGTCTTGTCTTTACAATTTAGTTTTTCATTGATTTAGAGCACTGAACAACTTCACAGAGGAGTCCAAAAAGAGTCAGATACAGCAGCTGAAATGGAGAAAGGAAGGGAAGGGAAGGGAAGGGAAGGGAAGGGAAGGGAAGGGAAGGGAAGGGAAGGGAAGGGAAGGGAAGGGAAGGGAAGGGAAGGGAAGGGAAGGGAAGGGAAGGGAAGGGAAGGGAAGGGAAGGGAAGGGAAGGGAAGGGAAGGGAAGGGAAGGGAAGGGAAGGGAAGGGAAGGGAAGGGAAGGGAAGGGAAGGGAAGGGAAGGGAAGGGAAGGGAAGGGAAGGGAAGGGAAGGGAAGGGAAGGGAAAGGGGACAAGTTGAAACTCATTGTTTTATTAAAGGTGATATTTTGAATTGTGTTTTCATTTAACATGGAGAGCTGATTCTCCTGACTTTTAGCAAAGATACCTGGTTCACTGGAACCACAAAGGAGAGGGTTTGCTCTTCCTTTCCTCTCTCCTCCTTTTCACTTTCTCATTTGACCACATTGTGACCTGATCTAATTTTCTAAAACAATTCCTGAAGTTTTCTACAGTTTTAGTGAGGTAAATCAGCTCAGTGAAGGGTCTGACAAGGGCCTCTGAAAGATAAAAGAAGGAAAAATATTGCTTAGCCGGAAGCAAGGAGGAGAGAGCAGAATGGGAGAGGGAAGGATGAGAACCAGAGAAAAGGAAGGAGTTAGATTCAACAAGGAGGAACAAGGCTTCATCTTTAGTCATCGATGACCCATGTGCCTGGGTCAGATGCACATGAAATCATAGACTTCATTTGTCTCAACCTATTTTGTGGAACTTCATCTTCGATGGAACAGTAGAAGGAGAGAAATGAGATTTTTTACAACTCATTGTGGAAATGTTAATTAGTCACTACATTACATGAGATGTTATCTAATCTAACAAAGAGATATCCCTAAGCAAGTGAAATAATGCTTGCTTTAATTAAGAAGAATAAGCAAACTGTCTCCTGGATAAGGAGGAAATAAAAGTTTTGGGAAGAAAGATTATATTTGTCTGGATCCTTGGAGGATTTCAGAAGGGAGATTAGTTACCACAATTCAGTGAGAAAATCTAATCTATAGTTAATGCAAAGTATGCAGAAAGAGGGAATACCTCAAAGACATGAAAGGTCGCAGAAAATCAGATGGATAAGGGGGAGACAGAGCATACACAGGTCAATTTTATTGTTCTTCTATTTTTTAATTTATGACTTCCATATATATTTGTAACACTGATGTATTTTAGATGTTGTGGATAATTAATTTTATTTAAATTTGATATTAATTAAGTTTAAATTAGGAACAATTTTATTGTAATTACATAACAGCATTTCTAATGCAAGAATCAGGCAAATCTATAGATGATGTTTCTTGGACTTTTTACCAAGGAAATGAAGTGTAAGTTACTTAAACAAGTAATTTTAAGAAGAAACAAGTAACTTTATCTAGTAGAGTTTCCACAGAACTCAAAGAGTTCTCAAAGAGTATTCCCCCATTTGCCTTGCATTGGCCAGCTGCATAGCTGCCATTATACAAATCTGGAGGGTCAGAAGACCAGCAATAACTAAAAAAACAAAGTGGTGTGTAGGGAGATGTTGTGCTGCATATCTGAAATCAAAGGGCCCTCTAACAGTTTGCTACAGACTTTATTATTCTTTCTCAAGTTGAGAGGAGAAATAGAACATAGAATATGGAAATACTAGGATGAAGATTAAAATGCAGGAACAGATTATCATTCAGTTTAGTGCTCAGTATTTATTATACCACAGCTTAGATGCTGTCTTGACCTCTGAAGAGAGATCCTCCAATTCTCAAGCGTCTGACATCCTGATTTTGCTATGAAAGCCTATAAATTGAACCGATTTCCCAAGAACAGCACTTCATCCATTGTGAGAGAAGCCAACAATCTTAAGATCATTATTCCTTTTCATTAAATGCAAGTAAGATGTATTCACACAGGACTTTATTACATGGATACGTGTAGTGTACATGAATTACAGGATATCTAACATGCCTTTTACTTCCTGAAGCCTTTTTCTGTTACAAATATTGAATGGTATTCAAGATTTGTTCAATGGACCAGGCCAATTGTATATAAAAGCTCCAGGATGAAAACCAGGGCTGATACTTCCAAAATTCTGGCGCTCAGAAACCTTTTAAAAAGGGAAATAATTTCTGCTGGTATAAAATTTCCAGACATTCTGAAATTAACACCTAGTGGAGCTAGAAGTCATCACAAACCCTGCCACCCCTTCCTGAAAATGAAAGGCACCTGCCTCCCACCATGACTTCTCCAGTGTAGAAGTGTGTCTCTTGATTTTAGGGCAAGACAGAACAAGAAACATTCAAAATGAAGCAACACATGTGCTCTCCTTAAAGACAGAATGAGAGAATACATTTGTGAACAACACATTTGTGACAAATGTTAGTACCATTGCTTAGAATACTATTGGGCACACTCATACAAAGAAAAATAATATAAAATAGGGATTTCTACAGTATAGAAAAAATGCTGTCATTATTACTGCTCAATAAATATTTTTTTTTATTGCAATCAGTGGCCATGTATTTAAAACTTAAGATAATGCTGGTTAATGGACTTACATGAAAAATAGTTGCAATAACTTCTGACAAATCTGTATCTAACAGTTGCTTGTAAAATCTATTTTACACATGTAAAGAAATTAAGAATACTTGCAGGGTTTTTTTTAGGGGAAGCTAACATCTGTGGTTAGGATTATAATTTCAATTCACAGAGGGAAACAGGTTAAAACTGAAAACATTTCCACTTGTTAGGGAAGTAGTGGTATGTTTATTTTTATTCCTTTTTATTCCTTTTTATTCTTCAATATTTTTATTTTATTCATTTCCTGATTAAATTCTTCACCAATTATTATTTCTACACTGCACCAAGAGCTAATGTTTTTACAAGTTATAGGTGAGCCCAGGATATTAAAAAGACATTTAAGTTGCTCAGTTACATCGTAGAAAAAAATTTCTTATCTTTTGGTAGTCAAACCTTGCATCTGTTGATACCTGAATTCTCCAGGACTCTATTCAGAAGATGAAAAGACGAGCTTATCCTCCTTTGTAATTTCACAATCCAGCAAATTTTTACTAATCAATTTATAATATATTATAATTTTGGGGTTGTGGGTTTTGCTTGTTTGTTGCTTAGTTTGGGTTTTTTTTTTCCACATTGTGGCTCACTTCAGATAAATTTCTTAAATATTTTAACTTTTATTTTGATCTAAAAATTTTACATAACATTTTTACTGCCTCTTAAAGCAGTCGAAACAAAAAAATAAGAACTACTCTGTGTTCTTGGTTTGATTCTTGGACTGTTTATCCTTTTTATTCTAAACAGTCCCTTGATAAAAAGCAGAAATAACTTAAAGCACAACAAATTTAACACAGTGCTGCAGTTTTCTGGATGAGTTGTTTAAATATTGCGTTAGTAAGCCTGTGTTTCCACAGCAGCCTAAACCAATGTAACTACTGGCTGCTGCAGTCCCGTCCTCTGCTGTATCTCTTATTCATGTGTTCCACCTCCTTTCTTGAGCTGGCTTTGGGGTTTTCTGGGTCTTTCATTCACCTGTTCTATGTTCAATGCCACAAAAATCACTATTATATATATTAATGCCACAAAAATCACTATCCTCTCAGGAGGAACCAACAATAACTGTATTGAGTACCAAGAAGGATGTATCAAACCACATTTGAGATTTCGGTTAGAGCAAAATTACAACAGCTGGCAGCTATCGACTCATGGCCTGCATCAGGATCTGACTTTCTGATTTTTCTTCTCTACTCCTGAGTTTTTTGACTCTTTGGGGATCTAAATTCAGCCAAAAAGGGCAATCTTCTATCTCATTAGAGAGAATTATCTGAATCTCCCCAAACTGTGGTAAGAATTTAGCCTAGGCTTTCCTCTTGCCAGTGACAACTTTTACTCTATTTTGTCATCTAAAAGACTAATGATTTCTGTTCTTTCCCCACCAAGTTTTTAAATGAGAAGGGCTATGCCTTGTGCTGAGCTCTGTGCTGGCAGATTTGCTAAACCTGTTCAGAGTATGCTAAGTGGATTACGACCCATACTTTGGGCCTGAACATCATCACGGCTCACATGAGAGCACCTCTCTTCTCAGATACTATGGATCTTATTTATTTAAATGCCTGGTGCTCAGTTTTGCTGCCAAATGAAATTGGCACCAGTAGGATATAATCTCTTCCAGGACTATGGGAAACCAGACAGTAAATTTTCTGAATATCTCTCTGACTTAGGCACCTAATTCAGCCTAAGTATCCAAATCTTCCCAATGTTTTCTCAAAGCAAACAAACAACGGTCCTGGATTTGGGATGGGCTGCAGTTGCTGCTCTAGAGACCCTTTGGAATGAAAGACATCGGCTGTGTGAATGCTTTGCACAGTGCTGCTCTGCACTCTGGCTGAAAGCATTGGTCTAAAACAGTTGATCCTTTGCTTTCATGTATCATCCAGGCACAGTTTTGGGGGAAATTGTAACAGAGATTATACCAAATTAAAAAACTATTAAAGGTTTAAAGTGAACACACTGGATTTACTAATACATAAATCTTTGAATGACCAATAGTTTCCTATTCCATTGGTGTAGGTACAGAATAATTTTATAGGATACCAGCATTAGATGACTCCTTACTAGCATAATGTTGACATTGTAATTGATATTTTAGTACAGTTTGTTTTCGACTTCCTCTCTAATATCTCTTTCTATAATTTTTACAATTTGGGGCGCAAGGTATTTTTGGGGGTTTTATTGGTTTTGTTCTGGTTTTGGTTTTGGTTTTGGTTTTAATGTACCATCCATATAAATAAAAGAAAAAGGAAGCCGTTTGAGACAATTTCATTGAATTATCCCAATAATGGTATTTAGTGATTTAAGGAAATTAAGTGGTGGTTTATACAGCAGGATATAGAACATAGTGTTGATAAGCAGACAAGTTCATTTCATTCTAATGAGTTAGCTTGCTGTATCACTGATATTTGTTTTACCATTTTATTGTGACATACCATAATAACCATAAAAGCTTACTGAGCTGCTCATGTTAGTGAAATGGCAAAAAACCCAGCACATACATAGATATTTAAAACCACACACACAAACACCCCCCACACACATGTATTTTTACACATATATTTATAGCCATATACACATACACATATATATATAAATATTAGCATGGAAAAATGTTGTTGTTGTGGTATACATTGCATCTGAACTCTGCCTGAACTGTGTCTGTGTGATTCTCAGTGTTTGAGGACAAAGAAAGTAACAGTTCACAGTGTATTGGGTTTGCCTTTGAAACAATACCACAAAACTATTGACAAAAGGCTCACCTAACAGCAGAGCTGAGATTAGGTGCTGAGGGTTATTGTCTTCCTCTAGTCTCAAAGCTATGTGAAATGTCAGTTAATTGAAAATGGTAATTGTTCCACATAACAACATCAACTGTTTCATTCCAGGAAATGTGCTGCTCTTAAATTAATAGCCATCGATCCAGAGGTATTTCATGATTCTTCTCCATCCTTTTCTCAAATTATCCAGCTATCAGTCCTTAGGACAAAACCTATTTCACCATTTTTATTGACCATTCTTTACCGAGTGACCTGGCTTCCTGTTCAGATAGACTAAAATAGGTCTATCCATCTGAATATATGTCAAGCAGACCGAGCCACCTAACTTTCAAAACACCTGCTGCTTCTTACTATAAATACTCAAAATGAAAACAGTTAGTAATAGTATAGAGCAGTGACATGGTTACTACTGATTAATACAATGGACTACTCTCTTATGCTGGTAAATTGCTTTTGTGATATTAAAAATTGTTAAAGTTCCATTCAATAACGCACTTCAGTCAAACATAAATCTCATTTTGATTTCTTATGCAGGAATAAGATAGCTGGTGGTTTTGTTTGCCAAAGGAATATATCATTATTACAACCTACCTGAGTAAAAAATGGCAATATGTCTCATTATTACATAAAGGACATTTGCAAAAGCTTTGGCATTACTTAGCTGCTATTTTGAAAACTTAATAGAGGAATTAAGTGGTGCAGAGGTATTCTTTTGTTCCATTATATAGACAGTTTTCATTCCTTGTGTATTTGATAAAGTGGTCATTAATAAAACCCAAATATATCATTTACATACGCTGTTGAAAACATTTACAGAGATACAATTCATAATAGTTTTTGTGTCTGTAGTTTTGTCAATTTTCAGTCTAATCAATTTAAAATTTATTTTTACAATCAATCATAAATTCTATCAATCTAATAAATTATTTGAATCAAATTATTATTTATAATAATATGAGAAGACTCATATTTTTCCAAAGAAAAAAAATTTTTTCAAATTTTGCATTTCTGTTCTAACTTGGAACAATTTCCCCTTTGCTGGTATATTAAAAATTGTTGTTTATTTCTTCATAACATTTAAATTCCAGAGTGAAATTTGTTTGAGTAAAAGAACGATGAAAAAGGCAGACAGAAATATAAAGCTTTTAAATAAATGTATATTAATATTTTGTTGTTCAGTGGTCTAGAAAATGCCTCCTTTAATCTCAGCACAAAACAGTGTACGTTCTGTGTTCAAGGGCTTTTGCTTACAGGGTGTTGCAATTTAATGTAAACTCCAACAATTGCTAGGAGAAAAGAAAAAGAAGTCTTATATAATATGAGATACCTTTCTGTTCTTTCAAAAATAATGTGTTTGGTTGCAAAGACCTTCCATGTATGATCTTAAGTTGCTGTATTTTTGTCTTCTTTTATTTATTAATAGACAGTTTTATATTAGAAATGGAAAAGAAAAATCTGCTTAAAGTTTCTAGGACAGCTACAGTATAAAAATCAATTGAAATTACATTGCAACATAACATACATAATGAATTCAGTTGTTATATACCAGGTTTAATGCTCAATCTGGTTTATAGTTAATCTAATAAAAAGGTAAGGGAGCCAGGGAATATTTTAAGAAAAAATTTACAGCAGCTCAGAGAGGATGGAAAAGATCCCCAGGCATATGGTGCTAAGTAAATGAAAGTGAAAATGACTGTTGTGAAGGATCAAAAAGGAGTCAAAAGAATTAGTCACAAAAGGTGGGCACCTTATTGCACCATTTATGCCTGTGGCCATGAACATGTGCACAGTTCATCCCATTTCTTGCCATTTTATACATACTTTCTCCTTGAGCAAATTTCAGCCACGTAGTTACAAAGTAAGTGTGAACCAGATATAATTGAATGAATGATTTGGTGGTTATGTGAAGCAGGCCAGTTTTGAATTGGTTATGAAAGCAAAAGTTCCTTTTCAAGATCAAAAGTTATATTTTCTATTTTTTTGGCAGATCCTGTGTCAGCTATTTGTCTCTATGCTCTATTTCATTCTGTTTCAAAACCTAAGCTTGCCCATGTTTCATTCATCTTGTTGGTTAAAAAATGTACAAACGATGTTTCAAATTACTTAAACTTCAGCATCATCCTTCATGTGTCACTTCAAGTTATTCCATCAGGTTGCCAGTTTATTGAGAGCTTTTGGAAATTTGAACCACTTATGCAAATTTGTACAGCCTTGAGACTCGATTCGGATTATCTGAAAATGTTTGAGTATGTAAGCACAGCTCTAAGTGTGCTGCTCTCATTAATAAGCCTTGCAGATCAAAGCCATTTCCGGCCTTTGGAGCTTTATCTCTTTAAAGCTTATATTAGCAGCGAAAGGATGTCTTTCTCAAACTGATTTCACATTAAAATATCATAAAAATAACATTAATTATAGAGATGAAGATTACAGATGTAGATAACAGCTAAACATTGGAAGTGCTAAGCAAATCTACAAGATAGCAGTAATGACTTAATTAAAACAAAATGTGTCTGTATTGGAGCACAGCAATAAAGAAAAAGTGGCATTCCACAGCAAATAGTAACAAAACCAGGAACCATTCAGCCACAATATGTAAGAGTAGCACGTAATAGATTGGCTCAGGTAAGTATAAATTATGCCAACCTTAAATGTTAACATTCTAACAGCTGCCAGAAATTTAGAATACATTGCCTTTTGAGTGCCAGGTAGTTTACAGGGTAACTACCAATTACCCAAAAACTGAGTTATATCAGAAATGACTTAATGTTTCCTTTCCTCCCATGGCCAAGCTGGCTCTGATACCCTTGCAATAGACTTCATTAACTCTGCTCCCTGATTGGAAGGGAAGCTGCCCTTGCCCAGTTATCAATGGGCTGAAACAACCTCAACAGGGATCGCTGCAAAGTTGATGCCAAGAAGTAGAGTTACATCAAGGCCTGTCCACACTGGGTGACATTCTACCTGGTGCACATGGCCCACACTTGGCCCATGCACAACTTAGCTCCTGTTCAAGTTTGTTTTGAAGAAGCCCTTTTATGTCTTACTCTATATGTGCTGAAAATTCAAACACCAGTAATTCATATGCAACAATATCAGTGTTTCAAAAAATACCTGAAATTCCTGTAACAAAGGTTAAAGGGAGCAGCATTTTCTCTCCCTGGTGTGGAGGGGACAAAAAGAAGCCTCCTTTTGTGTCAACTCTTTCTACTTAGTATTTAGATGGAAAAATGACACAGAACCATTCTCACTGGAGATACAAATAATACACGCAGTTATTGTAAAGATCATAACTACCACTTTTGCTGCCCTGCTCCTGTCAAACCGTAAGACCTGATTCACGGAAGTACATAATCCTAAAAAACGTCTTTTTTTGGAAACATCACATAGCACTTGCTTTGTTTTAAACATGCACTTAGCTTCATGTTAATGTCAAAGAGAAGGAGTAATAGCCTGTCTCTCTGAATCATGGTAGCAGAAGGCGTGTGCTGCATCAGTCCACACTGTTGTCTGTAAGCAAACTGAGTATCCATTTTATGTCTTGTGTTGATGTTGGCTAAGTAGAATGACATCAAAGAAATTAAATTAAGATTAGGGTTTTACTTCTGGTGGAACTTGCATAACTTTGATGGTACTCTGTAGTTGTTTAATACTAAGAGAGAAAAAAGAGGGGTTTTAGTTTACATGTAGTTTACATATTACTTTTATTAGCATTAGTTTGGAGACCCATATTAAATATTACTATTAATATAGAAATCTGTGCTGAATAAGATTTTTTTAAAGTGAAAAAACTACATACTGTATCAAACACACAAATTATCATTTAATTAATTAATATCTTTCCTTCTCTAAAATATATAGATATCTTTATCTGAGAAATAAAAAAAGTCTTTGCTTATGTATGTGTCTGCCTATTCAGGTTCACGTATTCTATTCTGATATAATTAAAAATTATCTTTATGTGGGAAATATCTAATTACCTTTACAAAAGATAATGTAATTTGAGTCCCTTACTATAAAAAACTTCATATTTCTATTTGCAAAAGTATGCTCTGGAAAATGTCGGTTTAAAATTACAGAAAATTTATTTCATGTAAAACAGGAGTTACTTTATTTTAAAAAAAAGGGCACTTTTGATCATTAAATTTTCATAAAGGTTGATCTTGCAGTCATTATCTAGAGTCATACACAATTACTTGAAAATTCAGAGAAAAGCTCCATATGACTGAGTGAACGAAGCAGAAGTTAACATCACTAGCTAGTGGAAATGGTGCAGATGCAGCCTGCATAGCTAGGTATGAGTTTAGAGAAATAAAAGAGCAAATTATAAAGAAATACGAAAAATGAGAAGAATTTTTTGAATCCTGTCTGTAAGTGAATGAGAAGGTAATGAAATTATCTCTGCTGAACATGTGCCAAAGATGATGAGAATTAATGGTAGCACCCATCAGTTCTGAGACTGAATATGCAAAACACGCAGCATCACCACTACCACTGGGAGCACCCTCTCTGGAATTCACCTACTCTCAAGTAAATTTCAGTTTTCCATCAGTCTTTATTGTTCAGCACAATTACTTTGCCAGGGTATCTGAACTGCATGTTCTTTTTCATACTAAGTAAAAAGGTCCAATTTTCCTACCTTTTAATATTCAGAGTGTCATCTTAGTGAGAGAATTAGGTTTATGCTGCAGCATAGTCTGATGGAATATTAAGTAGATTCCATTCAATGCCTACTTCAGAGCTACTTCATTTCCAAAATATCATGAGGCATAAGTTAATTAAATTACATAAATTTCAGGCAGTGATGGAAGAAGCAATATTTGATATAAATAGCTGTAAGTTTTTACTGAAACCCCTATTAGAAAAAAAAAAAGTGTGGTGACATATCATCAGTGTAATTAACAGTCTTTTTATAAGTCTAGGGGGAAGACAGATCAAAAGTAGGTTAGCTGTTCCTGGGTTGGTAAGCAGGACCAATGTTGTTTCTTCTTTCCACACCTGTAGGGCAGAACTCATTCATAAGTCAGGCAGGAAAATTTAATAATGTACAATCTGATATTAATTGTGCATATACTCATGGGTCACAGTAAAGAGTTTGTCAGAGTTGGCAGTTTGCCGCAGGTGTTTAATGTCACATGATTCATAGTAATGACTTGAAGCTCCCAAGTATCTGCAACTAAAAATAATTCTGCTCTGTGCAAGTGCCCTCCAGAGCAGAGTGGCTATCTGTCAGCACAAGACAGTGAGTAGCAATTGACTCTAGTTAGCACCATCTATGAGCCATTTCTCTAGGATAAAAAAGTGATAATGGCCAACTTCACCATTAGAAACCATGTTCTTTACAATGGGTTAATTTTTAATATTTTTCCTTACTAGCAACATAAAAAACTAGTATCTATCTTTATCATAAAATTGCAAAAGGCCCTATAGGCGAGACTTTAAACACAAAAGCAATTTTTTTAAGCATCTTCGGCCATATTTTCTAAGACAGAAGCTCCCTTCTTTTTCCCACTTATTTCCTTAATTGAAACTGGAAGCTTTTCCTTGGGCTTCAATACACATCATGCCCAAAGAAAACGATGGGATGAGGGGCACTGGAGATTTTACATAATTGACAGTGCTAAGCACATTTAAAAATCCAGTCCTTTGAGATTTCACAGTTGACCTAAAACCCTCATGACAACTGTCTTGATTGTAAAATTTCTAGTACAACTTCTTGCTTCCAGTCCTGCTTAGAATTGAGAAGAGCTATAACACAAAGCTGAAAAAAAATGGCAGAAAGAGTTTAAATGTCTACTAATATGAAAAATACTGATCCTTCATTACTTTATTTTTTTAATAGGAACCATAGAAAACATTTTTATTTCACATGAGCCAGCTTGCTCAGCCCAGCACAGACCACGGAATAATTTACTGAATATATTCTGAGATCCCATTTTCTAACTTATAATTTTAAATTTAAAAGACATTTCTGAGCATACAATAAATTTATAATCATAGCTTTGTATTCAGAAACGACACAACTAAGTTTAAAAATACGTCAAACAACGAAAGGATTTTCAGTGTGAGAGTTTCTATAGCACAGTAATAGCTAGCCAGACTTCAAGGATGTGTCTATATAAGGCAGACAAGGACCCCTTGGTGTTCAAAGCATATAAAGAAGATACCTTCCAGCACCTACCTCTGTCCTGCCAACACTGGCAAGCAGAAACATGGTAGAACTGCAGCACCTTTGGCAATTAGACTTAGTGTCTGCAAAAGTACAATAAATCCAGAATATCCTATAGCAAGACTGCACATCATATTTGCAGTGAGGTTGTGTCAGTGTCCCTGCAACACAGGAGGTACCTTCTCCAGCTGTGCACCATGTCCATTCACTTGAGGTTGTTGGAAACCTGTTGCCTTGTTTCCAATGGAAACCTAGACATCTGCACATCTTCTGGACATGTAGAAACCTGGAAGATCTTTGCCCAAAGATCAGTGCATAAACCTGACATTCTGTTAAGACAGGGAGGGTACTCAGGGCTAGATTCAGACACTCAAATTTATGTGCCAGAAGTTGAATCTCGCTGCAGGTGTCTCAGTCACAAGATTTGCATATGTAGGCTCCAGGCAATGGGAAGGGGAAGAAGTGCCACCAGAAGGCCATTTGGAAGTCTAGCTTAAATACCCTGAATCTCTCTGTTCTAACTCTCTTGAGCAATGTTTTAACAGTTACTATAGTACGTATGAAGAGGAACGTTATTGACCACAAGAAGCTCCCCCAGCTGGGAAGGAAAAATATAAGTTGAACATTGTACCACAAAGCTCTTTCAAGCAGAGGAGACAAACAGATTCATGTTTTCCTTTTCAGATGAAAGCATGAATTCATGCTACTCCTTATACAGTGCATGTAATTTAGAAAAGTTTCCTCTTTCAGCTCCCTCAATAGTTACTTGGAGGTGATAAACCACTGCAGAGATTTTAGGTGGACTAACTTGTTTCCTGAAGGGATGACTGTAGAGGAAAACCTTGGTGATTAAAGCTCTGAATTAGACACTTCAGTTAAGAAGATTGCATACAAGCTAAGGAGATTTTTTAAAAAAAAGTATAAAACATCACAGCTAAGAGAAGGTATTAATACAGTATATGAAAAAAATACACATGAACTGGAAATTTTTTCATCCTGATGGAAATTTTTTTTCCTAATATAAGCATAATTTTAGAGATCTCTCAGGCTGCCAAAATTTTGGAATTATATCTGTATATGTACCCAATTTTTCATCTGATTTGCAAAATACTTGTTACTGGTTATTCTAAGCATTCTTTCCTACCACCGTGAGTTGGGTCACACAAACCATGAAATCAGTCTTAAAATGGTTATGGTCTGAGAGAGAGTGGAAAGGTAAATAAGTACTGCCTGGTCTTTGCTAGTGAAGTTGATGACATGAAACATGTTACTTACAGATTTTGACAAATTTTATATGTGTGTGTGTGTATATATATATTTATTTTTTTAAGGGTCTTTTTTGATGTGAAACTCAATGTGAACTTTAAAAAAAGAAGAGGGGAGGTGGGAGAAATGATTAATGGTCTTAATGAATATGTAGAACAGGAGAGATGGAAAGGTTACAAGTTAAATCATTTTTCTGCCTGCAAATGCAAATAGTTCCTCATACAGTTGGTTATGCAACATTGAGGCAGGAATATTTGCAAATATTTTCACAAATCCTATCCAAAAGCCACAAAATGCCAACACATACTGTTGGTCAGTAAACAGATTAGAAGACACAGAGGGCAGTGTGCAATTATGAGCCAAGGAAAGAGCCAGAAGGCAGCTGAACTCTCTTAGCTGCTGTTAGGGTAGACAGGAGGCAGAACAGAGCCAAGGAACCAAAGAAAACTGATGGGCTAATGTATTAGAGATCTGTGGATAAAAATCTTGACAAAGTCTGCTTTCACAGCTTCTACGTGCTAAAATGTGCCCTAGCCACCGGACTGCTAGTCTGTTGCTGTTGGAGAACTTGCTCCTTCTTATATAATCCTGGAAATTGTGTGAAGGTGAAAGCCTTCTTTGTTCAATGAAACACTTTAAGTAGTTTTTGATAAGAACAATCTAGTGGAATGAACTAACATATTTTGCTTGGATCTACTTTTGTTCTAACACTGTTTGTAATGTTTATAGGCAGGCTTTGCAGATGTGCTAGTAATCTAATATCAAATCAGAAACAAAAACTTGTGTAGACCAGCTGTACCATGGAAATGTATATAAAGCATTAGTGGCTACATCAGTATCTGGAGAACTGTATGACAATTTCAAAAATATTCTGAAGAAAGTAGGCGAGAAATATTCTAAAAGGTACATTGTAGACTGTGATCTTGTCGTAGTCTTCTGCAAGCAAAAAATATGGAAAAGGTTTGAAGATAATTTTGTAGATTGTCTTTAAGAGTGCATACGTTTGAATAATTTAATTTGGGAGATACTGAGTATACAACTTTCTTCCCTAGAAATGAGTTATATGTTCCATTAATATATGCATTCTTTTAATAATGAATTTACTCTGCTTGTGTAGCTCTAGCTACAAGGGTAGTTCAGTGCACCTGCATTTAACAGTTGGGTGAGAAGCAGATCATTTCAGAAGATCATTCATAGTGCCTCAGTGTAGTGTTTAACCTGACCATGACTGTTCTCAGAAGTCTGGCATGGAGTTATCCTTTGGAAGAAGAGGTACTACAGTCTTCATTTACAGTCTATCATTTACAGAGTTGGAAGTATGTAAGCCTACTCTGGGTGCAGCAAAATCTGCTGGCAAGGAAATATTACCTGGGAGCAGGTGTCTACTGGTAGGAAAAGTAAAGACAGAAAACAGAAGTCACCATAATCTAGACTTCTAACAGATGATTCTAACAGATCCAGTCATGGCTTGGGTCATATTTGGTAGATCCTTAGCCAGCCCACCTCACTGAGTGGTCAGACTACTATTTCATCTTTGTACCCCTGCCTAAAACAATCAGGTTAATCCTAATAAAAATTGAATAGAAAACTTACATGTTCAAATAATTTCTCTTGATTCTTAAAATTTGCATTCCATTTCCCTTGCAGTCAATTTTTCCACATGACCAAAGCAAAGTAATGTGAATTCATCATTAGATCAAACTTTCCCTTCATGTAAAAGGGGCAAATAAATATTCCCAGGAAATTTATGGTGTTACAAAGCTCTTTTCTCTTCTGAACATCAAAGTGAGAGAGCTGTATGAGTAATAAACACCTCAAACTTGATATTCCTACTTGATAATAGTTTTGACTTCACAGTTAGTGACAATGGCTTTGAGTGTAAATCTTCAAACCCCACATTTCTAGAGACGTGTGAAAGCTGCTTCATGGAATAGCATGTGCATGGACAGAACAGTTTAGTCTTTGGATGTCCTGATAAGGAAGTTACATTGCTATGATGGTGCACTGGCTTTTGGAACAACTTCACCTCATAATCATTTTGCAGAAGAAATAGATGGTTTAAACATTATATTTGTAGTACCCACCTACACTCCATTAATTATTGTATTATGTGTTCTTAACTTACCCTGCAGATAGAGCACTTAAGTTTGCACTTCATAATAACTATGTGGAGGAGTTACAAAAATCACAATTATATGACATAAGAACTAAGTGAGGAATAACACTTTCTATTGTTATTTCTCCTTACATAAATACACAGTGAAGTCTCAAATGGAATTCATGGAGAGCACCCTAAAGGGAAACACTGATTTCTATAGCTGAGAGAAAATTACAGTAAGATAAAATGTTTTTTTGTTGTATACTCTCTGTATTATGGCTTAACATAACAGTTCACCAATGGCTGTGCAAAGTCTTGGAAAGGTCAGTTCAACAGAAAAAGTTTTGCAGACTGTGGGCAATGCTGAAAAACTTAATTCTAAGATCCTAAAAAACTATCCATTAGAATTCTTTAAAATAATTTTCTAATTAGTAACAGAATTGGAACAGATTTCAGTGGATGTTAGATATTTAGTTTAATAGAATCAGATCGTACTGTTTTAAAAATTCTCTACCCATTGCAGACGTTGTAACTCACTATAAGCTGTTCCTCTTGTCATTAAACATCCAGAGGTTTGGCTACAATGCAATCACAAAGTCTTCAAGAAGAAAATGAATCTACAATGATCCTGTATTATGATGACAAATAGCAATACTATTCTTCTCACGAAAGTGAGCTTATACATGCTTTTACAGTTTGTGAAGGATTTATTATGCTTGGCTGAACTTACATGGATAAAGTAGGATTCAGTCTGAATTTTAGCTGATACCTGACCTGGATCTTTTGATTTTCTTTCTTAGATTAACTCATCTTATCTAAGATTTTCTATTCTGTACATATTGTTAATGGTCTATATTTATTGTGGAATCTATGCTTTTGTGCTTGCTACCATTACATGATTTAAATGGCTACTCAGCAGATTTACCAGTTGAGATCTGATGTTTTAAATTTGCTGACATGGTGGTTTAAAAAATATTGGATAAGCCCTCATGTGTGTAGCAGGGCACTAATAGGAAGTCTTAGAATATATGTCTTTCCACTCTGGATCTGTGTATCAGTGTATGTCCTGGAGCACACGTAACAGAAAATCCCTTGAATGGTGGCGGATTTCCCATGTGTCTATCATATAAATAAATCTCATTTCTTCTTGAAACATTTTCTAGAGAGCACTGTAGACAAGCAACAAGCTGGTATAACTGACTAACTAGCTAGCCACAAGGTGGTCAAGTTCAGGCAGGGAGCTCAAGGAAATATGTCTCCATTGCTGCCTTGCTGAATTACGGATTGAAAAAAATCATCGGGATCCTGGAATCATGATACTATCATGTCAGATGAGGCAAGGACACTGCCCATTGTGCCCTTCCAGAATCTCTTAGCAGTCCTGTGGTCCATGTTGCACCTTTCATAGAATCATAGAATTGTTTAGGTTGGAAAAGAGCTTTAAGATCATCAAGTCCAAGCATTAACCTAGCACCACCAACTCCACCACTAAACCATGTCCCTAAGCACCACGTCTACTCGTCTTTTAAATACCTCCAGGGATGATGACTCAACCATTTCCCTGGGCAGCCTGTTCCAATGCTTGATAACCCTTTTGGTGAAGAAATTTTTCAGAATATCCAATCTAAACCACCCCTGGTGCAACTTGAGGCCATTTTCTCCTGTCCTATCGCTTGTTAATTGGGAGAAGAGACTGATTCCCACCTCGCTACAACCTCCTTTCAGGTAGTTGTAGAGAGTGATAAGGTCTTCCCTCAGCCTCCTTTTCTCCAGGCTGAACAACCTCAGTTCCCTCAGCCTCTCCTCATAAGATTTCACACACGGTGTTTTTGAACACTGTTTGTGCCTTGCATCAGACTTTTAATGTAAACAGAACATGCTCTGAATTGTCTTCTCTGCCCTTTGCAGCCTGCACACTGTGCCAGTTTTGTTGTCCAGCTTGTGTCAGTCTGTGTAAGAGTTAGCTAATGGGTCAGAGATTGCAGCCAGTTATTCTTAGAGCTGATCATCCTAATTCCAGAGTAATATTCGAGTAGAATGTTCCATCAGCAATTAATATTTTTTAATATTATTTCAGCTTATTTTCTATGCTTAATGTACTTCCTTAGAACATATCTGCTTACTCCAGAGATCCCTCCTGTGCCTTGCAATCTTGTATTGAGAATATGTAGCCCCTTTTAGAATCGTGAACCATGTAGGACAATGCTTATTTCAGGACTAAACTCACGGATGAATGGATTAATGCTGGGCAAGTAGGGCCAAACATCTCGATACCTTTTGTCGATTGGGACCTCATTACCTTTTTTGAAGATGCAAGACCTGTTTCAAAGTTTTTTATTTATTTTTTATTTTTATTCCTGATTGAACATACTATTTACCTATGTTCACCTTTTTGTGTGCGTCTGTGTTCCTACTGATTGAGAGTCCCATATTTGGGACAAGTTCTGTCACTTGAAGGGCACAGGAAATTCTCATAGAAGGGTAAATGTGCCTGATACATATACATCTGCATACATATACATAGACTTATCTGCTATGTATCCCATGACTGGGAGACATACAGCTTCATGATGATTTCGGTAACAAACAGAAATAGATACTTTCAGAGACTGCTTTCAGCAGAAAATCTATTTGCTGAGCCCAAAACGTTTTATTTTTATTTCTAAACTTTATTACTATATTTACCTCTACAGATTTTATAATACTCTGAAGTCTTTCATGGTTACATTCTTGTCTAGCTACCCTAGAGCTAGAGGCTCACCACACTTTTAGGCTTGGGTTGTGTCTGGTTATCACTAGTCCCTGATTTGTGCAACCCAAAAATTTTGGATCTGTGACTTTAGGGCAGACCACCTAGTAAAACAATTTTGGATAAGTATGCCAGATGAACCGCTTGTAAGATGCCAGAAGCAAATATGTCTAATACAGCCAGGAATAGCAGAGCACTTTTTGTCATGGAGTTGGGAACTTGAAGTACTTGACATGCTAAAGCTTGACTCCAGGTTCTGTCACAGGGAACCTGGACATCAAGAGTTTTCTTTGATTTTCAGCACTTTATGGGAGGTGTTTCGTATGCTCTTTATACAGGTACATATATATACGTCAGTAAGGAAACTGGCCATGAATTATATGGAAAATGCATTAGTCAAGTAATGCTAATGCCCCAATCAATTAGTGTTAGATTTGAGTACAACCATGTAGGTATGATTATGACCAGAAATCACTGAAAAAGTAGACAGAAAGTCCCAGGAACTCTGTTTAGACATACAAGGTCAGTACATAATGCAATTCTTGCACTGAAGAAGCAGAATGCCTTCACTAAATTGAGCAAGATTAGAGGATGGACAGCTCTATGTAAAAACAGATTAACAGGGCAGTAGCAAACAGCTTCACATTATCAGGATTGCCTCGAGAATGGAAAACAGCAAATAGCATTCTGTGAATTTGAAATTATTTTCCTAATGTTACTTTCCAAACGTACCTGTTTATCTGTCGACTGTAGGAATTAACACCACACTACCTAATGGCAAAGGATGACCTGTTGATTTATTTGAGGGATTAAGGCCAGTGTTACCATGTCTTTCACCATAAAAGGAGGAGGTGAGGGAGAAGAGGAAGACTTGTCATCCTCAAAGTCATAACAAAGTAATCTTAAAGGTACCATAGTCATTGCCATAATACGTGTTGTGGTCTAAGTTTAAAGGAAAAAATTATCTTTCCAGGGTTGGCAGACCATTAAGAATTCAGGACTTGTTCCTCTCTCTAATTTTGATTACCAGGTTATCTAGTTTGATTGCTCCAGTGTGGTTTATTTAGAAGAATTTTCAGTGTATGAAGAAGTGAAAACTTGGTCTTATATATGTGGCTCCAGCCAAAATCTCTAATTCCCAGTGTGATCAGGAAAAATACCTTTTTTGAATTTATAAGAAAATTAGACCCTGAGTGTTTGTGTATAGCAAAATAGTGTACCCACATGTAATATTTTGGAACCTGGATTGGAATCCATGAAACCAGACAAGTTTCCCAAAATTCTTGCTCAGGAAGACTCGTAGTAACTAGTTAACTCTGGCACCTAATGACATGTTAGTACAGAGAAGTGCAAGCATGACACATGGTCTCCACTTACACCTTGAGGAGGTGGGATGTAAGACAGATCCAGTCCAAAAATAGGTATATGCATTACTCCAAGTCTGTGCCTACATACAGAACAATCAGACTGACCTTAATAGGTCACTATTGTGGCTATCACCTGCAAGAGTTACAGTTACAGGCTTTTCAGACTGAAACTAGCTTGTCTTCTATCAGTTTAACTCATACTGATGGACTTCAGACAATCCCTTCAGATATTGACAGCTGGTTCTCTACATTCGCTATATGGCCACAGAGGAGGAGCACCTTGTGTACAAGGCAAACTGCCTCTATTTCTCACCTTCTATATTACAACTCTTTCTGAGGGATCAAAAGGTCTGGGTCCAATGCCTTCTTTAACCCAAACACATGTGATTCCTACCTCTCTGTCTGGAATACAGCTGGGATAGATGCACAGCTCAGGTTGATACTAACCATATTGCACAGCCAAGAATGACAGGAAGGTCTGGACCAGGGAGAAAAGTTGGAAAGCATAAATATAACACTGTAGACAGGTCTTGGGGACATACCAGGGCAAGAAATGGTCCTGCATTGTGACTGGTTCTTTTAATCTGTTTAGGAATTTTATTTGGTGGTTCTTTTGTGCAAACTATGTAAGTAATATGACACAGTAGTAATTGAGGCACCTGCAAAAACTCAAACAAACTGTAAGATGAAGGAGTCTGGATCACATTTTTAAGTGTTAAATTTCACATAAGTTGCACTTTATTATTATAATATGCTTTTGAATCTAGCCCTAAAATTCTATGGAAGAAAATAGTGCTCAGAAATTATTTTTAAGTTATTTATGACTTTCTGAGTACTATTCCCCTCTTTTTTTCCTCCCTCCTCCACATATGCTTCTTAATTAAAGGTCTTCCTTCTGGAAATTACAAGCTCCATTTAGTTTGGCCTAGAGTTTGGATTTTAAAGGGAAAAAATACATGTCCAAAGTCATTATTTAGTAATGTATACAGAAGTGTTTTGTAATTTGGTGCTGCTGCATTTTTTAATAAAAATTCTTGTCATTCCTTGAAAGTTACTATAATACTTTTGGTACATAGAATTTAAAGGCCTTGAGTCTCCAAAGATTTATTGTCACGATTAATTTTAAACATCTGCTTTGTTTATTGATTTTTATGAGGTTACTTGTGCTCAAAGTTAAACATGCGAATGTTTTATGTAAGAACAAGGCCATGACTTACTACAGCCTAACTGGGTTAAATAATCAAAAAAGTTTAAAACACAACAACAGTTGTAAGAGCTACATTACAAAAGCTGCAGTGCATTACTATTTGAACACACTATTTGAACAGTACATTTGAACAGTACATAGTATTTGAAGTAATTGGAAATAATATTACTTGGAAATATTGAAAATAATACTACTTGGAAATATTGGAAATATCTTAGCCACGTGCATCTGGACATGTCTGGGAAAGTTGCTGTGACCGCCTGACACTGTATCCAGTATTATTGGAAATAATACTACTGTTTTAGAGGTGAAAAAGCTACATTTTCACTATTTAGAGAATTAAATAAGAAATTAAAATGGAAGTATAAATATATAAACTATAAGTGTTAAAATGTTGAATATAATGCATTAAAAAAAGGGGTTATCAGATGATCCTAAGAACTTAAGAATTTCTCCAACATCCTTTAGGTCAAAAAAAGGTTTGTTGTAATATATATATATATAGGCATATAAATAGGCATGTCATAAAAGTGAACAATTTGTTTACTTTTATTGCATCATTTTTTTTTCATTACACTGGCTCTGGGTTAAACCCCATAGTCAGTTAAGCCCCACAGAACTGCTCGCTCACTCTCCCACATCAGGATGGGGGACAGAATCAGAAGAGTAAAAGTGAGAAAACTCATGGTTTGAGCTAAAGTAGGTTTAACAGGTAAAGAAAAAGCTGCACGCGCCAGCAAACAAAACAAGGAATTCATTCCTTACTTCCCATAGGCAGGCAGGTACTCAGCCAGCTCCAGGAAAGCAGGGCTCCATCACACATAACAATTACTTGGGAAGACAAACACCATCAATCCTAACGTCCCCTTTCTTCTTTCTTCTCCCAGTTTTTGCCACTAAGCATGATGTCATATGGTATGGAATATTCCTCTAGTCACTGTAGGTCAGCTGTCCCAGCTGTGTCCCTCCCAGCTTCATGATCACTCCCAGTCTATTCGTTGGCAGGACAGTGTAAGAAGCAGAAAAGACCTTCATGCTGTGCAAGCACTGTATAGCGATAACTTAAACATGGGTGTGTTATCATCAACATTGTTTTCAGCACAAATCCAAAACACAGCACCATACCAGGTACTATGAAGAAAATTAACTTTACCCCAGCCAAAACCAGCACAATACTAAATCTAGGAATCTGTCAGTGCATGCTACTTTAAGAGAGCAAACATTTATACTCAATATATGCCATAAAATATAAAGCTTCAATAGGACTATGATGCACAAAGAGGGGTGATTCCATTAACACAAATTTGACTGTCAGACAGCTACCCAATCTGGGTTCTTATCTTCTGTAACATTTCAATTTGAAGCTCATTTGCTCTTTCTGCAGCTTCAGATGCTGAGCATCCAAAGAGACATCAGAGGGTGACCACAAGAGCTGGTCCCTGTCCCACACACCCCAGTGGCACAGTCCAAGCTGGGGCTGGACACAGTTTTCCACAACATGTGGATAGGCAATCCTGTTGTCCCCAAGCAGCATGATAGGGCAGCATATACCCAGGTGTGTGCCCATCTCCCGTAGACCATCTTTGGCAGCCTTCAGCCTGTCCATGTGGCAGCGGGGTGCTGGAGACAGCACCAGGGAGAGGGAGCCCTCCCCTTTCCAGCCACTCATGGCTTTTCTCTGTGAAGAGGGCAAAAAGTCGGACTGATCTGGCAAATGGTCCCAACCTGAGCTTCACAGCAAGGAGGATCAGCTATATCCACAAGCAGCACATGTCCACAGAACCATGGGAGACCCCAGGGATGACCGGGCCCTCCCTAGTAAGCATGGTCCTGCAGGGCCTGAGCTCAATGAGCAAAGCTGGGGCCAGCAATGGGGCCACAGACATCCCCTGATAGTGGCCCACCATGGAAGTGGACAGTGCCAGAGATGAGGCTGGAGATGAGCTGCTGTGTGGGCCCAAGAGGGAGATGAGTTCCCCACAGCATCAGACCCAGTCCTGGCTGGAGCCCTACAGAGTGGAGGCTGGGCACAGGCACTCCCATGGGCCAGGATGCGGCCCAGCAGAACCAAAATGGGGTCTGTGGACCCTCGTCAAGGGGTCCTAGGTGAGATCTGTCAGGGACAGTGAACATGGATGGTACCCTCAGGGCTTTGAGACTACTTGTATCCTCAGTGTGTTTCCATGGAGCTCCCCAGGCCCCAGAACTAGAGAGGAATAAGGGAGAGAGACACCTGGCCCTGGAGGGCATTCTCCTGTCCTCCTGCCTGCCATCGCATGGCTCAGCTGCACACTGAAATAAAGTGCAAACACGCAAGAAGAATGTGACACTGCTAAGAGCTTGCAGTTCACAGAAGTAACACAGGGAGAAAGAGAAAGGAATGATAGTGTATGGATAGTGGCAGGTAATTAATGGCATGTTGTTTCCACCCCCTCACTCATGTTATTTCTTTGTTTGTTGCTTGGATTAATGTACATAAGAGTGGGGTTTAATTTCCTTAGGTAGTCTGTTGAGTTTTTAGCTGGATGAAGTAGTCTTGCTGGTGATAATTAAAAGGTGTTTTCATAGTTGCTGTCTGTTGGATTCACATTCATTGCTGTACTATTTGGTATACATAAATTTCTCTTTCGTCTCAGAAGTACGAGGTCAGCAGAGCTGATTATTTTGTACTGTATCAGGGTATGGATTGGTTTCTAGGTTTGCTTTGCAGACTAAACAAATTTAGCTTTTTCTTTTGGTAGCAAAATTATGACCTTCCAGACTTTTTGTCAAACTCACAATTTCTTTTGGCACAGTTGTGTGACAGCATTTGTTGTCAGCCAAATACTGCCCTTCTCACTTTTGTAACTGAAGTATCAAAGGGTGTTGCCAAACTACATTCACCTTTACTTGAGTGGTGGAAGACTTTCAGGAATAAGTCATTGAAAGCACGAGAAAATAAATAATTTAGACAACAAACTGAAGCTTTAAAATGAAAGCTTTTTTTTAAAAAAAACCAACAAACCAGCCTATATTGTCCAAAAGTAACAATGACCTGAATTTCTTTTTTTTTTTTTTTTGGTCAATGATATATTTAAAGACAACTTAAAATGTATTCTAGAATATTGCTAAATAAGGATTTATTCTTGTTTTTAGAAATAACTCACATGTGAAAGTTCTTTGGAGACGGAATCTTGTCTTCCTCATTGCCCATTATATCAGAATATTGGTGGAAGGCTTTAACTAAACTGTAATCAAAAATTGAATCTTATTTGCAAATTTTAGATTAACAGGTCAATCACACAGACATTCATTGACAGAATGTTTGCTGAAAGAAAATTAATTTATTGGAATATTTTACAGAAGGTAATGCTCATATGGGGAATCTAATCTCCTGAACAGGACATTCAGCTGCCGTCTGGATTTGACCCCTCCATTGCAAGAGTCCCTGTAGCCAGATTTTTAGCTTGACTGAATGAGATTCCCCAAACCTGGCTTTTGCTGAATTCTTATAATCAAACAGGTCAGAGGTCCTACATGATTGCTCCAAGGTATACACAATCCATTTCTACTGAATATCTTAAACTATGTAAAAACCATGTCAATTACCTCAGCTATGTACAAAAGACCGTCCTAAACGAACATTTCTGTATCTGTGGGAAAAATCTCTATTGTTTAGAAATTTCTTAGTCACGTGCAGCTGGACATGTCTGGGAAAGTCGCTGCGACCGCCTGACACTGTATCCAGCATGTTTATCAGTACATTTATCCATAAAAATGGTACCTGTCAATTGGTCCAGGTCCAGCAGGAGCTACCTAGATGAAAGTCATCATGCCAGGACTGTCTGAAATTCCCACCTGAGGAGATCCTGTGATGAGTCAAATGCATTGTTTTGAAACCAGATAGCAGCACAGTCAACCACCTTGTCTCACATCAGTCCCTTGTCTCATCTTTGCTGATGACTAATGTGAAGCTCCTGAACCACTTAGAGAATTGATGTCTGAGTGTGTTGGGTTTGTGCACAGGCACAGCCCTGACACCCCACTACTCTACAAATCAAACTTGAGTTTCCTCGTTATACAACAATAATAATTTTCATTCCATAAATATTGCTAGAGGGTCAACCTGTTTACAAGTAGCAATTTCTTTTCAAAGAGACAGATTTTTTAATGTAAATGAAATAAATAGGTTATCCCTATGTAAACATATTAATTCTCTTTTGTGAAAGCTGAATGTCTGGCAGTATTTAAGCATTAATGTCTTTCAAGCCATGCTTGACATAGTTTTTTCCTGTTGCTTAACAGGCATGTGCAATCTACTCCCAGGTGAAATAATAAGCTATAGTCAGAGCTACAGCAGTTGGAGAGGTATCCTTCCACTTCATTGAGTTAATCTTTATCAACTGTCAGGAAGGTCATTCCTGACAGATTTTGTTAAATCTGTTCTTAAGGGCTGCCAATCTTGAGTGTCTACAATTTAGCTCAGCAACCTATTTTGTTCTTAGAAACCCTTGTGATAGAAAATCTTTCTTGAAGCCTAGCCTAAATTTTTCTTGCTTTATTTTAAGGCTGATACTTTCTGTCTTCTCCATTATGGATATTGACAACAGAAGCTTTTTACATACATTAAGACTGCTATCATGTCTTCGGTTTTCTCTTCAGGCTATAACAACCCTGATTACTAATTCTCTTACTGAGCCACAGGAGCTAGCACTGTCACCCTTATAGCTTTTTTTCTGGATTTTCCGAAATTGTACCACATCTTGGATCTGCAAATATCATGAACATGCTATCTTTACAATGAAGGACATGTATTTTGAGAACAGGAAGCAGATTTCTGCTTGCAACAAGGTTAAATTGCTAACATGAAACTCAAGTGAAAAATTTATTGAGTTTCACATGCAAAATTATCATAAAACATATGGATAGAAGTAGTGTCAATTGTGCGGGTTCTGCCAAATCCAGCTTTGAGCTTGAGTTTCATTCAGTATGATGGAAATTCAGGGAGCATTATCCTGCAGTCACAGATTCAGCAGTGGGTGCTCGATGTAATGTAGTGATGTAATCATGTACATCAAAAGCACTATGGGAAAGAAGGGGAAAGCAGCTTATTTTTCATTAAGCAATTGGACTGATGAACTGGTTCAGAAAAAAACAGGTCAATGGCTCCTGGGTTCCATATTCTCATGGATCCCAAGCTTTCTTCTCGTATCTTCACCATCCTTGCCAGCACAAAGCTTGCACATCGCCTTTGATCATTCTCCCACAGCCAGTTGCTGCTTGCACTTGCTGATTTAGAATTGAGTTCATACAGAGCAGGTACAGAAGGAATGAAAGTTAGAGGAAAATATTTTCGTTGTCCCCTTTTTCTGATCACGGTCTCCCCATTGCTTGGGATCACAAAAGCAGCAGCGTCTTGCACAGCAATGTTATCAGGTATACAGTTTGTTGCATGAATCACTTACACATACTTACTCTTCCACCTAGCAAGTTGTTAAACTACCATTTGTTAGATTTTGAGAGGCAGTCTAGGGAAAGATCAATTTATACATGCCCTGAGTCTTATATTCTTTACATACGTATCTGCAACTGACCAAAGAAAGATTTTTGTTCTGATCCAGTTACCATGGTTCTTGTATTGTTATGTTATGCGTGTGTTTTAATGATCACTTTATTTTGTCTCATTAATTTCTCCACCGCAAAAATCAGAAACTTTATCTACTGTATTTCTTAACATCTTCTGTATCACTAAATTCCTTTTATCATTTTTTTCTACTTTTTGTCTTTTCTTTACCAACAGATCATATTCTGCAGTTTTTCTTTTTCCCATTACTTCTCCCATGTTTTGTTTCACAAATAAAGGAAAATAAAGACAAAGACACAGAAAACCATTTCCACTTTTTGTTGGGGCTGCTGTGTTTATGTTATATTCTTACTGTTCTTATTCTTCACCTGTTTATATTTCTCATGGTTTTAGGACAATGGCTGTACTGGGTTTGTTAATGTTGTTAATATGTATAACAACATGCATGAAGTTTCACTTTCCCTGTTGCAGTTTCTATATTAGCAAAACCATACTAATAAAACCCCCACACTTGTATTGCCCTTTCCATCTGGTATGTTACTGAGATTCTACTCCGATGACACTTAGAAAAAAACATTGTCATAATGCATAAAATTCAGCAGGAGGTTAATTAATGAGGTTAATATTGATATTTCTCTGATTACGGTACCTTTATTATTGTGCTGTCAATGTTGGGGTTATTTGTTGTTCATGTGTTCAGCCTCTCTGCTAAGATGATTTTGAGTAACTGAGACAATATCTTGTGAACTAATAAAATTAAATGGGAATGCATGCTCTTTATGGCTTTTTATAATTAGCCACTGCCAATATAATGTCTCTCATTTTATCTAAAAGTTTGTCCTTGAACAAATTCCAGGCATCTTCTGTTCTCATTGTGCTTTGTGATGATCTTTGCCTTTTCATTGATTCAGCACTTACCTTTGAGCCTTAGTTTTCAAATACGTTGAATTTGCCTTTTATCAGCTTAAAAATGTGGATCTCATGCATATTTACATTGCAAGCTGTGACAGTTCTGGAAGAGGTCAGTTGTGTCAACTGCTCTATACATCCACAAGAAACTCCATTATCTGTTGAACAGACACAGCTTTACAATGTGTAAAACTAAGCATATTTTTCTAATAATATTACCTCCTAATTTTGAAACTAATAATTTAGGGGGTTAGTTATACAGTTTTAAATAAGATTGGTCTCAAATTAATACTGAAAAGAGACAAAATAAAGTTTGAATAACAAACCTTTGTTTCATTGTAGTTTTGTGGCTGTCACCAAGAAACTGTGTTAGTTTTAAAATGACAGCTGGGACTTCCTTGTCATTGTTATATCAGTTTTTCTGATTATGGGATGAGAAGGGCAAATAATTTTGACAAAAAAACCCAGTGTTGGTTGATAAGGCTGTTGAATCAGATATTTCATAGGCTGGGACCTGATTCAAAACTGTCCTTTGCAGTACAAGGAGAACATAAAATATTTGCTTGTCTTTACTTTGAATTTTATATTTCCTTTTATGTATGGACTAAGTCTGTGATCTCATTTGAAAAATATGCATCTGTTGATGATGATCAACACTGGTTTCAATCACAGGTGAGAATGGGTTTTGGTTTGAACTGGATTTAAATCTCATGGGGAGAGTTGGAGCAAAGGAAAAATGACACTAGTACAGTAGGTGAACCCAGCCTTGACCTTTGACATGTCAGAGTACGAGCTGCATGAAAGAGGACAAGATGACACTAGGAGAGCTGAAAAGCTACAAAGAGGAGAAATAAGGCAAGGTTTTACAAAAATAAATTGTAAAACTAACTCCTGGTGGGAGCTGTTTTCTTTGTTTTAGATGAACCCTAGCCTCTCCATAGACAAGTTCTTTAAGCATTTGCAGAGTACTGCCTGCACTGCTTCCTTTGACTTGACTTAAAGCTTACTTATTGTAATTTATATTTGCATTGGCATTAGCATTGCTGCTACTTTGTTGGTTCCTGTGATCATTCTGAGTGATATTAGTCTCTGACTCTAATATGTACATTTCTATATCTTTTACAGTGGCAGGATCTTTATTATATTACAAAGGAAGGTATACAACAATATTTTTGGAGCCTTATGGTGCTCTGATGATGACAGGCTGAAATTACCCTGAAGGAGGCTTTAACATCATGAAAGAGAAGCTCCAGTTCTTCCCAATGTTGAAAACAAAAATTTAGAAAGTAGAAGTAACTGTAATTTATCACTTACGGCAGCATCTGGCAAACAATTTAAACCTTGTGTAGCTTTAAATTCTATAAGTAAGTTACTGATAAAAAGTAGAAGCTAACATTTTAAGAGGATAAATGGAGATCTTTTATGCAAAAACATAAAAAAAGCAATTCAAAGAGAAAGAAGGCAGGGCTTGACAATTTTTCTTTGAATTAGAACAGATGTGTGACAATTTCATACAATATTTTGATAGAAGTAGGAACACTTTCATCAGAATTTTTTATTAATACGTACCTCAGTCTCTAGTTAGACTATGGGATGCATAGCTACAGGAGAACACAGTAAGATTCAGAAAGAATTTCTATGGATATTAAGAGTTACAATTAATAACACTTAGTTTATAAGGGAGTATATAAATTTCATATTTGGGGGATTATGCCTGCATTTAACTATTAGAAACAATAATGTTCTCTAATACAGGAAGGAAATTATCATTCTTCAAAACGAGATGTTTGAAAGGACAGCATAGGAATCATCAGATAGTATTTCTCGTGTCACAGACCCTACATTTTTAGCAAATTCTCAGTGTCATGTCTTCCATTCCTCCAGCCAAAAAAAAAAAAAAAAAAGAAGAGAGAGAGAAATAAGAGATTTTACCCATGCTTTAGACTAAAAAGATTGTGGTGTTTTGAAATGCATTTCCTCTCTTCAGATTGCCATTCCAGGAGATGCTAGAAAACAAGGTAACTAGAATTGAATGTAAGCTCTTTATCCAGGACTCACCAAAGCACTAGGTCACCTTTTCCGCAGTCATTCATATTCTTACAGTTTTATCAGAGATTCTTACAGTAATAAGGAAAGCATTCAAATTGATATAAAAAGCAGCAAGAAATACATCAGTTTCTTGTTCCTGTTATATATCTCCCAAGGTTTCTTCCTATTATGTTCTGACCGTGCTTTAATTAATAAAAGATAACTAGTCTTGGTTTTTGTCTCCTATCATTATGTTAATTCCTACTAAACCATAGGGTGTAGGGTTTAATATGTGTAGAAAAAACAGCAGTACTTACTTAAACCAAACCAACCAAACAAAAAATTATTCCAACTATCCCTCATAATTCTGTATATTTTAGAAAAAAATATTTTTACACAGTCAGAGACTCATTTGAGACACTTTTAATATTTTTTCCTATTGACGAACATCACCCTTGGTAAAGAGTGTGAGTAACTGAAGTAAAGATGGCATTCACTATCAGTAAGAGTATAAAAATCTGGTCCTTACACATCTGGCATTTGTTTTTAAACTACTTGGTACACTTAATTAACATTAAAAAAAAGATTAAACTTTAACCTTTTTTGTAGCCTTTTAATTTTTAAGGATGTGATTCTGAATGCTCAGAAATCATGCAGGATGTTGTCATTGCCAATCACATATGCACATTGCACCAAGTGCAGCTTAAGATGGACAGCTACTTGAAAGTGACTTCTTTAGTTCTTTAATGTTTATAAACACCTCCACTAAACTACCTGCTTTAGAAAAAGAAGTTAAAAAGTCATCTTTTTTGTTTCTGTGTTAGAAGGAAAGTGGAAATGGTATTGAACACTTTGTAGATCTCTAGTAAGGGCTCCATTTGACCACTGCATCTTTTCACTGTTTCTTTCTATATTTGTCATTTGTGTTTTTTTATTTTTCTGGGCACTGTGAAATTAATACTTCAATGTGAATTATTTCCCTGTTGGTGTTTCCACATTATGACTGCAATGAATACTGTTGTTTGTAGAAAAGGCTCTATCACAAGGCAAAAGAATTTTCTTTCTTTTTGTGTGTGCCAATTGAAACAATTTATTTGAAGATTTTCAGAATGAAAGAAAAAGCTATGAGCAAAAAGAGGCTAATAAAAGTCAATATCTCCCCTTTAAGCAGTGGCAATCAATTTGAATGAAATAGATTCCCTGCTTGTTCGATAAGAAAAGTGCTTTGTGTCACAAATGACCTGGAAAATTCTTGGGTGTCCTCATTATCAAGAAATACCTAGTGTTTTTTTCTTGTATTACCTATTTAATTGGTAATGGCATATTCATATTAAGCTATCTGTTTCTGTTAGACAATTTAGAAGAAAATATTTTTATTAAATTATGTTATACTGCAAGTAGAAGTTCCCATGATAAAAAGTGGTATGGTAAGTCTGGAATTCATTTGACATCAAAACAGCATGGTAATTTGAAAGTATATCGTGGATATTTAATCAACTCAGCAGAGACAAGATTAAAATTTTTATAATTGTTTGTCCTATCCAGAGATAGATTCTATTATATATATATATTATATATATATTATATCTTTTTCATTTAAATGGTGTCAAATATTCAGCTTATATATTGAATCCAGCTTTCTTATTCATCATGTAAGTCACATTCGGCCTTTAAAAATAAGTAGAAATATTAGTTTTTAATAAATTATTTGAATGTATAATTTAAGTTTAGGTAACTAATCTGCATCTCGGTACCTAACAAAACTCTTCTTTTTAACATAACATACAGTTACTATATAGTTAGCACACCATGCTACAATGGGGAGTGCTAAGGTCTACTTTGTCTGAACTTTCATAACAGGCTTGTTTTATCTGGCTTTTGACTTAATATTTTTTCATCATTTTGTGTTTTCAATTTCCAGTATTTAAATTTAGGCTTAGTTTTTTCCCTCTTTACTTTGCTGACCAATAAAAAACGACAATCTCTGTGCGAGAGTGTGTTAGGAAAGGTTCCTCTGAGGCATCTAATGAGGTTTTTGTTTGTTTTTAAGGACATTTAAAATGCTTTTTAGTCCTTATTCACACCAATCTTCTTGAGGGAGTCAGATGTTAAAAACCTGCATGTTCTTTTTCACGCCTACCATAAATGTTGTACAATACACACTACAATACACCGCCTGAGTATAATTTGGGCCATTGTTGATGACAGACTCCAAACAGCTGACTTCTGCTTACAACCCTTTGACAAACTACCCTCTTCCTACATAGCCTACTGCTCTGCTAAATACTGTATTACTAATACTGGGGTAGAGGTAGAGAGTAAATAAATGTCCAGTAAAATTTCCTTATAGAAAGCTGAAAAAGGATAGCATGCCTGCTTTCAGGAATGAATAACTTTTATCTATGGACAATTGCAGGCAAGAACTGAATTATCAAAAATATCTGTGCCTGTTGGTGAGGCACTAAAAAATATATTCTTAGATGACTTGACACTTTCTCTTCCCTTCTTGTGGTGCTGTGTAAAGGATGTATTGCAGACTACTCAGTTACTGCTGGCCTTCTGCCTTACTGTGCCTACACATTAAAGACAGGGAAAGACAACTGACCTACACAAACTTTTTTCTACAGACCAAAAGTAGATTAAATATGTCCAGTTTTTAAATGTTACTGGAAAGCTTGGCATTCTTAATCTACAAGGCTCCAGCTGCTCTTATGGCCACACATATAAACAATAGAAGTAAAGTAGCAGGCCAAAGGAGGTTATCTTCCCCTTCTACTCTGCCCTGGTGAGGCCGCATCTGGAGTACTGTGTCCAGTTCTGGGCTCCACTGTTCAAGAAGGACAGGGAACTGCTGGAGAGGGTCCAGTGAAGGGCTACTGAGATGATTAGGGGATTGGAACATCTTTCTTATGAGGAAAGGCTGAGGGACTTGGGTCTTTTTAGTCTAGAAAAAAGAAGACTGAGGGGGGATCTTATCAATACTTAGAAATACTTAAAGGGAGGGTGCCAGGAAGACGGGACCAATCTTCTTCCAGTGGTGCCCAGTGACAGGACAAGAGGTAACAGACACAAACTTGAGCACAGGAAGTTCCATCTTAATATGAGGAGGAACTTCTTTCCTTTGAGGGTGGCAGAGCACTGGCACAGGCTGCCCAGAGAGGTTGTGGAGTTCCCAACTCTGGAGACATTCAAAACTCGCCTGGATGCAATTTTGTGTGATCTGTGTGGTCTAGGTGAACCTACTCTGGCAAGGGAGTTGGACTAAGTGATCTCCAGAGGTCCCTTCCAACCCCTATCATTCTGTGATTAACGAAAAATTCCTATTTTCCTAAGCACTCTCAATTTAAGGAAAATGCCAAGGTGACATTTCTAACTCATCTTCCTCTTTATCATTGGCAATGACTTACAAAATCTCTATTCTGTCATTAACTTCACCGAGAAATATGAATATAGTTTGCCACATACTTGCTATAAGTTTTATTTCATTCTTCTCTATAGGTGATAATTGAAAATGGTATTTGATCCCTCCATAAGTTAGTTGAACATTCTAGATGTCACCTTGTTTTGATTCAGCTGAAATATCCTACAGTGGGTTCAATGTCTGTAGAAAATGAGTGTCCAACCACTATTAGTTCATTTAATACGTCTTGAGATAACACTACTCATGAGGAGTTCATTTGGTATTATTGTAGTTGTTGTAAGCACTTTGGTAGGATTTCCAGAGTATTAATGAAGTAGATCCATGTTTGAGAATCCCCTAATACACTGAGTATTCCAGCATATTTGAAAACACCAGAATATTCCTCAGAGAGAACAAATCCCTTACTGCTCAGAAAAATAACTGTGCAGAAAAGGAAATGAAGAAGTCAGTGCAGAGTAATCCTTCTTCTCTATGCTCTGCTTCAGACGCTCAGGTGGTTCTTTGGAGTAGGCATTACGTTCTTAGCTTGTGGTGACAATAAGGTGATCTTCATGGCTGAATTATAGAAAGTGCATCCAGTGCAATGCTCTTGCCATAGGGTGTGCCAACACTGCTATGAGGTCTTACTGGCAGACAAAGGGACATTCAATGAAAATGGGAATAGCAGGACCAGGTCTCTTACTCAGTAAATTGTACAAGTGACTATTATTACCTCATGTTTGGATGTAAAACACAGGAAATATATTTTTCTATTCAAGTTGTTGAATTATATGATAATGCATCCCCTGTTTTTCACAACCAGAAGATCAGAAATTTACTGGCAGTCCAGAAGTCAGAATGAAACTTGAAATTATTCAACTGTTGTTTGAAAAAACATAGAATCATTTAGCTTGGAAAAGATCTTTAAGATTATGGAGTCCAAGCATCAACCTAGCACCTCTCACTCCACCACTAAACCATGTCCCTAAGCACCACATCTACACGTCTTATAAATACTTCCTGGGATGGTAACTCAACCACTTCAACCTGGGCCCCAGCAAGGCAGCAAACTTCCCTATATAGCGGGTCCAGTCTACATATCATGCCTTCCATTCCCTTCAGAAGTGAGTCTTCTATTACAATGACCTGTCTTTTGTTTTTAACTGTGGAGTTTTTGATTCGGAGCGTGGTCCAACTAGGCCTCAATGACACCTCCAAGCTGGGAGGATTATCATCCTCAGCATTGTTCAATTCCCCTTGCAGAGCACCATATCTGTTCTGCAATAGCACCTGGGAAGGTGTGGTAGTTGGTGGTCAGATGTACCTGCAGTGCCTGTTGCATCAGGCAGGAACATCTCGGCATTGCTCCCTGTCCTCCAAGTTACCCCGTTCAGTCGGTCAGGGAGAGGAGAGGAACAGTATTCAAGGTGCGGCCTCACCAGTGCTGATTATAGGGGGAAGATCGTTTCCATAGTCCTGCTGGCCACACTATTCTTGATACAGGCCAGGATGCTGTTGGCCTTCTTGGCCATGTGGTCACACTGCTGGCTCATATTCAGCCGTCTGTCAACCAACACCTTCAGGTCCTTTTCCGCCGGGCAGCTTTCCAGCCACTCTTCCCCAAACCTGTAGCGCTGTATGGGGTTGTTGTGACCCAAGTGCAGGACCTGGCACTTGGCCTTGTTGGTTCTCATATAATTGGCCTCGGCCCAAATGGTAACCTGCAACTGAGCAGACAAATAAGGAACCATAAAAGGGAGAGGGGTAGGGGAGGGATACTCTTGCACTGTTATTGTGAGTTACATGAGTATTCAAAGAGTTATTAATATGCACAACCAAAGCTCTGTCTTTATTTTATTTTTCATTAGGGAAAAAAACTCAAACCAAAGCAAACAAACAAAAAACTGCTACTCTGTGTGGAACTGTAGAGGAGCAAGAAAGTGCCTTTCCAATAGTCTGCACCTACATTTTCCAGGGAACTGAGACATGGTTTGCTTGAAAAGAAAAATCTCTGATCTCATTAAGTTAGTTTCTTGTGGCTATTGTACTAGCATGTCTCAAACATTCTTCCAAAGCAAACCCCAAAACATGGCACGCCATCAAACTTAAGTTTTGATATTTAGTATTGACTTTTTCAAATGTATGATTTCCTTCAGTACTTTAACTTTTGTAACAAGAGAATAATAACATGTTGCTCTGTTACATTGACTCCATTTCACAACATCAAATGACGAGCAATTGAGTATATAAAAAAGAAGTGATTCAGTCAGTATTAGAAATTGTAGGGTGACCCTGAAACCTGTCATAAAAAAATAAAATAACTTTGTTCGGTTCCTTTTTTTAAAGACACTTTTGACATGGCTTCTAAAACAATGAGTTGCAGGATAATATTTACTCTCTGGCTGAAGCTTGAAAATAAAGTACACATTATGATTTCAAAATATCTGAGGGTATCATTACGCTCTGCTTAAAGAAAATAAGCAAACTACTTGACAAAGGAGAGATGGTAAAGTGCAAAACGATGTGGACAGAAGTCATGGATTTTCCAGGAGCTAGAAATTAAGAAATTGATGAGAAATCAAGAAAAGGTTCCAGAAGGCAAGTCACTATTTCTGAATGCACCTGAGATACATGGGAGTAACGACAAAAATTTTGAGGGCAACTGCAGTGAAGACAAATGTGGTTGGATGACAATATACCCTTATCAAGCTGATAATACAGATGGAAGAGAAAATATTGGAGGATGAAGGAAAGATGTAGAACAAATAAATCAGAAAAATAAAGTGTGCTTTCTGGGCAATGAGTGCGTTACCTAACACTGAAGAGAATAGAGGATAATGGCAAATAGACTCAGGAGCTGACAATTCACAGAGTGATAATAAGCAGAAAGAATAAGAATTTGAATATTTTACAAGTACTTGAAGACATTTCATGCTAGGCAGCTGTTTGGTTGTTTTCTTAAAGGGACATTTCTATAATTACACAATTACAATTTAGTGGAAAATGCCACCAAGGAGTAGCTACTACTTATTCTTTGTTGAGCTGGCTTCCTCCCAAGTAGTCTAAAAAAGATGCATGGTGAAGCCTCCCCATTTGATTGAGTTTAAAGCCTTCCTTTTGCAACTATTACACTATATTTCTCTTCTATCTCTCCTTTAGAAAACATTGCATGACCCTGGGTGGTATATGAGTGCTACAAATGATGGAGGGGAATAAAGAATACCATCACTGTATCATACAATATGAGAACCTGTAAAGATCTAAAGAAATTCTCAGGAAATAGGTTTAAAATAAGCATCTCTAATGTTTTTTTCACTCAGTACAAGATATTACACCTTCCAAAAAAGTCAAGAAAGGATTCAACAAGTTTATGGAGGAATGGTCTATCTGTGGCCATCAGACATCACATTCAGATACAAGTGCCAGCTATAAAAGTCCCACACTGTTGATTTCCGGAAGTAGAGGAACAAAGCCAGTCCCTATACACATCCTGGTTTATATTATTCCATACATATAAGCTATGGCCTGCTATTAGAGGTGCTGTATTTTACTATGCCTGCTCTTATGGCTTTATACTCTTAACTTGGTAAAGCTTAGTTGGTACAGAATCTGAGAGATAACTTAATTTGGAAATAACCAATCTTTATTTTCCAGATATTTTTCTGATACAACTTTTTTTTTTTTTTCTACTACAGGATGTTATTCTCATTAATTTCTGATTTAATTCTGTTCCTGTTTTGTCTGAAAATGAGCTCTGTTTCAGCAGTGACTGACCTCAAATTTAAACCCTTTTTATTAAGAGTTGTGTTTGTATGTCTGGAATGATCCTCAGCACATGGTTTTAGGAAGGAAAAGCCTGATGTCTTTCACAGGTAATATGTGGTATCTCTAAAAAGAGAGCCAAATCAGGGCAAGCTATAAAACACAGACAGAAGCAGGCTTCATAAAGTAATATTTATAGTTCTAGTATTAGAGGAATTTACAACATAGAGTTCCTATCATTCCTAGGAAGATTTAAATGTACATTTGCAAATATTCCAAGGACTGTGAAATACTTAGTTTCTCAATAGAGATTATTTCTGTCTTCTTGGTTACAATGTAGTGATTTAAATTTATAAAAAATGTTTCTGAAGGACTCACGTTGAGGGTAATAAAGATTTTTTTATCCAGATTTCTTCCAGAAATATGGATAAATGGCTTTCTTAAAACAACAGCAACAACAAAACAAAACAAAAGCCCACCATATACATTATATTTTCTGGGTTCAGATTGTCTTTATGTAACCAGTAAGTAAGATGAGTTTCCCTTGGTATCAAAGAACAAATTTATGTACTCTGAAAGCGTAAATGAAAAATTAGATAAGGCTCAGCAAAAAGTTTCTCACACTGAACCCATGGACATGTAAAGTTAAAGACAAGAAAGTGAAAAAGCAGTTTAACTGATCGTTTCATTTTACAGCCATATTGCTAAACTGGTACAGAGAGAGTATTTTCCTTCTAAAAGACTATCTCACTGTTTTAGCTCTTCCTTCCATTATCTTGTAGAAAGATCAGTTTCACCATAAATCTTAGCAGGAAACTAAGGCACTGTACATCTTCAGATGACTTTAGAAGAACTACATGTTCCCAAGCAACATCTATTTCCCTAAACTTTTTACATTAAAAAACTCTTCATAATACCTTTCATTATGCCAAAAAAGATGAATGGTTATCTTAATAGTAATAACTCAAGGAGCCAAAAAAAAATATAGTGGCATTCTATGAAAGGTGAAGCAAAATGATACAGAATCTGATTGGGAATGGTATCATAATTTATGCACATATAAACTCTCAAATTTTTGGATGATGACTTTTACTTCTGTTACTGCATTGTCATTGAGAGCTAAAAGCCAGCAATATTTTTATGATGTTATGTTTGTAAATGTCTAGCAAGATAACAGTATATTTTGAGTTATTTTCTGAATTCAGAAGAGCCTTAGATATCTGAACACACACAAAAAAAGTATTTAGGCGGGGAACAGACATAAAATTTACATTAACTTTCTCTTCACCATCTCATGATGAGAAATATTACAAGCTTCTGGCTGAATTATATTTGTTCTGCTTTTCCTTCATAACAATAACCAGCAAAATACAAAACCCTTACTAGCGGTATTGTATAGAGAGATCCTCTGGTACCTCAAGTTGTGCCATGGAATTGCACATTGAGTTCCGGAATGGTTTTGGGTCCCAATGTGTTATGTAACTGAGAAATACAGGCTAAAAATATATCCGTAGATTTCTTTTGGTAATCTAGTCCTTCATTTTTTAGGAAAAGTCACGTACACGTGCATGACCAGTGTTTAAACAAATAGTGTTGGGAACACCACAAATGTCAGTATTTGCCTGTCTTGGAACTCTGTCTACCCATATGTAAGGCAGGATCAAGAACCTGTATTATGAGAAACACAGCTTTGAGAAGCCAAAAAACCTTGAAACGCTCTGGTACCCTTTCCAAGGGATGGACTTCATAAGGTGACTTCCTCTGAGCTGTAGAGGATGACCTGAAAGGAAATAAAATTGGGTTAGACAGAACTTTAGAATGAACACTTGGCCAGAAGGCCAGACTGGTTACCCCACTTCATATAGTTTTGTATTGGGTGTGGGTGGCAAGGTTTTGGTAGTGGGTGGGCAGCAGAATAGTCTCTGTGAAACCAGGGGCTGCCCCATACCAGGCACAGTTGGTTCCAGCTGTCTCCACAACAGACCCACTACAGGACACAGCTGAGCTGATCAGCAATGTGTGTGGTGCCTCTGAGAAAACATATTTAAGAAATGGAAAAAAATGCCAGATGGAGAGCAGAGTGAGGAGGAAGGAAGAAGCAGCGATACAAACACCAAGGTCAGAAAAAGAGCAGGGGGAGGAGGTTCTCCAGGTCCCAGAGCAGAGATTCCCCTGCAGCCTGTGGAGGAGAACACAGTCAAGCAGATTGTACCTTGTGTTGTGTTTTAACCCCAGACAGCAACTAGGACCACGCAGCCAGCCACTCGCTCACTTCTTCCCCCTCCCAGGGGGATGGGTAGAAGAATCAAAAAAATAAGGAAAACTTGTGGGTTGAGATAAAGGCAGTTTAATAAGTAAAGCAAAAGCCGTGCATGCAAGCAAAGCAAAACAAGGAATTCATTCACTACTTCCCATCGGCAGGCAGGTGTTCAGCCATCTCCAGGAAAGCATGACATCACGCATAATGGTTACTTGGGAAGACAAACACTGCAATGTCCCCCCTTCCTTTGCCTTCCCCCAGCTTTATATACTGAGCATGATATCATGTGACATGCAATATCCCTTTGGCCAGATGGGGTCAGCTGTCCTGGCTGTGTCTCCTCCCAACTTTTTGCGGACTCCCAGCCTACACTCTAGTGGAGCAGTATGAGGAACAGAAAAGGCCTTGACTGCTTAGCAACAACCAAAAACATCAATGTGCCATCAACACTACTGCCATCCCAGATCCAAAACACAGCACTATACCAGATGCCAGTAAGAAGGTCAATTCCATCCCAGCTGCAACCATGACACCCTGTAAACCATGGAGAACTATGCTGGAGCAGATATCCACACTGCAGCCAGTGGATAACCCTACACTGAACACATGGATATTTCCATAAGGACTTCAACCCCTGGAAAGCCCACTCAGGAGCACGGAAAAAGTGTGAGGAGGAAGGAGCAACACAGAGGCGCTACTGTAGACCTGATTGTGATCCCCCCCCCCCCCAACCCCCATGTCACATCTCCCTGTGCTGCCTGAGGAAGGGGGTGATAGAGGAGTTGGGAATGAAGGACTGAAGTTAAATCTGGGAAAAAGGTGGGGGGGGAGGTGGTGTTTTAAATTTTGCCTATACTTCTCAGTATCCAAATCTATTTTAATTGCCTATAAATTCCATTAATTTTCATAGAATCATAGAATGGTCTGGGTTAGAAGGGACATTTAAAAACCACCTAGTCCGACCTCCCTGCCATGGGCAGGGATATCTTTCACTATATCAGGTTACTCAAAGCCCCATCCAACCTGACCGTGAACACTTCCAATGATAGGGCATCCACCTTTTCCAGTGTCCCATGATGCTCATTGTAAAAAATGTCTTCCTTCTATCCGATCTAAACCTACCCTCTTTCAATTTAAAACCATTGTCCCTTCTCCTGTCACTGCAGGCTTTGGTAAAAAAATCCCTCTCCATCTTTCTTATAAGCCTCCTTTTAGGTATTGAAAGGCCACAATAAGGTCTCCTCAGAGCTTTCTTTTCTCTGGGCAGAACCCCAACTCTCTCAGTCTTTCTTCAGAGGAGAAGCGTTCCAGCCCTCCGATCATTCTTAGGGACCTTTCCTCAAGTGAAGTTTATTTTGCTTATGACAGTAATTGATAAGTGATCTCCTTTTGTCTATCTCAACCCACAAGCTTTTTCATCCTATTTTCTCCCCCTGTCCTGTTGAGGAGGGGGAATGAGAGAGCATCTGGGTGGGCGTCTGGCATGCTTCTATGTATCAGGGCATTAAAGCTAACAAAATTCCAGTGCCAAGTTCCCCTAATTTTGCATTTATTATGTGTAACATAGCCTTATTATTTATAAGCACAGATGAATCACTATAGTAACTTCAGCTCCAGTCTCAAATACAGCTGGAAATTACCGGGGGGGGGGAAGGAAAGCAAAAAACCCTAACAATAAAAAGGTTAAGGTCCCTGTTGTAAAGTAAATTTTAAACATTGTTCCCTCTGGATCAGATCTACACGTTTTCTGACAGTGCTCTTTCCAGGTTCTTCCACCACCACCCCAGCAGTTAATATAGACTAGCATTATATTGCTGCCAGCAAAGGATTAGGTTGGTAAATCAACATGTTTTATTTGAAAGCAGAGGCCATCCAGGGACAGAAAGACTGATAACAGAACCTATTTTTTATTAGGGCACTTTTAGGTTTAGCCTTCACTAAGAACCTTATTTAAATAGAAAGATATTTGGTTGCTCCCTATGGGAGTCGTAAGCCGCCTGTAAATGGACAGAGTTTTACAAATGAGAATATGTGGGAACTTCAGAACAACTGAAGCAGTTTTCTACAAAAATGCAGAATATTCCTTTTATACTTCCTTTGAAGTTAAAACCTGCAAATTAAACTTTAAAAATTAATAAAACACACTAAGAAAAATGATAGTAAGTGAAACATAAAATCTCATTCTAGTTTAAATAATTTGATTGCTAGTTTAATAAAATGTTCTTCCTCCCTCACCAGCTGTGTTTCAACCAACATGAATTAGACAACTTAGTAAGCTGCACAGTAACTTGTATTTCTTTCTGCTTGTAGGCATTTCTTTGCTTTACTATGTATATGCCAGGGGCAGGAGTATATGAAAGGGAAGGAGGTATGGGCAAAGGCTAAAGGCAAAGACATTAGCTAGCCTACCAAATGATCAGCAGCAAGGCTAATGCATGGGACCACGGGCAGGTCAACATAGGCCTGAAAGCCTCAAAGAACTAATTCAAGTCCATCCAAAATTCGCTCCCTTCTCCATCCTGTAAGAACAGCATGTTCTTTCTGCAGCGTTGACCTCATTCCAGATGTCAAGAAGACGGCAACCCGCAGGAAGAATTAACCTCATCCTGTCCTTGCGCCCCCGGCTTTTCACCTGCTTCATGCTGTATTACTGAATTACTTTTTGTGTTGTCACAGCAGCTAGCATGTGGCCACTTCTTTTCTAGTCCTATCTTCGACATTCTGCCAGCAGTGTTCTACATTAAACATTAAAGCATTCCTATGTGATTTAGAGGAGGGTTTACATGCTATGGATCTTCTCTAATGTTAGAAAGGCTATAGGTGGCTGTTACTATGGTTTCACACTCTCACTGCCAGAGTCAGTATAATGGAACTGCATTGCACTGATTTTTACCCATCTGTCTCTTCCTATAACATGCTCAAGAATTACTCCTTACCTGAAGCTATAATAATTCTGACTACATATCACCAAAAAGGCAAGACTGATTTTCTTGGTTGACACTTTTCATATATAAAGTTACATCTTTTATGTGCAGAAGAATCAAAGGGAAATCCTAGTGCCAAAACAGACTCAAAAGCAGATCCCAACTGCCCATCCCTCTTACCTACAAATAAAGAAACAAAACAAAGTGTCTTCCAAACACTGAGGAAATCGGTTTCTGGATCTGAAACTGAAATGTGATACTTAAGCCCATTTCACCCTGTTCCAAGTGTTAGGGATGGGGAGACAGGCTTCTTGTTTATTGGAGGGTTTATTTGGGAAATTCCTTCAGTTGTGCCAGGGGGACTCAATTCTATCTGAATTGGCTGCATTTGTGAAAAGAAATCTAAAGAAGAAAACCTGTACCGTATCACCCTTTTTATAATGCTTAATTACAGCCTATAGCCATATAATTATTTCAGCTATGCAGGCCTTCAAAAATACCCTTTGTTAGGTAGATATTCGTCAGCCAACAATTTTCTAGTTCTCCTTGTTTCCGTCTCCATTGTCCATTTCCAGCCTATTAGAACATCAGAAGATGTATTCATTGACATGCTATTTGAATTACTATTTCTAGGCAACATCTATGATTATGAGGAAAGGCCAGATTAGTAATGTAATTTTCTAGTTGCTATGTGAAAAGCAACCACTTAGAATAAGGTGGATATTTTTGGCTGCAGCTCAGTGCTTATTAGTGTATGCTTCCTTTTAAGTATGGTTAAATTACTAACCCTGGAATCTTTAATAATTTGCAAAATGTTGTGAAATACAGACTTTTTTTTCATTATGAATGTCCCATTTAGCAGCTCTGTAACACATTAATCTCTGAATAACCTTCAATTCATACCATAACATGGATGTTAATGGTAGAAATTAGAGCTGAAAATACCTATTTGGTCTTCTATTTCATGTAGTCACTTGATTGTTCCCTAAAGAATATTTTCCCATCCTTTGCCTCATCTAGATTTAGATGTACTTAGCAATAAAGCTACTACTACTTCCCTTTGGAGCCTATGTCACCATGCAATGGATTTCACTACTGGGAATCTTTACCCTATTCAGCTGTGGTAAGGTATTTCACCTTCTTAGAAATAGAAAAGAGACAAAATGTAACAAAAGTAAAAATATTTATTGGATAGAAGCTAGCAAGAGAGTCCACTACAAACCAGGGATGTTACTTCTCTCAAAAGCTCATTCCTTCTATGACGCTATTTTATTTTCCCGTAGTGTGAAATCTTCTGTTGCTTTTTTCATCACATTTTCCTGAGGTAAAGGCAAATCCTACCTGTTCTTTTTGACAGTGTCATTTAGCTTTCGTTTTGCATTTCTTCTTTGCAGTTGAAAGATTGTCTTACCCTTGAAAATGAACTGCTGACATATCCACATAACCATCAAATTTCTTTGTGAGATTTATTAAAACAGAGAAAATGGATTTAAGAGAAATAAAGAGACTTGTTAAGTGTATCAAGACATCGTAACCTTAATGAGGCATTATCTTCTTAGCCCCCAAGGAGGGAAGAGACTTCCATAAGCAGCAGAAAAAGTCCTGGCTCTGACTGACCCGTGACTTGCAAAGGAGGGTTTATGAAGACAGGCTATTTTTCAAATTGATAGGTCAGGGACAAGCACGAGGTTAGTGGTTACAGACAGTATTAGACCACTGGCTATGAGATACCAAACTGACTGACAGATACACATACAGTCACCCATTCTTAATGTGCTCCTGGCATTCAGTGTGCAGAATATTTTGACTGGTGCTAGGATTCAAGAAAATACCTATTCTAGGATGTAAAATAGCCTAGTCATTGTCAAACTATATAATATAAGGGTACATAAAGAGCAGAGTCGGGTAAAGGGCAATGGAGGAAAAAGTAGAACTGTATTTGTGTTTATGTCTAATAAGACTTTACTAACACGTTCAAGTGTTACAGAAAAGAAATACATAGCATTTGCAGGGAAAGACAGACACACACACACGCATGCACATGCACACCCACACACACCCCTCCATGCACAGTCCTGGACAATTGCCTTAGCAAGTCAAAAGGTTCTTGAGGAATGAAGGGCTCCTGGAGTCAGCAGAGAGCGAGCAAGCTGCTGCCCTTGGAACAGGCAGGAAAAGCAGGCAGCTTCCTCACTACTCCTGTGATCTCACACCAATTCTGTAGAAACAGTTCCTGTGGTAACTACTACTTCTTCTTCCCCCCCCACCCCCATTCCAAAGCCTTTACCCTCTGCACACTAGACTATACACTGTGCAATGAGGGTGTTACCTTCCCAGGCAGGTGCCTTATTCTGCTGCTTAGCTGGTTTTTTTTCTTGCTTACCTTCTTCTTTTCTTCAGTATGCTGAAAGCAGTCTTTTCCCCAGTGTCAAGGTTGTACTTCTTCAACGACCAGTAATTAATTGACCATCTGTGGGTCATTTATAGGTCTAGGTCCTCCGTTTTCAATTATATTTTCAAGGTGCTTGCTGTTATCACATGCTTAAACTCTACGTCATAACAGGAGACACCTGGTACCAAGCTCCAGTTCAACACAGCAAGTTCTTGTAACAAGTTGATAACACATGTTAAAGGTCAGGACAGAGTCTTTACACAGTCAGCATAAACTGTCATTTGCATTTTTACTGGGCCACTGTGTAGCATCCCTGTTCTCTGAACTAACATGTCTTTTTTGTTGGATATGTAGATGGTAAGGGCTGGGGGAAGAATGGAGAAGAAAAAACCAAGTCACCTTCACTACCAGTCAGAGCATACCTGTTTGCAAAATTTTAGCAGAACCTGCATAAACTTGTCTAATAAGGTCAAAAACTTTCTGGTCAAAAGAACTTTACCTCTGCTCCTGGAGAAGGCAGTTTCTTCAGGTTGAATATTTTCTATTTTACACAAGTCTTGTACCTTGATTAAGAAATTAAGAAAGAGAAACTAGTGTTTCAGAAACATGTAAAGTTTGCATTTCGACACTGTCTCCCACATCATCCTCATAGGCAAGCTTAGGAAGTGTGGGTTAGATGAATGAACAGTGGGGTGGATTGAACAGTGGCTGACAGATAGAGCTCAGAGGGTTGTGGTTAGTGGTGCAGAGTCCAGTTGGAGGCCAGTAACTAGTGGTGTCCCTCAGGGGTCAATACTGGGTCCAGTCCTGTTCAATATATTCATCAATTACCTGGATGAAGGGATAGAGTGTTCCATCAGCAAGTTTGCTGATGAGACAAAACTGGGAGAGGTGTCTGACACACCCAAAGGCTGTGCCACCATTCAGCTAATCATCCACCTGGACAGGCTAATGAGTTGGGCAGAGAGGAACTTAATGAAATTCAACAAGGGCAAGTGTAGGGTACTGCATCTGGGGATGAATAACCCCATGCATCAGTACAGGCTGGGGGCTGACCTCCTGGAGAGCAGCTCTGTGGAAAGAGACCTGGGAGTCCTGGTGGACAACAGGATGACCATGAGCCAGCAATACACCCTGGTGGCCAAGAAGGCCAATGGCATCCTGGGGTGCATCAAGAAGAGTGTGGCCAGCAGGTCGAGGGAGGTTATCCTCCCCCTCTACTCTGCCCTGGTGAGGCCGCATCTGGAGTATTGTGTCCAGTTCTGGGCTCCCTGGTTCAAGAAGGACAGGGAACTGCTGGAGAGGGTCCAGCAAAGGGTTACAGAGATGATTAGGGGATTGGAACATCTTTCTTATGAGGAAAGGCTCAGGGACTTGGGGCTTTTTAGTCTAGAAAAAAGAAGACTGAGGTGGAATCTTATCAATACTTAGAAATACTTAAAGGGAGGGTGCCAGGAAGATGGGACCAGCCTTTTTTCAGTGGTGCCCAGTGACAGGACTAGAGGTAACAAGCACAAACTTGAGCATAGGAAGTTCCGTCTTAACATGAGGAGGAACTTCTTTCCTCTGAGGGAGGCAGAGCACTGGCACAGGCTGCCCAGAGAGGTTGTGGAGTCTCCCATACTGGAGACATTTAAAACCCACCTGGACGCCATCCTGTGTAACCTGCTGTAGGTGTCCCTGCTGTGGCAGGGGGGTTGGACTAGATGATCTCCAGAGGTCCCTTCCAACCCTGACCATTCTGTGATTTTCAGCTTTCAAGGAATTAACAGATAGCCCTTTGTGCTCCCATTATAAAGAAATCTTGCATTTTGCAAGAAAATCTGCACTTAAGTGCAGATCAGAATATGAAACTGAAGCTTTCTGTGGCTTATGCTTTTTCATAAATCTAATTTATTTCTTTTTCTTGCTTGGTGGTTAGATAGGAAATAAATTTACAGTATCCCAAATAATTGTGTTGATATTTTTGTAACTATCAGTCCAAACTCCTTGACATAATGCTATGCATATCAGTGAAGTTACAGCTAAAGTAAATGCATGTTTTATTCTCCTACTTAACAATTTCGTGGTCATGAGTAGACACAAAATATATCTATGCAATATAATTCCCAAAGCATCAATTTCTTTATTTTATAATCAAGTTTAGAAAAGTTTCCTCTAGAAATCTGATTATACCTAGTTCCAGTAACTTCAGCTACTTCATTGTGCTGCTAAATGCAGCAGGAAAAATTCTGACATATTCAAATTACCTTTCCAGTGGATACTCAAATAATTAAATTAATCTTTTAAAATGTCACATCTGTTATAGAATTTTGTTGCTAGCTTCACAGTTACATTTCCAATGAATCTGGATGTTTGTGACACTTTAAATCACTGAATAATATTTTTTTCAATATAGCCAAAACTGCTAATATAGATTCTGAAAATATGATAAACGATTTGCCTTTTCAGATTTTCTTTATTAGACTTTAATAAGTATATTACTATTTTTAAATAGCTATCTTAATACTTCTATTAGTTGATTCCATCTACATTGTTACTTTGAAATTCCACACAAGCCGCTCAGAAGCAGCCAGACCTGACTTGTACCAGCTGGTGACTTTTTTTTACAGGAGACTGAATTAAATAAGCATGCTGCAGAATTAAATAAATATGGAAGAAGGAGGTGACTCTTTTTATGGACATATTTGCTACAATTTTTAAGGGAATTTTATTTTAAAAAAATGTAGGCTGCTGCAAAAGCAAATAAGAATTTGTCATGTGGTAGGATATGGCTTATCTCTGTTATCTAAGGAAGACAGTTATAATCTATATAGTACAAAACAGCACAGATAGTGACAGTTTAGTTTTGGCCTTCAATGCCTAACATTGTTCTCAAATCAAAATAGAATTATTTAACACGTGAACCTACTAGCTGTTCAGGACTGCCAGAAGGTATCATAGTCTGAGGGCACCAGGCATACCAGATTTTAATAGAGTGTTAGAAATGGATAGGACGTGGTTCCATGGGAGTGAGATTGACTGTGCTTTTTAAGCAAAGTGAACTTCCGTGCTATGCCTGCAGAGGCACAGTCTCTAGGATTTATGATCACATACAAAATACCATTATAACTGCTCAATTCTAGACTTTTCTGGCAAAATTGGATGTGTTGGTCTAGGTCCCCAGAACAATCTTTGGCGTAGAGCTGCTAATTTTCTCTCTGATTCAAAGCACCAAAACAGATTGAGGATATTTTGTTCCTGAATAGCTTTTACACTCAATGTGAATGAGACGACACTGACTGATGTCCTCTGGTTTCCAAGAAATACCTCTGGGCCTTCAAAATACATGGTATGTCTTCATGCCATATCTCCAGTATATCATTCATGTCCTCTGTTTCATGCTGTAAAACCCAGTTTGGCAGGCTTCAGCACATTGCTCCCAAAGTAACAGAGCATTTGGAGAAGTACACAAAATAATTATGATATCTTGAACCCACAAGAGACCTGGGAGAAGTGCTGGGCAACAGGTAAATACCTAGTCCTGAGCAGGATGATAAGATGCTTTCTGCAAGGTTACATTTGTGTACTGACAGCTACTTCTGGCATAGATGAGGTGTAGAAGCTGCAACCATCCAGAGGAGTGCTCTAGTGAGCATGTAGCTCTGCATACTGGGGCCCTGCTCAGTCTCTCTTTTTCATCCTCTAAAGCAGGTCGTAAGAGCAGAGGCTCTCTAGAAGATAATGGGTATTTTTCATAATGTAGCAGGGGACCAAAACATCTTGAACTGTTACTTATAAAAACACCCTTTGGATTTTCTTGCTAGTGTAAAAAAAATGAAAACAACAGAAATCTGATTGTTGTGGTTTAAGACCAAATCACAGTGTGGCTACTAAATGGACTTGGATACCAAAATACTTTGACCACAAACATATGCAATTTTACGAATTACACCATGTCCCTGTTCCATGGGAGAGACAATGCAGGTGGGAGACAAGTCAGGCAGGTTAGAGCAGCAGTCCCAGCCATGTGATGTGCATTTCTGGGGCTGGTCCAGAGCGTCTGCTGGGGTGCTGGAGAGATGGTCCCAAATCCTGGTGCAGGGTCATGGGTTCCCATCAGAGTCTCACAAGTTCTTCTTTTTCTGGGTCACCTCTGGAGTCTCTTCCTCTGGCATCTCTGAGTATTCATAAGTGTCCTCATTTATAGGGTTCGGTAGTGAATATCTCATTGATGATTAGTCTGATGAAATTGCATTGTCTTTTCCCAATTTGCTGCCACTGTTGCCGACACTTGCAGTCTGCTTGTTCTGGACACTCCAGGACATGTTTGCACATGATGATCAGCAGGTTCTTTTAATAGTTTGACTATCTGTCTTCTTGAGCTCACAAAAACAACATGCTGGTTTTTGAGACAGGTGGTTGATCATGTTTGGTTTACCTCTACTGCAACAAAAAGTTGGTATACTACTTTACGCTAACAGTTAGGATAAATAAGCTAAATTCGTGCTGACTGCTACACCATTTCACTTCACTGCGAGATCTCAGATATAATGCTGGGTACAAGGGGAAAAGAGAGATGGTTTCTGTACAAAAAATTTTGATGACCTTATTTTTTTTTTTCTTTTCTTTTTCTGTAGAAAATATATGTACGTCTTTCCATGAATTGTATTCCTACTCTGTCTTCTGTCCACAAATCATTGATAGTTCTCTCAATAAATAGAAAGATTTGCTGTAAATAAATCTGCCCATGAAATACTCACTGAATGCGAAGCTTTCTGACATTCAGAGCTCTTTTTGTTGTGGAATGTGTTATTGAACGTACCATTGCATATCACGATGAGACATGTTCCCGGTTCTTTAATATTCCAGCTGTTAATGCAATTTATGATCAAATGTCAATAAAATGTGAAATTGAACAGCTTTTCTCTTAATGTTTAAAGAATTAACCTTTATAAGCCATGCTTCACCACTGGTTCCACAGCATTTGAAATTTACTTCTTATCATTAACTTTAGTTAGGCAAGACATTGCTTTGAACCCTCTTCCATTTACCTGTCTAGCACGTCTAGCATGGAAGACTCATACCTTGGTCTCAGAAAGTTTGTATGCACTAACATTAAAAAAAGAGAAAGGTTTATGAAACCGTGTAAGGAAGCATACCTTTCCCACTGACTTAAATGAATTGTCAAAATTAGGAAGAGTATGCTGATATTAACTCATGTATATTAGATTTTAAAACAGAAATGTTCTCACAGAACTAGTATTTAGCAATTGTAAGAAGGATATTTACTAGTTTTGAACAACAATTATCTAATATGTTTGCTTTTAATAGCAAGGAATTGAACTTGGGTATGAAGGAGGTCTTTACTACAGACCTGAATACCCTTAACATAAATGGCTTTTCCACAACAGTTCAATCTGCTATACCATTTCAATAAAAAATATATAACATTAGTTAAATTGATCAGGTAAACGTCTCACTTTTTTTTTTTTCCCCTTTGCACTCTCTGATAGCACTTTATGATCTAAACTGTGATACTTCAGTGGGAAATGTTCTCATTGTGTCATTATGCTAAATCCAATACACTTTTTATCCAAGTATAAACAGACTGCTAGTCTAGAACTTTGATGATATCTCTTTTTTTTTTTCCTCTCTTAAACACGTGGTACATGATGTCTTCTTTTTAAAGTTCATGATATGTAAAAAAGTATGAAAAAATGATTGAAGCTTGGAAAAAAAATTCAATGTGGCCTGTGGATGGTTTGGGAAAAATGTAGTACCTACCAATCCCAAGCAGAAAACATTTCTGCAAATAGACTCCATGTTTAATTTCATCCCAGTGATATGAGGTATCCCATCTGGACTAATGGGAGTTAATAAAATGTAGCCATTAGCGTGAAATAGCTGGAACTAAAGAACAGTCCAAGCAGAGTTATGATTTAATCTTCCTGAAAGCTAGAAGATTTTCATCATTTCTATACTTACGTGAAATTTGACAGCATTACTTGCTAAATCAATGGGAATTGCAGTACCAGGGCAAAAGTGGTATAGCTGGACCAAGCAGTAAATATTTTGTTTCCTACATTTTTTGTAAGATGAAAGTCCAGTTATTGATTCTAGAAACAACACAACAGCAAAACATTTAAAAGTCCACACTTCCCCGAGCACTAGTTCTAATATATTTCAATGTTTTTTCTATTCAAATACTGATTTCCAGAGACCAGTCACCCAAGTTTAAAGATAAATATTAAATGAACTTTTATATTCAGCATTCTTAAACCTAGATTTCTCCTATTTAGAATAAACTTCAATTTATTTACTGTTTAAAGAGGAAATCTTCAGAACAGATTTTGAATGCCTGAAGATGAGCAGAAAGAGTAAAGATTCTTTCCTCTCTCTAAAAAAAATGAAGAACAGTAAGTTTTGTTGCAGTAATAGAACTCATACTTAATATAGATTCCAACAGTTATGCTTTTTTTTTTTTCATTTAATAAGAAAGTATCTTGATGCAAACACACAAATTCTACCATCTGTACTGTATCATATGATGAAAGGCAGTGAGGAGTCGTGGCCCTCAGGGGTCAGTACTGGGACCAGTATTATTTAACATCTTTTTTGGGGAGATGGACAGTGGGATTCAGTGCACCCTTAGCATGTTTGCAGATGACACCAAGGTGTGTGGTGTGGTTCATACTCTAGAGGGAAGGGATACCATCCAGATAGACCTTGATGGGCTAAAGAGGTGGACCTGTGCAAACCTTATGGAGCTCAACAAGGCCAAGTGCAAGGTCCTGCACGTAGGTCAGGGCAATCCCAAGCACAAATACAGGCTGGGTGATGAGTGAATTGAAAGCACCCCAGTGGAGAAGGACTTGGGGGAATTGATGGATGAAAGACTGAATATGAGTTGACAATGTGCACTTGCAGCCCAGAAAGTCAATCATATCCCAGGCTACATCAAAAGAAGAGTGGCCAGCAGGTCGAAGGAGGTAATTTTCTCCCTTTACTCTGCTCTTGTGAGACCCCACCTAGAGTACCGTGTTCACCTCTGGGACCCCCAGAAAAGAAAGACCTGCTTGAGCAGATCCAAAGGAGGGTCACAAAGGTGATAGGGGGCTGGAGCATCTACACTATGAGGACAGGCTGAAAGAGTTTGGGTTGTTCAGCCTGGAGAAGACTCCATGGAGACCTTATAGCAGCCTTCCAATACTTAAAGGTGGCCTACAGAAAAGATGGGGAGGGCCTTTTTGTCAGGGAGTATACTGATAGGACAAAGGGTAGCAGTTTTAAACTGAAGGAGAGTAGGTTTAGATTGGACATAAAGAAGAAAATTTTTATTATGAGGACGGTGGGACACTGGAAAAGGTGGATGCCCTATCATTGGAAGTGTTCAAGGTCAGGTTGGAAGGGGCTTTGAGTAACCTGATATAGTGAAAGATATCTCTGTCCATGGCAGGTGAGTTGGAACTAAGTGATCTTTAATGTCCCTTCCAACCCAAACAATTCTATGATCTATGATCTAGGCACATCTCCACCATAAAATGGCCCACGCTCTGGGAGCAGATGGAGCATGGCAATTTAGGATGTCATCTTACAGTTTTGAACAGGGATGCTAAGCAGCTTACCAGACCTGAATTCTCAGCTGTCATTTTTAAGAAGCTCTGGTGCTGATGTCTCTAACTGGTCAGGCTTGGAACCATGTCTGAGCTTTAAATGAGGTTGAACCATTTCTAACGTAGATACTACCAAGAATGCCATTATTTGCAAAGTCCACCATTTGTCAGGAGAAAACAGAGGAATACTATTAGATATCGAGCTCTTGGCAAACCCAGTGAAATACCTTTGTAATTTCAACATTGATCAATACGGATAGCGTCTGTCTTCACGAAGATAGCGCTGTGATGGTTGAAACCGGCCATGGTGCCTAAAGATAGGATGATCTGTGCTGTGTTATACCTACCTTATCTTTTTTCTTCTGTCATCTCTCCATCTCGACAGACAGATACTTCAAAAACAGGGTCAGGAATAGATGACAACCCATTGCATCTGTACAAATTTACCATCACTTTGTTACAATATTCACGGGAAATTTAGAATACTGAGGAAGAACAAAGAATGTACTGTAACATGGATGAAGGTATATATTGTCTACTTAGAGTATTCATTCTAAGCAGCAGCTACTCCTCCAAAATTCTGAGTGCTTTGTCATTTAGGTGCTTATGGAAGAATACATAAGGAAATGGGAACAGTTGAATATTTTAGCATAACCGTAAGAAAGTAAGTGCTTTTTTTTCTGTGGTTTTGGTTTCTTAGTTTGTTGTGGGATTTTTTCCAAAAATATTCAACATTTAATCTCATGAAGTCAAATTCAATGGTTTTAATTCAGATGCTCATCTTTCTCTCCAATAAATATTTTTAATTCCATTTTATGTCTATATAGTCCAAAAATTTTGAAACTTTCTTCCATGAAAGGTTATACTGTGAAGAGCTCAATAGCATTTGTGCGCAAAACATTAACTGAACCTTGACACATATTGGAGTGTTTTCTAAGTATATAGTTGAATAGAACTTACTTTTATAGTTGCTATTCCAAAGTGATTGTACCCTGCACTGTTGCCGCCTGAAAATGTCTTTAAACCCAACAGGCAGGAAAGTTCTTCGAGTTGGTAGTCTTCACCATTTATCTTGACTAAACATTTAGATAAAGATTTTAAGCAATTAGAGTTCTCTTCCTTCTGTAGTTTAAGACCCCTAGTGATTTCTTGGCAATTTTTGTTTGTGCTCTCTGAAGTTTTTTTTCCAGATCCTTCATTAGCTTCAGAAATTATGTGTTTTAGATTAAATTATATGGCATGTAATTTAATGCAGATACATAGCAAATATTGTACAAAAATGGGTAGCTTTTATAACCTTGACATAAAAATACATTTCGTGCTGGGTTTTTCACTTGTTTTCTCCAACAGTTTCTATCATTCGCATGCAGTTTGGGAGATTTTAATATAAACATTCAAAACAGCATCCTGATAACTTTTGTGTTGATAATGCCTGTCTGATAGGATCTAAATATTATTAGTGTAATCTTTCTGCTGAGTTTAAGATTGACTCTGAATTTCATATCATATTTATTTTGTATCCCTGTTAATTCTATAAATAGCATTAGAATCCCTACAGTCATGCAAGATGTTTCAGTTTTGTCAAAAATGTGACAAAGTTTACCTCAGTCACATTGTAGGGAAATAACACTAAGGAACAAATGCATTTTCGTAATAGTAGATGTGTACATTTGTGTAAAAAAGTACACAGTGAGAAGAAACTCATTACACTTAAACTTTGCTGAAAATTAAGACTATAATACAACATGCACCACAAAAACTCTCCCGGTTTCTTGTTCTGCAAGAGTAACTGTTTAAAAGAACTTCAGTCACATTGTGTTGCTGCTTACACAGTACTCAGGAGTCATATATTTTAAAAATACTTTTGTCTCTTCTTGGTGATGAAAATAGTTTGTCTGATTCTTGCAAAAAGGAATTACCTACTGGATTGTATTAATTTATCTGCAGACATGTCAGAAGCTGAATATTTATAATGGATTTCCACATAGTTCCCTGAGGAAAAACTGCCTTGCAAAGCATCAGGCATCAGGCTGAATATGCATGTGAGGCAGATTTTCTATTCCTTAAAAAGTCTGCTCAGATACATAAAATTCCCTGGCTGTGAAGAATATGTCACAGGTTTATCAACAGGTGAGCTTGTTCCCTCATCTTCAGTCTTAGGATGCTCATTAAGTAATTCTAGGGTTTGAGTACTATTTTAACTCACCAAGCAGCTAACTAAGGTCATCAGCAAATTCGTTGAAATACCTTGGCTTTAGCCTTGTGTATGCACCTTTTGAGGAAAGCTTTGTCTGCAGTACCATGTTTTCCTCCAAATTCTTTATTTGCCAGTGTACTTAGGGGCAGTTCAAGCTACGACAGTGGGGTTTTTTTCCCAGTAAGATGTGAAAGTCCTTGTCCAACTGTTTGAATGAATCACTGGAAGTGCATAAGAGGACAGCGATCAGATATATATAATACTTGCCTGTGTTTATATTGAATACAGCATAAACTGCAACACAACTGAGATGTAATCTGAAAGAATTACCTAAATTTAAAAACCTTCTGACAACAAACCAGTAATTTTCTGTGTGGATTATGGGGAAAGAACAAAGGCTGGAAGTTCTTGCCATGGTAGGGTCCCTGATTTAGGAAAAGCTTTAGGATGACCAAGAAGTACACAATAGGGCAGAAGTCACTGAGGCCTGTAAGATCAATGATTTACCTCCCAGGCTTGGTCCTCACCTGTACTGTAAGCTATACCCTCTCTAAAAGGGCATTTGTTCCTCTGGGAAAAGATTGAGTGGCCTTTAAGCTGCACACATTACTCTCTGGTTTTCTGGAGGCCACAGAAACAATGTGATTTACAGGCCAATTGGGCTTAGGCAGACCTTTGGCATTAAAAGCCTTTAATCACAATGCTGCAGTATTTTGTGGCCAGGACATATTTCCACATCTTGCTCCTGTTTTCCTGGCAATAGGGAATGACGACGGTAAAGGGGGTTGTATGTTGTCTCCTTTGCCTCGTTTGTGAATGGGAATACTGTTCCTGAACCTGCCCGTTACAACTCGATAGCCCAAAAGTATTCTGGCCACATGATTCAAAGTAATCATGCTAAAACTTGGTCCTAGGAGCCTCTGGTAGAACAAATATGCCTTTTTGCTAATTAGCAAAACACTTGGTGATTGAATTTGTAAGCGTCTTTAACAATGAAAAAGAAATATAGTTTGGAGACTCATTGTATTCTTGGATGTATTAGGGGTTTTTTTTGGGGAAATTGAAATTACTTTTACTCAAGTGAATCTCAAGACTACATGCATAGAATGAACGGAATTCATATTGAGACTAAAAGCAACAATACACCTCCCACAAGAATCTCTAAATTATTGAACACAAAGAAGAATGTTTTGCAACTTTGATTAGGGAATTGTTAATCAGGCCCATAATAGTATGTAGGTCAAAAACCAATTAAAAGAGTCTGCCTAGAATTTATGATTAGACAACCATTAAAAACACTGCTTATTAAAGAAAATAAAAAGATGGAATTAATCCATAAATATGAATTCTTTTTTTCTGTGCTCTGGATACAGTATGACAGTTTGAGAAGCAATAAAGCAGTTAAGTTAGTGATCAATTACTAACTTCAGGAACAGAAAAATAGTTTGGCTGATGAAAAGCTTATTCAGCCCTTGACAAATATTTGGCTGTGACAATAGTTTATTTGAAATACCATTGTAACAACCCCAGCTCTGGCTTTTATTTTTGTATCTTCCAAACAAATAAACTACATATGATGCTTTTAGTCAGGCTTTGAAGTTCAATCTGTTCTGGCAGGGCAATGGAATTTCACAAATAGTAAAAATACAATTCCTGCTGTTACTTACCCTGCAGAACCATTTTCTTATCAGAAAGGCTTGCAAAACAAATGAGCAGTTGGTTCTCTGCTAACTGTAAAGTTTTGTAAAGCTGCACCATTGTGACAATAAAGGAACATAACAATAACTCCATTACTTCAAAATGCACAAAAATTCCAAAGAAGAAATGATATATTTCATCTGATTTTTGATCAACAAAGAAAAGTGACGAGCATATCTCTTCATCCCATCTTCACTTTTCTCTCCAAGAAGGATAAACATAATTTCACAATATTAGAATCTTGTTGCAAACCAGGCTTTACCAGTCAAACACGCCTGTGTATGCATAAAGCACTTACAATTCTGTCTTTGAAATTTAGTAAATACAATGTATTTCACTTTAAAAAAATATAATTTTTTTTTCAAAGTTTTTTTTGAAAAAACACAATGCAGGAGAAAAGTAATGTTTGATATCAGGTGAAGGATGTTAAAGATGAAACATTCTCTTAAGCTACAAACTGAAAATGAGTTTCAAGTAAATCCAGATTAAGAAATCCCAGATGGAAGGGGGACAGTGAAGAGATTGTCATGCATGAAGTATACTCAGTTTAACAGGATTACCAATAATGATATTCTCAAGCTGTGAAGAGAAGATTTCAGAGGAAACTAAGGGAATCAAGTGGGTGTTGGAAGAATTACAGGGTGCAATGTGTGTCTTATCTCTTTCCAGTGTAGTATGTTTATTCGTTCATAAAAACCCAATAAGGAGAGGTGGCAATGTTGTCTCCTGATAGACCCATTGTGATGGTAAATATATGAAACTTCAAGAAAGATTCTGTGTTTTTCAGAAATAAATATGCTAACAGGGAAAGAGATATTATAAAGGGGGGTGGGGGGGTAGGAAAGAAGTGAATGTCTACTGAGCTTTTAAAAATTGTCTTGATAAGTTGTACTATTTTTGCTACTGATTTTTAATGGATACCTATATATTTATTCTCAAAACAGAAACCTGAGATATTATGAATATATGTGTTCATATCTGAAATAGTTTGGGGACCAAATCAAACCTTCAGAAGAGGGTAGCTTCAACTGAATTATTTAGGAAGAATTGATAGTACTTTTGAACATGGCCCTAAAAACACCTTCACAAGATCTGAAATCACTGGAGCATGAGCATTTTAATTTGTATTATAAGCAGCGTGAACACAACCATGATATAAATTCTGCTTCTTTGTCAAGAATAGAGTAGACTGGAAGCTAAAGGAGAGAATCAACAACATCTAAGCATACTGCTAATACATAAGGCCCATGAGTTTTTTCTGGCATTGAAGTAAGATGGAAAACAGACTTGCTGTGTTCTCCGTTCATAGCACCTAGCCCTGGACCTCCTCTGTCCCTGAAGAATGACAATTATCTTTTGTGTATATTGTAATTTCTTAGGTAGTACAAAGACTTTCTCATAGTTCATCACAATGAGATTTTTCACAGCATGAAACCGAGGGCAGGCGTGTGCAGGATGTCCAGGATATGGCATGAGACACGCTGGAACAGCTGAAGGTGCAAAGCCTGCTATAATAGTGTTGGAAGACTGGTAAGGGCAACAGGATGCCAGTTTTGACCAAAATTACTCATAGATAGTAACTTCTTCCAAGTAGTTTCCCTTGAACTGTGCCTGAGCATTGCCCAGAAGCGTGTTGACATGAAGGTCCAGGACTAAACCAGAGACATTGACAGAGAGTCAATATGGGCAATCCCTGCTTGAAGTTCCTCCTTCCTCCTTTATGTGTAAATACAGACATGACTAAAGGGGCCATGGCTAAACTCAAGCAGCTAATTACTCAGGCTCTTCCTTTAATTAAAGAAGAAAGAGTTCAGAATTTTTACAATAGGTTTCTATTCTGAATGTCTAGCAGGATCTGTCTTTCTCCATTGACTGTAAGAAACAGCATTTGCATATATTTTTCCACCTCTCTGAATTGGCCTCAAGACATATGTGAATAATATATGTAGAAAACAACATTATGATATTAACAAACTTAAACTAATTTAATTTTGCTGTAACAATCAGATCAGATAGGTAGGTTTTATAATATCCCCTGTTTTACCACGGGGGAAGCAGTGCCATATTTACACTTTTGGCTAATTCAGCCATCACAACTAGAAGGCTAAAGTTCAAGGAAACAGTTAATTTTTATACTATGTTTCAAAAACCCTGTCTACAGCTATGATGCCTAGGACAATTCTGAATAGGAGAGGCCCAAGGTACTAGGCATGATTTTGAATTTGGGCGTGATGTTTCCAGCGTTTTATGTAAATCCAAGTAAGATGTAGAAATAGAATACGCTCCACACAATTTAAAGATGATAGAAGTCTGTGTGTATTTGAGAAGCTCCTGGTATTTGGTTTCTTTTTTTAAACATTAAATAATGCTATATAAGCTTGAAAAATGGGCAATTTTCATTTTAATGTTCCCCTGTGGTGACTATGAACTTTCCTTTTATGTCCTTCCAGAGACACAGCTGAAGGCCATGTGGACACCCCAGGGCATCTAAAATGGCACTCAAAACCTATTCTTAGGCAACTGAACCTACTCTTGGATTCATTTTATTCACAATTAGAATTTTACAGGAGGTGCCAAACAGACTACAGCAAGCACAAGCTCAGAAAATGAGCTATACATCTCTATTGATCGTTTTTCATGTACATGCATTTTCCAAGGCATATGCTTTCGTTGCAGTCTCTTGGCCATGTACATAACTTTCCAAACCAGATTTTGGCTGCCTTTGGCCTTATAATAAAACGAGAGCTGTCAAGTCATGCAGAACTCTATTGTTTTTCATTTTATAATATTAACAGCAGAAATATTTTTGCTCCCTGAATTCTTTACCATACCATTCATTTCTGCCTTAACTTAGCTTATTCTTTTTACAATTTGCTCCTCCAGCTTTCTCAACAATTGCATTTTTTTGGTCATTAACTATGGCTCTTTACCTGTAAGAATCCACCAATTACCTTTCTGCTTTTACTAACCAGTTTTAAAAGTTAGCTTGAAACTTTGATGCAACAGTCTTGGAAAATATGTGTGACTCTTTCAGGAATAATTATACTCCCTTTTGTAGGTATTATACTCCTTATTTAGGCAGCATGATCTGAATAGATAAATAGGTAATGTCACCTCTTAACTGTTGCAGTATGTATAGGCTAAAGGGAAGGACACGGAGAATAAATCACCCGATTCAGTGGGACAAAATTTTTTAATTCTCAGTAAATATACATGCATGCCTGTTGATTCAGTGAGTTATTAGTCAGAAAAAATATCAAGCTAAACCACAAGTTATTCAACTTCACTTGTCTTCAGTGAAGTGAGTGATGAGAAAATTTCAGATTCCTTACCATACACTTAATCTTAAAAAAGAAACTTATGATTAAAAATTAACGGTGACAAATCAATAGGTATAATTTGTTTTATATTAAAAATATAGGATATAATACCTGCAGCATTTCTGTTACAATAAATTAGATGCATAAAAATTTGATTTAAGATTTTATTATCTATAGTTATTTATGCTTTAATTTTCTGAGATAGATGTTACTATAGAGACAAAACCACTCTTTTAAAGCAATTTAATTTACAGATCATATTCATATGTCTTCTAAAGTCTGCCTGTAGCAAGACTGCATGCTCAGTCAGCTCCATCAAATGGTGCATGTTGGATCTACCTTATGCTGCTAGGTTCCTCATCTAGAAACAGAGGAGCGAGACAGGCCCTTTCACTTCTTAGGCCAATATGTATGTTGGTATCTAGGTTAATGTAGAAATGATGGAACGGAGCCAGAAAATTTCTCTGGTGCCCATGAGTGAGCCCAGAGAAACGTTACCTATTACTCTTGCGTCTGGTACATGCTTAGAAAATCCCTATTTTTGAATGTAGCATATGCACGTGTACAAACCCAAAAGGTCGAGTATGCATCTGGCAAATGGCAGTGATGTAAAGTTAGCAGCTTGGATTCATCTAAATAGTATGTATCTTGCCGATACTCTGTAAAAAAAAGAAATTCCTTTCTGCTTCGTGTTATGCAAACTCCCGAGTCACATTATTGTACTATTCTACGAATTCTTAAGCCTTTTATTTTCTGAGTTAAAAAAGCAGATAGGCACCAGTAAGGCTTGAAATAACTGAAGAGATATTATGAAATCAAATTTTATTTTAATAACAATGAAAGAAGCACAGGTAACAGCAAGTCACAGTGTTACCTATCTGCTTTAATGCAGTTATTTATACCTATCCAAAAACTGCTATTTGTCATACTATACTTAAAAACCAACATGCTGTTAAAATAATGATTCTGATTCTGGTGGACACATGGTATGCTTTATGTCTGCTTTAATAACACACACACTAGAGCAAACTATAGTGCTACAAATATACTATGAACAGTTATGATCCTTGTCTGAAGTTGGTAGGCTCTGACACAAATCCCAGCTGCAGGCAGCCCATGTGGAACCGTGATTTTAACCATTTAAACAGGAGTAAGAAATACTTCCTATTTGTAGCACTGCAGAGTTAATACTGATATGCAATTTGCTATTACATGAGTACACTCACATCTTCATCCAGATTGAGTCACTCTCCTTATCTGTTCTTTGTTTCTGGATTTGAGGTACACATCCTTAAGATGTGATAATGTTATTCTCGTATTCTGTTTCTTGCTTTTTTTTTTTTTACAAGAAAGCTGCCACCACTTGCATATAATAAATAATAAATAAAACCATGGTGGTTTATTTCTGTATCATGTACCTCTAACAGACCAAAAAAAACATCCTGCACACTGTAGCCTGAAGTATACACGCATTTGATCACAGAATCACAGAATCAAAGGATGGTAGGGGTTGGAAGGGATGTCTAGAGATCATCTAGTCCAACTCCACTGCTAAAACAGGTTCACCTACAGCAGGTTGCACAGGAGCGCATCCAGGTGGGTTTTGAATATCTCCAGAGAAGGAGATTCCACAACCTCTCTGGGCAGCCTGTTCCAGTGCTCTGTCGCTCTCAAAGTAAAGAAGAGTTTCCTTGTGTTGAGATGGAATTTCCTGTGTTCCAGTTTGTGCCTGTTGCTTCTTTTCCTGTTGCTGGGCACCTCTGAAAAGAGTCTGGTCTCATCCTCTTGACACCTGCCCTTGAGATATTTATAAGCATTGATGAGATCTCCTCTCAGCCTTCTCTTCTCCAGACTAAACGGACCCAGGTCTCTCAGCCTTTCCTCCTAAGAGAGATGCTTCAACCCACTGATCATCTTCATAGCCCTCTGTTGGACTCTCTCAAGTAGTTACTTGTATTTCTTGAACTGGGAAGCCCAGAACTGGACAGAGTAATCTAGTACTCCACAGTGGCCTCAGTGGGGCAGAGTAGAAGGGGAGGATAACCTCCCTTGACCTGCTGATTGCACTCTTTTTAATGCATCCCAGGATACCATCAGCATTCTTGGCCACAAGGACACATTGCTGGCTCGTGGTCCATTTGTTGTCTACCAGGACTTCCAGGTCCTTCTCTGCAGAGCTGCTTTCCAGCAGGTGCTCCAACCCTCTAATCATCTTCGTGGCCTCCTCTGGACTCGCTCCAACAGGTCCATGTCTTTCTTGTGCTGAGGGCTCCAGAACTGGATGCAGTACTCCAGGTAGGTTCTCATGAGTGGAATAGAGGGGGAGAATCACCCCCCTCAACCTGCTGGCCACACTTTTGATGCAGCCGAGGATATGGTTCCCCTTCTGGGCTGCAAGCGCACATTGCCAGCTCATGTTGAGCTTCTCATCAACCAACACCCCCAAGTCCTTCTCCTCAGGACTGCTCTCAATCCATTCTCCGCCCAGCCTGTATTTGTGCTTGGGATGGCCGTGACCCGTGTGCAGGACCTTGCACTTGGCCTTGTTGAACTTCCTGAGGTTTGCACGGGCCCACCTCTCAAGCCTATCCAGGTCCCTCTGGGTGGCATCCCTTCCCGGTGTGCCGACCGCTCCACACAGCTTGGTGTCATCAGCAAACTTGCTGAGGGCGCACTCAATCCCACTGTCCATGTCACTGACAAAGATGAGCAGCACCATTCCCAGTACCAACCCCTAAGGAATGCCACTCGTCACTGCTTTCCACTTGGACGTCAAATATATTGTTCAGAAAAAGGGAATGTTGTTGAGTGCAGGAAAGTTCACAAAGTCTGCTGATGCACAGCCCCTGCAGAGGCAACACTCCCAGGACTCCAGGCTCCATGACAGCTAAATGCCTTTCTGAGGGTGTGCTCCTGGACATCCAGCCTTCAGCCACTCCCTCCTCTTGCTGCAAATTTAGCTCTGAACAACCATATTTTAAGAGATTGTGATGATATTTTTTAAAATATGAAACATTTAATTTTCAAAGAAGAAGGGAAATCAGATGATCTTTTCTTTTGTCATTATATCTGGTATCACAGCAGGCTGTTCCACTTGCTTTCTTAAAAATCACAGAAAGAAAATTACAGAATCGTTGAAGTTGGAAAGGACTTCTGGAGGTCATCTAGACCAACCTTCCTGATCAAGCAGGGCCACCTAGAGACGGTTGCTGAGGACTATGTCCAGACAGCTTTTGCATATCTCTAAGACGGGATTCCACAACATCTCCATGCAAACTTCGCCAGTGCGGTCACCCTCGCAAACAAAAAGTGTTTCCTGATGTTCACAGGAAACCTTCTGTGTTTCAGTTTGGGGCCATTGCCTCTGATCCTGTCACTGGGAACCACTGAAAACGTTAATAAGATAATCCCTGGACCTTCTATTCTCCAGGCTTAACAGTCCTCGATCTCTCAGTCTTTCTTCATAGGAGAGAGACTCCAGTCTCTTCGTCATCATCTTCATGGCCCTTTGCTGGACTGCCTCTAGTATGTCCATGTCTGTCTTGTACTGGGGACCCCAGAACTGGACACAGGGCTCCAGGTGTGGACTCATCAATGCTACATAGAGTGGATGAATCACCTCATGCGACCTGTTAGAAACACTCCTGATGCAGCCCAGGATACCATTAGACTCCTTTGTGACAAGGGCACATCACTGGCTCATGGTCAGCTTGGTGTCCATCAGGACCCCCAAGTCCTTTTCTGCTAAACTGCTTTCCAGCTTGTTGGTTCCCAGCCTGTGCTGGTGCCTGGGCTTGTTCCTCCCCAGGTGCAAGACTTCACAGTTCTCCTCGTTGAACTTCATGAGGTTCCTGTCAGCCCATTTCTCCAGCCTGCCAAGGTCCCTCTGGGTGGCAGTATGACCCTCCTGCCTATCAGCCACTCCTTCCAGTTTGATGTCATCTGTAAACTTGCTGAAGGTACACTATGCTTCATCATCCGGATCATTAACAAAGACGTTAAACAGGACTGGACTTGATATTTACCCCTGGTGTATGCCACTAGTAACTGGTGTCCAACTGGACTTTGCATTGCCAGTTACCACTCTCTGGCACCAGCCATTAAGACAGTTTTCAATCCATCTCACAGTATGCTTATCCAGCCTGTACATGAACAGCTTCTTTACAAGGGTTTTATGGGAGACAGTGTCAAAAGCCTAACTGAAGTCCTGGTAGACAGTATACACTGCTCTCCCTTATCTATCAGTCCAATCACTTCATCATACAAGATTATTAAGTTGGTCAAGCATGACTTCCACTTGGTGAATCCATGATGACTTCTCCTAATGATTATCTTGTTCTTAATGTGTGTCTGTAAATGGTTTCCAAGATGATTAGCTGTTTCATCACCTTCCCCAAGATCAAGTTGAGGCTGACCAGCCTGTAGTTCCCTGAGTCCTCCGGGGGTAACATTTTCTTTCCTGAAGTCTTTGGGCAAAATATACCGTTGGATCTGGGCCTAAAGAAATACGTGCTCCATATGGCCTTAAATGAATAGAATATAATTCTGAGTGCAGTACACTCAGACAGTAAAATATGACAAAGCTTAATGTTTTGTAGGCATCACTTTATCACAAGTGAAATTTTTGGTTGGTGTGCTAGTTTGCATTTCAATGCTTCTTTTGTCCCTGTGTTTCCAAATTATTATCAGATTTCTTTTGCAAGCAGTTCTGTGTGTCACCGGATGCATTATCAGAAATCCTGAAAATAAATACATTTAGAGAGTTCTGTAGTGTCTTAGTGTCTATGAAAAGTATACTGTATTTAACTATTTTTGTGTTTAAAACCATACAAAGAACAGTGCAGGTGTATAGTCCTTGCACAGTGCAAGCCAAGAAATTTTCTTGCAAATGTCTGCATATGTGTTTAGCAATAGTTGCACATTAACAAATATTTATCAGCTACTCAGGATCAATTTTAAGGGTAAACTAGAAGACTTCTTTCTGAACAAGTAGGTTCTGAAACAGCCTTCTCATCAAATTAGCAGAGACAACAAAAGCAGTTGGTTTTGAGAAGAGTTTGGATGCTTTTCAGATTGACTAATGCAATTGCACAGGTGTGTAAAGTACAGAACTCAGTGACTCAGGACATGTCCTCTGCTCTTATTTACCTAGAATTATGCACATAAATGGCAAATAGATTTATCTTTGGACGTCAGTGTTTGCAGAATCAGAGATATCAGGGAGGATAGTTCATCTTGTAGGAAGCCTGCTGTCTTAACTTCAAGAATAAATTGACAAATTTGTCCTTGCTTGTGTTTGTAAAGATTCTCTCTCATTACATTTTGTAAAGCACTTTTCAAGCCACTTCCAAAAAGAAAGTATATAAAAGGTTAACACCTATTTTTAGCTCCACATTCCTATGAAAAAATGGCAGTTTGACTGTATTCGTTGTGAATTGAAACCAGCTAAATAATGAATAGTTCAAGTGATAATTACTTTATTTCAATATTTACAGAAAACTGGCACTTCATCATCATCAAAGCACATTGAGAATTGTCTTATTATCTACACAAGTGCCTGGTTTCTATAAATATTGAAATTTGGTAATTAACTCTAGCACTATTTCTTCCTTATCTACTTTTCAGAATTGAGCAAATAGAAATATCGTTTAGTCATTAACATTTTCCAAATACATATCTGGTTTCTTTTTAATGAGGGTGCATAAGTAAGGAAAGTAAGTTGCAAAATAAGGTCAATGAAATGGAATGAAATATCTTTGTATCAGAGGCATCCAAAAGAATGAGTTACGGCCGTGTTATTCAAATATCTGGATTGAGCCTCAGTCCATTCCTAAAAGGAAAGGCCACTTCATGAACAATAAGAGAGTCTAACTGCCAGAAAGGAGCCACTGCCATATATGCATCATGAAATGAAAACCTCTATTTTTTCTCTCTAACATGTATTTGAGCTAGGCTGTGAAGTGCCATACAGCCTCCTTCACTGGGTCAGGAGACAATATAAAATTTCCCCAGGTTGTTAGCCTGTCTAAGTGTATTTAGGAGATACTAGACAGGACCAGACTGAATCTGTCTGTATGTTGCAGTTGTGTTTTTCCCTGACGTTAGTCTATGATCACACTGATCTGTACCTCAGATAAGCAAGAAGAACTAATCTGTAATAGAAAATGTATGGAGATCTTTTAAACTCTCATCCTCCATAACATACTGTGAAAACTCAAGCAATGGGGCATTGTGAAAGGAATTTTGTACAGGCTTTAGGGAACCATCCATATCCTGGAGACAGGGCACAGGTTACTCCACATCAGTATTAGCTGCAGTTTGTTGCATTCAAAGAAAGGAGGTATCAGTAGATCTATTTGGTGTCCCAACTTCAAAATCTCTTGTTTTGTCAATGTATTTGGGCATACTATGCAGTATAGCTCTAGTCTGGAGGAATCTTTAACTATGTCTGTACTAGTATATAAATCAGGACCTGTGAATAGGCTCAAGCACTGACCAGTGATTTTCCATATAATTTAATTGTTTGCCTGTTCCCCAACAGGTTTGGCCCATGCCAGCTTGCATGCTCCCACACATGCTGAGGCAGAACATGTAGAGAATGCTCCTGAGAGTAGATTGTTTTCTTATCTTATTTACTGTTTTACTTACTTATTGTCCACATTCACTTGTCTTCCTCTTAAACTAGACACATTGACCACTAAAATTCTTAATAAGACTGGTTGGATGGGACTCACGTCATCTAGTCTGAGATATCATGAAACTTTATTATCTTAGCATGGTTTGAACTATGACCAGAAGTGTTTCTTTCACTGAATATAGACGGAAGCTAAAAAATTAATTCATATGTACATGTCAATGACATATATTATATCTATAATATATATCTTGAGGGTAGATGAAACCCACCCTTCACTGTTTTCTGAGCTTCTCTTTTTATACTCTAAGTCTCATTATGGTACATACAGTCCTTAGAGTTGAACACCCTGCATATGCTTCAAAAAATTCCTGATTATTTACATTAAAAAGGAGATCAGTAAATCTGAACTTTTCAAATGCTTCCTTCTCTAAAAAAAAGAATGACTAGAAATAAAAGAAGTATCTGATCTTTTTTTTACCACCTTTTAACACACAGATATCATAAAAGGGCTGTAGTGTAGTCACATCGGTGCCTGATGCTATAGGACTTCAGCAAGAAATTATGCCATAATTAAGACCCTACAAAATAACATTAATTCCTCTCCTTTTCTAGGATTCAAGTAGCTACAGACCTAGCTAAGATAAATATGCATTTTTGTCATTTATTACATCTTCCCGTTGGAAAGAGCAATGTAAGTAAAAACCCATTATTCATAACTTAGAGATCCATAGCCAGTCCAAGACATCTAAAGAGATACAAAAGTATGGAGTTATTTTCCCAAATTGCTGTCATAGTGAAAATAAATGAGAAGTCCTTATGCAAATACCGCACTGGTGAAACTGGTAATAAAATTCTTGGGTATCCCTTTGCTGTCATTTAATTTTCAGTCTTCTACTGAAAGGGAAGACTGAAAGGAAAGTTACTTTCCTGATTATTCAATATACTACAGAAGACAAATACTAGTGTCAGTCCCCATGCACTTTTCAGAGGGCAACAGGAAAGCTATGAAGCCCCTATGTTTTCTTCAGTGGCCTTTGAGGTAGAAAGGAGGAAGTCAGGAGGATGTAATTTTGACCGAATATATGGAGAACAAGATCAGAGGTGCAATTTATTAAAGGAAACTAGAAGTGGAGAACACAAAGGGTGCTTACACTACAAGTCCTGTTATTAAAAATTAATTAAATATATAAACCCAGTAACATACCAAGTCTAGGTTATGACAATTTAACAAGGAATAAGGCTGAAAGTACCAGCACTGTGAAAAAAATACATTTTGCATTTGTGTGGTACTCCTTTTTTCTGCCATGTTGGCTGAAATGTTCCCCCCGCCTTTTTTTAAATTTTTTAGAAATAAATCTGTGACTGTTATTCTGTAAAACAGCAACAACACCTTTCTCAAAAAGTATAAACCTCCTTTCCGTTCCTTCAGTCTTCTTTGCCTTATTGTGACCTTTATCTCACAGTCCCAGAGGCAAGCATAAAAAGGACCCTAGATAGAAAGTAGAAGATGGAAAGTAACAGGAAAAAGCAACTCATGAGGTAATGTTATATCTTACAAGCAATAAACATATGGTATGCTACCTTTTGGTAGCATAATGTATAACGGTTGTCCGTCCTTATACTCCTGAAAGTTCCTCAGTCTCAATTCTGAGATGGTTGTGTCGGTTAGAGACAAGCAGCCGCTCTGACAGGCAAGACTCTTTGTCTGCAGAGCCTTATGAGTGGGGCCTCACAAACAGCGTTTCAACACTTCTAGGCCTTGCTCAGAACAAAGATCTGCCTCCCACAGCAGGCAACCATATCACAGAAATTTAATCCTGAAGCATTTGCACAGCATCCAGCTCCCAAAATTCTGCGTCCACCATAATCCACTAAACACTGCTCCAGCCTTACTAACATACAATGTCTATAGTAAAGAAGTGTGAAAGCCATAAATTAAAATGTGCCATAAAAAGAGACAGGAACTTGGGGGTATATTCAGCAAAGTCACCTAATAAAATGTGACATATTCCAGATTTCTGTATCATTTTCCAAGGTTCTCAAGGCAACTTTACAAATATTGTGGGTTTATTGCTTTGGCAAGGGAAGATGGTATGTCCAAATAAAGAACATTGCAAACATTCTGTATTTTTATAAGGAATCAGAAGGAGATATTCCAGAGCATCTTGAGATCAGAATCTCAAAATTTATCACCATTCTATGTATCCTTCAAAAGTGGAAAATTTGATTCATACCATGAAAATAATGACAGAAAAATCATTTGCTTTCAAGTTACAACTGCATTATCTTTCTCATCATAAATAAATCAAAAAAGTGTTCTAAGTTTCATACTTCATAGATTTTTTAAAATAAGTAGTATTAGTTCCAAGTAATCATGCGATTTTAAAATGTTGTACAAGAAACAATCTTGCTTTAACTACAGAAGATAATAGACTTAAATCAGAAATACGTTTCTCAAAGTGTCTTAAAGGATTGTCTGTCAACGACATGAAAAGTTAATACATTTATAAACATGCATAACATAACAGATTTACAGGAAGGAATAATTTTAACATATTAACTACTGTTAATGCATTCTCGTTATTTAAAAGACGCATAATTCATTATAAATGGCTTACTGAATTATGAGATGGCTTTTATATCTGTCTTTGCTTCATTTTGAATGTGTTATGGTTTATTATAACCTGCCAGCAACCACTAAAACTCTTCTTACTTCATTTTCAGAAAATGCCATTTTCATTACACATAGCTTCTAAATATATTTAAACTACAATGAATTTTGAAATATGAAAATACATTTTATGTTATCACAGTGGAATTTTGTGCCAACTGTAAGTACACTGTAGATGTTTAGAATTATAGTTTTTAGGGTTTTGTCTATTTTTACATTTATTTGTGAATGTTTACATGTTATTAGTACTGAAACTGCTGCGTGAAGAACTGGCTGAATGGCAGGGCTCACAGGTTTGTAGTGAATGGGGCTACATCTGGCTGGTGACTGGTCACCTGTGGTGTTCCTCAGGTCTCAGTCCCAGGGCCAGTTCTGTTCAGTGTATTTATCAACAATCTGGATGCAGGAGTTGAATGCACCATTAGAAAATTTGCTGACAATACCAACCTGGGAGGTTCTGTTGACTCTTTCGAGGGATTAGAGACCTTGCAGATCGACCTAGATAAGCAGGAGCAATGGGCAATTATCAACATCATGAAAATTAACAATTCCAAGCACCAGATTCTGGACCTCAGACAGAGTTACGATGGGCACAAGCACAAATTGGCAGAGGAGTGGCTGGAGAGCAGCCCTGCAGAAGGGGATCTGGGGGTGCTGGTCGACAGTAGGTTCAACAGGAGTCAGCAGTGTGCCCTGGCAGCCAAGAGGGCAAACTGCATCCTGGGGTGAGTCAAACACAGTATCAGCAGCCCGTCAAAAGAGATGATTATCCCGCTGTATTCAGCGTTGGTGCACCCTCACCTTGAGTACTGTGTGCAGTTCTGGGCACCACAGTTTAAGGATGTTGTTGAGGTACTCTAATGTGTCCAGAAGAGGGCAACAAAGCTGGTGAAAGTGCTGGAAGGAATGTCTTATGGGGAGCTGCTAAGGACTTCAGGCTTGTCTGGTTTGGAGAACAGGAGGCTGAGGCGCGACCTCATTGCTTTCTACAGCTTCCTGAGGAGGGGAAGTGGAGAGGGAGGTGCTGAGCTCTTCTCCTTGGGATCCAGTGATGGACATGTGGGAATGGTTCAAAGCTGTGTCAAGGAGGTTTAGACTGGACAATAAGAAGCATTTGGAACCGGCTTGGTAAAGAGGTGGTTGATGCCCCAAGCCTTCCAGTGTTTAAGAAGCAATTGGACAATGCTCTTAACAACATGCTTGGTCAGTCCTGAATTGGCAGTTGGACTAGGTGATCGTTGTAGGTCCCTTCCAACTGGAACCGTTCTGTTCTATTCTATTCTATTCTATTCTATTCTATTCTATTCTATTCTATTCTATTCTATTCTATTCTATTCTATTCTACTCCATTCCATTCCATTCCATTCCATTCCATTCCATTCCACTCCACTCCATTCCGTTCCGTTCCATTCCATTCCATTCCATTCTATTCCATTCCATTCCATTCCATTCCACTCCACTCCATTCTTAATGAATGAAAATATAGCAGATATTACTGATGGATTGTAGAGACTGTTCACCTCATCCTCAGGGAAACACACAGGATGTTATTAAGTTGCTTAAACATTTTAGAGGCTTTCATGAATTTTACCAGGCCTCCAGCTGTGAGTCCAGAAGAATACAGTTCTGTTGTAGATCTAGTAAATATCTGTCATCTCTGAGCAAATGCTTTTAGGCACTTCAAATAGCATGAGATACTTTTGCTTATGTATCTGAAGAAAAATCCCATTGGTTGAATCATTTCCTTACTCCTCACAGAGGTATTAATTGAGTTTCTGTTGAATGTAATGATAATTTAGACAAGTATAGCTCACATTTAAACATCTGCACTTTTAGTATTAGGGCAGGTTGAACGTCATGCCTGCTGCTTGCCACATGTAATTACCTACATTAGACTACAAACTTTTATCCTTAAAGCAATCCTATAGGAATAAAGTGATTTGAAGATAAGCTTAGGTGAAACACTTCACCAAAGATAGTTCAGAAGGCAGAGAAAAGATGAGTTTTATAGTTTTGTTTTCTATAAAGGCCTTCATTGTCTTCATCCTTTGTTGGTAGCTGTCTTGTTAGATTTTTTAGATCTTGGCATCACTGGGGCAGTTGATACTAGGACATCAAACAAGATTAACCAAAGGTTAAGATAGCACAAGAGCTTGTTTCCAACAGCAACTAAAAGTAAATGTCCAGAGAAAAAATGCAACAGCATATGGTAATACTTCTTCTAGCCTACAAGACTACCTGAGGCAGAAATGGTTTGTATGGATTTTTCTGACATGAATTTGTCTAGTCTTCCTATGAGCCCATTTACATTTTTATCATCCACAGCATTCTGTGTCAAGGTGATGCACAGTCTATCTGTAACTGGGTTTTGAACCTGACAGCTGACAGCTTCATTTGATGCCTACTAGTTCTTTTACTGTCAAGGGGCAGAGAACAATAGATCAGTTCTCTACGTGCTCTATCATTTCCCCCTCAGTCATTTCTTTTTCAAGCGGAAGAGTCCCAGACTACTTATTTATTCCTTATACAGACACTGTTTCATACTTTTCATATTCCTTGTTACCCTTCTCTTAACCTTATCCAGTTTCTCTATATCCTTTTGTTTTCTGGGGACATACACCACACACAGTAAGCAAAATGATTTATACAGCTTTATAAAGACATTCTCCCTCTTATTCTGTGTATCATTTCTAATAACTCAGTAGTTATTGTTACTGAGATTCACCTAATATCTTCAGGATTTTCTCTGTTATAACTTCAAATCTTTCCTCTGATTGACAGTGGTTGACTCAGAACTCAGAGTGGAAGATGATTCTTTGCTGCAAACATCACTTTGTATTCATCTACACTGCATTTTGTTAGCTATTTTCTTCCCCAATCCCATAAGATTCTTTGGTGGATCCTTAATAGTTGGCCCTGCTCTTTGCCACTTCAGATGGCTTAGTATCATCAACAACATTTTAACTTTGCTTTGCATCTCTTTTCTAGGTCATACTCACCCTTTTTTCTAGGTCATTTATGAATATGTTGAATTATATGGAACCCAGCACAAACTCTTATGGAACTTCATTGGTGGCCTCCATCCACAGTGAAAACTGGCCATTTACTGCCACTTTTTGATTCTCTTTTGTAACCATCTTTAAATACTTGCAAAGACCTGTTGCTCTGTAATTTACCTAATAATCTTTGGTGATAGACATAGTCAGCCAGATCTTTTTCAGCACATGCTTGTTATAACCACAGAAATTTAGTCAGTCATGACAGTATAGGAGTGAAATTGTGTGGATATCCACCTCCGAGGAGTGAGCATAGGTGATATAAGGGCCTCCTTGGCCCAGAGCTCTGTGAAATTCTCAAGACAGCTGACATCTGAGAATGAATAAGAATGCGAAGGGCATGAACATAAGGGATTCAGTCATTGAGGCTTGAGAAAGGGAGGATCATATTTATAAGTTAACAAGCTCATAAAAGTATTACAACTAGTACATTTTATTATTAAAATGCAATAAAATCATACTGAATCTTCACATTTTTCCCCACGTGTCCCAGTAGGCATTCTACAGAATGAATACAAGAATAGCTATGAATCAAGTATAATTCTGGCTGCCATAAATAAGATCAACAAGCAGCCCTAAGGGTAGCTCCAGCACAGCAGTTTACCATCTTTTTTATTAGTTATATAAACAGCCTCAAGATATTTTGTCATATGATATCCCCATGGAATCTTTAAAAAAACCCAAAACCTTTTAATCTGCCTGTAAAAGCTTGTAATGTGTAGCTCAGCCTTGCAGCCCTTTGCCTTATCTCCATGTACAGCAAAGGCTAATTTGTCCCCTTTAAGCTTTTCACTGCAACTTGATGCTCTCTTAATCACCCCCTGAAACTCTGTTCTGTTTATCCTCTTTTACAGAGACAGGTGCAAGGGATTTTATTAATGCAATACCTTCTTAAGTGGTTTAGTTTTATCCTTTACTATTGATCCAATGGTTTAAATCCATTAAGAGGGTGCGAACAGACACTTTATTCTTTGCTTAATAGAAACCACTCTAAAAAAGATAGGTCATGGTATTCGGTCTTCTTCTACACCTTTATTTTTTCCTGTAAAACCTGAGACCAATAGCAGATTACAGAACATCTATCTGCTATGTAATTTTGGTTGACACATTTCTTTGTCTGTTAATCTTTAAGTGATTTATTCAGATTTTTAAAATTAATATATTACATTTTTGTAATAATTTTAATATTCTAAATATGACTACACACTCAAAACTTACTGAACTTTTCATATAGTCTATATGTTACCCTGGATCCTTATCTTTCCAGAGAATAATGCAACAGTGACAACATTTACAGTAATCCTATGACAGTGCTTTTCAAATACATAAAATGTCTTATATGAGGATATTAAGGATAATTTGGATGATGGGGCATAGTGTACCTTCAGCAAGTTTACAGATGACATCAAACTGGAAGGAGTGGCTCGTAGGTCAGAGGGTCGTGCTGCCACCCAGAGGGACCTTGGCAGGCTGGAGAAATGGGCTGACAGGAACCTCATGAAGTTAAACGAGGAGAACTGTAAAGTCTTGCACCTGGGGAGGAACATGCCCAGGCACCAGCACAGGCTGGGGACCAACAAGCTGGAAAGCAGTTTAGCAGAAAAGGACTTGGGGGTCCTGATGGACACCAAGCTGACCATGAGCCAGTGATGTGCCCTTGTCACAAAGGAGTCTAATGGTATCCTGGGCTGCATCAGGAGTGTTTCTAACAGGTCGCATGAGGTGATTCATCCACTCTATGTAGCATTGATGAGTCCACACCTGGAGTCCTGTGTCCAGTTCTGGGGTCCCCAGTACAAGACAGACATGGACATACTGGAGGCATTTCAGTGAAGGGCCACAGAGTTGGTTAAGAATAAAAGCATGTCACATACGAGGAAAGGCTGCAAGGGACTGTTCAGCCTGGAGAAGAGAAGGCTCAGGATAAATGTCATCGATGTATATAAGAACCTGAAGGAAGGGTGCAAAGAGGACAGAGCCAGGCACTTTGCAGTGGTGCCCATGACAGGACCAGAGGTCATGGGCACAAATAGAAACACAGAAGGTTGCCTCTGAACATCAGAAAACACTTTTGGATTGTGAGGGTGACGGAGGACTGGCACAGATTGCTCAGGGAGGTTGTAGAGTCTCCATCCTTGAAGACATTCAAAAACTATCTGGACATGGTCCTGGGCAACCAGCTCTAGGTGGCCCTTCTTGAGCAGCAGGGGTCGGTCCAGATGACCTCCAGAGGTCCCCTCCAACCTGAACTTTTTTTGATTCTGTGATTCCATGAAGGAGTTAATGAAAATTCAGTCTTAGGTAATCTGAACATGTATTACTAATAATTTTTTTAGAGAAAGCTCAGTGGTCCCATTCATTCAAGAGAATACTGATTTTTGTCTGTATGGGGAAGTCTTTAATGCATACTTTCCACATGAGTAATAATACATAGCAGAGTCAATCCAAACTTATAGTGTGTACTGCCCTAGAAAGAAATGCAGCAATAGCTTTGTGTCATAAGCATTTTAGCAGCTAAAGTAAACAAGCATAGTAAGAGATGGCAGTAAACAAGACAGGAGTAATTTTTCTTTGACTTTTTAATACCAATAAATAAAAGTAATGAGGTTTTGAGTAGTATCTAAGCACTTGCATGTTTAGCCATGGAAAACAGCTAGTCTTTATGACAATGGCAGTAGAACCAGCAAAGCACACTGTCTCCATTAACATGACCTCAGGGATGCAGGCTGGTTCACCTCCTTCCTTGATGATTTTTTAAACACTTGTTCCAGCATGACTGTCAAAGAATGATGCATGTATATCTGTAAAGCAAGAGTTTTTAGAGCAGTCCAGGCTGTTCTAATGAAAAGCAATATTCAATAGCTGCAAAGAAAAATACTAGCGTGCTATTTACACGTTCAGTGGAGATGTATGGGGGTGTGCGGTTGTTTGCATAACAGAGATAGATCTATTAAAGTTAAAACAGCACACATACATAGCAGTAGGGAAATAGTTCTACCATGAAACAACTATGGTTTAAAAGCTATCCGCTTTTTTTTTTAACATATAAACTCACTGTGTAGAGGGGAAAATCTTGTTCTCTACCCAAGTTGCCTATTTATCTAGGTTTTCCAGGAGTTTAAAAATTCTGGTTGTTCTACAAGGAATTTAATGTCCTCCAGGTTACATTACTCAGAAAAAAAATGTAGTTTTCCTACTGAAAGAGTAGTACTCCCTTCCTGTAGGACAAGAGGAAGTTTGCAGTCTCTTGCACTTTAGCACATGCTCTCAAAGAGGTTATTATGCTGCTATTGGCTCTGCGACAGACTGAAACCTGGAAAAGCATGAAATAATCCACTTTAGCTTGGGTTGTGGAGCTAGATTTCTGACAGAGAATTTAGTGGTATTTTGCATCCCTGCTGTCCGCAGGAGCTTGGTTCTTTCTTTAAAATCCTCTCAACATCTCACAGTCTTACAGATGAAAAAACCATATATTTATACAAGTGTTGTCAATACCAGAGTGTAGAATGGCCTACAAGTACAGACAAAATAAGCTAAATAAGATGACAGACAGAGGTATTATAGATATGTTCTTCTTCCCCCTCTCCCTTTCCATCTTCTCACCTTGCAGCCTGGTTAATGTCAGTGTGAGCTGACAACACGCAAGTGACACACACAAGCTGCCACAAAGTATTTCACGTGCCAGCTGACTGCAGCCCTTGCCAGCTCTCACTGAAGGCAGCAGAAACACTCCTTCCAGCCTATTTCTCTTTAAAGTCTGGGTTTCCCGTCCTGTGAGGATTCACATACTTTAAGCAAAGTCCAAGAAGTTCCAAAAGAATGTCTTAAAAAGACACTGCAAATCTGAGTCATTAATAGACACAGAATGAAACATGGACGCTTATGCACAGAGCAGCTAGGGAAAGGGATTAAGGAGGAAGTGCAGCTTTTTTTTTGTTTTTTTCCTCAATGTACTTCTCAGGTTTCCACTTTTTACTCCTACAGGATTTTTGTAGGGTGCTGACAACACAGTGCTGGTGCAACTATATGAAACCTTTTTTGGTAATCCAGGAACCAAGCATTGTATCAGCTCTTTTTTGTCAGGTATCAAGGGTATTTGGTTAGGGTCCCAACTATTGGAATTGGAGGGCTTACTGTCTAGTGTAATTGCAGCCTTCCTCCATTCTGTTGTTGCTGCCAGTTTCTACTGAGCCAAATGAATCCTGACAGTTGGCCAGATGCTTCTTGTGCCAGTCAGCAGGACTCTGGTCTCAAAAGAACATCTGGTTATAAGGAAATTTTGCAGCAAACTATACAACCAATCTTGTTTTCTAAAAATACCATCATAAACACTGAAGAAAAGGTATGTAGCGACTTCACTAATACACTTTTTTTTTAAAGGTGGTGGTGAGTACTTGACTTTTTAAATACAAATTTCATTTATATAAGGTTAATGGACACTTGTACAAAGCTTTTTTTTTTGTAGATAAACTGTCAATATGATATCTTTATTACAGCCTGTGCAGCCCACAGACTCAAGAGCAGCTGCTTAGAGTGTAAGCCAACAGTACAGAATACATTTTCCCTAGTATTTGTTTAGTAAGGTCACAAAATTCATTTTAATTTGGAAGGTCTTTGGGGCATGGAGCCTGTAGCTGCCTTAAACATTTTTTTCTACTGCAATATAATTGGCAAATAATAGGGTTTCTTTTTTTTTACTGATCAAAGCAGTTAGAACAGTACACCATTTTCCATAGAAGACATCATTGTTCTCATGCAGTTTCTTTAGACAAATTTGGACTTGTTTCCTTACAGCTTATTTTCACTTTACTCAGAAAACAATTTAAGGGAACAATGAAGAATGGATCAGGGAACAGGAATCCTCCTTTTTCAATACTGCCTTCACTACTTCTGCTTGATGAAGTAAAATGATTATATATTTCTGAACAGAGTAAAAATGCTAAGTATGGATAGGATGCCTGTTGTTCATTTAATCTTTTTTTTTCCTCAATGGGAATGATTGGGATTATGATCTGAAAATATATCTATTCATCCAAGAAGTGAAGAAGAGGGAATAAAAGTTCTGTACTTGACAAAGGTTACTGTTGTAGTCACAATCAAGGCTATTTGTTTTTCCTACTGTATTGGTCCATATGTAAGTACATATGCTTTGGATGTCTCTGAAACTGGGGGCACATGCTGAAACTTATTCACATACGTTTCTTGCAAAACTGGAAAGAAGGTACAACTGGTGAAACCCTACTTAGCCTTCAAAGAGGCCTCCCAGTGCCTGCTTGTATTCAATTGCTCTAACAGTACCACATAAAATAGCTTGTTCTGCTGTCATTTTCTGTCATGAAAACAAGCTGATATTGTCTATACAAATTGCAGCATCTGAACTCCCCATGCTGGATGTAGCTCTTTCTTCTTTGCTAAGAATATTTGTATTGGGGAAAAAAAGATGCCACAAAGTCAGAGTATTTTTGGTGCAATTGGTTTATTGAATTAACATGATACTCCTGTCAACAAAGGCATTTACAAATTGCAGCCTCATTCCTATGGGAACTTCAGGTTTTCAGCTTTTCCCTCTGTTGGACTTTCTTGTTTTGGTAGTCTAAAAACATCCTGTAGAGTCATTATACGAAAGAAACTCCCATACAGTTCACATACATGTTGCACTTCAGGTCAAAGTAGTGAGGGGAGTTAAAAGGGGTAAAACAGGGAATTAAAACTCCTGGCTTCCCACTGTTCTTAGAAATAAGTGCAAGTGCCATTGGATAACAGGACTTTTGTCAGCATCTTAGTCCTAAGTTTTCTCAACTTATTTTCACCATATTCAAAAGGCAGTTAACATATGTCCTCATTTTTTTTCCCTTTTGTCAGAGCTTATACTGAGAGCATATGTTAAGTCAAATTTTTGGGGGGTTTGTATTGGTGTTGTAAGTGCTGTCTGGTATTAAATTTCATGTCACTATACAGTAGATTCCTCGCACTCACTGTTTGTTCCAATTAATGGAGTGTCCTCATTTGCAAAGTTTAAATATATCTTGCATTTACATCCCATCAGAAATAAGGACACAGGAGTGAAGATCCTATTCACTTAACTTCATCTTTATTTCTCCATTTTCATTTTCCAACTGAAAGGCTGGAAATTTTACATCTGTTTACCAATGGCCACACACCATTTAACATGATAACGCCAACCAAATGAATCTCTATTAAGTGTAATGCCATTACATATGTCAGAACTGAGCAGCAGTTATTATTACCCTTAGTTTAAAGGTAGTTGAATTAGCTCCTGGGGATAAATTCCTGTTAAGCACTAATTAGTGGATTGCTCTTTTCTTTTCCATTGCCAGTGCAATCTAGTGTGACCACTGGACAATGATTCAGAAGACCTAAACATAGGCCCAACCTTTCTACCCATTGCGCTGGGAAATAGTAATTAACCTCTTTGCATTCCCTCTCCTTTTCAGCAAAATTGTTCTGAGGTTTTATCAAAAAAAAAAAACCCCTCTGTATGAGCTGTGTATCCTCATTATTAAGTTACCAGGAGCTATTTCTGATTAAACATTTTGCCCAAAATGCATGTTCTTGTTTGTTTCTTCTATTCCCCAACTCTACGTTACCCTTTCTGTTTCACAGGCAAGTCCCCTGCCCATCCTGGGATTAATCTAGTCACAATTTTTAGGTCAGGGCCAGCAGCACCAAGACCAGCACCAGCTGATTGAAAAGGCTGGAATTTGCTGCTATGGAGACCCAGCTGAGGAAAAAATACTAGTGGTTTCATGCCGCTGGGAGCTGGAGGAAGATCTATGTGAATAGACTAATAGGCAAACCAACACAGGGAAAAAGAGCACCTGTGACTTGATCCTGCACTTGAAGAGGCTAGGAAGCATGGACAGACTGCTAGGAATGCTATGCCAGTATCCGAGAAAGCAAGCAGTGTTTGGGAGGACAGCTTATAGCCTTGAAGATATCTGAGGGATCCTGAGTAAGATGATGAGCAGAAAGTTTCAGTACTACTGTAACAAGCTGAGTGAGCATGACTGATGTTTCTTTCCACCTTCTTAACCATTTTCCAGCTCTCTTCTCATGATCCTCACTAATCATTACCATTTTGCAGAGTGTGTTCAGTGAGGTGGCTGGACTTTCTTCTTGTATTTCTGTCTCAATTTTCCCCAGGGCTCTCCAGTTCTGCCAGAGCATCACACTTTCTCCCTTCTTTTTTCAGCCTCCGTGAGCGTGGAGGCAGGTTTCTCTGCAGCTATCATAAATGCTTTGTACAGCAGCAAACCGGCCTGTTAATTTTCATTCTACTTGTGCCTTTGCTTGCTTTTTATAAGTTTGGTAACAATCCCTGCTCCCTGTAGCATTGTCAACAATGAAGTAGCATGCACAGAGTGTTACTGAGGATTATAACATCTGTTAGTACTGTGCACCTTTAGCATCTGCCTATGGATATCACCTGTATTTTATATGAGAAAACAAAGTCAAGAGACTTACAGAAAGACCTAGAACAATTCTTTGACAAATCACAGTAAAAAACATCACCACTGTCACCAAAAAGCAAGTTTTGCTTTTTGCTGGGCAAAGGATTTTCCTGGATAGCATAAACTGAGGTATAAATCACCAGTGTGCTATGTCTTGAGATGAGTCACTATGTATAATGCAAAGTTTAACTTATTCATTTTGGTGTTCAGTTCCCTAAAAGTGAGGCTTACTTTGAAAATCAGTTTATTTCAACTCAGCTACCAGTTGAATGGCTGGAGAAATTATAGAAATGTTGAAATAGGCATGTTTGCAAACAGTAAGTTTATTTTAGTTCTTTTTCAAAGGCCAATCCAAATTCTACTAAGTGATTGTTGACATATCATGATCTTAATTTGTGTATTCTTGTTTTGAGTTGCAACTCATAAGAGAGTTTAAAATGACGGAATCACAGAATAACAGAGTCACAGAACAGTCAGGGCTGGAAGGGACCTTTGGGGATCATCTAATACAACCCCCCTGCCAAAACAGGCTCACCTAGAACCATAAAGATATTTCATTATTGGTAAATACAGCATTTAAAAGCAGCTGTCTGTTCAATTGACAAATGAAATATTTCTGAAATATGTGATTGCATATAGAAAAGTTCTTTGTTTATACATCTTGAACAATTTTTATATTTGCTCCTTATGTTATTTCATGAGCTTTATTCTATATATACAGTCATTAGTTAACCCCCAATATTGATTTTAATTCTGCCTGAAGATGAAAGAAAACTTGAAGAAAATATTCTGGAAAATATAGCTAAAACATAGATGAATAGGCAGAAGCTAAATGAGTATAAATACTTTTTCAAAATAAATTAACTGTTTCCAGTTGATTTCTGTGCTTAATAAACTTATAAAATTTAAACACATGGTTTATAAAACTAATTAGTTACAGTCCTACTTACTTCTGTATGTATCATTTTGAATTAGCATAAAATCCTTCGTTGTTTTTAATCTCAAAATTTAATTTATCTTTAAAATGAATTAAGATTTTTTGGCAAAAAGAAAAGTTATCAGGAAAATAAAACTATGTGACTCAAAGTCTCACTTCTAATGTACACAAAATAATCCATTGAAATTAATGTTAATTGCCTGCACAGATGACTAGGTTGTGGCTTTCTGTAACTGAGGGAAAAAAATGCTGGGCATAGAGGAGGATGGTCATCCAAATTCTTGTTATTGAATCTCTCTTCCTTCTGTCTTTCTGGTTTATGTCCACCTCTCATCTTTTTTTTTATTGACAATTTTCTTAGGATGTAGCTTCTCAGAAAGGTATTTGGTTGTGGGACTAAAAAAAAAATTAAACCCTGAAACTGTCAACACAATCATATGGTGGTAATCAGACTGCTGAAGTGACTCATTAAACATTGTAGCCCCATAAATAGCAGGATCTAGCAGAGCACAGGGATGAAAAGCTCTTATTGTGATATGATTCATGCAGAGAAATAAGCAACTCTAAAAAGTGGTTCACTTGTGTATGGCCACCATGAATTTACAAACAGCAAACAGTACAAAAGGGAGCATGTCTGACTGGGGGCTCACCTGGGGTCTTCACGATGCCTGCAGCCATCCGTCTGGGCCCCATGGAGTTAAAGACAAGGCTACAGCTTATCTGATGGAGAGAGAAGTGAAAACCTGTCCTCATGCCAAACTGCTGTGGTAAGAGCACTGATTCAGGAGGAGGAGACTGGGTGTTTGAGTCCCCCAGAATGATGGTGCAGCTGCTGGCTGGGCGGCAGCGGAGTTGCACACAGTGAAGATTTTAAAAGGTACAGAGACAAAAAAGGGAAAATAAGAGCAGTGGTCAGATGGTATTTACTCTGCAGCACCTAAAAGTCAAGCTGTTTCTTCCCATGATAGTACATCTATTCTGGACCATAGCTTATTTCTGGGTTTTTACTTTTTTGTGAGGTATGTAAGGAAAAATAGCTTCACCCCAGCTCACTGAAGCAAATTCAAAAGCAGGAATGCTTTGAATTTTATTGTCTCTATTTTAGCAAATGTCTTTCAGACATGTTTCTGCCAATGACCCATTTCATATAAATCAAGCAAGAAGTGAATTTGCAATTCATATGCAGATATATTAACACATCAGATCTCAGGATTTATATTCATGTCATCAGAGAACAGAAATATTCCATGAGACCTATCTAAGTTATCCAAAATAACTTAGAAACTTGCTGAAATTCCCACAAATGACAGAGAGAAAATAATATTCTAAATTCTTTGGGTAATGATTTCTGATAATTTATATCTTAAAAAATTACAAATGATTCATGTAGCAAAATGGTGACATTTGCTGAATATGTTTTGGGAATTACTCATCTGTCCCAACTTAATATGCCATTTGATTAAAGTCATATGTCCCCAGACTGCTAAAACAAGAGCTTTATTGCTAGAAAAAGGAAAACTAGCAAACCACACATTTTTATTACAATGTCTTGCTAAATTTTTTCTATAAGTACATTTTGCTTTGAAATATAAAATTGTACATATTTCCGGAGTTTGATGATTTCTGTTGCAATTCGTTTCACCTAACTTGAGATGTCTGGATTTGTCACCCTAAGCTTCCAAAACCAGTGGAAAGGGCAATTCCAAAGCATCTAAGTCATCAAACCTATCTCATGCATACTTTTTGAGATTAATTGTCTTGGGAGACACTTTTTTTTACATTGAGATAAAGATCTCTATGATCCTGGATGAATTGACTCAGATATCTAACTTGTAGACACCTGAGCTAAATTTGATTCTCAGCTGCAGTATAAGTGCATTCCTGTGAAATTAATGACAGACTCTTTTTTTAATCTTCTGCAGAAAGGCTTAACGTGGTCTCAGTCGTTTGAAAAGGCAAGAGTAGGATGAGCAATATCCATGCTTTTTTTGATTCTCCTTCCTTTTCCCTATCCCCATAACAGATAAGATAACCTTATTTTCCTTGCCCACTCCTCTAGGAGAGTTCATCTACATTCAAATATAAGATCAGTTTTCATACTACTGCAATAGAGAGAGTTCCTGCAGCATGGCTTTCAGAAAGCTTAAACAGAAGCTAGGTCATTCAGGAGTGCCAAGTAGGAGGACAAATATATAGTCCAAATGCTACATATATTCATCCCTAAATCATAGGAGAGAGATAACTTCAGGAAACTGTATGAGAAAAAAAACGATACAGTCTTTCACTCCTTAATGTAGACCTGATCTAAAGCCTTATGATGCTATATTGAATCTTTTAATGAGAGTTTAATGACAATCCAGACATAACAGAAGAGAATTCATTGAACTGGAACTCAACTTCCATTTTCCTGCACAGCAAGAACTCACAGAGAAGATAAAAAGCCTGAGGTATAAATTTATCTTAACTAAAAACATTGTTTGACTTTATTAGTGTTTAGTCCCCATTTTATTTGTTATAGCCTTTTCTACTATAATTGAAAAAGTAATGAATATTAAGAAATAAATTTAGGTGATTGACTCCTTTCCTTATGGAAAATAGACAGAGCTTTTTTTCAAGGATCTCCTGCTGCCTTTGAATATCGAGTACTATCACTACTGAACTTCTTACAGTTGTTGAAATAACTGCAATCTCTGAATTAAAACAAATCAGCCTCCAAGCAATTGGAACTCCTTGTTCATGTCAGTACTGTATCTATCTACTGCAAGTTCAATTAAGAGACAAAATTAGATCAGACAAGACCCGATTTCCTGTTTTCCAAAATTTTAATATATTGCAAGACCATAAGGGTAAACGGTAACCTTTAATTCCAGAGCATGTTTTCCAGTGTTTCTGCTGCTGCACACCTACTGTAGATAGATATATGTTCCAACCTGAAATAGCGACAGAGGCTGACTTTTTATAGACATAATTAAAGAAAGCGTTCACTAAGGTTTGCGAAATCACAGACACTTCTCAGTGTAAAACTTTATTTTTTCAACAGTAGCTAACCCAGTCTGTTGACCCACACTAGACTTAGATTTTATGAAAAGTGCAGCAATGGCTGTCATGAGATTTTAAAGGTAATCATTAGGTTTTGTAATATTAAATTATCTTTCTGGATATGATTCTTCCATTGTTCTGTTTTCTACAACTGAACATAGCTATATAGTGGCTCTATAGATAGTTATGTCCATTGCTATTAAAACAAACAACATAATATTGCATTACTCTAGGTTTATGCAAATGTATCCTTGCTGCTGTCAATGAAATTACATCAATATAAATCTGTTTTATCACCAGCATGAATTACGCTCACATTTGTAATTTAGATCTTATGGGTTAGTATATATTATCTCCCAATAATGGCAAGCTTCTGTGTATATGTATTGAACGGATTTTAGTTCTGGCTAGCATTACTTAAGATTCACTGAATACTCTCTAAAGTTTTTTTGTCTGCTTGTTCCAAATTTTAATATTTAGCATCACTAGACTTATTTTTATAGACTCATTATAGTGGGATATTAATTGTTCGTGCTAAGGAGTAAATGAAAAGATTAATGGGTTGTAACTCAGTACCTGCTGAGGCTTTAAGCAAAATCATTTATGCATTCTTAACACACTTATCTTTGAATTTACTCCCCAGCAAAAACTATTATCTAAGGTGAAAGCATTCATTGACTCGTAATGGTAATAATGCTATCTGGATTTCCAGGTAATATTATGCATATTATTGGTGTTCAGGATAAGACAAAGGCAGCAAAAAATCAAAATGTGTTGAGGCTAACCATAGAGGTCAATGTGAAAGAGATAGTCTTATACAAATATATCAGTGGTAAATGAATTACTGGGGAGAAAGTAGATCTATTAAAAGGATAAAATAGTGCAGGCAATGAAACAAATGGTAATTTAAAAACAGCTGACATGTTATTTTCATTTGAAAATTCTCTTCAGAAAAGAACTAATATGAATAATTAGGAAGGAAAAATCCCACTGTAAAAGTAAGGTTGAACACATGCAAATCAGCCAGCTGAGATGCTGTACTTCCCAAGATACTAATGGATCTGTTTAATAGGCAGAAGAGATTTTCAAAGGTGTGAAGGACAAATGGTGTCTTACTCTCTGCAAGTTAGTGACAGTCAAGAGCCCAATGACTGCATTTTTTGGTATACTTACTAAACAGAGAAACCAGATAGTGTTTTTCACCCTAGAGAAGAGAAGGCTGAGAAGGATCTTATCAGAGTTTTCCAGTACTTACAGGGTAGCTACAAAAAGGACAAAGGCTCTCTTCACAAGAAGCCACATGGAGAGGACAAGGGGCGACGGGTACAAGTTGCACCAGAAGAGGTTTCATCTTGACATAATACAGAAATTTTTTACAAGGACAACAATCAATTACTGGAAAAACTTCCCTGGGATGTGATGAAGTCCCCATCACTGGAGGTTTTCAAGACACAACTGGACAGGATGTTAAATAATTTCATCTAGGCCCTTTTCCATGAAAGTTTGGACAAGATGACCTTTCAAGGTCCCTTCTGACCTGGGCTGTTCTATGATTCTGTGACTCTATTTCTGAGGAGTCATGGATAATGAGGAGCAGTAGCAGCAAACTGAACCCAAACCTAGGTAGTCTTCTTTTTCCTTTTTCTTTTTAAAAAGAGGAAGAAGAGAACATGGTGGGCAGAGTCCCACATGTGTGATTTCCATTCCAGCAATACTAGAACCAATGCTCTAGGGTGGGAATCACAAACAGCTCCAAGATAGTAAAGTCCTGATAAACAAGTAGCATGGAATTATAAAGAGTCATTTTGTTTTGCAGTCTACGTTGATTTCTTATACAGGATTTGTAGATAAGGCCTTCTTATTTTATAAAATTATGGTGACCAGCAAAGGTCACAGCTGAAACAAAACAAAAAAATTCAGTCACACAAGAAGGAAGAGGTGTGAGGTGAGAAATAAGTCTTTTTTTTTATGTATGGCATATTAGTTAAAAGAGCTTGTTTTCATTCATCTTTTAATAAATTATCTTTCATCAGTTGAATATGTGTCACCAGCAACTTAACGCTGATTTCAGTGCATGTGGAGGGTATCCACTTCTCACTCTGAAGAGAATACTTACCCGTCCCTCCCATGCCTTGTGATAGCAGTATGCGTACACCACTTTTATACCACTGCTCTGGATGTGAGTCTCGTGGGGAACCTTTCTGAGGTAAGAAGAATTGTCACACAAATCACCTCCTATCATGCCCAAAAGCCTCATTCTGAATAGATCCAGAAACTAACACAACCTTCAAGATACATTAGTGACGTATTGTCTTCTTATTCTCAGGTTGTTCACAACCTCTCCACTGAAACAGTTGTCCTAGAAATCAGGGTCTGGGTTCAAATGACACTGCTGAGAACAAGACAAATGTTCTCAGTAGCCTGTTCTGAAAAGCAAGATCTCAGTCCATGGAAACCCATCTTCCTGCAGCTCTCTGGAGTGCATGCTTTCAGAAAGAATCTATAGAAATGTTTAGAAAGACACAAAGGATTCCAAGAGAGGAAATACTTAAGTTATTTGGACCACTTAACTTAGGAGAAGCCAAAAAACTTGATAGATGTGTGAACTATGCAGAAGGTATATTTTAGGTTATATGACATTCTTTGCTGTATGGCCCTTTCTCATGGCGTTAAAATGATAGTTGGTAATGTCCAATCTAACTGAGGAGAAGGGGGTTTAACATGGGTGTAACCACATCAGATTATATGAGATGCATCTCTTCCATTTATGCAAATGTTGCTTTCAGGAAAGCTGGGAGTATGTGATGTGCAAGGCACATACATTAGCCTGACACATTAGGATGTGCCTGAGCAATTGCCCATGAGCAGTGCAGATGGCCAAAATATATACAGTACGCATTACATGTTCTGGATACATTGCGCTGATTATATATGCTCAGCAGTCTGTTATTCAGAACATTTAAATAACCCGGGCATGGGTCAAAGTTGCAGCTACTGCTCAGGCCAGGTCATTGGTGTTCAGAAATCCTGGAGAAATGTTCTGCTCTCACTGGTCTTAAAGGAAGGGTTAAGCCAACCTGCCTGCCTTTCCCCTGCGGGTAGTATGGCATTTTTTTGCACGATAAGAACCCATGGAATTCATTACTTTCCGTCACAAGGGTGTGGAGGCCAAGTGCTTTTGAAGAGGCAAAATAGATGTGTATGTTAACCACTGTCATGTGGACTCATTTCACTTTGTTTTACGTACTAGACACTGCCGTCATTATATCAATATCTCTACAAGGAAATGCAAGAGGATACTCAAAATTGTGCGCTAGAGATAGGTATCTCTCTCAGTGACCACAAGAGTACTCTAAGACAACTCTAGACTCCAAACATCACTCCCTTAGCTAATGACTGAAAGTGATGATGGTGAATCTGATAAGATATGAATAATGAAATCCTTTGTAGCTAAAGTATAAAAGACTGAATTTAGAAAAAAAAGAAGTATTAAGCAAAGAAAAGGTCCTTTGTGCTCTATTCTATGTGTAATACAGGAATAAACAGAGAATATTCCATGTGCAAGCACACGCGTTTCTCTTTTATGTCGCTCTAAAGCTCTTAGAAATGGCCTCAGTTGGACATGACTTATCTAGGTGAATCACTCCTATCCCTGTAGAAGTTTGGGGGTTAATGTAGTCTAAAATAATGAATATTGTTTGTCAGTTTACTTGGTGAACTTGTTCCTGATTTATTTATAACAAATAGAGAATGAGGATTAAAGTACCTAACACTGTAATTGAATTCAAGTCCTTTTCAAAATCCCAGTGAGAAAAGCACCGCTGTACCTTTTATCTATTGTGATATAATCTTTTATTGTATCTGAGCTCCACTTCACAGTTCTTTATTAACTCCCTGTATAACTATTTACTGTTCAGAATTACTTCAGGTGCTTTTCTGAATACAAGTATCCTGGCTCTAATGAAAAAAAAATAAAAAGTCGAAGAAGGTTGTCAATTGTGTAAGGCACTTTAAAGAAAGATACTGAAGCAACTGACACATCAAACATATTGTTGTAGAGATATAAATCACTCAAACCAAGAATTTAGATATTCCTAAACTGATAATGAGGCTGACTCCTAAAATAAAGTAATAAAGGAAAAAAGTACTGTGAAAATATTTTCATTACTTATGATTGTCCCCATTTTGATTTCATTAGCAATTTAATAATAAACCTGCATTTTAATTATATTTTTTTTCCTTCTTAAGTGTAAAGAACATTATTGATTTTGAAGACTAGTGATTAAAGGAATTATGAGTTTTGTCATAAGGGACAATTTTTCAGCTGCTCCTGTAATTACAAGACTGAAGGCTTGGCCATAGTAATTTTCATAAAGGTGAGAGTAATTCGTAGTGTAAGAGCACCAGCATGACACTAATGCTTTACTGGATATCTTTATTTATGCTTCTTGAAATCAGCATTGTTCAAAAAGTCACTGGTCATCTTTCCCTTTCTGATGTAGCATGCAGTATGCTTACAAAGGGAAAATCAAAGGATTGATTTAAAAAGCTAAAGATACAATAATAAGAGAGTTTTGTTCTGCCTTGTTCTGAGGCAGATTTTGCCCCACTGAGCCTTAATTTAAAAGCTGATCATCTGTTCTAATATGGTATGTGATTCCTATCCTCTATCCTACATATCTTGTTTAACACTTTACAGTCATCCAGCTATATCTTAAGAAACAAAAGGATTTGGTGTTTTGAGCATCTTCTTTTGCTGAATCACTTTTCCCAGGCTAGCTCAATCACATATGTTTTTGATTAGCTCCCTGGACAGGGATGTTCCAGAGCTGAATTTTCATGACAGTACTGGCACTTCTGTCTTTTGTCCACCTGTAGAGGAAAAACACAATTATTTTCATCTTTGGTTTCTTTTTATGATGTCAAGTATAATTTGAAACCTGAGAACGTTATTCATTGTATCTAGGATCCAATCCTGCATGGAGCTGTGCATGCCTTGCAAACTCCTTTAATACCTATTGACAGTGGTGTTTAGGTTGTTTGACATCTGATAAGAAACACTTAGGTTTTTACAGATGGGGAAGGAAGGCTGCATATAATAATATCCCATAGGACAATTCTTAATTGCTATGTCTACTTTTATGTCTTTACTGAATATATATAAATCCCAATGCATAGATAAATCTATTAAAGGGTGACCTGCTAAGTTTTTAATTTAAAAAATAAAATCCTGCCGTCCCCCACTCTCCCCTTTTTATGATCCTCAACTAAGAGAAAATAATGCACCTGGGATTAGGAATATCATAATTACCTTTTAAATACAAATTAACACCTGAATAGATTGAAAACTGAATAGCTCCTTATAAAAGCTCAAGTGAATGACTACATAAATGTCTCAGTCTAAGACCAGCACTGGGAAAAAGAACATAAAATCGTGTGTTTAGATATTTAGAACACCAAAATTATCAATTTATCTATACTGAAGTGCCTTGTCATCTGAACACTGACAATCGTACAATATCTGAGATAATAAATTCACAGAATCTGAATCCTTTTTGGGGGTGTCTTGCTCAAAATCTCAGAAAGCAAACAGTGGAGGAAAGGTTTATTGATATCATTAAGCTTTTGATGCATCCTTGCAATATATTTCTATTCTTTACATGCTGCTCTGTACTGTAAGTATTGCTCATGTGTTTAGTATTTGTTACCAAATAAAGCAAAGAGCTTTCGGAACACATCAGAAAACATGTATTTTTTTTAACTGGGACATAGAAGCAAATCTGCACTTATTTATTATATCCCTGGATTTATGCATGTAGCGCTTATTTTTGTACAGTCCTTCAGCTTTAGTGAAAGGCTTAAGAACCATCTCATTTGAATTTTCATCTTGGCCTATACTTGTTCATACCAAAGAGTAGGGGACCTAAACCTGCTTAAGATGACAAAGACCTGGAGCACAGGTTTTCCCAGCTGTAGATTAGTGCTGAACATTACCACTCTTTGTTTCTTCTCCTCCTCAGAGACGTTTATTATGTCTCTTAACAATTGATAAAGCATCTTAGAGACCTGTCTTTAGTGATCTGAACTAGTCAGGCCAGTCACAGGCATCGTGTAGATTGAAGGGCTGCATTGAAGCAGATGCTGAAAGCTAGCTTGAAATGCTTTTGCATACTGTCACATGGACAACTAAACAAACATTTCTCATAGCTCAGATAAAGGTAGAAAAGGGGAAAAATTGCTATTTAATCCCCCGTTTTTATATTCCATATGGTTCACTGTATTTTGTCTCTTTGCCAGTGAAAAGTTACTCTCTTTCTCTGCCTTCCTTTTTTTAATACTACATGAGACCAAACTTATCTCCAGCCACATAGGAAGAGACAACATTACAAGATACTAGAATTTGGGTGGAATAATCTTCCAGTTTACTTGGCAAGTATATTATCTTAGTGGAAGTCCAGGTGACAGTGAGCTGCTCTGTGTGTGTGTGTGCACATTTTACAAGGGAGGAAAGGGAGGCAGCCAAGTAACAGGATCCTGGCTTGCTTCCATGGTAAAGCAGGAGATAATTCCAGTACTGTCCAACTGATTTTCTCAAGGTGTTTGCTGGAAATGGCTGCTGTCTTACCCATATATTGCATAGCATGAACATTTACTGTTTGTATTTGTCAGAAAAATTATTCTGGGTTTTCGCAGTGCAGCATGAGTTCTTTCCTAAAACAACTGTCCTAGGTCTCCAAAGCAGATGGTGCCATTTTATTCAAAGTTTTGTTTGTGGACTTTCACAAATTTTGTTTTTCATTAAGTAATAAATGTTATTTCAAAACAGATATTTGAAAAGGGGAGGTAAAAAAAATCCACATCAAAATGTTACAAGTCAGTGTAACTAAGATCCTTTGTGCCAAGAAAGTGATCAGATTAAAAAATCAGCGGTATTGCAGGCATAACTTGATCCTCTTCCTGGATCCAAAACAATTGAGAGCAAATTCAATTAACATTCTTATTCTCTCTTTCACTTTCTTAATTCAAAATACAATTCTTCTTCAAAGAATTCATCCTAAAACCACAAGTGATGAGGTGGCCTGTTTTGAATGTCATGCAAATTAGGCAGGCGTTGGATACATGTTAGTAAGTTTCTGTAGCAGAAATTCACTAGTTGTTCTGAACATTTCTAATGGAAGCAATGTTTGCTTAAAAGAAGTAAAACAAAGTTTCAAGAATGACGACTGGGTTAAGGATTTGAAAGAAGTGAATGTGGAACAAAGAAATAAAATGGTTTAATGTGTCTAGCTTCTCCAGATGCCTGTAAAAAATGAGTATAAAATACATATAACACAGGTATTTGAAACAACTGAAAGTACCTGCAACAGTTTAAGATGATTTAAAATGGTACCGCTGCAGTTGCTTGTTCCCTCCTGTACTTGTTTGTGCATTTCTGACTCTGCTTTGCAGTAGCTGACACTTTTCTGTCCTTACTTGTGGTTATTTCAGTGAACTAAAGCAGCAGAAAGCTAGTCTCTCTGGTTGGCAAAAAACCACACTCTGAACAGCCAGAAAGATAACCAAAGTGTTGGGAAAGAGGAAGATCATCTTGGAATAGTCTAAAGAAATAAAATATGGTTTAGTTTTAATTTTAAAACACCTAGGATTAAGTAATGGCACAGATATTATCTTCAGGAAGTCTCCTCATCCAGGATATGTTAAACTTTAACAAGAGAAGTAAATGTGATATAGAGAAAAATCCCACACTGGTTGCGAAAAATAATTGTCCTTTGTCACCATTTTTATTAACCTTTATTATTTGAAAAGATCAAAAATAGTAAGCAAAATTTAAATATCTACCACCACTATGAAATTGGTGGAAGAATTGAAAGTGGGATGAAGTGTTCTCTCGTTCAGTTCTAAATATTGTCATTAACTTTAACTTTTCTGTTAGGAATAAAAAAAAAATTAAATAGAAGCCCAAGGGAAAAATCTTCAAAAACATCCTGCAATATATCCACCACAGAGCTAGTTGCATTGATTATTAATTATTATAACTGTTATTATTTGCCTTCATATAGAGATTCATTTTATTAAAATTCCTCCCTGTTATTAATGTATTTATTTTGTGTAAACAGCTTGCATCTTTTTCTTGTTATTAGAAATGTAATACAGCATTGAGTATTTAAAGCCTTCAGTGAAAACTAGTCATGGAGTTAAATAAATTTATTCTGGATATATACTGATATAATGGATTGCCAGTGAACACAAAGAGCTTGGAATTCAGCCACTAAAATCCATCTGCAAAGCATTAATTTAGTTCCTAAAGGGGGAACCCAGGAAATCCTACCAAGAGGGAGTCGGATGATTCTGTGTGAATGAGGACAACTGAGAAATGATTGATTGTTCTGTCCTTGAAAGGAAGGACTTACAGCTCTATTATACAGCTTCAAGATAGCAAGAATTAAGAGTTTTTCTTGTGAATGAAATTTTACCATTTCTTTAGCTGCAGTTGCACGCAGGGAGCCACTGACAAGCTCAGATAATTTACATGTTCGTAAACAAAAGATTTGCCATTTCTAGCTGTTCTTTTTCTGTTGCTATCCCTTTGGCTATCTAAGTACCTTCAGAGCTGTGCCACTGCTGACTCCTCCCTCCTACTGTGCACCAGGCACCTTGAATGGTACCTCGGGCAGGACCTCAACGCCAGCCTCCTGGTAGATTCCCAGCAGGAGTTATTCAGGATGGTGGCAGATGCTTATTATAGACTAGAGTAGTCCTTGTACAGAACCCTCATTTCTCTTAAGACTCAGGAAATTGGAAGGGAATGAGCCATTAATTTAGAACAAGTCAGTCATTTCACTTTCCCAGAGTCTCCAGGCACCATTTGTCTTATTCCAGATACTTTCACTTGCCTATTGTTTGCGTGACATAAGGAAGTGTCTTTTTTTTAGTTTTAGCTCTTTCCCTTGGTCTCTGAGGCTTGGTATTTTATTTAGGTGACATCAAAATCCTCAGAAAATAATCCAGTAAGAAATGAAGTACATCACATATTAAGTAAATATTTTCTTCAGTATACCTCATGCAGATCTGTCAAGAATACATGCTTAACTCATTCTGCACAGAGTTTTAGCTTCCAAAACTCATCAGCAGCAAAAAAACTCAGAGCAGCTAGGCACCATGATTTCTGATCAAAATGTGTTCTGATATGATCAAATTCAGATTTCTGGTTGTGCCTTTTGAATATTCCAGCTTTCTGCTACTCAGAGGTATGAATCATTAGTCATCAAGGCCGAGGCAGAGAATAGTGAACACATTTTATAAGTTAGAATATTCACAGGTTGCCCACATTATCATGTGCATTTTGAGAGAGTGACTAGGTTTTATTAACAACAAATTAGCTTGAGCTGTTATTAAATAGTTCTCTTGGGCACAACACTGATAATGCCATATGTTATTTCTTTGTGCCCCTCTCCCTCTCAGCATTTTTAATTAAGGGTGCATGGGTGAAAGCAGTGAAGTCTCATTAATTTAATTAATGGATTGAAAGGCCATATGACCATGAATTAACATGAATTACTCTGTGGAGACAACATTATTTTTTTGAAGAAAGAAACATTTCAATGACCTCTAGTCACCTAAGTAAAATGAGCAGAGATAATCAACAACCAGAACTCACTAATAAATAGATTAGAAATTTAAATACACTTTAAAACAATGTTTATACCCTAATTTTTTCTGTAGTAGATACTTAAGTGTACGGAGATTTGAAGAGGTCTGTCATTTAATTTCAGTTATCATTTACTGTTCATCAATGTATTTGCAAAGGAGAAAGAAAGATTGCTTTTTATTTGGATAGGAGAACAAAAATCAAGATAACTGTGGGCTTTTTTGTTTTACTTTTCCTGCTAATAAGATGTAAGACTTGATGAGATATTTTTCTGTGCTTATGTTTCTCATCTGAAAAAATGAAGATGTTACTTCACAAGCGTGTTTATTAAGCACATACTAATGAAGAATGCTATACATATGGAAAAAATGAGCACTTTTTAGCATATAAACAAGGGCTAGAACCAAAAACTTGCAATTTTTACAGAAAGTACTCGAAGGATTTTCAGAAACCTAAGACATCTCTTTCTAGTGCACTAGTTGATACCAGCATTTCACCACCTAAAGAATAGCTGGTTTCATTTATTTTTTCTAAAATTTAGATGTTGTATAAAAACGTGGCTGAAAATAAGACATTTTTACAGCTAATCAGCAGTAAGTTATAATAATATTTAGGATGTACAAAGTCTAAGGTTGAGTTATGTATTTGCCTTCTCTTTGTTTATTTTTTTAAATAAATCATTTTATGGGATTTAAACTGTTTTGTTGTACATATGTGACATTTGTCATGGATTTTTAGAAAGGTGAATGGATACCCTGTTATCTAAATATTTATACATCAAATTTTTCTCTGCATCTAGTCAGTCAGTACAACATGAGAATATGTTTAAAATAATACAAATGCAACAGATGTGAAATTTATGTGGATATAATAAATATACCTGGGTCTTGTCCCAGAAACAAAGAACAGCCATATATCTAATTCCCCAACAATAAGAAAGCTCCTTTTCACAAGTGAGTTTAAGTAATTCTTCTCAACTTGTCATATTACCGGAAGTAGCATCAATGTTTGAATCAGCTTTTATCAGAATGTACATGGTCTTGATGCAAGTATGTGTTGGGGTTTTTTTGTTTACAAAATGCTACCAGAGTCACTTGTGGACCACTTACAGATGTATACAACTGAAGTTAAATCTGCATCTGAAAACCATGCAGAAAGTATTTTTATGAAAAAATACATTTGTTCTGCTACTGGCAGTGGTTTATGTGCAAAGAACTGTTGCACCAGTCCTGCAATATTTTCTGTCTTCCCATTTTTTTCCAAGTACAGTTCAAGGTACTGTATTTTGCCCATAAAACCTTTTACCGTTTGACTCCTAGGTATCTTAGGGACCTGTTCTGTCTCTTTGCTTTATATCAGTAGTTGAGATCAGCTGGGACATTTAAACTGACAGCCTCTATATTTAATTTAAATGTCATGGGGCTGGTGACACATTCTCCTTAGAGCAAAGCCATAGATTTCTACAATTCAGTTCCCCTGTTGTTACATTAGAGTTAATTTTAGGCAGACTTCATTCACTAACTATGTTCAAATAGAGCAGGTTTCTTAGGAAGATTTTTAATGGACTGGGGAATTCTTTTGCCTCATTTTCCTTTCTCACTCTCAATCTATATTGTTATGAGACATGTCTTCAAGAAGTTTTGCTGTATTTGTGCCTACACTTTTTTTTCCCCTCCACTGGGAAAAAAGCAGCTATACTGGGGACTTGCGAGGACAGCAAGAATGGGCTCATGAGTGAGTACACAGAGCCTTTTTTTGAGACCTTTGCTGAATGGAAAAAGGTAGTAAAAAGTATTTTATAATTTTAAATTTATAGAATAACTCAAAACATTGTCTGCAGCAGGCACAGAGTATGCCTCACAAAAATGAACCCGTCATTCTATTTTGATCAGACTTCTCTATCTATAACACATTCTATCCTCTCATACCTTCCATTAGACTTTGGAATATATGAAGCTCACCAGCATGTGAAATGTTCTTCATTATACCCATTCAGCTATCTAAGTCATATTGTTTGACTTCCAGCTAAAACACAAGCAGCAGACATGTTACAAAGGATTTTGGAAATTATTTATGCAGTCCACCTCTTACCACTGTCTGCAGGATGTCTGTTGCATTGTCACTGCCCAAATCCCATCAAAGTAAATGAGGATGATGTGATCAAAACCTCACAGATTTAAAAGTTTACCCCGACTGTATTTCTGACCTGCAGTTTAGGGCATGGCTGTGTGCTTTATGAGTAAGTTATTAAAAGAAACAGCAATTATCTTTTCTGTCCACTTGTGTAAGCCAACTTAGTTCTACTTGTTGTTATTTAATATAGTGAATCCTTACATGAACTCTGACTTTTATTGCCAAACAAAGTCAAATTTATTAATATTAATTTCCCCCAACTCACTTCCTCTCTGTACTTAAAAGACTTTGACACTGTAACTCCTTAACAGTTAAATGGGAACAAAGTTGGGTTGGGCCAAGACTGAAGTTTATAAATCTTTCTGAAGATCTAGCAAGTCTTTGGAGACGCATAATATCAACAAATGCTTCAAAAACTTCAATTACTAACTAATTTGGCTGATTTATTTTTTTAAGTAATTTTTAGTTGCTTTTCACATAATTCATTCTGTCCATTTTAACTGTTACATTGGTTACCTACGTTATAAACTTCCACCTGCTTTTGGTCCCTAAGAGAAGATTACGAATTCCTGCTGAGACATGAAAAAAGTAGAATTCCTTCAGAATTCCTTTCAAGTTAAACTGGCTCTTCCCTCTTAAGTATCTTCTGCTCTCCAATAATCAGTTTTCTTTCCTGTTTTCCCGGCTGTTCTGGTACAGTTTGGTAGGCAGCATAAGAGATGGAACAACAGGGAAAGAAACAATGATGATTTTTGCTGTACTGGTGGCATGGTGTAAAATTATGGAAACTAAAATGAGAAAGGTTGAGAGGTTATGTAAAAAATAAGTCTACATATCTGTATGTGTGAATACATACATATGTGTACAAGTGATCCTCTCAAAAATATCTGGAAAGTGTTTTTTCTAACATTTCAGAAAAAATTGTATATATACTATATAAAAATACATGTTTATTTTATATTATATTTTTATAATGAATGATATATAATACATAAAGTATAAAATGCAGTTAACAAAAGATACACATATATAGCCTAATGTCTACATTTTAAATCACAAATTAATTTGCCAGTGGAAAAAAAATGATTTGTTTTGTTAAATATCCAGTGTAACACAAAGTTATAGTTTTTTGGATTATAGGGCTGATAGTACTGAAATTGTGCCACAATAATACGTATGTGGCTTCAAATACAGTTACATGAATATCTGCATGTATTTCTCCTCTGAAAGACAGTAGAAGATTTACTAGAAAGTTGTAAGAGAGTGACAGTACTGTAGTGGTTAAAAACTTCTAATTTCCTGTTTAAATATATCTTATGCATCGTCCAGTTTTCCTTATCTTCTTCAACCAAAGTAAATCTTATCTGAAGTGTTTACCTCTTTTGCATTCCAAAACGTCTATAGATGGCGAATATACCTCATATATATAGCTCATTATTTTAGTCCATTTAAAGGTACTCCTCATTCAGACGTGCAGTCTTCTGGAACACCCAAGTTGTCTTTCTCTGTGCCTATACCAGTCTAAAGGCATTTGTCTATAGCACAAGTAGTTATCAGTGCTCTGCATGGCTGCAAAGTACACATAAACACTTTGTACAGTACTATGATTTTTTGAAAAATAACAGCTCCTTCTGTAACTAGTGGAGAGAAATAACCCAAATAAGTTCTAATGACTCAGAGCTGCCTGTCTCTTTACTGTGACAATAGAGGGGTCATAAAGCAGATACAGTGCTAAATTAGGCACATTAGGCACAGATTTATAAAGTCAGGAAATTCAGGAGATGAGTACTTACACTTCGGGTACTGAAAACTGACTCTCACAGGCCTAGCCAGGCAAACTTCTCAAAACTCAGGTTTTAGTAAGGTTGCAGATGGACAAAAAGCATCTTGCTCCTATGCTGCAAATTGCATCTCAGATGAAAAAAAAAAAAAAGCCAGAAAATGCACTGTACCTCTTTTAAGGCTAATTTTGCTGTTTCCCACGCAGCCCTATGTTACTTTGATTTTTAGAAAAAAAAAAGCTACATGTGACATTTTAAATTTGTTGTTATCCTGAACAGTAAGGCAGGATAAGAAATTTCTCAAAATGGAGAAAAAAGCATCATTAATGAATAATGCAAGATCTACCCAAACGTATTTCTATGCTGGAACAATATGTTTATTTTCTCTGCAGGGTTTCAACTTTCCTTTGAATAAAAGTGTTGCTATATCAAGCACAGTGCTAGAAGTTATGATTCCCAGGATAACAACTTTGCTTTTCATTTATTGTCTAAACTCCAACAAAGTTTCTAAGCTGTTTTCTTCTTAGACTCCATTCAAATACAAATTATTATATTTTAATTAACTGTATTTTCCATGCAATGCAAGAAGTAAGAAAAAGTGTGGTGTTTCATTATTTTCCTTGAGCATATAATAAAGATTGCAGGATTTGTCACCAAATATATTCTGAAATTGTAGTTTATAATAGTGTAAGTCAACTTGCAAATAAATTATTTTGGAAACCTCCAAAGCAGTTCCAGCCCTAAATCATTAGACTTACTGTCATGAAGTACATTTCATTCATCATAGTTCGTAAAACAAGAAGATAGCAGACCTGGGCTAGCTCAGCAGCATTCTGATGACAATCACTAATAGGTTGACTCTATCTCAGAAAGGGGTTGACTCCTAGAAGATAAATGAGTCTCCAGAAAGAAAAAATGAGCATCAGTGACACTCCCTAAACCGATATGATTGTCTGACCTACACAACACAACAGGCATTGTTCTTCGAGAAAATCTGCTGTCCACTGCATCTCCCAGAGTAGAAAGCTTTAGAGAAAAATAATGAAGTGTATTTTAGAACACAATTCTTAACTCTGCCAGTAGGATTCATTAGCAGCAACATGAAAATCAGATAACTGAAATGGGTTTAAAGCTGTGGTAGCAGAGTAAACCTGTCATTGAACCTCAAGGTTGTCTGAACTTGCTGACGATAGGTATTCTACAGCAATGTTAATCTGATGTTTCCAAGTGTCTACTGCTAAACCTGTTCTGAGTAGCCTGGAAAAATAAAAACCAAAAGAAACAGAGTACAATTTTGTATTCAGTAAAAGTGGCAACGCAGTCTAGTTAACATACATTCAGCATCATGAAAACATTAGGCCATCTGAAACAGTAACCACCCAAGCTGCTTCCCCCCACATGCACACTAAGTGGCTGTTGCCCTTGTGGCAGGGACAACCAAAATGCAGATGAAAATGCAATCTCACAGCAGCCTACATAAACTTGCATCAGATTTTGTCCTTGCTACAGGATTTCCTACTTCCCGGAGAGGAAAAGAACCATCATACCTTGGAGTTACCCCTTCTGATGCCCCAGTTCAGTCTGATGTCAACTAATGTTAAACACCTAAAGTCTCATGTCTTCTGGGGTACAAGAAATTATAACCATTTTACTCAAGAGAAATAAGCACCATAGGCACATACCTACATATCCAGTATGGAAAGATTAACCTCAAGTTGCTTTACCAAGGTTATGTATAAAATCTGTGGCAGAATCTGGGACAGAACAAAAGACTGAAATATTGATCCATTTTTAAACAATGGCAAAGATCAATCCTCTTTAATAGGATTATTATTAGTATTTCATAATAGGTGTCCTTCAATTCAGTCCTGGGCATTGGTTTTAGACTGTATATGACATAGTATTTAAAATCATTATGCAAAAAGGAAAAGGCAGTATACCCAGACATAAAGTGAAATTACCAGTCTGGAAGTCCTCCCAAAGCCAATGTGGAAATGCCAAGGTTGTCAAAACCTGCTGATGGGATATTAAGAAATCTTTCACCTTATATTTCCATGCTAGCATTACAGAGTGTCTTCTAAGTATCTAGGGAAACCATAAATGCATGCAATACGATTTCGTATACCATAACAGTGACAGAGTACCCACTGCATTAAATTAACCGTGAAAGCATGTTTTTGTACATTTTCTAGATGTTACCAAGTAAAACCTTGAATGTCAGTATCTTAGAAATCATTAATTATGCCCTATGCTAAATTATCATCTAATGCAGAGAAAAAAAAATGTTAAATTAGACTGTATGAATTATTCATCATCTCCAATTCAATATGAACACTGTTCTAGTTGAGTGTTAAGCACTTTTGAATAGTATCATAGAAGGTGAACACTTTTCTGACAATAGAATACCAGAAACTATGACCTGACATTTATAAAATACAGGTCCCAAAGAATCAAGAAGATATACTTCATGAGAACAAACGTACAACTAAAGATAGACTTTGTTAATAGGGTCATATAAATATTTTCGTAACGTATTTCAGATCAAATCCATTCATAAGGGATTAAGACTCTCAAAAATAATGTTAGAAATCTCAATACATAATGTCTCTCCACTCTTCGAACAATTTTTTCAATTTTTTCTTCAGTTAATTTATGTAGCCTGTTTTGCACTTGTTCTTCAGAAGACTAATCTCTTCCTTTATGTGAATATTCCTAGAACGGTTGCTGTTTCTCCTCTAATTTGGTAGCATTTTGCCTGTACTTTGCTGAGGATGGATATGTTGGGGAGAAAAATCATGAAGTGGGCTGCCCCTCTTTACATTTGTGCATTGTTACAATAGATACATTTCCCAAAATTAAATGTTTAATGTCACTTAATGAAGATGCTAATTGGATAAAACATTATTGTGACATGACTACTCTATAAACTTTCACATTTCATACTGCACACTTCTCAAGCTCCTTTGCTGAATGAAATAGATTCAGGTCTTACAGATCTCACTTTCCAGACTGATAATGTGATAGTAAGTGTTGGCATAGGAGGAAAAGTAAAAAAAAACCAAACCCACAACTCAAAAAAAGAGAGAAGGTAAGTCACTGTTGTCAAAATCCAATTGCTAAGTGAGAAATGGAATTTAAAAGTCCTATGGTGACCTGATGGCTTGATGACTTGATGAATTGGAAATCCCATGGTCACCTGAGGACCTAATAACCTGAAAAGCCCATGGTGACCTGGTGACCTGAAGGCTTGAAATTTCCTATCCAAACTAAAGTTATGCAACTTGCTTTCTTAAACATACTTTAATATGTTTAGTTTATCTTTATTTTAGTTTATATACTGTTGTATAATATTATTGTATAGGAAAACCAAAAAAGGTTAGCTGTCTCTAATTCACCATAGTATGTACTGTTCCACAGAAGCTGCTTTATGTACTGTTTACAAAGTGACTAGCCTCCAGCTGACCTTCGAGTCTGCCAGCTGGGAGGGAAAACTATAGAGAAACGGAAGGATACAGCAACAACCATACAAAGTACATCAAGAATCTTTTGTCCAGGAGAAAGTAAAAGTGTCCCACTTAATGCTTGTGTTCTTTCTGTTTCATACTACCCATTACTCAGGTTCTGAAGTTTTCAGTGTTTTTCCTATTAGTTAGTTAGTAGTTTTCTTTTAATTCTCTACTACTTTATTAAAATGTTGATAGTAAGTATTAGTGTGATAGAGTTCTTCCTTTGCATCTCCAGATACCATGTCTGGCACTTGATCACTGCTCAATACTAACTATGAAATATTATTGTGAACCTTAAATTTAAAATAGTATCTTCACGTAAGTTAGGAGCAGGCAGAAAATCAAGAGGTCCCATAAATCATCACTTTCCACAAAAAGATCAACAATCAGCTAATCCTTACATCTAATTTTCTGGTAGAAAAATCTGGAGATACAAGGAAGGTGTACGCAAAGACTTTTCTGCCCCCCCCCCCCCCCCCCCCCCAACCCACCTTAAAGCATTGATACAAATCTGTGGTGCCTTCAGCTTTGTCATGGATGCAGGCACCTATACTGTTAAGAAAGAGAGTCAGGGAGTGAACTTGAACACGGGAAGCTTGGTTGTACTTGGTGCTTAACTCTTAGCTCCGTCTCTGTCTTTTTTTTGGACTACTCTGACCTAGCTCTTGGACAAAAAAATTGTTATAGAAGAAAACGGGTCTGAGCAGTGTAGGTAGAAGGTAGTAAGATGGATCGGTCAAGCCTGTTGCACTTGACTCAAAGCCCCAGTATTGATGTCGGGCTCCTTTTCTATTTAGTGAGCCAGACATAATCACCCTCTACCTAGACTTCTAAGTGCAGTACCAACTTGAAACTAGCACTTTGAAGGCTAGATGATCTTAGTCACCTATTCATCTTACAGAGACAGGAATCTGCAGAAGGCAATATATTCACTTACTAAGGAATCTTACTTGAAGATAGATCTGTGGTTAAAAGATGTCTGTCTCTAATTCAGTGCCTAAAACAAGATGGGACAAAACTAGGGCCTAAAATGACATGGGACAGCCATACAATTTATACTCAAAATTCAGCAGTAATGCTAGTGCTTCAAAGAATCTCAGTTTTTAAGGGGGAGAGGAAAGGATTCAAACTGACTAGCTCTTTGAAATAAAAAAGTTTTGAAAATTAAATAAAAAATAAATTATTTCAAAATTGTGATCATGAAGATTTGCTTGCTTCTATTTTATCATAATTTTTCCATTGTCTGTTTAATGAAATTGTAGTTTGTGAAAAGCTTACTAAAATATTTTTAATGGATCGAGAAATAGAAATGTAAAAAGAGGGACTGTCATTCGGACGATAACCAGGCACTACATGATGTATACTGGCAAGTTACTGAATATGTTTTAGGTGATTGTCTGAGACCAGGGTTATGCAGCATAGACTAATAACACATCTGCTGTGGTTTATAGCTATATGGATAAATATTTATCTACAACTAAAATCGGGTACACTCTGAAACTTGAACAGTGTGGAAGTAAGAGTTCTATGTTAAAAGTAACGTGCCAGAAAATACATTAATGAGTAAATTTATAGTTATTTTTTGCTTTAAAAGGTCAAGGGTTTAAAACAGCAGACACGTATGAAACAAAAACATTATGGCATTTCAAGTATATCCTGAAAATAGAAACATGTATACACTGATCTTTACAAGATAATACAGCAGTTCTGGTTGTCCTGGTAGAATATCTGTAGAAAAGGGTAATAAAAGCATTCAGTTAAGAAGGAATCTGTAAGTTCCAGAGTCATAGAATCATAGAATTTTTTAGGTTGGATGGGACCTTTAAGATCATCAAGTCCAACCATTAACCCAGCACTGCCAAGTCCACCACTAAGCCATGTCCCTAAGCGCCATGTCTATACCTCTTTTAAATACCTCCAGGGATGGTGATTCAACCACTTCCCTGGGCAGCCTGTTCTAATGTTTGATAACCCTTTCTATGAACAAATCTTTCCTAATATCCATCCTAAACTTCCTGTGGCACAACTTGAGGCCGTTTCCTTTTGTCCTATCACTTGTTACTTGGGAGAAGAGACCAACCCCCACCTTGAACGGAGGGAAATGAGTGCAATATACTGCACCTACTATTATGTAAGAGTCATTCAGAATGGTAGAGAGTATCTTCTTATACAATACTGAAATAAAAATTACCTGTATCTTCACAATGTTTACTTTCTTTATGGAGGACAGTTTATTGATAACTGTACACAGAAGTTTGATGCAGCTGTCCATACCTAAGCATCTGGTACTATCTGAGATGCTCTAGAGAAGATGACACAGCTGCATAAATTTATCAGCTGTGACATGGGATCTGTAGGACAACCTACCACCACCAGAGGACCATCTAGGGCCAGGCAGGCTATCACTGGGAATCTCAATTTTCACCATCATCTCTACATGGGCACCTGAACTAAGTCCAAGGCTATGCCATTAAATACCAATACAATAATAAAAAGCAAAACTTGACGAGGGGGACAATTTAGTTTCCTTAATAGAGGTGTCTCACACATTTTTAGGTATTGAGAATTCTCCCTCCTCGCTTCCATCTCTAGAAAAACATGTCTCCTATAGCTCTCAACACAGATTTGTAGTATCTAAAGAGCCTTCTCAGATGCCCTAAGTCAGTAGGCACCTATCCTCTCACAACTGAATACAATCCCTGGCAAAAAAAAAAACTATAGTCATGATATGATTTGATGCCAAATCATCTCTGATGGCTCTTATTTCCATGCTTTCTTTTTTTTTTTTCAGTTGTTCAATTACTTATCTGTGTCTATGGGCTTTCTTTTCTGAAATAAGACGTCTCTCCAAGAAGAACTGGAGGTGATACATAAATATCCCAACCACTACAAAGGTTTTATATCTTTTTGTGATTCAAGAATAAAAATAGTTGTATCAAAGACAAGAAAAATTAAAGTGAAAAAAGCACCAAATTTATCCAGAGAGCTTTTCTATTCCATTATCCAAAGGATTTTTTACAAGTATGCTGATAAGAAAAAGACAGAGATGTGTGTTTCCCATATCAAATAGTGTTTGTTATTCTGTTCTTGAGGCTGTCCCAGCAACCAGTGACCTGCATGAGAACCTGTGCTGACAAGCTCCACAGGTATCCAAGCTTAATGTAGCTCTGGAGTGCTTTTAATAGATAAGCATGCTCTATCTGCTCTGGCAAAGAAAAATAGGGCAGGCAATCAGACAACCATCTTCCATAACCTGAGTGGAATACTTAACATAAGTCAAGGGTAAAGAAAAAAATCTTCCCAGAACAATGTCTTTAAATGCCATTGAAAGAAGATCATCTGTGTTTATACACATATGTGTATATATATGTATGTATGCATGCATTTATAGCAATAGGAATAGAAAAATTAGAGATTGCTCCTTTGTTTGCTTAAATATATTATTTGACAAAGCAGAAGCCCTTTCTACATAATAGTCTAGATATTGTATCTAGTAAAATAGTTAGAAAATTTCCTATAAAACCTGAAAAATATAATGACAAAAAAGTGTTGACCCATGAGAAAACGAAGTTTCCCTTAGTCATTCTAGCTGTCTAAAAATGAAAATTCTAACGCTACTGGGTAGGATAGCACAAAAAAGAATACTCATAAGATCTTATTTTTTTATCACATTTTCCCTTTCATTGAGTTTTATTCCCTTTTTATTGCCAATAACAATCTATAGTAAGATGATTCTGGTGTAATACTGTGTATTGCAAATTTCCTGCTACTGAATTTCTTTTTTCTTTCTGTTGTTTTATACACAGACACATCTGAGAATAGAGCACAACAGATTTTTTTCATAATTTGTTAGACTACTTTATTATTATTGTAAGATTTAAGACCTAAGATCTAAAAATTACCTGTTCATCTTTAAAATTTGCCATGTAAGTTTCAAACAAGTTTCTATAGGGAATAAAGTCTGCTACCATGAATTTAAAAGACCAGAAGACAGTTTATTAACTTATTTGTTACAGAAGCTTTAATCACTTTTAAAGTACAAGACATCCTGCAAACTTGAAAAAATATCTTCTTGGACCAACGGAGTTGGAGTACCAGTAAGCTGATAAAAAGACAGAGGGACAAGAAGTTGTTTGGGTGTTCCCATTCTCTCTGAACTGTCATCTCGCACGACACGATCCATATCTTAGTAACACCAGAGTGAATGTAAGATGAATAATTCTGTGAAAGTGGATACTGGTACCCAGTCAAGTTTTTGAAGGGTTGCTGAAGGAAAATTGTATATGGAGGAAAAAAAAAAAGAATTATTGGCAGAGAAAGAAGGCATCCAGAAAAGAATTAAGTCAGAGTCCTACTGAAATAGACCTTATGATATAGGGGGAGACTGCCCAAACCTTCAGCATTCCTGATCCCAAATGTCTAAAAATCATGAGATTGGAGAGCTAGCAAAAGGCTCTAATTCCTCATTGTGAGGTGGGACATACTTAAGTCTTCAGAGCTGTAAAGATTAGACACTAGACATGCTTTTTCTCTGTAATGAAATCTGAAATATTTACATAATCATCTCTTTCAAGAGCTAGATATTTATGTAAACCATTAGCTATTATGAGATTTATAACAGCAGCATGAGAGCTGAAAATGTTGTCTATGCAAGTTTGTTAAAAACAATGAACAAAAGGAAAATTACATGTATGTGTTGCTAGGGTCCCTTTGCTGCTGTAATATGGAAATCAAGTGGTATAGAATAGTGTTCTTTAAACTCACAGTAACTCATGCTAATTTATTACCACTTAGGAAGCTATCATGGTAAAACAATATACGCTGTCACAACCAGAGATGTAAGAAAAAGAGGGGTGAATAGCACTTTGTTAAAAAAAAATAATCTTTTTTTTTGGTTTAAATATTACTTTTCTCTCTGGCATTTGCATTTATGATCCACCCAATATTTTAGACTCCTTTTTAGTGCTACATTCAGTGAAACAAATTCTGAGATGATAAAACAGGGATAGGTTAAATATTGATAAGTAAAAGAAAAACCCGAACCACAAACAAACTCTCTTACTTGTTTCAAACTGTAAATCAGAGGTACATTTAGACACTCAAGGCACCACTTGTCCACCAAAATCTGGTGGTACATGGTTTGTTTTACACTAAAATCCAACAGTAAAAATATTTTCATCATGGTTTTCTTTCCATGACATATATTTCAAGCATAGAGATCCTGAAATGTAATCATTGTTCTTCGGTGAAACTTTCAAGAAGTTGTCATGTCTTCTTACTCACTTGTCACTGGAAGCAAGGTCTGCTTAGTGAATCCCATGCTGGTACCGTGCTGTTTTCCAGGAGAGCAGTTGCATTGCCTTTAAAACAGAGTGTGTATGCTCTGGGTAAATACCCTATGAAATTTATACCAGTTAAAAAGCTGAAACCTTTCAAGAGCTCATTTGCTTATGAACATGGTGTCTGCAGGAATGATGAAAGCTTATGTGGTTTGTTGTAAGGGGAGGGAATGGTGCCATCAGTTTGCTCCATGAGAGGTTTATTCAGCCAGCTTATTTCCACCGCATGTGTTACCAGGTTCTATCTCCCTGCCTGGAGTATGGTTAGTTTTAAACTGTCACTTGTTACCTATCTTTTCCTTTAGCAGTTTAATCTTAGGTCATCCAGAGGTCAAACTAATGTATATGTTCCTGAGATAAGGCTATACGCCATATCGATGAAACAATATAGTAGCTCATGATTACAGAAAAGCACAGTATACTTTCTTCCTCTTATTCTTTCTCTCAGCTTTAATGAGGGTGAGTGAGCCAGATTGATAAGAATTACATTTTAGGCTTCTCCTTGGGGAAAGAAGAGGAAAAGTGAGATTTTATGCATGAACAAAGGGATTCATCTAAAATCAACTAAGCAAAATTTTTCCCTAACTTACACGGCAGTCAAATATTGATGTTTAATGTTGATGTCTCAGTGTTCATATAGCATGTTATCCTAAGGATTTAAGATTCTTGATGTAAAAAATATGTGCAGTTATTAACAAACCCCATAGTATAAGAAAAAAAAAAGAAAAGATGATGGTATGATTTTGTTAGATGATTCTGTACATGTAAACAAAGAGCAAATGCCATTTTATTTCTGTGTGAATTAACTTTATTGATATAATCTGTGGGGCAGAACTGATTCTGGATTTAGGTCCTCTTTTGGTGTGTCTTTTCTTAATAGGCAACTTTATTCTGACACTATGTAAAAAAGAAGCTGGCTGTCACTACCAACTTATCTTTCAACTAAATTGTATAGCACCTTCAAATTCTTTTTTGAAGATCTTTCTCTTCTGAGCCATACTTGAACAGATATTGTCATTTATCTTGCTGACGTTAGTGTCTTTTTTGATAAAATGCAATGCATCCTACCTTGGACAGTGAAACCAACATAAAGCACATTTTGCCACCATTGAATCCTGACATTTGAAAATACACATTTCAAGTCACATTGTGCAAGCCCATTATGTTCAGAAATGAAAATACTTTTTTTTTTTTTACCCTCCAAAGGAATTATCCAGAAACTGATTAGATCACATGCACTGCTCAATTAGTTCATTCTTAACCATAATATCAACATGTACTTTCTTGTCAATAAATTTCTTGAAAACCATCAAGTCACTTACTTGAAATAAATGATTGGTTGACCTCTGATAGTTGTGGAAGAAAAATCTATTAACACAAAAATATCACCTATGCCTGAGGAATTCCCTGAACTGTACATTGTTTAAAGCTGGGAAAACAGTCTGAAAAGTATCACACTTTCAATACTTTGCACTAAACATCATCTACAAGCCATTATTAGATGAAAGGTCCCATGTTACATGAACTTTGGTCTGACCTACTTCACCTATGCTGTTTACTGACTGATTTGATCTATTTTCAAGCTTCTCTTCCTTTATTATTTAATTATTAATGTAGTATCAGCGGGGGGGGGGGGCAGAATTAGAGCCAGTCCGGGAAGAGTACATTCAAATTTTCCATGGTATGATGAAACACTAAGAAATACAAACTTAAACTGCACATATTAAAATGTACACCAAGCAATGAAGGTGTCAACACAGTTGACCACACATAGCAATCTGGCGCTATTTGACATTCCATCCCGGACCCCACAGACAGGGGTTGGCAGACATGATATAGGAGGCTTGTGTCCTTCCGGGGTTGCAGCCCAGGATCAAGAGGATAGCCCAGGGTAGCCCAAACAGCACTAGGCATCTTTGGTTAGGCAATGCAACTGAGCCTGTAGTATCTTCATGTTGGTACGACACCTCCTTTTGCTCATTTATCACAATGAACTTGGGAGCTTTGCTCTGCAATCTGCAACTAAGGAGTTTCTACCTTAGCCAGATCTTGCAAATTTACATGGTTTTGGGGTTTTTTTTTAGCTTCATGAGTTTCCTATTACTCTTCCCTACAAACGCCACCTCACTTGTATCTTTCTATTATCATGTCCACAGGTTATTTCAACAAGAGTACTGCATGTTGCTACTTTATTCTCCATGACAAGTGCAATATCCTGCAGCCCTGAAAACAGATTTATTTTTGTCTGTATGCATTTCAAAGAAGGGCGATCTTTGCTGGAATTGTGTATTCATGTTAGAGGAGACTGCGCTGATGATGGAATCAATAATAAATTTTTCCTGACTATTTTTGTATCTGTTAAAAGATGAGAACTCTGACATATTATGCTGACAAAGCTAAGCACAGTTTTAGAGACTTTTGATAGCCTTAGATATTTCTATACTGAATGAGACTCTTGCAATGTTCATATCTTTACAGAGAGGAACACATTGTGTAAATGCTTTGTATAGCTAACTTTATTCCCCTGAAGACAAAGTGAACTCCATTACAAATCTGATATGCAGGAATCTGCATTGCTTTTTACTTTCATGTCAGATTTCCTTTACTACTTTATTGGGTTTAATTTTCTTTTCACTTAGCTCAAAACACCACGAGCTTTACAACAGACAGCATCTTTTAGCAACAATGTTGTTTTCAGTTTTGCTTGAATAAAAGGTGGCATTTATGTTCTATTGAAAGAAAAAGGCCAGAGGATAAAGGGACGTTTTGTTTGCTTGTTTGCTTTGTTTACATTTGCCAGAGTTCATTCTGGGATGCAAAATACAGAACACAGTGGTAGAGACTGCACTAACACTATGTGGTGCATTATGAAAAGCTTTTATCACATCGAGAAATAAAGGAAGGAGATTGTGTCGCAGTTTAACAGACATAAAACAGTCAGGCATCTCACTGTGATTGAGGAAATACAGTTTACAAGAGCAAGTTCTTCCAGGTCTGTGTGCCATGCTCTCTGCTGGAGTGCCTTGAGCACTGGGAAGGAAAATTCATCCTGCAGAGAAGCCTGACACCCTTATGTGACTCTCCTGTGGACTAAGGAAAAATATTGCATCGTGAGACGATTTCTTTTTCCCTTTACCTCTTTTTATAGAATCTTCTTTTTTTTTACCCACAAACAAGTAGTAAAATATTGCACTAAGTCACTGCAATTTGAAATATCTGCTGCACAACCAAACAGAGTGGGAGGATATAATCATGTTTATTCACCCTCTGCTGCTCATATATGGGTAAGGTCAATGATGAGTCAGACTTGGGCATAGCTCTGTTTAAATCCTGCTTGCTAATGCCAACTTACTTAATTCTTGGTCGAAAGACAAGCCAAAATTCTGTCTTTTCGGAGTTTATCAGAAGCATTACAAAGTTAACCTCCAGGGTTATTCTCCATAAAACTCTGAATAGCGCATTTTAATTGTTCACAGTCAGCTAGAGGAAGACAGTCACAAAGAAAAGCACCATACTGTTTCTCAATAAATTAATGTTCACCGTAAACAGATAGCATGGAAAATAGTAAAAAATACCAGTATACAGACTTCACTAGTTGCTCCTTAAAAGGCGTTTCAGTCCTCGTTGAGAAAGAATTAGACACAAAGTTTATTGGTATATTTATTCACACTCCACCTGCTTTTATTAGTCGAGTATAGTGCACCACTGCATGCTGTCAAATGCCTAAAGAGGGAACAGCTCTATAAATCTACATTTGCTCAAAAAATCTGCTGGTCTTTTGAGGCATTATTTTCTAAAAATACTACTTTCCAGTTATCAGTATTCTGAGAAGAAAGCATATCTTCTGTTTTCAAATCTTTTGAAAAGCTTTGCTAGAGAATTTGACAAGTCATAGATATATGCCACCTACTCCGATTTTTTTTTCAAAGTCATGTTAAAACAGCAGCAAGTTCATCATCTGAGTTATACTGCCTTTTTGACAGAGAATGTCCAATCTCTTTTTTTTGTTGTGGTTTTGTTTTTTTTTTTTTTTTTACATGAAGAATGGAAGAATGTCCCACCCTTTTTCTTGCTAGGTTTGAATTAATAATCATCTGATTATTCAGGAGCTTCAGGAACCACTGGCATATCTACCATTTTGTGGGAACAGTAGTGCATTGACTAGGAGTTTTCCACAAGATTATCCTTTTTTTTCCCCAGTTATTGCAAGTTTTGTTATGAATGTACCGTTCCATTTCATCTAGAAATTATTATTTGAGAGCTTTGCAAGCAACTCAGCTGTAAAATTTCTGTTGAGACAAAGTTTGTCTTCCAAAGACTGTATCAGCACAGGGGGTTGTATTCAAATTAAAACACAGCAGTAGCTTTAGTTTCTAATGACTAATGACAAACTACAAAGCTAAATAGACGATAATGGGAACATACAGGAACTGTTCACCTGACAGCATACAATAACCATGGATTAAGTTCTCACAAACTTTGGGAATGAAAACAACTCTCATTAAAGGATCCTTCTGATGTTAAAGATGTTGTGTCACATGAAAGTTAGGAGTTTATTTTAATGAAAGGTGAGATTGTTATGATTATGGGATCTGGAGCATTAAGGAGATTGCAAATATCAGCCTCTTGATATCAGGACGTAGTATTGCTATTCCTAGAAGAGGGGTTGTATGTGTATACGTTCCTCATCCTACCTTTACGTGTACCGACTTTTGCATTTAAGAGTGAAACTAATTGTGAAATATGAGGTGTAAAGGATAAGAGTTGATACCGCTCCCTGGACTTGATTTTTTGTCATGAATGTGTAATATTGTCCAAAAAGATGTAGCATTATAGATGGAACAGGGATAAAACATTAACTACATAAAGTATTGCTTTCCTCTAAGAACTGGCTTTTAGTGTTGAAGCTATATTGATTTTCTTAATATTTAAGTAATAAGTCCCCCTTTTTTCCCCGTGATGTGATATGAACGTTTCTCTGCATCATTTTTTTGACACAGTATTCTTGTGTTATACTCTATAGAGTGTTTGTGGTTTCGTACTGCCATATCAATACAGGAGATTCAGTTACAGAAATATTGCACAAATAACTGAACTAAGAGTATATTAAGCATAGAACACCTGACTCAGTTTTATATTGTAATGTTATAAAAACTAAAAAAAAATTTAAAACATTTTGCTATTACATGGTCATCATTAATGATGTATAAACAAGGAATTTGGTGCATAAAAACATTTCATAACATGAACAGGGTTTACGGTAATACATAAACTAGGAACATAAACATAAATGCAAGACGGTGCAAAAAAACCCCAAGGACGTGAAAGTACATTACCTTGGATTTTAAAAACAAGTAATTCTTGTTTCTTGGGAAGAAACATCAGCCACGCTTACACTGCATAACAGTGCAGTACAACAGCGGCTGAGCTAACACAGACCTGACTGACGTTGTTAGGCTCAGTGTTACGCCAGGTAGACCTAGCACCATGCACCTTAAATGTGTCCTGGCTGTACCAGCCTGTTGCTGCACCCTGGCAAACACGCTGAATTCATTATTACCTGGGCACTACACCAGGCTACTACCACGTTAACGAGTACGTTGCATGTACAGCTTATATTTGGATGAAAGCTGGGCTGGATTTGCAACAGTTTGGGTTTTACATAGCCAGTTTTATACTTCCAGTCTAGGGTTTCTTTCTCTACTTTTTGCTGGCAAGGTGATAAACAGATTGGTCCAAACTGAAACATCATGTGAAAGCTTTGCACCAAGCCTCAGTGCAAAATTACTGTGAAGTGAGATGACCTTAAGGAACTGTTTGTCCTGAAAGGGCATAAATCCGAAGTTGCAGCAGATGTTTTCAGCTACCAAAGTAGACATAGTCCAAAGAAAGGGATTTTTTAAGGTATTTTCCTAGCAATTGTCATCAGTGAAATAGACAAGTAATAGAATTTAGTTGCCAAATTCAGCTCAGCCAAGCGGGCCAACCCTCTACCACAGATCTGTTGCAGAAGTACTCCAGTGTAGAGCATTTATACAATACAAGCATGGATTCACTATCTGGAGCTTCATTTGCTTATGTTTCACTTTGTATATCCATGTTTTTATTTCAACACTCAAACATATAGAGAAAAAAAATCCTAAAATGGAAAAGTAGGAAAATGGAACATCATTAATGTTGAAGTAAAACAGTGTTTGCATAATAAACATAAGAAAATTGAGTTAGTGAAATAGAAGAATTATTGGTAGATTTAAAACAGAAGCAAAAGTAAAGCTTCCTGCTCTGGTTTCTGCCTGTAATAAGTACAGTTAAAGCAATTTTGAATTAAGATATTTTTCCAGTTTAAATTCAGGCAGAAAGGAAGAGCCATCAGTTCTTGCAAAGCAAGGAAGACTGCTTTTGTCTCCCTGCTCTTGGGCTGTAGTGTTGCTGTATTTACCACCTCCTGGCTAATAATGTGAGAGGACTCACTCTTTTTGAAAGGAAAACGCTTTTCCTTAAAAGAACCAGCACTGAAAACACAAGCAGCTTCTCACTGTTTGCAGCCTGCTTTCTGTTATGTTTGCTCCAATATCATTGCTCCCACAATTTGGGAGGCTTCCACTCGGCAGACTGTTATTGATTGGCATCTGCAAACCCTGTCATCCTCCAAAGAAGGAAGAAGAGGTTGTTACATCCAATCTCTAACATGGGTTCTGATATCTTTCCTAGAAGGGGGAAACTATGATAGCCAAAGCACTTTAGTATTTTTGTGTTCATAAAGAGGGATAGTGAAGCCCTCTAATGGGGGCTCTGTTCCCACAGCACATAGCCCGCAGTGTGAGGCTGCACAATACTCTGATCCTCAGCATTGGCATGGGTATTGGAGGACATCCTAATGCTCTACAGCTGCCCTCAGATGTGCTAGATATACTTTCAAGCCAGAGTACTGGGATATGAAGGCAGGTTAAAATCAATTGTGCCCTGAAATGAAAAAGAGACGAGGATCAAGAGATAAAAAGCGTAAAAACAGGGAGGTTGAGGTTGACACCAAACAGAGCTTCCTTTCACTCCCCTAAGGCCTCCAGGGTGCTGGATCTGCCCAGAGATGTGACAAAACACATGAACCAAAAGTAGCCACTTCATCATCAGCATCCTTTCCCTCCCCTGAAACTTATTCCTCAAAGACAGGATGTTGTGACGGATGGATCTTTGGTCTAACCCTACTATTGCCTTCATTGAATTATTTTCTGAATGCAGATATGAGAATATAAGAGCTTCTACAGCAGTTCCACCAAGTTCATAGCCTTGTGCATCTAAGCCAGTAACTCATCTCTTAAGAGTGTCCCCTATACAAAGTTAGGTAGATGTAAAGGAGCAGAATGTACAGTGATACCTGCCTTCATGAAACAGTCCCCACTTCCGGTGATCTGAAGGAGAGTCCAATGTTTATTAACATTAAATAGCTGCTAATGTGTTTTTCTTTCATGAGCTTAATCATTTCTTAACATCCTGGAATGACGGGTGCAATGGTTTAATTATGTATACTTTTTTAAAAAAAAAGTCCACTACCCCAAAAAATCATGTTGACCCCACTTCTTGCACTGTAAGCAACTGAATAAGCATTTCCAATTTCGTTTCTCATATAGGTGATTCTATTTCACCGGCTTCTCCAGGTCTCTCCTTCAATGAGTTCTAGTGTATTTAATTTCTCCTAATACAGAAATCATTGTATAGAAATTGTCAATAAAACTTGTTTACTTTCTCTGTATCTATTCTAGTTCTGCTGTACTATTTTCGTAAAGGGGAATCAGAAGTCCATACGTTCAAGATTCAGCACATTAGGATATAAGGATACTTTCAGCTTTTTTTCCTGTTCATTGTCTAATAGTTCTTATAATTTGCTTTTTTTAAACAATGAACATAGAACCAAAATGTTCACAGAACTATCTTTAGTAAATTATAGCTCTCATCCCTCTGTGGCAATAGCTGTTTAGAGTCAGTCATTGTATATAGTTTGGCTTGTTTTCCTATGTGTACTAATTTGCACTAATCAACACTGCATTTCATTTGCCACTTTATTGCCTAGTCAGTCAATATTTTGACATCCTTCTGCACATCTTCACAGTAATTTTTTACTTTTATTATCCTGAATAATTTAAGATTATCCAGAAATTTTATTCTCTGTACTTACCTTCTCTTTCAGATAATTAATGAGCATGCTGAACAACACACACTAGGAGAAAGAGGGACTTAATTTGAATGCCTTCTGTTGGGAAAAAACGCTGCTTATTTTATGGTTTGTTTCCTAATTTTTTATCCGCTATGACTGACATAATAAGGAGGTTTTGCGTTTGGTTTTTTTTGTTTGCTTTTTAAATAGCCGTTCTAGGATACCCTGAAATTTATCTTTCAAAATGTAAAATATACGATGCCAATATTTGTTTATATGATTTTTTTATGCAAGATCTCCTCCTTCTTGTTGACTTATCCCTGTTCAAACAGAGTTTTTACTGTGCTTTTTATTAGTAGGCTAGAAGAGTATTCAGCTGTATTGATTTGTAACTGTGAATCATCTCTGGTTAAAAAAAAAGTGGAGTTATATTTATTACCTTCCATTCTTCTAATCACAATGGTCATCTGGGGGTTTGGGTTACACACTGCAATCAATAAGCAGATTAACATTCTGAAGTCCTGGCTATTTGTTAGTGCTCATTTTGTCAATTTTTCCTAAATTTTTTCTCCTGATTCGCCATTTTGGCAAACAACTTCTGTGTTTACCCATAAAGAAGATGGAAGTGTGGGCATTTGCCTTATTTCTGTCATGGTGAACACCAATGTAATGCATTCACTTAGCTTCTCAGCTTTTTCTCTGAGCATTACTTTTATGTCCTAATTATCTACTGGGTCTCCAGATCCCACTTCCTGATGTTCATTAGAGGATTAATTACCGTACGTGGAAAATTCTAAGATTCAGCCTTTTAAAAAGGTATTCCTCAAAGTAATTTTTGGCTTACCTTACTTCATGGTTTGGTTTTTTTTTAAACTTGTCATAGTTTTCTTTACATAATTATTTCTATGAACTCCATGAAGAATCTAGCAACTATCTCAGATGTACATATCCACCCTCTAGAGATATGATGGAGCTCCGGTTTGTGGGCATCTCAATGTAGGTTCCTACCTGTGACTGGGATAACTAAATGCCCTTGTAGTTAATGGTTGTCTAATTAATATAAACACTAGTACCTGGTGAGTACTCACCAATTTCCCCCAGATTGGGGGAGCTGAAAAACCTTTGAGATGCCCAGCTTGATTCAATAGATTAAATAACATCTGCTGTGGAGCTAAAACTTACCATAGATATTGGGTCCAAATAGTACCTTATGTTCTGGGATAATGCTGTTTTGTCCATGCAATGGCCTACTGTTACAGCAACTTTTCGAGACAGCTGAACCTTCAATGTTCATAACAAAATGTTGGACAATAATAGTTAATAATTATGTGGCATTCAAGTTTCATTCCAATGGGTCTCAATTGATTTAAAATATCTATATATACTCTGAATTTTCCACTTTCAAGACTACTGTTTTCTAAAATAATACAGCAATCCTGTAAGTATAAGTATTTCTTTCAAAATTTTGTAATCACATTTGAAGGATAGTAACTTAAGCAAAGGTCATTTAATGTAGACGTCCACTGCTAGAACTACTTAATACAAGCAAACTGTATCACAAGATTGTATAAAGTTATGTTTTACTTCCTGACACAATGATTCCTGAACACCATTAATAGGTATAGGTAGTCATGCACCCTAGGAGAGTATTACTACTAAATTTCTCTTGTACTTGTGCTAGTTGTCTCATAGCCTTAAGTGGTGGAATGTGTTCAATGTTTGCAGTGAAGAGAAGACTGAATTTATGTAGATACAGTCAGTGCACTTCTAAGCGAATGGTAACATTTGCCTGATGAACTCATGTTTGCTTTGTAAGCACTAAATTATTGGGGAAAAATCCTCATCTCAATGAGGAAGGAACAAGCTAAGAGGAAGGGAATATTCTTTTGCCATATAACTGGCAAATAAACAGAAAAAAAAAGAAAGATATATTAGGAAAAGCAACCAAACATATTTTTGAGTTGTAAGACCAGCAAAGTACTGGAACAGGTGGCTGGGAAGGTTGTATAGCCTCCATCATTAGGAAGAAGGCTGGTCAAGTCTGTCAGGAACAATTTAAACATATCTGAGCTTACTGTGGATGAAGGGAATGGACCATATGATTACTTGTATTTCCTACCAACTAATTTTTTTCTGATTCTAATGCAATATTTAGTCACCACCAGTAAGCTCTATTTTTGGGGGCTGAAAGTAGAATTATTACTTTAAGATAAACAGTTTAGTAGCATGTTAACAGGGACCATGTGCATGTCACTGCTTCAGCTTTTATCTGTAAGAAAACTGATTTTGTTAGATCTCCTATTTGTTTTGAAGCTTAATTTTTTAGCATGTTTCAAACTGCACACACCAAGCTTTTAGAGACTCTTGTTCCGTGCATGTATTAAGCAAACCAAACAAAAGTTTTATCACACAGCTGGAAATTCATAAACTTGTTTTAGTTTTGCATGTTTTACAGTATTTGCTCACAATAGTAGACTGTAGACTTCTGGACTCTTTCCACAGAAGAGACAATCCAAAATCTGGTTCAGGTCATTTTGCTAAGAGCTGAGTCATCACTCAGATAAAACATTTTCCGAAGTTAAAACCTTGCCAGGATCAGAAGTCTAGAAGTCTTTTACTTTGCATTTTTCCCTACTGGTTTCATCTAGTATTTCTCCCTTACAGAGGCATATGTGTGGAAGGAATTCAGATCAGATAACTACATTCAGTTACCTAAACAGATACACCATGTGTCACTATAGATGTCATAGAGTTTCTAAGATATCTACACAAGGCTGGCAAAAATGACACATGAACTATGGGAGTTCTGCACCCTTTGGAAGCAGTGGCTGGAAAGACAGGAAGGATATCTTAGGGCATCTCAAATTGGAAGACATCTGTGGTTAGACATCAGTTATCTGACAATAACTGAGACATGCCCTTCAGGTCTTCATTTTACCATAAAGTTGGTAAACAGCAGTCAAATTGCAAATTCAACAGCTGATAGAAGATTACTCACTGATTTTTGATGTTCTTGCTTCATACTATCACACTTCTTGCACTAACAGTTTTTGCCTTCTTAGAACTGCTTTTGCCTTTTTTACAAAGAAACCTTGTTCTCTGCCTCTTATGCTCTTCTTTCTTTTGTGGCCAGATGCATTTTATTGCAGTAGCTCTCCTTAAGTATCCAAATATTCATAGTCATTTGCAAGGTGCAATCCACTTTCAAAATAGGTCTGTGGTGATTTGCTTGTTAATTATATGCAGACATAAATAAATTCATATTCCCTGTAACTAGCCCACGCACTAAGAGTTTACAGGACTTCTCAATATGTCAGGGCACAAGCAAAAATGCTCGTATGCCTCTAGCTGAAATAGTTTATGAAATTATCCCTCACAGCTGCTTGTTACCAGCCTCACAGCTGAGACGCCATAACTGATCATGTTAATTTCCAGTCCATTTCTGTGCAAAGTGAAATAGATTAGTTTAATCTAGCACTGAAGCTGTTTTAAACAGATTTACTTCTTTGCATTGAAATGGAGGAGGTTTTTCCAGTGAAACAGCTGTGACTGAAATCGTTATTGTTACATGGAGAGGAGACATTTGTGTACACTTCAAACTGAGATTTAGTCAAAAAAAAGTAACAAAAGTTTTGCTTTAGGAAAAAAACCCTCCGATTTCTTACATTGTTTGCCACACACTGTATTGTCTAAACCAATTTTTCTTGTTTGACTAAATAAATTGCTCATTTTATTAAACCAAAATTAACTATGATTATTTCTGTGAAATGCTCCTAACCCCAGGAGTTCCTTAACACAACTAACATTTGCAGTCACAGAACAGTTACATCAGAAATTTTTCAGAGCTGTAAAAAATTGCCAGTAGGTGGCCTGAACAACTAGCCATCAATTGGTTTGAAAACATGTAGTAGAACAAATATATCCTCAGGGAAGAAGCTGATCAGTAGTGTTCCACGTTTCTCTTTCCTTTCCCTCAGGCTGGCTTGAATCTTGTTTCCTATGCTACGGCTATATATTCAATTGATAAAATTCTCCATCTAAGATCAAGGGGGTTAAGGAATCTGATTTCCCCGCTTTCTTTCTTCCTGGCCTATTTCATATGCTCAGTGACTTCCCATGAGAAGCTGAAATTCAAATGTTTTCTGTGAAGGAGACAGCAGGGGTTGCATATATCCTTCATCATCTTAAAGACTCTCTGTACCTGCGTACATTTATATTCACAGGCATGAACACACACGACATGGCAGTAGAGATAGCACCGTTGGGCACTGAACAGGTCTGGCTCTAAATAACATCTAACATAATCTATCTTGCCAAGTACTCTGGACTCCAGTGTGAGCATCTCACACTCACCCCAGATACCCCTCTGTCTAGTCTTCACCAAACACAACCAACACCACTAAAATAAACCAGTCCTGACCAGTTACCAGCTCCCACATGAAAAAGTCAAGCACCTGATACTGAAGGTAAACAGGAAAGAAGTCGCATCAAGTGCGGAAAATATTCTGATGTGTTTGCAGCTACAGCTGGATGCTTCATGGCCACACTTAATTATATTGGAAGGGCTTCTGCATCACTTTCTTAGAGACATCAGCAGTTATAAAAATGCACTACACCCAGTTACTTAAAGCTGAACAGGTTATGACCTGCTCTCAGATGTGTGTTTTACCATCTGGGCTAAGACAATGCAACACACCTGGGCATGAAACCATCAGCCCATAGGAAACTCCAGCTGCTTCATAATTTATGGCAAATCCTCTCACCAAATGAATTGGCAACTGCAAACACACCCAATTCTCTCACCTGTCTTTGCTGTCTCAGAATATTGAAATATGATGAAGGGTAAGCTATGTAAGCAGCCTCTTCTTGAGTGTCAGGAGAGGTACTGTATCTGAATTAGCTTTTCAGGAGCCTACTGTGACTGATTGTGGATAGAGCTTAAGTGACAAAGTTGTCTTTGTGGATGTGATGTTGTGGGGTTTAGTCTATATATTAGTGATTCTGACAGTATTTCTGAGAAGCTGGGAATTTTGGAAGAGCATTGGGTCCAATAGGCTATGATTTGCATAAATATATGGCATGTATATGCTTAGGACCTTGAGTTTTTCTTTCTTTTAAATTTTATTTTTCAATTTCATTTTTATATGAACAAAAAAAATTTTCATGTTCACTAGAACTGTCTAGCAAGGGAATAATAGCAATAAAAGGGAATGGTTATGGTTATCTAAATGCTGATTTAATCATGATATGGATCAGCTAGGTGAAAAGGACTTATTGGAGCTCCCTTACCTTCCCCTTTCCTCTTCACTTTTTTCCTTTTCTAAAGCCTTGGAAGAGAAAATAAAGGTGTTAGACTGAGACTAAGCCTAATAATATTTTTTTTTTTTAATGGAACTGCTTTGAGCACTGCCTTGCCTCCTAATGACCCTTGGCAGATAGATTACAAAGACAACACTAATATATTAAAGTATAACAGGTATAAATACCTTCCTTTGAAGTTTACATCAATGACCTCAGGAATGGGCAAGCAAAAGGTTTTTCTGAACAGAGCTATTTTTCTCCTCTAATCTCGTTTTTTTTTTTTGACTTCTATGTTGCATCCGCTCTATGCTAGCCCAAGCATAAAGAGAAACTGTCTCTAAAATCAAGCATCCACTTTCGATACACCTTTGAATAAAAGTACCCTAACCATTGTATTCTGTTTCTCAGGCTTGTAAAAGATTCTGTGATGGAGCTTTGATCTTGAAATTTTACTTTCCCAATTTGTCTGTCTACTTTCATTCTAAAATCAAATGCAGTTATCAGGCAAGTCCAAGGCTGCTTTTCATCTTGGATATAGAAAAGAGCTCAATCTGCATCTAAAAGCATGCTCAAACCATGCAGTTTGTTCCCATTATAGAGACAGATACTGAATTATGCAACAAGTTCCCAGTGAGCAATTACATTTTAATCACTGTAAAGATTTTTTCTGCAAAGACACTCCTATAGATGATTTATTTCAAAAGATAGGAATTGTGCCCATATAGCTTAACTGGGAAATTGTTCAGCTTCCCCAGACAAATTTCCTGGCAGACAGAACGTTTGAGGGGACCAGTAACTAATATTTAAACAATTTTTTTTATTTTTTTTTATTTTTTTTTTTTTTTTTACAGTAAATCTTTAACACCACATGACCTATAGTCTCAGTCTGCTGTTCCATTTGGTCACTCACAGCTTTCTTTCTTGGATTAGAAACTTTGTGAATTATTTTTACTTTTCTTAAATGGATTGTGGTGTTTACAGTAGTTGCCTTCTGTGCTGCTAAATTGAATAACTATACAGTATTTCAAAGGATAGCTGAAAATAGAAGTATTTTGTAGAAGAATGTTCCACTGCAGTTAATGTTAAAATGAAGGCTTTACTAGAGGTAAATTGTTCAGAATCTGTTATTTACTTAGCATCATACATAAGATATAAATTGTGTAAGCTAAGCTTTCAATTCAAAAATACATTAAAGATGCTTATAAACTAGATCCATTTATTTAGGTTCTGGCTTCAGATAAATTTCAAAGTATGCTGCCACAGTGCTACCAGGAACATTTCATACATTCAACATGGAAAAACATAAAAGACATGAGTGCGTTAAAGAAGAGATGAGAATGCTTATTTTGTTGGTCTATCCACTGAGAATTTCAGCATAGTTTATAACTGTTATTGTGTTGCCCTAGTAAACAGAAATCCCCACATTCAGTTGCCTGCACAGTCACTGATATTCAAAAGCTTTTTTTGGTTTAGGTTGGAAAAGAATTATAGGCCATGGTAATACACATGCCAAGTGAAGCAGTCCTTTGCGGAGAACATTTTTATAACAAGCAGAAGCAAGCTTGGCTGTGATTGCTTAACCCACCTATGGCATTTTTGCCAGCACAAAGGAGTAAGTTCTGAAATGCCAATCCAATTGGGCATTTACAGAGCAAAACCCCAAAATTTCAGTTTAATTGAGGAAGCCACCGTCCGGTGAGTGTTTTTTGCGGAATGTAGGTTTCTGCCAGGCTGCTGCAGCCTGTACCACCCTCAGGCTGCAGGGACACTTCTGTGAAGTACTTCTTAGCTACCATAGGTCTCATAACTAGTTGCCTGAATCCATGCGTATAGCTATTTAAATAAATAAATAAATGCTTAACATAGATCAATGTTGTGCATTGCACGATTATGCAGTTTCCATCACAAGAGGATTCATTTTACAACGTGCAACCAATTTTATTAAACTCTGTAAAAATGTAAATGGATAAAGAAATCTTATAAGCTGGACTGCAGGATGTCTTTTGATCTTCTCTAAAAGTTTTACATTTCTAGTATTTAGGAAAAAAAAAGATGACAAAAAAAAAGCTAAAAAAAGCTTTGATTGCTGCAATGCCTAACGGTAAACAAAAGGCATGCTAGGACATTGGGCTAGGACATCACTAAATCACTTAGCACAGCTTGTTCCAGTTCTTTTGTATTCTGGAAGAGATAGTTAAAAAGTGCAAAGTAATAGATATTTTAGCATTTCTTTCTAAAATAATCAATCTCAGTATATAATTTTCAAGAATACTGTATTAATATTCAATAATAACTAGAATTCAATTATACACAGATGTACAATAACTTCAGGACAAGAGACTTTTAGCAGTATATATTGACTTTGGTCCTTGCAAACTAATATGCTTGGCCATCTGTTAGCCAAAGTCTTCATATTTTCTTAATCTTTAAAAAATCTTCAATATCTTGAAGAACTATCCAGGAGTAAAAAAAAAAAAAAGAATCTTTCAGTAAGCTATATAATCTACACTCACAATTTTAATGAGTCAATAAAATTAAATATTTTTCTTCAAAACCCAGCTACTGACACATTAATCTGATAATCTCATTTTTTATCTGTTTGTTTATTTTTCAAATACACTTAGAGGTCTCATTATTATGAAAAAAAGCCTGATGTATAATGCAATTGTAGTATAACAGCTCAGAAATGAGATGGCAGCAGACACAGAGACCTCAAATTTGTTTATGTAATTTCTTCAGTTTTTAAAGACAATGTTATGATTTTTGTGCCCTATTCCCTATTTTTTGAGTGCTTGCAGTTGTCAATATGAAGCTGCAATAAAGCTCTGATTAAAGATTTTCCTGATGAGACCCGTGACATTTGGTGTGCCAAATAAAAATAAACAAAACAAACAGACAAATATTGGGAGCTAGAAGTGTAAACGAAGCAGGGGAATTGAAGCTAATGCACTCAGATATTTAGCAGTGTTTGTTATGAACAGAAGTATTGAAATTCTAAACAATACGTTTTTCTCCTGTTTGCTCAAACTACTTCTCTCATACTTATTTATCTACTCATTTTTTACTGTTTAAAGTCACAAATTCTATGCTAGTTGAAAAGTATAATCCTCTTGTCTGGATGTCTTTTTCTTTCTTCTATACTCAACTTCTCTATCTTACTTTTTTAGAGCCTCCAGTTTTGACGCTTATAGTAGGTCACACTACCATGGCGATTTTCCTTCCTAATCTTTGCCAGAAAAGCTATTCCTTCACTTAATTAAACTTTATCAGCATACCTAGTGTACTTAGTCAGTGTTAGCTCAAGACTTTGAAGACAGAAAGGAGTATGTAAAGGTTTAGCGCACCATATTATACAGTCAGATTCCATTTAAATCATCTACCCACTGTATTTATAGAATAATTAAAAGGTGCTTGGGTCCTTGAAATAACAGAAGCGTGTTTCATTTTCCACTCTCCTAATTGGGATATGTTATATTATTATCAGTGGAATATTCTATTTCACTGAAATACGAGGAAACTTCAAGAGTGAAGTCAACACAAAGCTTTGCATTAGCATAAAGCTCTGATATAGGGTTATATTGCTCATGGTACAGGTACACCAGCTTCTCATTATTCTTTCATAATATGACTTTTAAAAGGTCAACAACAAAGTGTAAAATACTAGCTGCTTTACGATGAATGGAAATTTTACTGTTGGATATATAGGGGCAGTTTTGCTGTGGGAAATGAACTGATGAAGATAATGAACAGGTTTTTTTATTTATAAAATACATTTCCATTACAAGTGTGCATCAGACTAGTAAATATGAGGGTTGCAATCAGAAGGACAACCCTAACAGGTACAACAATGATGTTAATTTATTGTATGAAGAGTATGAGGACATTAGCTCAGAAGCTACAAATTTTGGTCAGTCTTCTTAGTTTTGCTTCACTTTTCCATAGATGCTTGCCTGCATTAAAAAACAGACTAAGGAAATGCATATTTAAATTCTAAAATTAAAAGTTAGATAATTATTATTTTCACCTTAGATTATTTATTGGGGTTTTTTTGTTCCTGTCCAGCTTGTGAAGCCAAAGTCACCCAACCAACTTGCTGTTGCCAAGGATTGCATTTTTCCCCAAGTCCTGCTGTGTTTATTATACTCATGGCTAGTAAGCCCTTTAAAATTTTGTTCACAGGCACTTGATAAAAGAAACTAGGAAATCTCTTTGTCTCTTCCTCTACTTTTATTGTGATCTTGTAACTACATCTAAGGCATATTTGGATAACATCAGTACTTAGATAGGAAATTTTCTGAATCCATACTTTTTCTAAAGATTTTAGCATTTCAACAGAGAGCATCCCTTCATTTGCAAAGATTAGTAAGAATTAAGTTATTACATCACCAGACACAGTAGCTTTTGATTAACTCTTAAAACTCATGAGAATAATGGTATAGATTTGATTTAAAACACAACCCTTCCCTCCCTAAACAGTCAAAACTCCAAGGTACATAAAAATATCTTTTGAATCCCATAGAGAGATGTAAAATTGGTGTGGGAATAACTTTTAATAAAAGATAGAGTAACCATTAAAATTAATTTACTTACAAAATTCCATTGTGAATTTCCCTTTTTATGTTAAAGTTAAGTGCCTGTACTCTTTGGTCATCATCTTGGAATGAAGCAGAACATAGCATAATTTTCTCAACCACGGCCAAAACCTTGGATGAAGCTCTTTGCTCAAGAAAAAGGGTAGGGATTATACATTCAAAATCCAAAAAACTCTGTATGGAAAGGTCATGAAAATAAACATAGCCATGAAAAGTGGCTATTTTTTAAAAATTCAAAACAGCATTTTTCAAATTCATTTTCCAACTATTCCAAACACTGCAAATAATAGAAAGAAATCTGTCAATTAACTGATTCATCTGTCTTAAAATTCTAAAGCATTGTTTTCTCATAACTGGAAAGGTTTAAAAAATGCACACTTTTAAAAACTTTGTCAGAGGACTTCTGCTGGGCCAGCACGTTGGCACTCTGATGACAGAATTATTTTCCAACACTGTGGGTACTGTTTCAAGGATTCTGAGATGGCTTATTTCTTGCACATTTTCCTTTTTTAATATTGCTGAGTTTGTGAGCAGTTTGTATTTCAAGGCCACTCTCTAACTTCCAAAATTTGCTTCTGTGCTTTCATTGTGAAATTAGCAAGAAATTTACAGACTGCTAATAATGCAACTAAGCATGACAAATAATACTAAGGTAACAAATCACTGAGTCTACAGGAATGCTTGTCTTCTGATACTCTTGTAATTTTGTTTCTTTCACTTAATTGGGAAATAATCTGCTCAGGTCACCCAGAAACAATCATATTTTCTAGTGGAGTAAGGAGAATTAATATCATGTTTCCCATTCCTGTTCAAAATCTCTTTTACATACTAATGGCAATGGAAAATGCACAACAGTACCTGGAGCAAGGGCTGGGACCTGATGTTGTCCTCCAAATAACATGTCTTAATCATCAGGTGACAGAGTCAGGCTCCTTATTTGTTGTCACCCACCTGCCCTGGCCTGAAATGATGCCCGTCTGGAATAAGAAGAGGAAAGCATTCAGGCTCTGCACATGCAATGCACTGTCAGTGACCACAAATACAAATTCTCTCAAGCTGAAAGAAAGTGGGGCAGAACACAGATTTTCTGTTTCTAGAGTGCTCACCTGAACAGATTTGCCTGAGGGTGCTTGTAACAACTGATTTAGATATTTTTAATGGTGACATTTGAAAAATAAATAGTCTGAATTGCCTTCCGCGGCTATGAATTTACTTTGTCTCTTTTCCGAGCTGGCTGAACTTAAACCAGGTCTGGTTCATGCTCCACACACATTAACAGTATGCTGTAACAGAGCGGATATTCTTTCCTGAGAGGCAAGATGCATTAGCTCAGGAGCAGGATAAATGCAAGTGTATGACTTCTGAGCTGAGCCGTGGTTGTTCAGCTCAAACTGCAGAGAGAGAAGCTTGTGTCCATCCTAACCAATCTGTAGCTGAGGGAAATGTGCCCAAAGTCTGCCTGTACTAGTCTTGCACAGAATATGACATTCTAAATGTCACCTCTAGAGTTTTGGAATGAAATTCTTCCCTTCCTGGGAATTAATATATGATATCCATGGCTTCACTTAAACTTTTAAAAATACGGGATTTGGGAAAGGATAAATGGGATTCATGTTAAATTGTGTGAACAATTTCACTCAGAAATCATGAGAGTTGAACTTTAAATTGGGGGGGAAAAGTACTGAATTAGTTCAGGTTTACCTACAGTGTGAAAAACTAGGTATGTATAACTGACATAAGGCAGAATCATGCAAACAACTATTGTTACATAAAAATTGTCAAGACGGAAAGTGCTGTGCTATAACCTCACACAGGAGTCTACTTTGGGTCCAGTACCATTTTCATTAACAGCTTTTTGGGATGAAACACAGAGAAGTGTAATCTAATTCAAACAGGAAAAAAGCTGAGAGAAAATGCAAGCATATTTGAACTAAATGCTTTTGATGACAGAACTTTAGAAAAGTATTATCTTGCTAAGCTGGAGGAATTGCTGTTGTGGTCGAACCTAGATTCAATTACAATTTTATAACATTCACTTTTCTCTTAATGCAAAAAAACCCCAAGAAAACTTCATTGCAGAGTAACTCAGGAAACAAGGAATGATTATAAATAATCTGATTTTTTTCTTCCTTCACTCATATTTAATAAACATTTGCTGTAATTGTGATGCAATTGAGATTTCATTTTTTGAAAACCACTTCATAGTGAGGTACTATGTAGACAATGGATACCACAGCAGCAAAATCAGGCTGTGAGTAAATGCATGTAATACGATCTTCAAAACAAGCAGCTGTTTTACACTGTTACTCTGTTTAAAATAAAACATGCATGCACATGTAACAATATCATAGATGTTGTCTAAAAGACAGATCATATTTTTGGGGGGTTTTGTCTTTCAAACACTAAAAATATGTAGCAAATTTTGACGTACTATAATTATACTGACACCTTTAAAACTAGTCTTGCTGAATTGTGTTAGAAATACCAAAAGACTCATTATATTTTAAAAGATCACCCTGCTTAACTTACAGAAATTTCATATATGTTTTTTCAAAACAGCAAAAAAGAGTCAAGCTTGTACACTTAATACTGGACTACAGAAGGATGTATTTCTAGCTAATAACATAACCCTTTTTACAAACCTGCGGCAGAACCTTTATATTACAATGTCAGCGATCACAAATTCTTAACTATGGCATTGCAAACAGTCCTTTAATTTACTGTAGCATTAAACACCTAATCAATAAAAGCTCATTAAAAAAACCCAAACAAGAACAACAACAACAACAACAAAAAACCCACGAAAATTATCAGTTTAATCAGGGAAATCTGCATGTTTTAAATAGCCAGTTGAAGGTCTTGTCCATCAATGTCTATTTCAGTTCTGAGGCCACCATTGACAAGCAGCTCTGTGCTCTATTAAGAGACACTGGTGTGTGAACTGATTTGGAGGTCACCTGTCATTTTAAAAGTGCGATCAATACAATCCCGAAACGGTCCTCAGATTCATTTAATAACTGAGAAAGGAATAGGTCAGTGATGCCCCAGTGAGTTGCCTGTTATTTTCTGAAAGGCTTTATTTTTTTTTATCAGTGTAAATCGGGTCTCTTTGTGCTCTTAAAAATAACGGCATTTGCATATTTTCACACTGAGAAATTCCCTAAAGAAGGTATATTAACACATTCATTAATAAAATATGGGTGAGACTTCCCATATTTTCACATTCATGAACTTGTTTTTACTTCTAACGTAAAAACAAGCCCTTTTACTAATTGCTAAATGGTTTGTCAATCTTACACCAGAGAAAACTGCATGAAATGAATCTGAGGAGGAAATGAGAACTTAAATGGTATTTCTGATTTTATGTTTGAAACCACCAACTTCTATAGGTAGTAGTTGGTGTTTAAAATAAAGACAATATCTTGCTTGACCTGTTGTCAAAAACAGTGTTTTCAGTTAAATGTACCTGATAAAAATAACATTTTTTTTCAGCTGAAAAAATTAATTGAATCCCTTTGCGATAAAGTATTTTTATTGCTGCTTTGTGACAGGAGGAAATAGCAGTTGGCACAACAGTGATGAAAAGTGGCTTTCCATCCGTGATGCCTAAGCATTGATTTTTCCATGTATTTTTGTCTACAGGTGAAGACTTTAAAATTGCATGTTTTCTTGGCAACACAGGGACTATTTTGGGGAATACTGTTAGAAAATATTCACAGCAGTGACTAAATCAGGGTCACCAGGCCACACTGAGGGCCACGTCTCAGCAGGCACAGGAGCCTTGAGCTCTGGCCTCAGCACCATATGTGGTCCCAGCAGAAGACCCCTCCCCACTGGCTCTGGGGTCTTCAGCAGGATCCAGATGTAAGGGAGTAAGGAATAAGGGGAAAAAAAACGAAGGGAGAGCCCAGTCTGTGCAGCTCCAAAATACAGAGTGCTCTGGACTACTGGAAGATGCTTGCAGTAGCTGGGCACAGTGTGGGCTCCTACTTCCTTCCTTCCTCATCTTGCCCCTTTCAAATATAAATGAACCAAAGCTCATGTCCCATAATCTTGGCAGATGCCAAAACACCTCATTCACAGCTAGCCATTAGAAACAGCCTGCCTGCCATCTGGAATGCAGCTGTCTCCTCTTAAATCCAACGAGATTTCTCCTCAGCACCTTTTTAGTAAAGCTTGATCTTGTATGCGTCCATCATCCCTCATCTCTTGTGGCACTTGCTCCCAGCAGTTTGACCAGCCCTGAACTCTGGCTTGCTAGATGCTTTGCTGGGTTGCTTGCTGCATATCAAAGGTGGGAATTTACTGTGGCATGTTGTCAGACCTTCCCCTTGTTCTGCGGAAGCAGCAGTTTAACGCTGCGGAAGAAATGATGGTGCGCACAGTGTGGCTGCCACCAGGGCTGACTTTCCTGGCCTCTGTGCCTCAGACAGTAGGTCTTCAGTCCCAGTGACAAGCACTAGAGCAGCTCATGTGCCCTGAGCAGTGGCTTCATCCTGATGTTTTCCAAGGGCTTTTGCTCAGCCTACCCCGTGACGCAATGCCTATGGAGGGGCTGGGGGAGCCACTGCCTTGCAGTGAGCCCAGCACACAGCCACGTCAGCTGGTGAAGATGTGTGTGCATGGGACATTACTGACCCAAATGCCAAGGGCTACTGATTTTGACTCAGGACTACATTTACATTTCTTTCTAAGCCACTTTGTAGTGTCTGGGGGTGTATTGGAGGGACGTAAGGTTTTCAGGATGAGTACTTTTGTTCTGATTTCCTTAGCTTTTTCAGATACATCTTTTTGTTTTTCTTTTCTACATTACAGTAGCATGTGCTAGCTGGCTCAGGGGTTGCTTCAGATGTGCGTGTGCTGGGAAGGATAACTTGTCATCCTTGTAACTTGCTGGATTCTCTTCACATCCCATAGGCTTTACTGTTCTTTTGCTGTTCGTGTAAGCCAGAACTTCTCTACTATGTAACATTAATGAACATTTGTCCTAAATATGCTCAGAGACTGTCTTCAATAGCTGGTAATAAAGCAGCACTTCTTCTTCATTGTTCTACAGAGTGATCTTGAATCCGTGCACATCTTTTGATCACCTGTGAAGTTTCATACCCTTTCTAGGCTTCCAGATACACTTTGATAATTTTTAATAGATGAAGTAGTGTTTCTTCTTACATTTCCCAGATAATCATCTACAAAGATGGTGATAGGAGCCATGGGACACTTCTCCTGGCCTATACCTAACTCTTCTTTCTTGCAGCCTATGCTCCTTTTAATGATTTCCATTTGAGTTGCAATTCAAATAAAATAAAACTAAATTACAAAGAAAAAATAAACCTTCATATTTACTGAAGATTCTTTTATTTTAAAAACTTTACTTAGTCAGCTATTTGTACATTCTTGCAAGTATGTCCATTAGGAAAGGAGACTATGGTTGCTTTGTGAGAAGAAACTGGTGCTCTGACCCAAACACCCAGGCTTCAGTACTTGGGATAGGACACAAACAGTTGCCCCAGGGTGTAACTTTGCCTTGCTACACTAACTCATTCGGGACCGTGGACCAAGGAAGATGAGTAGACTCAGCCAGGGACTAAGACTGCACAGCACTGAACAAAAAATCAACTTGAATCAAAGTGTTGTATAGTGGATATGGTAGTATTTCTTCTTTTATGTCCATGTCAGTAAACACATGAGACTCCATATGGCAACCCACACAGTTGACTCACTGGTCTCATTTAATACTGAGCCATATTGCAAGCAGGTGTTGCTGTTCAAAACTTTTGTCTACGTGCAGCAATACATGGTTTGGTTAGGCTATTTAATGGTAGCTGTACTTCAAAAACCATATTTAAAAATCTTGTTTGTGTGTGTAAGTTTTGTTCCCTTTTACTTTCACATAAATTAACCTACTATTTTAGTAGAAAGAAATGAAAATCAATCTAGTGGGTGGTTTTAAAGTTGCTTCTGAACCTATTGATACCAGTAGTAGTTTGGCTGTCACAAGGAGAAAAAGGAATAGAATATGTAAACTGAGAGTTCAAGTGAGAGTTTTTGATTTTCATAGCATTGGCAAGAATATATTGCTTTATGCTTGTAGATCCCCACAGATTATGTAGTTCTTTTTCTTTGTTTACTAGATAGGCAAAGCTGAAAGCTATATTAATTTTCTGAATAGATGGATTTCTTCCAGTTTCAGCTGGAAACTTTCTTATCTTGGAAAACCTTTATCAATTTCAAGAGCTGTTTATGTTGCTAAAGGAGGAATCCTTCTTCAAGTGACTAAAATGGCAACATTCTGTTTGTTATTAAGGAAATGAATGTGATTTATATTGACATTTTTGTACTTGCTACATTTCTGTGTTGTAAAAGCACAAGTATTTTAACTGACAAAATAACCATAGCCATTTGCTTTTTCTGTGTAAAATAAAAATCTATAGACACATTTTCACCACAAAAGCGTTCTCTTCTCAGCTGGTGATTTTCCCAGGTAAAAAGGCAGGACCAACAAGAGTAAGTGTTCCCTAAAGAGGGGCAATTGCACCAGGAGCAGCATATCAATACCTCCACCTCAGACCTAGCTGTTTAAATGTATTTGAGCTAGACAGAACCCTAATGATATAGTAAAGCTGTGCAACAGCCAAAAGCACTGTTCAGGTAGGCAGAAGTAAGAGGGAGGAAAGGGAATAAAAAAACTCTGAATGTTATTGTTGTGGTTTTATCTGCAGTGGTCATTCTTGTGACTCTTACCCATAATATTAGCATTATAAAATATTCAGGAAGACCCACTTCTGTAATGCTCTTGCACCCATCTCTACCTCATTTTTTCTCCTTTCCCCAGCATCCAAAATATACTGACAAATTACAGAGTTAATCGTGCTTTCTGGATAGCTGATGAGCCTTCCTTAGAACACTTGCAAATCTATTCATGAATTCCTTATCCATGATTCATGGAAGTAAACTCTTGCTCAAGATCTGAATACTTTATTCATAAATGAAATGATATGAGATGGAGAGAAAATAATTTGTTTTGGTTTATTAAAACTCCAGGTGGCACAGTGTAGCTGTCTGCAAATACATTTCAGAAGTTTGTCACACAGCATAATGTGTGCTATACGCATGAGAGAGAGATTGTTATTCTAAAAACAGTATGTGTTAATTCAGCTTGGATTTTCTGGTGTGAAGCATGAGGGTTTTATTATTTTTATGGAAGCCTGGAGCCGCTTCATTCAGCCATAGGCCTAGCTAGACTTATCCTTGCTTCGGCTGCACCTAGACTACACCAGGATTGTACCTGAGTTAAGTGTCATGGCATTTCACATCCCATTAGGTCTTTATCAGAAGACGATGGCTGCACCCAAACTGCTATCAGGAGCAGCTAACTCGAGGTTTCCCTGTGTCCAGCCATTCCTGAGGGACAGCTAGTTTCATGGTCTGAAACTATGCCAGGGAAGCTATCAATAATTAACAGAAGATCTATCAATAATTTATAATTTACCAGCAATTAATGATTTACCAGTAAATAATGATGACTACGGGCAGTCCCACTTCCATACTCAAGCCCATGCACCGGTTCCATTCTCTGCACTGGTGCAAGGCAGGAGGACCGGGACCTGGAGGCATTTGCCCTCACTAAGAAGGTGTGGCTGCAGGTCTGTAGGAGCAGGAGGCTGGCTGCTCTGAAACAACCAGGAGCTACGGCAAGCTCCAACATGACCAGCAGGTCATAGAATAATAGAACAGAAACATAGAACATTTTTGATTCGAAGAGATCTTTAAGATCATCAAGACCAGCTGTTAACCAAGCACTGCCAAGTTACCACTAAACCATGTCCTAAGCAGTACATCTACACATCTTTTAAATACCTTCAGGGATGGTGACTCAACCACTTCCCTGGGCAGCCTGTTCCAGTGCTTAACAACCCTTTCAGTGAAGAAATTTTTCCTAATATCCAGTCTAAATCTCCCCTGGCACAATTTGAGTCTGTTTCTTCTTGTCCTATCACTTGTTACTTGGAAGAAGAGATCAACCCCCACCTCTCTACAACCTCCTTTCAGGTAGTTGTAGAGAGCAATAAGGTCTCCCCTCAGCCTCCTTTTCTCCAGGCTAAACCACCCCAGTTCCCTCAGCTGCTCCTCATAAGACTGGTTCTCCAGATCCCTCACCAGCTTTGTTGCCCCTAGGTCTGACCTCCAGCCAGTGCCCCCCAGCACCTCCGCTGCTGAGCTGATGCAGCTCGCCGGGGGCTGGTAGGTCAGGTGCTGCCTGAGGAAGCCCAAGAGCTCTGTTTGCCCAGGCCCTTAAGAGCTAAAAGCGATGCTCAGTTGGTGATGTTACACCAGCGCCTGTTGTTTTCTGCTGCCTAAATAGGATACAACAGGGAGAATCTGAATAACTTATTTGGCACAATAATATTTTCTAATAATAGTGTTGTTTTAGCTGTGATAATATAAACACAAATGCAAGAAAGGCTGTAGGGGGAATATCTATTATTATGCCAGCTGCTATAGTTGAAAAAGAATGGCTGGAATGCAGAAGCTGCCCTTGATCAGTGAGTTCTAATTATTTCAAAGAATCCTATTGAATCTGGATGTGCAAACAATGTCACCTGTCCATTATATTAATTTCATGTTATTATAACTAATACAAAGGGGTAAATGCTCAAAATTTTTCCTCACCAAAAAGGATCCTTTTAAATTATATTCTCTGGTTTTAATATCCTCCTGAAAAATCCTCTTTCCCAAAATAAACAAAGCAGAAAACACCTGTCTTGAAATAAACCCAATATGAGTAATCCCAGATTAAAATACTTCTTTTGTTGTTTGTTTTGAAAAAGGTTGAAGGGGCTGCTAACCAAAAGCAATACTGAAAATGGAAAAAGACCTTGCAGTTACCAAGTAAAATATCTTTTTCAGGGCTTTCCAGTGTTTTTTCCCCCCACTGTTTTAATACCGTGCTCAATTTAAATCTTCTCCTGACCCATTGTCTTTTTAAACCATGTTGTACGTTGCATCTGTGTGTGACATTCAGCACTATGTGAACATTTCCCAACTTCCCAAAGCAATTTCTAATTTAAGCATATTTCATGAACATTAATGTTATTTTACAAAACTACTTTAATGTTTTGTCTTTGATTTTCCAAGCAAGATTTTTTTTTCTTTTGCAGTTTTTTCTCTGCTGCTTTTAAGCTTTAATGAAGTATCACCCTGGCTTTTTTTTTTTAATTTGAGAGGTAATAGATTGGCGAAAGGATCAGAAGTACTCATTTTATACATTTTCTAAAAAGCTTACTCCTTTGTGGTGCTGACTCACTAATTAAACTGGGATTGTTCTCTACTTTTTTGGAAGTTCATTTGCAGGGTACCAAGAAACACACAATCTTGGTACAAGTGAAATGGTTCACCAGATCTTTGCAAATTCCTCCTTTTGGGCTTTTTCTGTTATATGTTGAATATTTCTAGTGATATGCTGAGTAATTTCATTTTCCACTGCATTCAAAAGGAACTGAAGATGCTCTGCATTTTGCCGGACTGATCATTTCTTTGTAAGTCTCTGCCACTCTCACTGAACAGCATTAATGACATTCTGGCTGGGGATTTGAGCTTACATTTGCCAACTATTTTCTACTACCAAGATATTTCTAGGCTACTCACAACTTGCTAAACATACTTATTTAGAAAAGAAAGGAAGAGCTAAGTTCCTAAGTCTAGCTGCCTGACAGGATTCATATACTTCTTGAATATAAATCAATGCTTCAGATAAGAAAGGATGGGCTTCAACACACATTGGCAGTCAGACAATGAAACAAAGCAGATGTCCAATGACACTTTGCATTTAGCCTGAGAGTTTATGGTAGCTATCTTGCTTTTAGCAAAATAAAGTATAAATTCATAAATGGAATTTAAAAAAGGAAATTAATGAAAGAGTATCACTGTGCATAGATATGCATTTATTCATAGGTTTGTGTAGATTATATAAGATAAATCTTTCTGTGGATATGAACCAGGGAATTCATTTTCCTCTTCTATTTGTCCAGCCTCGTTGTTTTGAAAAACAATGGCATTACACATTATTTAATATATTTAAGACACTTATGTGTCTGAGTGTATTCACACTTGATCAAAATATAGTACTATGATGAGATTACTTCAGGAAATATATATTCAGGTAAATTCTTCCAGCAATGTTCAGGAAGATATAGTTATCTCTACTAGCAATATTCTATATGTATTGTGACTTTCATATCTGGCTTTAATATACCTGAAAATGTTGTACTTTAGATTGAATCAGCTTCTGCTGTAAGACACTTACGGTGCAAAAATATAACATAAATCCATGATAGATGCTTATTTTTCTCCCATTATGTAACAATATAAAAATCCTGTGTTTTTATTTGCAGTTTTTTAATTTTTAATGTTAAGACAAATAGGGATACAAATACTAATACTAATGCAAATAAAGTAGGAACAAGTAATATGTATGTGAATGCACTATTATCCGTGTTATACTGTATTCTTATTATTCAAGTACTGATGCATAATCTGGACAGATTATAGAAATCTCCTTGAGATGGCTCAAACAAGACATGATATACTTCCATATTTTTTGGCATATGGGATGACACCTCCAAAGAAACCCCCTGACAAGCATAGTCCTCTCTCATAGATATAGCTTAGGTCGGGGAACATAAAGGTCTTTCCTCATCATATGAAGATAAATCAGAAGAAAACCCAAATCAAGCAGTTACTAGTGCATTCATACCACTTTAATATAGGGATTTCACTTAGGATTGCAGTCACATTATGTTCTTAAGCAATGGAAAAACAAAATGCCCTGTCACCTGAAACATTTTTTTACAGCATCCTAATCTGCTGTAGTGAGGTCTTTACTGCCTCCCATTAACTATAAATGGAGCTGTGGGTGACTACATTCCCGCCTTAAGGATCTATGTGAGGTGCCACAAATAGGTGGAATGAATCAGATCAAAATATTTAAGTTCATGAAACACGTAGCATGTGCTGAGATTTCTGACTATGACACATATAAAGCACTTATACATTAATTTTGAGAGCATCAAAAGCAGACAGACAAGCAGATTAGTCCATGGGGTCATACAAAGTTTTGGCAAGTGCTAGAGAACAAGGCAGAGACCACAGCAGTGGATGAAAGTGTCACAAGACCGAATTTGCCAGTGAATACTGCGGTGCCAGAGCAAGTATTAAAATCCAGGCATTGACGTCAATATGTGAGGAAGAAAATCAAATATCAAAATGCTGCAGAACATGCCTGAACACCTGAGGAAATGTTTAGTATGATTATTTTAGTTAATTTTGAAGTGGGCAGAAGTTTCAGATTTAGAGAGGACACACAGCCCACATTGATAGAAGACCATGAGCAGTGCAACAGCACAGTCTGCAACAGAGGAATCCTTCACAACTGCAATCAGGAAGGAGCTGGCGGGAACCTTCAGAGGAGATGCCAGCAGCGACTGGCAAGTGATTGCATGCTCTAAACTTTTAGTGCTGTCCTCAGTGGTCAGTAGATGTAAATATCAAAGGCAACTCTTCAAGTCCTGTGTTACGGAAATAATACCTAGGACTGAGCTTCCTACACAAGTGCTATGTTTATAGAAATGGTATTTGAAATGGTAATTTATCAGTACAATTTGAAGACTATATTGTGTAAATCAATTAGGCAAACAGCATTACTTGCAATATAACATACCTGCTTCAACATCATATTTTCTTTGTGAATTAACAGCTCCAGGATACTGTGTGCAATTAAGAATACTATGACTGGATTCACTTTGAGACTGTGAAGAGTTAACTCCTTCTGTTGACTTTAGGCATGATTTCTTGGTTCATTTTCCTAGTATTGATTGGGCTGGTATTTATTTTTTGTACTTTCAGAAGTTTTGCTGTTTGCATCAAAGCAGGCAATATTTTCCCCCTCCCTGTGCTGCCTACCCTCCCCCACCCCCACTCCCAGCAAGAGGCTAATTAAGAAAACACTGTTTACAGGGAACGTAGGTATAAATCTGCCTTTAGAGAACTATCCTCAGGAAAACAAGGAGAATACATAAAAGTGTTCTACCATCAAATAAATGAGTCACCACTAAAAATAAGCTGTTTAACATTTTTTTTCAGAAGTTCTGACTCCACTCTTTCCTGCTGCCAACCACTATTTCAAATATGAACATTGGAAACAGAAATCTTTTGCAACTGTTGACTTTCTCCTAGTCACATTCATTTAACTGATGCCATGATATATGTGCTGTCAATAGCAGGAATCATGCCCCAAAGCTGCCCTATTTGCCTTTGCCAGAAGCTGCTGGTATCAGATGTTTTAGCCTTGGTCATTGCCTAAAGGCTTAATCACAATTTCTCATTGGTGTGGTCCTCTGCTTTTGCTGCTGCTGCCAGGGGCAATACATGAGAGTCTTGATGGGTGTCTTGGATGACAGCAAGGACCAGGGGCCCAAGGTGAGCTTAAAGGAACGCCTTGGCTATGGACTGTTGTTATGATTGGACTTGCTGATCTTAAAGGTCTTTTCCAACCTAAATGATTCTATGATTCTATGACAGAGGTCTTAGGGAAGGCTTGGTGCCCTCAGGGACCCGATGCCCTCTTTCCCTCACATCAACATCCTCAGTCTTCACAGCAGCTTTCCATCCTGGCCAAACACTTCTGAAAATCTGCCTGTTTCTTTTCAGTCACCCTTCACCATTGCCCGCTCCCTTCAACATTATGCCTGCTCTGCCACCACAGATTTGTACTCTGTTTCCAAGAAGAGGAGAAAAAAGCTTATTTTGCCTTCATGTTGGGGAAAGCAAAACTCGACTTTGTCTCGTGGTGCTGAAAGCAGCTTTGTACTGGCTTTGAAATTAAAAGTAATTGATCTGAATCTTGAGTAATCACTTCAAGGTTTAGTTTAAAATAAACAGTTTTCAGCAGACTAGACACATGAGGATGAAAGGTTAAAAAAAAGGATAATTCATCTTGATTGAACAAAACATCTATAATTTTTAAATAACTTGAGTAGACAGGTTAAAGCTCTTTCTTGGCTGTTTCAGATGCCATTTAACAGTTAAATAAATACAAGTTTCAGGGATATAAAATTTTCCAAAAAATAACTTGTTATTCAAAAATATATAAGCAGGCTTTCCTGCAACATTGAGCTAAAGCTCTTCACGTTCTGAATAATTTCCTGGAGCAAAAATACTATGTCACTGAAGGAAAATTTCATCTTCCAAAATATATCCATGGTCTCAGTTCTACAATACCCAGGTTTAACGATCCTAGATTAAATTAATGATTTTATACAATGTGACCTAACAGTTCTTTCAAAGGTTCTGGTAGTGTAGAAAGGATATCCCGGGACTGAAATCCAAGGAGGTGAATAGAGAAATGACAAATAATTTCAAAGGGGCAAACAATTCCTCTTAGAAGTCAGTCTTTTTGGAAGGTTTTATGACTTATTTTGTGGAGCAAGTATTGACTCTTTAGAGAGTGCTAACCCACAAGGTTCTCTGTTATCTCAAAAATGTTCTATGATTTTGAGAGACACATGAAAAAAAGCTAAGAATTCTTGTAGAGTAGGAAAACTATCAGTATAATAATGCTGGTTTAGGTCTCAGCAAAAATAGCCTGATCTAGCTAAACTGAGTTAACAGCAGCTGTGAAGTTTTCTGGAATAATTCTGTGCTCAGTTGCACAGCATCCTGAGTACTAGCAACACTCGAGATTACCCACCTGGCATCTTTCTGTCACATCTGCCTACAAATACTTTACTCTGTTTTTTAAATGGAACCAGGGGTGAGACTTACACTATATCCATTGTTCTGCCCTTGCCACCTTTCCACAATCGAGGAAACTTTCCATGGTATTAAGCCATTTTATCCTGACATCTCATTGTCAATAATCCAATGTCATTGCACTTCAAAGGTTTACTTTGCTAAGTAACCTTTTTCAGTGTTGAGATATATATAGAAATCTAACAGATTTATTCTTATAAATATGAACAGATAAGCTTTTTTCCTATTAAATTATAACACCTGTTAGCTTTTTCAGTCTTTCCCCATTAACTGTCACCTGCAAACTCTTCACTTTATTGTTTTTCCTTAGGTCCTTATCAGATGTTGTTTCAAAACACTTTCTTTCCTGTGAGCTTGAAATGATATGGGTGAATATGGTATAATTCCAGTGGTAGGGAACTTCTGGAGGGATAACAGGATACTGCTGTATTTCTGTATTTGCATCTGTGTTTTGTGTGCATGCCATGTTAAGTGTGTCTTTAAACAGAAATTAATAACAATTCAGATTTTCAAGTGATGCTTTTAAAAAGGAAAATGTCATTACTATCTAAATCAAGTTTAGTTGGATAGCTAAAGCGTTAAACAGTTAGGGTGAGATCCACAAACAAAAGTTGACTCTGTGACATTGATAAGAGACTCACCTCACCCACCCTCAGTCTTCTAACATTAGTAACCTGTCTACACTGATAAGCCATTGATTATAGAAAAAATTGAGATGGAGCTACAGGGTGATTCATGCCACTTACTTAATGTGTCATCTAAGGATGCTTCCTTGTTTTCTTGTCTGTCCCGGGTTATGCTCATGGCTCAAACTTTTATCCAGCTGAAAGTGAGCCTTTTAGCATCTGGTTGCTCTTAGACTCATTTTAGGTCCCAGGGTTCCTAATGAAAGGAATGGGAGAAATTATGCCCTTTCTAGCAGACTTGCAGCAGTGGGGTTGCTGTGAAATGAACTGCAAATGACAGCAGCCAGAACAGTGAGGAGAGGGATATGTTTCCTAATACAGGTACCAGAACTGTGCCTTTGCTTCCCAAAGCTTTCACGTCTTCAGCTGGCCTGGGGCAGAGAAGCACCTGACCACTGTGTGGACAGATCTGGTTTCAGAACCTGACAGAGATTTCAGAGGTTTTCCAGTTACTGATGTGTCAGAAATAAAGACTGGGATGGCAGGAGGGGTTAAGGAGCTTCACTGTGGTCCCCCAAACAACTAGGGAAAATTCAGTGGTGTGTTTTTTATGTACTCACCTTCTCAAATAGATTTGTAGAAAAATTTAGATGGTTCTGACTGATTATTTCCAAGTTACATTATCAAATGCTTACAGCTGTTGCAGCTGATCAGTAGAGTCCTAACAAAGATGAAATGACAAGATTCTCCAGTTTCTTGTTAATAGGGAAACTGAGCAGTACAAAGTAGATCTATATCTCTAGATAATTTTTTCTTTTTTTTTTTTTTTACTTTACATCATGCATAGGCTTTTAATCATAATTCTTCCTTTGTTTATTGAGTATATCATATCTTCTACCAGTGAGAAGATTTTAAAAAACCCACATCATTAACTGAATTCCTGTAAGTGTCAGCACCCTGTGATGTGTGAATGCTGAGCTGCAAAATGCATCCCATGAGCACCAGAAAAGTACATTTTTTCAGGTACTTCTGCCCTTGTTACCCACCTTGTTCAGATTCATGTTTCTTGCACTGTGAGACTGGGCTCCCTGGGGCAGGCATTGACCTCTTCCTAGCAAAGCATAAGCAAGCCATTCACTGAAAGTGAAGTGAAAGGAGCATCTTTTTCTATTCTTGTGGGATCACTTTTACTTAGGAGGAAGCAAACACAGAAGTATCTGCACTCTTTGAACCAAAAAAATAACTGTCATTCTGTGCTTGCCAACTCTTAAATAGAAACAGACTGAAGACAAGAAGAAAAATTAAACTGTTCTCCTCGCATGTTTTTTAACAGTCTCCCAAAATAAGCCATTCATTTTGGTATTGTTACCACCAGAATTCCCAACATTCTTCTAAAAAATACTTATGTTTCGGGCGCAGCTTCTCACATTTTTTCATTACCACAGAGACAAGTCTAGTGCCCATGCAAAGTCTGGGAAATCCTGTGTTATCAGACAAAGTAGCTTATCACCAGTTGCAAAGTGTAACATTTTCATCCTGTTCTTTCTATGATGGCAGTTTTCCCTTGAAAGCCTTTTTGAAAGCATTAAATTCTCATTTGGATATGCTTAGGCAGGAAGGTAAGGAATTTTGCTTTAGCGGCCAGTATGCTTTCCCAGACTGTGCAGCATTTGAAACTCTAACAAAATAGGGTAGGACACAGGTCTGGTAAGCTGCAGATGGCTCTAGCAGAGGTGGAGCTCTGGGAAAACGTACTAGCAGCATTGTTGGCCAATGAGGGTCAGCTCATTGTAGCATCTTCATCTGGGAGCATAACCCTGGGCTGTAGGCATGATGCTTTTAGATCCCTACCAAAGCAACATGGAACAGGCTAAGGAATCAGGGGAATAAAGACCAGGGAATAATCAGGTTCTGTTCCTTCTGCCATTTGTTTTAATCCAAAAGGAAATGGCTTCCTTGTGCCTTTCTTTATGAGAAAGTTTGAGTCAGGAAAAAAAAAAAGCCACAGGAAAGTCTCTCTGAAGTATAGCTGCATCAGTAATGATGCAGTTTACTCACTACCTATGGCTCTGCTTAGAGTCACCACCTAGCTTTAAAGTCATTTGTGTGTTCTTTAAAGATTATGGAAATTTTTTTTTAGCAAAATGTTGTTTTGAGTTCCAAACAGCTTCCCTTTCTCTGTTACTACTAATGTTAACTTCAGTGTTGCATGAATATAGTTAAGTAAAAGGCTGAAGGCACACTCCTGCTCTTTCTTTCAGCTGCTTCTGAGCGCTAACTAGCATTACAGCTAATGGTGTACACGGGCATCAAGTGCTATGACATGTGATGTTTTTGAATCTTAGGAATATTAATGCGTCTGGGAAAAATGACACGTAGGACCTTGTATGATAAAATAATTCGGAAGGAAGTTGTGTCAGGCCTTTAGCCAAAGATTCTGCAGTTAAATAACTTTATGGGAAGTCTGTCTTTTGTATTTTTACTTTTCTTAGAGTATCTCTAATATAAATTGTAGTTTATCCTTGGATGCTGGTATCAACATAGTGTCAGTAGAAATTATTGGTATTCTTTACCTCCAGTACTCTGCACAATCAGACTTTTCCACAACTAAGAAAAGCACACATCATAGCAAAAATATCACTTACTTTGAGTTACATCTCAGTATTGGTTCACACAATATGTGAAATTGGAAGTATTTTATAGAGAAAATTCAGTTAGTTGCAAGTGAAACTGAGTATGAAGTAAATTTAAGTGATGTCAGCACTCTGTACTACTAAATTACTTTTAATTCAAAGGGACAGACAGTACTTTCAATTAATCTTTACTGTATCAAATAATGTCAAAATTTAGAATTTCATTAAATACCTCCAGAAAGCATGAATTTCCAGAAATACTGAACTCTATCACTCTGTAATTGGCAACAATATAGATATAGGCAGAAACTAGAACTCTCCAATTAAACACCCATTACTTTTTAATACATCCTGTGGATAGAGGGGGATGAGTGTTGTGGTACATTTTTATTTTAGAAGGTCTTTGGAAGTTATCACTTATAAACAATCAAGGGAAATACTGTCCAGATTAAACAACTGTAATATGAACACAAAACTAGTGGAAAATTATTTTAGGAAAGAATTAACTGTGGCTCATTGTCAGAGTGAAAAGAAGTTTATTGTGTGATATCACAAAAGTCTTTCCAAGGCTCAGCAATATTTTTCACTCCTGACAATGGAAGAAAGAGCATCTTTATTAAATTTTCAGATGTTATGAAACTCTAGGTCTGCAAGTACTTTGGAAGATAAGATAAAATTTTTTAAAAAGTCAATCTGTTGTAATAATATGCTTAAGTAAAATGTAACACAGTAGGAAGAAAGAATTGTATTTAGGTAGGGACAAACTACGATGCAAATGCAAAATGGGAAATAACAGGTTCTGCAGAAAAGGACCTGATGTTATTGTGGGCTGTAAAATGAATATTTACCAACATTTATTGCAGTATTGTGAAGAAACAGCTTCTTTGTTGGGACATACAACACACAATGGCATACTAACTATTTTCTGAAAGAGTTTTCACCTTCTTTCCTTCCCTTCCAATTCTTTACTTTGAACACTGAGCCAAAGAAACATAGAATAATTAAGATTGGAAGGCATCTGTAGTCGAACCTCCTGCTCAAAGCAGGTTCTTTGCAGTACTCGCTTGTTATCGGCCTCCAGGTAGGGTGTGAACCACTAGCCCAATCTTCCACTGGTTCTTTTATCCACCCGTCCTTCCACTATTCAATGTGGTGCGGTTTTAGGAATGGGCATGAGCCAGACAGGGCAGGGACATATTGATAATTGTCCAAAAAGAACCAACAAGCTATAGAAAATATGACCTATGAAAAAAATGAAAACATTTGGACTGCAGAGTCAGAGAAAGAAAGCCTGGAAGGTGCTGTGATAACAGCTTTCAAATATGTTGTGGTAGGTCACAGAGGCATGGTAGTGAAATGGCTGTAATCAAACTCAAAGCAAGGTCTTCTAGTAAAGGCAAGTAACTTTTTTTCCTCCACAAAGTATGTAAACAGATTGTTTTTTTCACACTCGTACTCTCATAGATTTCATTCACTCAGCACACTCAGATGCTCTAAGTGGTCTGCTCAGGATCACTTGTGTGCCAGACAGAGAACAAAGGACAAGTCCTTGTCCTGTCTCTGTTTTTCTCTTATTGGTGGCAACAAACTAATTCATTGACAGCTCTTTCATACACTCTAGGAGTCAGCAGATGGGTTGCTGTTTGTCCCAGAATCTTGCTTAAGTCAGCTTCACTAAATCTTAGACTGCTTTGCTGCCCATTGTAGGTTTTTCCTTTGTTGGTATACCAAGTTTTTTTTCTGATGGGCTAAAAAGAAAAGGACTGATATATATGATATGCTGCAACTTTGTTGGCGTCCTCCTAGTGTTTGTATGTAAGTTCTTCACTGTCGAGACATCTGTTATCAGTACAGGTCTGTCTTACAACCCTGTGAAGTGCAGTTTCTTTTGGTGTTTTCAAACACATATTTCCATTCATACTTCATTCATAACAACTTCCAGATTTCTCTGCAAGAATCTCTACAGCAGGTAATAACTTATGCTCACTGTGGATAGGGCAAGAGTTGATGGGCTTTATGTTGCAGCAGGAAGAGTTCAACTATACATTAGGAAAAAAACAACCCAAAACCTTTCTAAACAGCCAGCCCTAATCTAGATTGCTAGTGAGGTTGTACAGCTGTGTCAATGGAGGGTCTAAAAACCAGTTGTTATGGATTGACCCTGTCTGGCAGCTAAGCCCCCACCCAGTTGCTCACTCACTCCCCTCATAGTAGGGTAGGGAGAGGAAGTCAAAGGGGCGAAAGTGAGAATAACTTTTGAGTTGAGGTAAAGACAATTTAATAAGTGAATGAGAAAGGAAAAAAACAAACAAACAAAGAAAAACCCAAAACCCCCTGACAAAACAAATGATGCAAAGACAATCATTCATCACCACCCACCAGCAGAACAATGCCCAGCCAGTCTCTGAGCAATGCCTACTTCAGAAATACTCCTTGCCCTGCACTCACAGAGTCACCATACTGTATGAGATATGCCTTTGGTCAGTTTGGGCCGGCTGTCCCAGCTGTGTCTCCTACCAACCTCTTGCCCACACCCAGCATACTCACTGGGGGGACAGAATGATAAACAGAGAAAGCATCAATGCTATGCAGACATTGTTCAGCAATTTTTAAAACACTGGTGTGTTATCAACACTGGTTTTGGTCACAAATCTAAAGCACAGCAACCTATGGGCTGCTATGAAGGAAACTAACTTCATCCCAGCCAGACCCAGTACATCAGTTCACACAAATATGTTTAAGAGATATTTTACATTTAGCCATTCTTTCTTTGGGGTGGAAAGATGGATGGGAACATCCCTCTGGCTACGTTTACACTGTAAATTGAAACAGGCTAAGAGCAAGGCAGAAAGTCACAGGTACAGCTTGGCTCACATCCACACAGCTAAACCCTCTTGCACTCAAAAGAAATGATGACTGCACCCAAATGTATAGGAAATATTCCTGGCATAAGCTATCTCAGGAGCTCTGTCCAGGCATCAACTGGAACTGTAGTAGGTGGTAAAGGCCAAAACCATTGACAGGAACCATGTTAGGAATTAAACAGTATGAGTAGTCAGGAAGTAGGCCTTTTACTTATTTGTATGGACACATCTTCAAAGTTCCTCCCAACCTGTTTTTCTGTAAATATAGTACATTGAATTAGAGATTTACATATTGTGTCCTCTTTTGATAAAAATTTGGAGGGTTGATTAGTTGTTCTTTTATCAGAAGGAAAGTCTTTTCTTTTATACTATGATAAATTGTCCAGTGGTGAAACATGGAGTAAAATACTGTTCCAGAAAAAAATACTCATTCTGAAAAAAAAGAAAGAAGGGAAAAAAAAAAAAAAGAAAAAGCAATTGTTGCTTTCCAATTATATGGGAGACAAAGAATAAGTACTTTTATATGTCCCTGAAAAAGTTTGCACAGAAGCAAGCAGTACAGCCCAGAATCCTTCTAATGGCATGTCTGTCACTCTGTGCATTCTGCAGGTAGTGTTGACGTATATCTGGGAAGGGTAGGGAAGAAGTACCCTCTATGCATCTCATCTGAGATGATAATTGCACAATGCCTGTTTGTGTCCTTTTTTTTTTATATTCAGTCATTTTTTGTAACTTTTGAGGAGGAATTAAATATAAATCTGTTCTAAATACTTTATCCATTGTGCATGTTTATTTTCAGACAGTTCTGTTTGATGAGAGAGGTTCACACTGTTACTGTTTCTAAAATGTCCTAACTCCACATACAGAATAGGACAATCAATACAGTATGTAGGGAAAAAAAATGCAGTACAATCTAAAATTAGGTCTTTCCTCCTTTAGCATGTTAAGTAAATATATTTTTAAAATGGGGACATTTAGACTATTTAAATTTTTCTGAGATGTATCAAAGAACAATATGTTTACCACCCTCAGTATTGATTTGGCACATACATACATGCCTTCAGTTTTCACTGATTACTTTCATCTCCAAAATCTGTTTTCTATTATTAACATCCAGATCTTTATGTAAATTAGCATATGACTGATTAATTAACAAATTTCATCTGTAACTTGCTGTATTTTGCCTATTTATATTTTGCAGTGAAAAAAATGAAAGCAATTTTGCATATACTCTGCTAAGCCTTGTTGTAAATTAGAGCTTTCTATTTAATTTGGGTTTCATCTCTAGCTCATTTTAGGTCTGCTCATCTGTTGACTTAATAGATGGTCTGTTACCAGAATCCAGCATACAAAGGAATTAAATCACTAGATATCATTATTTAAATGCAGCTTACTTATTTTAAAGCTAAAAAGACTGTGTATTGTAGCCTACCTGTCAGCTATTCCAATAATACAGCTCAATGTTAAAAGCAATGCTCCTTAACTTGAAATTTCATGTTATTTTATTTTGCATTAGGTATTGTCTAGAGGAAATACCATTTAGCTACTTTTCTACACTGTTTCTCCTCTTTTTGAAATCTCTTTTTCCATAACGTTTTAATGAAGAAAGAAATGTTAAGCCTTTCTGAAAATGTTTGATTCCTTGAAAGCAAAAAGTAACCCAAGTTCCCTGTGGATCTAAAAGTGCACTTGGTTAGTCTGACCACATAATTTCTCAAATAAAATCATCGTTCCAGTAGTGATAATGAAGGTCAACTTGCAATTCACCAAGATTTTCTATCTCAGAATTTTACAGTTATATCTGCTTGCAATTTTTTCTTTGCATGGGTTTGTAGATCTTGCTGAATTTAAAACTTCGTGTAGTTTAAATAACTATTGGCAAAACTAGTTGAAAAAAGGATTGTGACTTCCTTTGTGTACAATACTTTCTAAAATATTTGCTACATGCAATCATGTGAGATATAGTTCAAATTACTTATCATGCAGGGTCAGTCACAGACCTTGTTAACATTTTCTTTTAGGGCACAGAAGGTCATAGAAACCATTATATATAGTCAGGAACTTTTGAAAAACAATTTATTAAAAAATGAAACAGTCATATTATAGGTCCATTAGTGTGAATTTAAATATAGTCATCTTATATCTCCCAGTCACAAATTCCGAAGTTTCTTAAGTGAAAAACCTGTGGCTTATGGGACTGTTCTTAGTAGCAATCTGAGAAATTACTTCCATTATGTCGTGTTTTTAAGATTTTAACTCATTCTTTGCACTTTAAAACATGTTGGAAATGTAAAGTTTTCTTTGTTGCTATCAAACATCCCCATAATTATTGCAAAAATGTAAGTATTCACAGGCAATGGCCTTCTATTTAACAGATTAATGATTAGATTTATCACTGTAGCATACATATTAGTACATAGAACCCAGTGTACATACTGGTGTTGTAATACGGTAACTGCATTGATTTGTTTCATCTCCATTCCAGTGGACATCAGAGGGTTAGGCAATTTATGAGAAAAGAATAAAAATATGTTGTTTCCCCAAAGAGTTTGTTCTTTATACTTCTAGAGATAAAGCTATAACTTTTCTTGGTGTACACTTTTCTGAGAATCCATGCATTATTTACAGGAAATACCTTGTCTTTGTACTGCATCATGATGTAGCTGTTATTAAAAAGTGTCTACCCTTGTGGGGAGAGAGGATTACAGCAGCAGAATTCATAGGATCTACATCTGAACTAGTTGCTTCACGGAAAACACAGTGGAGTTTTATATGAACACTAAGATTGACCTAATCACCTGAAGCTCATGGTAGGATCAGTCATAGAAGACAGTTAAAACATAAATGTGAAAATAAGCCCAAGGAAAGCACAAAGATAAGAGAGAAAAGGATAATAAACCTGTGATATGTTCTGGTAGCCTGGGGTAGCTTGGAGCTTTGCTTGAGGAGTGGTTTAAACAATTTCTGGAAAAAAACCCTCCACTCAGTTACATCTGTATTAGTAAATAAAACATTATAGGTCCTGATTAGAAGATTAATGTCAAGGCATTTTAAAGTCAGATGGGTAAACAACTCCTCCTTTTCACCCCAAGAAGAAAAAGTTATTATTCATTCTGCCTGTTGAGAAATATGCGTATTCTGTTCTTCAAATGACTCGTCGGCTCCATATGGAAAAGTGGATCAAAAACATGCCAGGGAGTGTGCTAGCCATTACTGAGGACAGACATCCGTATGTCAGTGATCAAACCTGTGCCTTTGGTCTGTGTAAATTGTTGCTATAAATGGAGCTTGAGGAAACATGTAAAGAAAGTGTCAGAAATAGCTGTGAGGTAAAGACACAAAGGTTTTCAGTACAGAGGCAACTTACAAGACTGAATGGGGGTAATAATCTGTTTCAGATATGTAGACTTAGTAGTACCTTGATATTTTGCATGTGTTCATGCTTTCATTTAAGTAGATCAAACAAATCAAGGCACTACCTGGAGCAAGTAGGTCCTTTATTTTAACAAGCCTCCAATCCTTTCAGGAGGAACAGCTTGTTTCATACAGCACACATTTAAAAACTTTTCTTCTTTACTGATCTCACCTGAATTTCATTGGATTTTTTATTTAGTGCTATGCTGACTTGATCCTAGCTCCTAGCCATACACAACATACTATATTCCCAGAGAAATAAGGGCATCTGTTTTGCAATACTAAGACAGGTCAGGGTCCATCAGTCTCATCTACTCTACCTATCATCTGTCTCCACTCGCTAATAGTATCTGCTTAGGTAAGGACTTACAAAAACAACAAGAATACAGTGATCATTGATCATTTCCTGGAATATTTTCCCGGTTCTTGCCAGTCTGCAACTCAGGGATTTCTTGAGCCAGAAGTAGTTGCTTTTGGTATTTAACAAAACATTAATACGCTTTCATTTGGATGTCTCCATGCAACTGCTTAGATGTGAGCTAGATGTCTAAGCTTTAATTATAGTTAATGGACTGACATATAGTTAATGAACTGTCTAGTCAAGACAGTCAATAGAACCTCAAGAGAGATTCAGTTCATGCTAAAGTAAACATCCGGAGTTCAGATGCGTAAGCATGAATGCATCATTTGAATGTCATTTGAAGTACCAAAGGATAAACTTGGCTTTAACTACATATTCATTAAATATATGTCAGTTCATTAACTATAACTAACTATAACTATAACTAACTATAACTATAACTATATAACTATAACTATAACCATAACCATAACCATAACCATAACCAGCTCTGGTTAAGAAAGGAAAGGTCTCTTTCACGTTCAACATCCACCTGCAAATTTCTAGAGTGTCTGAAATGACATTAAATGCCAAAGTTAAAGCAAATAAGATGAGCCTTTTGTATTTAATAGTTGCAGGACTTACCTGCAGCAGGTTTACCAAGCTCATTCTTGAACTTCAGCAACACATCAAGTCCGCAACATTTTGTGGCAAGGTGTTCCACACAGATCATGTATGTTTTGTGTGAGGACATGCTTCCTTTTCTTTTTTTTTTTTGTTTCTGTTTCATCTTGCTATGTTTTGCATCTAACAGTTGCTCACTTCATTTCATTCACTGATTCTTTCTTTAGCAGGAAGACTGAACGATCATTTTCTATTAAATTAATCATGATTTTGTAGACTGCCTTATTATCTAGTGACCTTTCCAGCTACTAGGACTTCACACTGATGATGACATCTAGAATTTCCAAGACATAATTTTTTTATAAACTTTAAACATGTCTTGCAGGTTCAATTACAACTTTCCAAACAACTTGGTTGCCCAAAAACTCTGCTCAATCAGTCTTGGCCAACTTCCATTTGCTTGATTTTTGAGGCTTTATTATCTTGCCAAATTCTAACTGTCTTGGGATCTTTTACTTTTTGAGACAGTCTTCTACATTGTCTCATGCACTGTCTACTGTCTGTCTTGAATGAAGTTACTTTCCTTTTAAGCACACATTTAAGTGCTTTTCTGAAATGATGCCCAAACTGCTAGTGGTCTAAATCAACGTGCTTTCTTTTTCTAATTTCATTCTATTAGTTTATTTATTTCAATAAAATCATCATTCCAATCACAAATATTAAAGCTATAAAGACATTTTAAATGAAAATGAAAATAATTTAAAACTCAGCTTTGACTAAGATATGGGCTAGCTATTGGGCATAGTTTAAAGAAAAATTTTGGAGCCATGCATCATTTATGGAAAATCAAAGTAAGGAAAACATTTTCTCTGCCTCTTTAACAGAGCACATATTTTGAAAACAAGACATTGACATCCCTAAATATACACAAAACTTAATGAAATTAATCCGGGCAAATGATTAGGCACTCTCATGAAGCATTGTATTCAGATACTTAGAAACCGTAAAGCAAAAGTTGAACTTTAAAACCATAAAAGCTATGATTAGAAAAGAAAGCTTTAAAACTCAGAAAATCACACCTGCCAAGTTTTGTACAGATCTAGAAAGAATTCATGCTGAATGGTCCTTTGGATGCCTATAGTTCGAACTCCAAAAATATTTTTAGAATAGAATATTTCAGTTGGAAGGGACCTACATCGATCACCTAGTCCACTTGCCTGACCAATTCAGGGATGACCAAAAGTTAAAGCGTGTTGTTAAGGGCATTGTCCAAATGTCCCTTAAACACTGACAGGCTTGGGGCATTGACCACCTCTCTAGGAAGCCTGTTCCAGTGTTTGACCACTCTCTTGGTAAAGAAGTGCTTCCCAATATCCAGTCTGAACCTCCCCTAATGCAGCTTTGAACCATTCCCGCGCATCCTGGCACTGGATCCCAGGGAAAAGAGCTCAGCACCTCCCTCTCCACTTCCCCTCCTCAGGAAGCTGTAGAAAGCAATGAGGTTGCGCCTCAGCCTCCTTTTCTCCAAACTAGATAAGCCCAACGTCTTTAGCTGCTCCTCATAGGACATGCCTGCCAGCCCTTTTGTCAAGTTTTGGGCTGGACTGGCCACTGAGGTGAAACAACAGATGTTCACCCCCACCTCTCTCTCCAAGGACAGGAGGGAGAGAGAGAAAGAGACTTATGAGTTTAGAAGGAACTAAACTACTTTAATGAAATATTAATAGTAAAATAAAAAGGAAATAATGAAATATATGCAAAACTGTATCAAGCTCCTAGGATGACAATCACGATACCGACTGGCACTGGGGGAGTCCCAGACTGGACTCAGTGACGGATGGGAACTGGATTCCAGATCTGAATTCAGGATTGGGACCAAAAGCAGATGAACAGACAGAGTCCTCCTCGGACACCGGCTGTTGAAGAAAGAGGGCTGATCTTTTGATCCCTCGGCTTTTATACTGAGCATGAGACAGATGGGATGGAATACGCTGTTGGTCAGTTTTGGGTCACCTGTCCTGTCCGCTCCTCCCCACAGGTGGGACCCCACTGTGCTTTTCCGCTTCCAACCCTCCAACAGGGCAAATAACAAAGTTAGCTGGCCTTGGGTGTTATAGCAATAAGTATAAGCAAGAGCCTCTCTGCATACCATTCCTTGGCATCAACTATAAACATAGGTCTTGTCACTGAGAGCGAACGTTGTCTGCACAATATGCTGTTAATTTCAACAGTTAGAAGAGGCTTAGCTGCAAAGTAAAATTACTGAACAGAAAATTGGTTCTGCTTTACCTCAAACCATGACACCTCTCACCAGCTCTGTTGCCCTCCTCTGGATGCATTTGAGTACCTCAACAATCTTCTTAAATTGTGGGGCCCAGCACTGCACACAGTATTCAAGGTGTGGCTGCATCAAGACTGAATACAGCGGGTAATCGCTTCTTTTGACTGGCTGGTTATACTGTGTTTGATACATCCCAGGATGCGTTTGCCCTCTTGGGACAAGAGACAGGGACATGTTTTCTATTTTGTGTCAGCCTGATTAAATATCTGAGATATTGCAATGAGAATACGGCCATTGCATTCTTGTTCTTATACACAGACTTTAAAAAAATATTTAAAGAAATACATGATAAGAATAAAATATTTTTTAAAAGAAAATACCTTCTGAAATTATGCAATCAGTGTGTTGCCTAAAGCAAAAACCAAATGAAACATACAGAGTAAATGGCTTACATATACACATATGTATATATGTATATACATATATATGTGTATATACATACATATGGATATATAGATACATACTTACATACATATAGATAGATAAGTAGGTAGGCAGGTAGGTAGGTAGGTAGGTATGTAGGTAGGTAGATACAACAAAATCTCATTTGTCAACAGAGACAGGGGGTATTTTTTCATTTACCTTCCCCTGTAGCACACAAATTTTGAGAAATACTGTTACAAATCAGTTGTAACAACCAGTGTTGTAACACTAGTGTTAACTATTGTTGTAACAACTGGTGTTACAACTCCTTAGAGATGTATCTTGGTTGGCATTTTGTACCAAAACATTTCAAAAAAAGCATACATCAAAGTGTAATGAATAAATCCTCTAGTCTGGAATGAGATATTCTCTTGACCAATGCTGAATATATTTCTCACCTAACATTCTGTTTGTTGTAGCACTGAAATCAATAGAAACACTTTTCTTTCACATAAATGTCTAAATTTACCTGGAGAAATGTACTTGTCTTGGACTGTAAATATTTTGCTTTAAATTTCCACAGGCAAATTGGATTCTTCCTCATGTGTAAAATTAATTGAGAGTAAAAGTAGTTTTCTTATGTCTAACAAAAGATAAAAAAATAATAAATCATAGAAGCTCTGCACAGCTGCAAAAAATCCATTATTGTATATAAAAACTTGTCTTCAATGTTCATTTTGAATATGTTTTTCTTAGATGTCATACAATTGTGATTAGCCATATTTTTGAAGAGTACCCCAAGTAAATGAGAAGAGAAGGTTGACAGCAACAGCTTGAAATATTTGATAAAAAGTAGAGGTTCCTCCATTTAAGAATATGACTGGGTCAGAATGAGAAGTATTAGAGACTCTCAGAACAGAAAAGATGATTGATTAAAAAAATAATGTACTTTTCCAAAACACTAACCAAGTATTCTAGCCACAGAGCACATAAAAAGCTTAAGTTAGGAGTTCTTCCAGTCTCCTATTTCTCCTATAACCTCCTATTTCATCTCCTGAATAATAAAACAATAACAAGACGAAAACCCACATAAACTTAAGGAAGCTTTCATTATGAGTACACAAGTTTCCTTTCAAGAAAGTGTTGTGTGCTTTTCATTCTCACTAGAGATGAAGTTATATTATTGCGAGCAATGCATCAAACTACACTAAATCTTTGAAAGCTTATTACTGTTCCATGAAGGTGGACTGGAGTATAGAGAAAGTTTTGTGCAACATTATTTTTTTCCAATTCCCCATCTGGGACAATTTTTGTCTTTTTTCATTCCTGTGGCCTTAGAGATGGGGCAAAGTATGACTCCATCATTCTAAGAGCGATAAAAAGGAAAGCTGCATTGATTAACTCACCTCAGTGGCTGATAATGAAAGAACATGCTTTCATGATTCTGGGGTTTGTGATGAGGATCTGGGCTTGTGAATGTTGTCATCACGTCTATCCACTGCTGCTGTGTGGTTTGTTGCTTGTTGTTTTTTTTTTTAATCTCTGCATTAAAATGTTTTATATTTCAGCACATGTACTCACATTTAATATTTGCTTGGTTTAAAAAGTAATCAATTTAACTGGAATTGTTTCAAATTATGAACCTTCTCAGAAACAGTGAAAGAATGAGAATTAGTCCCTGTAGTTTCCTTATGATTTTTAAGATGCTATGGCCATGGTAATCTGTTGCTCTATGGGGTTTAGCTACAAAAGTATTGCTCTGTTGACTGTTTTACCACTCTCTTCCTGAGGGAAATACAATCATAACCTAGTTTCTTCTGAACGTGCTGATATTTCAGCCTGTGACTTGCTTACAGGACAGGCTGGCCAGTTAAGAAGATGAAAAACTATTACTTCTCTTTCTGGAACAGTATCATTCAGTGTGACAGGGGAAATGATAGTTTGCACATGAGAAGATACTTTTTTCTATATTAAGGCAGGTGTTACAACACGAGTTTTGAAAAGCAATGTAAAAACAACACAACAATTAAAATGGGCATGCAAATCATTCCTTAATTTTCAGAAATATACACATCCAAGTTGTTTTATTTATTTATTTAAGAAATTAAGTACTCCTCAAGTTGTAATGAACAGCAGAAACAAGGTGATTTATTTATAGAAACATGTTATCAGTGACCATTTTATGTGAGATTTAGGCCTATTATCCTTATTGCTTTCTGATAAAAGTGGTTTAAGATTTCCCATGTTGTGGGAAATGTGTTCCATGTGTTCCCATGCCTTGGTTGTGACAAAGTTATTCTCCATGGTAAATGCTATTATTATGAATGAAAACATGATAGAAACTCTATTACTAAAGTTTTCATAATAGTTTAGAATAGAGACAGAAAATGAAAGGACAATAGCCTACAGATTAGGTCTCTGTATGGGCTGATGGATGCTAAGCTTCAAGTCCCTGTTCTATTTGGGGCAGATAACTGAACTTGGGTTTCCCTTTTTCAAGTAACCTACCTACCTATATTTGTCCTGGCATGGATGCCTTTGCTACTTTTCGTGGAAAAAAACCCCAAACAACCCAACACATAGAATCATAGAATTATAGAACCATTTAGGTTGGAAAAGACCCTTAAGATCATCGAGTCCAAGCATTAACCTAACACTGACAAGTCCATCACTATGTCCCTAAGCGCCACATATACATGTCTTTTAAATACCTCCAGGGATGGTGACTTAACCATTTCCCTGGGCAGCCTGTTCCAATGTTTGACAACCCTTTCAGTGAAGACATTTTTCCTTATGTCCAATCCAAACCTCCCCTGGCGCAACGTGTGGCCATTTCCTCTTGTCCTATCACCTGTTACTTGGGAGAAGAGACCTCCTTCCAGGTAGTTGAAGAAAGCAATAAGGTCTCCCCTCAGCCTCCTTTTCTCCAGGCTAAACAACCTCAGTTCCCTCAGCCGCTTTTCGTAAGATTTGTGCTCTAGATCCCTCACCACCTTTGTTGCCCTTCTCTGGACATGGTCCAGCACCTCAATGTCTTTCTTGTAGTGAGGGGCCCAAAACTGAACACAGTATTCGAGGTGGGGCCTCACCAGTGCCAAGTACAGGGGGACAATCACTTCCCTAGTCCTGCTCGCCACACTATTCCTGATACAAGCCAGGATGCTGTTGGCCATCTTGGCCACTTGAGCACACTGCTGGCTCATATTCAGCTGGCTGTTGACTGACACCCCCAGGTCCTTTTCCAGGCAGTCTTCCCCCAGACTGTAGCGTTGCATGAGGTTATTGTGACCCAAGTGCAGGACCCAGCACTTGGCCTTGTTGAATCTCATACCATTGGCCTCGGCCCATCGATCCAGCCTGTCCAGATCCCAAAAACCTTTATACTTCTTTCATAGAACAGTAAGAAAACAATGTTAAACTTGGAATTTTTTTAAACAAAAGAATATTCTGGTTGTAGAAACTGCTCTATGTTTTTTTGTCCACCTTGAGCATATAGACAGATTTTTAAAGGCATTTAGATGCTTAAACTCTGTTATGCCTGTAGGGGAGAGTTATTGCGTATTTTATAAACCTATTCTTAGATTTCTTTTCTGCTAAAGTAACAGACTCAGTTGGATAGCTATGAGCAATTATTCCTTGCTGAGTTTAGAAAAAGGCTCTCGTCCAATTTCTGCAGTTTTCAGAGAGTGTCCAATCCATGCTTTCTGTCACTATTACAGGCATATTCAAACTGGGATACAGTTTTTTCAGGCAGATTGGTGTCATTGATTGTCACCTTGTAATGGTATACAGGGGATTGTTACAAAAGGCACATAATAGAGGAGCAGATTTCTTCTAAGTGCTATAAAAGAACTTCCAAATTCCAAATGTGATATGACATCTAAGTCTTTAGGATTCTTCATACTTGTCATGCACATCTGACAAACTAGTCTGATCAGTACTACTGCAAATATACTTTTCCTTGGTTTTCTGTGCATGTTTCATTATGAAAAATAAACTTGAATTAGTTTGTTAACAAAGACAACTCTAGAATCACTTTTGTGGTAAGCTGATTATTTATTCAGGGTAGGTAATATTACTTATCCTTGCAACAACGGACAGTTGTAACTGAATTTGGGCAGAAAGAAAAAAGTAGTATGTCAATTTGAACTTAAAAAACTCTTTGGCTAGATAATAAGGCTTTGTCTATACCCATAAACTGAATGTGTATAGGACTCCAATACAGCACTAAAGCCAACCGGCATGGAAAATTTAAATCATCTTGCCCTCCAGGACAGGGTGACCATATCCAAAATAACTATTTGCTTACGCATCTCTGCTTCATACTACCTTGCAGTCTATGACTGGAAGTGGGTTTGGGGAGTTCTGGTCAGCTCAGGGCAAAAATAACCAGAGGCCATTTTGACAATACATGAATTGCAAATGATCTCTTTTCAGCAGCTCAGAACACTCCCTTGCAGTGCTTAATTAGTTATAATGATGTAATGAAAGATCCAAATCAATTACCTAGAAGCAACTTTTATTCTTACATTTTATTTTTTTAACTGGTTGACTTTTCAGTCAGATAATAATGCTCTAACACATTTTTGCTCTTATGCTTTTTGCAATTTTTTTTGTCTAAAAAAACAACAGGAAGAAATCACCTCAGAATGAAAAGAAATCCTATAGTTTTTTCCTTCATTTTTCATACAGCTACTTACACTGACTATCAGTATGTCTTGAAGTTTCAGTTCCACTGCAACAACTCTGCTGTTTGAACTAAAAGATAACAATATGAGAAGGAAATCAACAAATTCTCTACAGCAGCAGTTAGACAATCCCACTGTCTCTCTAATTCCAAAAGATAATTCTCCTTTCTAGTGCTGGTTTTGGTACTCATTTGACCTGATGGTAATTGATTTTTTTTTATCTCTCTTTTCAATCATTTCCGCTTGGTTTCAAAAATTAATACTTTTAATGTATTTCTCTCTCAGTTACCACCTTGTTCCCACTCCTTCACCTTTTCCTCTCTAGCTTCATGTCAAAGTCCATTTGCCCCACCAGCTGACCCTTTCATCAGATTCCTCTCTATCCCTGTTTGCTCAGCTACTTTCTTCATTCGCTAGTCTTATTTTCCTGTCAGTCCCTTCACCTCCCTTGTCACTTTCTTCTTTTGAACTGAATGCCCTTTTCCAGGCAAACATTTTGCAGTTTTCCCTGTATTTCCTTCAGGGTCCAAGTCCTTCCTTCCCCTTCCCTAGTTTCACATTACTGGTATCAGTTAATGCCTTTAACCAGTGAATTCCCTTCTCTACAAGATATTTTTTTCCACTGCATTTGAATCAGTGAATCAGATTATTTCTCTGCTATAGATCTGTGCTGTCTGATGCCACCACTGTTACAGAGGGAAGACCACCCTTGTTTTCATTGATGGTACTCAGACTATAGTATGAATTCCAGCTCAGCAAAGGAAATCTAATAGTAGTTTTGGAAAAAAGTCTAGAGGGAAGTTTTGAGCTTGCACTCATGTTAAGCAGGAAACATAGTCAGTTACCTGACTGTAAAGGTGTGAGCAGAGTTTAGTTATAACAAGGAGAACCTGAAAAGAATGGATTCTTCAGAAATTTCAGTGACAAAATCAACCTTCTAATAAATAAACGTTCTCAAAATTATGTAATTGGGCATAGTTAGAGATTTGCAGTGGGGAAAAAAAAGACATTGTAAGTCACTAAAAGTGCAGTTTTTTAACCAGTGAAACGCCTTCATAGCAAAACTTGACTGACGGTCCCACAGGAGCAGAAGTAAATGCAAAAGATGTAAGAGTTTGGGAATTAATGTGTATTTTCTTTAGTCTCTCTTTCAGATATAGTGGAATCATTGTGACTGAACATTTCCAAATAAATAATTGAATTGGAATTCATTCTACAGCTGATACTCAGTACTCAGAGATTTTTTAGTCTAAATAACTCAATTTTGGCAAGAATGAAACTTGCCATCATTAATGGAATGTCCAGAAAGCCTTAATTACAGTGGATATTGCCAACATCGTCAACATCTGATGGTAGAAAATATTAAGCTCCTTTCAAGACATTTATTACTACTCAGGAATTATTCAGGATACACAGTCTTATTCAATACGTATTCAAGAAAGATACTTTTACTCAGTTTTAATAACAATGTGAAATTTGATATCCCAATAAAGGAGTTCTGTTAAACTTGAGATGTCATATACACTTAAAATCAGCACATGGTCATAGAAAAACAGTGTGCAAGGCACTAGAAAATGAAATAACTTTTGCCCCCTGCAGGGATTAAATTTACAGGAAATATTGAAGAAAATACTATAAACACATGTTTGACCTGTAAGTAGAAGCAATTGGAGCAGAAATAAAATGAGACCCTCAGATGCTCACTGTACTCCCAATCGTCCTACTATCCACTGTTCTTGTTGTACACAATATTTTTGCATGCACTATGGAAGGAGAAAGCAGGAAGTAAATCAGTTACTGTAATATATGCTTCACAATCTACTTCAAAAAAAAAAAAAAAGAAGAAACATATGTTTCTTGTGCAGGTATAAAATTCAAAAGGATTATAAAACTATCAAAGAACCTGTAATGAAGTGTAGATTAAAGAGCGCAATCTTCTTGTTACAGCATATGTTCTGAACTTTCATGAGATAAGATTGTATAAAACTAGACATGTACTCCTGAAAACAAGGAGATTGAAAGCACCTGCAAAAGAAATGTTCTCTTTATGTTCTGAAAGGTACAACCTGCAGAAAGGGGTGAAAGTAACATTAATGTGCCATGAGTTGTAGATTCAGACTGATGCATAGGCATCCGTTATCCAGTTCTCTGCAACTGAAAGTCACTTTGACTGAAGGTCATTATGACCAAGATATAAATCTCAGCTCTTCTTGGAATTTCTTTTGGTAGAAACAGTGCCAACTCCATAAAATATAATTTTATTTTGATTAGCACTGAAAGGAAAGGACTCGATTCGGATATCTCACTCTTTTCCAGACCTTTTGGGTAGGATTAATTTCAATTACAAATGGAAAGATCTGCCAGTCCTTGATTATTGTGCCTAAACACATGCCCTTATGTACTTCTGTGCTAACTAGATACAATATAGCTGTCTAGAAAAACAAAGTATTTACTTAGCAGGTTATGGGTACTGGGATAAAATCCAGGTGTCAGTAACATATGTACATCAGAATGTTATTCTTCATTTTATCATCATCACACACCACTTAGGAAGATGCAACAACACCTGAGTTTCTAACTAATGTCAGTGCTTTGTCCAAACTTACATGATCATAACTGTAACTGTAACTGTGTGATGTGTGATTTACAGCAACTGATCATAAATTATAGACATAGGAAAATAATAAATAAATGCATTGTAATCCAACAATGAGAAAAATATGAGCTAAGAAGATATGAAAGATAATAGCTTTATTATGTATGAAACATTAGAAATTCAGAGCCCTCTTGTACACAATTCCATACGGATACAAGTGAATATCTTCAAATTATTACACAATCTGTGAAATGAAAAAAATAGGAACTCACCTTAACTCTCTCAGACAATCAGTATATTATTATCTCTCATGACTTCGTGGGTGCTTCACCAACATCCGTCACCATTTATGAAAGCCAAGGACAGCGGGCAGTCAGATAATCAACAGAACTGCACATTCTCCCAGACAGATACTGGATCTGATAGTCAGACTTGGAAGAAATTTAGAAACATTTTGCTTCTGATAAATGTTCATTTGGATGTTCATCTGGATTAGACATCATTTCAACTTAATTGTCATTTGATGAAATTGCTTTGTCCACAGGCAAAGAGCAAGCCCAATTGTAAACTAATCATGTCAAAGAGCAGGAATATCTATGACACCCATAAGTGTTGATAACCAGAGATTCACCATGCAGAAAACACATTAAATACAAACATTTTCATGATGCCATTTCAAAACAATTTTTGTTGATATCAGAGTGGAAGACAACTAGAATAAGATTCTTCTATGCCTATATTGATAGGTATGTAACATCTTCCAAAGTATACAAGGGTATCCGAGATATGGGGCTAATAGTTACAATACAGGTCTTACAGGAAGTCACCATTCTTCTAGACTGACAATAAGAAGCTAAGCAAGATACCTGACAGTGCCTGAAATAGCCCTTAGCATCTGTATGTAGGCAACTGAATAACACAGCGTGTGTCTGCATTTAGGAGATGAGTGCTGCTGCTATTTTACCAGGCAAAGTGATTCCACAGCTGGGATGCACAGAACATCAGAAAGGCCCCAGGGACTTGTTCATTTCCCAGGGGGATTTATCCCTTATCCTAGTTTCTCCCCTGCTGTGTGGTTCTACATGCCAGGTACTTTTTACAGTACTGCAGGAAAGACTTCCCTCTGTAGCTTGCTGGTCTATGCATCAAGACATCTATTGCAAAAACACATGAGGAATGTGGGAATCTATATTCTGTTCCGTTCCGTTCTGAGCTCCATTCAGAATCAACGTCCCATCAACTCCATCACCATTCCTTCCACCCGCAACAGGCTGCTTAGAAGATTTAAGGTGCTGTTTATGAAATTAGAATACTTGGGAAATGGCAGAGAGTGAGCGCACAAGCAGATGTACTAGAAAAAACAACAACAACAACAACAACAAAAAAAAACCAACCCAAAACCACCTAGCAATGATTTGTAGGGAAACTAAGTACAGATAGAGCAGATATAAAAGCGTGTATAAATCTAAACTATGTATCATGTCCAGGTTCAAATGAATGAATCACCAAGAAGATTGCTTAAAAGCACTAAGTTTAGTTTCTTTGTTCAGGAATTTCAAGAATTTCTATTTCCACTGCTAGAGAGGTCTGGCAGAAAGGTACATGGAACTCTTTGGCATTGAGGTATGAGGACAGACAGACTGGCAGCAAAAGCTTGAAATGATTTCTGAAGATGCTATTAATCTGAAATATTCTCATCCCAAACCAACTCCACTTGGCAACTATTTCCCTTTGCTCTGAACTATTATTTCCCTTTGTTCAGCCCCAGATGTGCTCTCAAGCACGTGTTTGTTTGAATGAGGCTTTCCTTCTTATCTAGGTACTTCGCTTTACTGCTCTATATGCTGACACTTCATTTCTTCTTATTACATTGACTGACCAGCACAATCTCTCCATACTGCCTCTACAAGTCTGAGAGATAATAAAAAACCTCTCATGCATGGAGAAGAAATTCCTCCGGGTTCTGTTTTCTCATCTGGATTCCTTGGTTGCCAATAAATTCAGCAGTAATCAGGAACAATGCCGGGCAGTGGAATTCAGAGATCAGTATTGCTAAATTTTTTGAATAGTACCCAAAACATGTTTAGCCTGTACCAAACTTTGCTAGTAAATTCACAGGTACTGGACTGGGTGTGCTGTGCTGGAAATGCAGGAATTACTTGTGTCATGGAAGAGATCTGTGGACATGGGAGGCTGAATCCGTTGTTGCTCCCTAGAAATTATGTAGATAATGCTGGGCGTCTTTGCAGATGAACACATCTTCCAGCTGAATACCATAAAGCTTCAATTTATTATTTTTTGTCTGTTAGAAGACCTTCTGTTGGAAATTTGTCCACCCTAGCCTGGAATGCCTGCAGTTTATTCAGAAATTGTGGACTGTAGCCAAGGCTCCAAGGCAAATCTACCATGCAGACATCCCTTTATTATTGATTGTGAAGGTGCCTTCAATGCCCAAGGTCTCTAGGAACAATTGATCCCATCATTCCAGATATCTTTGAAGGTCTGAAGGTTTGAACCTGTCAGCTGTTCAGCTTCCTCCCTAGTTTGCACAATTTTTGTAGTAAGGGTGGACTCCTGTCCCCATTATCAACCTGGCACAGGCAGCAGGCAGCACTGGGGCGGTTCATGCTCTTCCTGGCTATGCAGCTCCCAGCAGTCTAGTCCAGTTGTATCTGTACAGAGGTGCTCAGCAGCAAGCCCACAGGTGGCTTATCAGTTTCTGCTTATAAGTATTTGACAGCCTATCTTCCTCAAAAAATAACAAACCAACAAACCACAAAGCACAATTAAAAAAAAAAAAAAAAAAAAAACAACCAAAAAAAACCAAGTAAAAAACACAGCAGTTTGTTTTTTTTTTTTATTGAAAAATTATGAAATTTGCATTTCAGTTGGAGGGGGATTTACATCCAGTTTCACTTAGTATTGAAACAAATGTAAAAAACTTTCCCCCAATATATTTATCTTTCAGCCATGTATATAATTTGCCTAATGTACATGTATACTCCCAGAAGGCAAGGTATACATGGATTTACACAATTAACTGGATTAAATATTGGAAATCCCTCTTGCCCCCAGAATTTTTCTCCAGATGCTCTGACATAATTAAATTCAGCTGAAAGTATCTATATTTGTTCTGTTGGCTAAATTGGTTTATTGCATACTTTGAAATCATTGAATATTATTCCTGTTTCTTCCTCTGTGTCAGTCCTTGATTTTATATTACTCCGTGCCAGAAACAAATTGAAATAGATGTGCTGAACACATGGATATGAAGCAGTTTGCCCAGTGATAATTGCTTCATGACAGTTTTCTATTCTTCCCGTTCTTCTCCCTTTGGGATAGTTTAGTGGTTTGGACAGCATTAGTAACAGAGAGACAAAGTACTGTCTCAAGCTAGATGTTACTACTGCAGACTTGATAAAATCTAAACATTTTTGAAACAATGGTTCTCTGAATAATTAAGTGGATTCTGCAAACCTCAAAACATTACTGATTTTTATAACACTTCACATTTTTTAAAAGACCATAAAAAAACTCCAGTCTTGGAGAGAACTCAGCTTTGTACTGCATTTGAAAATATTTTGAGAGCAGAATATATTCAGGACAAAAGTTCTTTTTAATATACTACTTTTCAGTATTGTCAATTCATAAATAATTACATAAATGTTATATATAAATAAAAGTTTTCTTAAAAGTAACTTTTCAGTTTTTATTGGCATCTAGCAGAAATGTAGTCAGGAAATTCTCTTGTTTAGATTTCAATACAAGACAAAAAGCAATCAGTCTCTAAATAAATAAATAAATAAATACAGACCAGCTGTTAATAATTCTTGCACATCAGCTAGTCATCACTGTGTAAACCAAAAATAAATTTTGGCAGGGAACTATGAAATCTATTTAATACAAAAAAGTTTTTAAAAAACTTACTTGAAAAAAAGTTTTCTGTTTCACTAAGCTGTATTTTGGCAGCTTCACAGCAAGTCTGTCTAGAAAGCTGAAGAGAATTCTTCAAGTGTCATGTTTGCTCTAGGTTTAGGTCTTGATATTAATCTCATTCTATAGATGAAGGGGTCATTTGAAAAAAAAAAAAGGTCTTTACAAATAACACTGAAACACTTCTGTTGTAAAGTTTCCATCAGCAGTATTTGTTTTACAATTTGGCATGGAAGGGAGAACTCAGTTCAAGTTTCATCAGGTAATGTGAGAAATTCGTTATCCCTGATAGATTTAAATTACTCAGATTTAATACAATGGAGAGTTGTATATTACATTATGGTATTCCTTAATTACAGTGAATCCACAATGAAAGGTGTTAATTTTAATGTTACTTTGGTTTACTAAAAATTATTTCCAAAACAAAAAATACCTCAAGTAAAGTGTCCATCTCATTATATTTTATGATACCTTACATTTATTTTTTTAATGGAACTATTTCTCTTATTAGCTTTTTTGGTGTCTGCTAAGAACTGGCACAGAAGGTTACTTCTGTAACACTGTAATACAGAAACATATGTATGGAGATGTCTCAGGCTGAGACCTATAACAATGCTACACACATATTGTTATGTGTATTAGAAGAACATAAATCAGAATAGATTTTATAACATTTTAACTTAAATAATTTATAAAAACAATACTTAAATGTTGACTTTCTAGCTTTTTTTTATGGTGAAAAGATTATATATTTTTTTCTTTGTTTACAAAGCTTATAAGAAAGTTAATCCAATAAATACAGAGACATAGAAACCTGTACTGTGCACAGAAAGGGCTTCATAATCAAGACTTTTAAATGTTACTATTACTATTTCAATAGTTACAGAAGGGTAGATATTGAAATTATATATTCTGGCACAAAAATATATCTGCTACTGATATATCTTTGACTAAATGTCTGCATTAAAAAATTTTAAATTTACTATATTTCTGCCCCATGGCAAATTTACAGTTTTGCTCAGGGAAGGAATGACAGTGCACCTCACCAGAGAGTAATTACATATTTCTTTCAAGAGCAATCTTTGCTAAAATATCAGCATTTTCACACTTAATGCTTGGAGACAGCCAGTATATCACTGACCTTGTAAATCCAGTCTTGCCATCACTGGTAGACCCAAAGTGGATATAACAAATCTTATGACAGACCTACTGGCACATGCTCTGCTTTCCTTGACTTTCTGCGGATGCAGTTACCACCGGGCTAGGTTTTCTTGGTTTTTGGTCTCTTGAATGTCATGCAAAAATGTTGGAGGTAGTACATCCGGAAATGCCTGTACTGTTTCTCTACGGGGACAGTGTTGTAGTGGATAGTCATAATTAAACCAAGTGATATGAACACGAGCAAACAAGGTAATCATACAAATCTTGCACCTTTCCAACATATGCCATCCTTACTATTAATCTTGAGTTTATATAAACATACTTAACTTGACAATTGTAGGCAGTTTTTTTCTTTTTTTTATTCTTTTTTTTCTTTTTTTTTTAATAAGGGAGATGGTTCCTTCTTTCTCTTACAAAATATCTGGAAATATGTCCGGGAACTCTAAAATAATTACATATTTAGAACAATGAAACCCCTTAAGTCAAATGATCACCTTCAGTTGCATTTCCATTTGAGCCAAATATTTCAGAAAAACCAGGCCAGATTGTAAATCACACTTTTATGCTGAGACCACAGTATAACTGAAAAGATATTTAAAAAAAAAAATAAATCACATACCTTCTGTTATACAAGCTGAAAGTTTGGTCTAGGAGATGCAGATTTGGACAGATGTTTTTTTTCCTTCATGCTCACTCCACAGGGCAAAAACGCTGAGCACAGCCTAGTTGTAGTTTTAATACTGTTATTGAACATTTAGACCCTGAACTATTTTAAAATACTCCTTTAAAAATAGAGAGAAAGATATAGAACAGTTACACAATAGGCATGGAGGAAGGCTACTGATATTTAATCATCTGTTTCTCAGGTTCTTAGCACCAATAAAGAACCCACAGAAATCACCTACACTCAGAAGTACAATATCTTTCTGGGGAAAATATTTGCACAGAAGAACACTTTGAAAAATGTCATCTGAATACAAAGCATTGGGAAGAGACTAGGTACAGAATTCTTGGTGGCTAAGTTGTGCTTGGGGACTTGGCTATGACAGTGCTGAGTGCAATGCTTCAAGTAAGTGTCTGTCAGCATTCAGCTAGTAAAATCCTATTTTCCGGAATATATCTCTTTGGAACTTATGAATACATTTTGACACAAAAGTGCTCCTGACATAAATAGTGTCTCATTATAGGAATTATTTTAATTTATTTTTAATTTTGTATGACTTTGGAAGATGATTTTCATTTGCAAATTTTAAAAGTTCAAGAAAATATGTCAAAGTAAGTAAACATAAAAATTTTATGGTAAACATTAGGCATTTGAAATGTCTGCACTGCTGTCAATGAAAAAAACCCCAACAGTTTCAAAGTAGTCCAAGAATTAAATATCAGCTGTATGAGCTCAAGACAACCTCATCAGGTCAGGCTATCCTGTTTGTGAGCACTTACATCTTATTTCATATAATTAGAGTTTTCAGTTAGAGAGACAATGTGGAAGTCTGGCTAATAAATATTAATTCCAGTTCAAGAGGATTTCAGTCTACACATAGATAAACAGATCTACAGCCAAAAGGATTCCAGTTTGGTCATTTAGACTGATGTTGTGCATAACACAGACCACTGAATTTCACCAGCTCCATACTGTATTAAGATATTCACACATATATTCCAGATGTGTCATCTAAAAATATGCTTGGGTATGTATAATTATTTAGGTCTGTGTGTCTTCATTTCCCAGTTTACAATTTTGTTTCATGCCAGACAAAAATTTGAATGAGATTGACTTACTCTCCCTAACATGCTATTTTGGGTATTGCAGTTCAACTGTAAAACAATAGACAGTTTTAAATACCACATAGTCTTCTTCCAAAAAGTCAAAATAGAACGTATCTATAATAGTTTTTTCTTGAATTTTCTAAGCACCAGATTTTAAAAAAATTTGTTTTACTGATGCATTTTAAAAGAATGCTAAGGTTGCAATTCACTGAATATAGAAGTGAAAGAATATTTTTTTTACATTCAGAATTAAATCAGTCTGTAAAGTCCCAGTTTTGTAAGCATGCCTAATCATAGTTTCTTAGGATTTTGATTGATATAAGGTATAAAATACATTAGTTATCCACTGCCTATTTATAAATCAGACCACCTGTGTGGAGAAAACTGTTGTATCATCTCCTTTATTTATGCTTTCACAGTCCATATGCAGAGAAAGCCACTAAAAATAGTTTGCATCTGGAGGGTTGATCACTGTGACAATAAAAGGATTAAACAGCAAGGTATCTCTCTGCTTTCAGTAATGCCTAGCAATACAGAGGATTTATTTTGTTCTCTATGTGTACATCATTCAATGTTTTCAAGCATTATGAATGCCACACCTTTCTTTTTTTGCCCTTGAAAAGTGACTATATTATTAGTAAATTTGTGACAGATAATGTTTTATGGGAAGCAAAAACCATCACTGAGAATGCAGAAAACTTACACAACTTACTTAAAATAGTCAATGTTCCACAGATGATTTTTTGCCAAGGTTATTCCTTTTAAAAACCATTTATTGTACAATTATTTTCTAGCATATTTTTAAGAATTTTTTTTCATAAACCAAAAACTGTTACAGTGATGTAATTCTTGATTATGCTGAAGATTTTTTGTTTTCTTTTGCTTACAACTTTCTGCTTGATAGTGGTAATAATGTAAAATAATGTTTGCAGAAGCCTACACATTCTCAACTGATCTCAATCCCTTATATTTTAATACAAAGTTCAAGGTGTAGATTGAACAAATGAAGAGGTTCCCATAGAAAAGGCTGGGATTAATCAAGCAAGAAGCATTATATTATCTGCAATATTTTCACCTGTCTTTAAACTCCACCAAAGAAATATTATACTGTAAATCAGATCTAGACTGAGTAGTTTAAAGGGAGACTTGAGGAATGGAAAGACTACAGCATGGGATGATTGGATCAAGTGGCAGATGCACATTTCAGTAACAATATTGGCACACATTTGGCTAAACTGTCAGGCTATTGAAATACTCTTTTGTTACACATAAATCTGAGGAATTTCAGTGGTTTTGGTCAAATGGATTGGCATCTTCTGATAGGATTGTGTTCTCCTGCCCATTTGGTGGAACCATCAAGTCAATGTAAGACTCGAGAAGGCAGAGGGTCATGTCCAGGTCCCTGTCAGAGGAGCTGTCTGCCTTCATTTGCTACATTCCAACACTGAGATCATCTCCAGACACAGTCCCCTCCAGTAGGTAACACTAGCCTTTTTCCCACACACTCAGACTATACAGCAGGCAACAGAGCCACACAGAAAGTTCTCCACTCTGTTCCCATGAAGGAAAAAAATTATGCACCCCTGAAATTCCTAACATGTTTTATATATGCAATGGATAATTTACAGATAAAAATAAAAACCTGGACAGCTACTCAAAAGAAAGGCCTTGACTAATTCCTTTTCCTGTTTTAGAGCTGTGTAGTTCCAACACATCCACCTGCTCTAAGGCTGACACATAGAACAGTGAGAGAGGACGCTTGTGTTTCACTTCCTCAGGATAACATGGACAGGAGGTATTTGGGGGCAAGTAGGGAAGGAGAGACACTGACACCCACTGACAAGTTATTAGGCAGGGTTCATAAAGAATGGCTTTCAGAAGTATGTCTGGAAATGGTTCTTAATTTCTCTCCTCCTACCTGCAGACTTTTCTGGAAAGAGATATTGACTCACTGCATATTGGCAGCAGACAAGTATCTCAAAAGCCTCTGTTTCTTTGGGAGGACTGCGTTCCTCAGACTCCTCTGTTGAATGATGGCTAGGAAAATAGATGCAGTCCAGGAACATCTGGATGCAGGATCTCTCCTTCACATATATTTGAAGAATTAAAACCATCATGTAAATCCTTCATAATGTCTGACTACTGTATTGCTGTCCCCAGATACTTTCTCACTTTCCTCCCATTATATTCACCTAGAGGACAAAGTTCAAAGCTATATATATAGACGAGTGGACCACAGTGATTCACAGGCAGATTGTATTCTGAAAAAGCAGGTTGGAGATAATCCCCAGAGAGTGCCCTGCCAGCTCCCGGCATGTACCCCCAATGTCAGCAGGAACATTCTGGGGCTGGCTCTAATAATCTGCCTGTCTGGTAAAAGCCTATAGCTGGTACTGCAGCAGGAGAGGGTTGAGACGAGTACATGCAATAGGAGGAATGAAGGGAGACTTGTGCTGTGTGAGGGGCACTGTACCAATCACTTGTCCAAACCGTGTGCCTGTGCCTTACTCGAGGGAACATGTGGAACATGAACCTTTTGCAGCTTTAGACACCCCTCTGGAAAGTGCATGAAGTCTTTGGGAGCTGCCTGGGGGCTGGGGGTGCTAAGAAGTTTACACAATTAAACACTATTTTCAGACAGTTGCTACAGGCATATACCCATGTCCCCTGTTCTAAGCCTTAATGGCCCTGACCAGTGTCACCTGCAGCTTTCACCCATGCCTTCTTGGCCATAGACCCAAGTGCTCCATTTCAGCTCAGTTCAGTACACCTAGGCCTTCGCTGAGCTATTCTGTGCATATAATCATCTTCCATCCCATCTCCTGAATGGTCTCAGACCAATGTGGAAGGAAACCTCTTCTCCCGTCCTGTTTCTGGCCCCATTTCCCGCAGCTGTTCCTGACTGGTCTTCCTGGATGAACCTGGGACAGATTCAACACCCCACCTTCCCTAGGCGTCACTGGACAGTCAACAGAAACTGTTACTGTCACCAACCCAGGCCTGTTCAGGTGCTGCAGGACTGAACCCCACCAGCAAAAGCTTGGCCTGTGCTAGGGTCACCCTCAATGCCCAGATAGACATAGTAGGAACCCCTGGAAGAATTCATCTCACCTCTCAACCTTCTGTAACCCTGCTCCCAAAGTCAGACCTGTGTTTCTTGACAGCTTTCTTGGCAAAGTGAGGAGACACCATCTTGATCTGGTGTCCAGGAGGGTGTTGGAGTTTGATACTTTTCTCCTGCTGCACATATCGAGTATCTCTGCTGCTCCCTAATTCCCTGCTGACTGTGGAAGCTGCTGGAATGTGACCAGAGTGTACTGAACGTGTCCTGGGACTGTGTGGAGGAGTAGCATGACATGATATGACTCATCCATGAGCCTAAAGGAAAGAGAGAGCACACAGGAGGAGGGCACACCACAAGGGAGGAAAGAGATGTCATGACTACCACTTAAGCTTACACGACATTCCCAGACTTATAGTTTTATTGACTTATTAAAAACCTACTGCCTGTCTTTTCAGCAGTTTAGTTCATCTGCTTATTCTGCTGAACTATTTTTGGAGAATTTCCTTTGTCATTTAACTTACATTAGCTTTTGAATGCATTCATTCATTCTGTTCCAATTCTGCCTTTTTAGTTGTGTAAGAATTTCCATCTTTTCATGTCCAATTTCTAGTTTGTGTAACTTCAGTCTTGGTCTTCTTGCATTGGTTTTTAGATTTTGATGGTACTAGTTCAATAGTCTACTTTTCTTAATGTCCTCATTACTGTCTTACCTTAAAGTGTGACCTCATCTGCTAATTTTGCCATAAGCCGTTAAAAAATATTTATCATTGATAAAATAAAAATAAACCCAACTTGGGTATAGTTCCCCAAATCAAATGCTTTAAAGTATACAACAAGTTATTTTAACATTTAGTGTGTAAGAGAAGATCTAAGTAAATAGCTCACTTTTTCTTAAGATGTAGGCTCCTTTCACTGTATAATGAACATTTTTATTTTTAGTTTAGGACCTGGACAATCTGATCTTTTGCCCTATACACATGCAAATTTCCTTCAGAGCTTCCATTTGGAGTCCCTCAAAAGGGAAAAGCCCAATTGTCCTAAGAAGATTGCTTGCTTCGGGATTGACTGTATTGCTAGAAATAGATATAATTTGCACCAGGTTTTGCTTTCTCCATCCTGAACAATCACTCAAGCCTATGCCAGTGACTTCATGGCTTCTAATTTCTCCATAAAATCACAAATCCCTGGTGTCAGGCTGAAAAGCAAACCTCTGGTTGTCTGTGAAGCAGTCCTCTCATTATTCAGCTGCCATTTTCTGGAAAAGGACTATTTAAAAGCAAAACCAGTTTCAGGGCACTAAGAGCTATCATATGCTTTAAACTGCCCAGGTTCTACTCCACTGGAAGGATTCCCCTCTCTACTAATTCCCGAGAAATGACAGCTGTACTAAGGTATGCAACTCAAAAAAAAAAGCCTCTAGGAAACATACACGAAGCACAGGGATGTGAATTATTGTTCTCATGTTGTCTGGTATACATTCATAAGTTTTTGGGTATAGGCTTCTTGCAAAGCTTTCTCTGCTGCACTGCCTGTGGAACCTGAGTCCAACCTTCCTTCTCCTCATCTAAAAGAAGAAAAGGGCGAGTCATGTTATCTGTTATCATCTCCCCTTCTCCTGCCAAATGCTGATGCTTCAATAGAGAACAGGAGTGTCATGGAGGAGATGGTCTTGGTCTGTTGACACTTAGTTAGGCTCAAGAAGAACATTTATGCTTAAAGGACAGTGAATGGTCAAGATAAGAACTTGATGAAATGTAAACTCACAGAATGACTCCACAGTGTATCCCCTCAGTTCCCATGACTCACCCATATGTGAAAAGCTAGAGTCTTTAACAGTTTCAAATGCCTCTTCACTGACAATGGTACAGCTCATGACCCACTGGAAGTAGCTGTAAAGCCAAAATTAGGGCCTCCCAACCAAAAAAAAATGTGGACAATTATGGTGCCTTTAACTTACAGGTCCACACAAAGTTACTTTAAATAGAGGTCCCCTTTCACTCTTCTCTTCCCTTTTCTTTTCAACCCTCATTCTTTGTTTACTCAGTTCTTCGTTCTCTCTTGGATCAATATTTTCAGGCTAAAAAACTAAACTGTGAAAGTTCAGCTGGTTTTCATCCATCTGTACTCCTGTTCTGTTTGAGGAGCTGCGTTGTGGCTAAAAAACCTGTTTTGAAAACATATCTAAATTATCAAATTAACCAGACATAGCAATTACATTTCTTTATGCTTAAGTTAGTTAAGTAAGCTAAGTTAGATGGGCCTTCCCCTTCAGTTAGAAGTAAAGAGCAAACAAAGCTTATGTGTTTTTAAGAGGAAACTTTTGAAAACATACAGGTTTTCTTTGTATTTTGGCTTCTCTCATATCCACAAACCAAGAAATCATCTTTTTTCCTCAATGTTTCTTTTCCTTTTTTTTCCCCACATGTTATCTTGAGGTTTGTCATTACATTACTCTTTTTTTTTTTTTTTTTTTTAACAAGCCTGGAGACTGATATCTTGCTTTTTTTAGAAACTACTTTCCCCAGTCAGTCGACCAGAGCCAATCAAGTCAATGGTCAGCCTTGTTAGGCTGTGGGAGCATGAAGGGGAGAGCAGGGGTTTTTTCTTCTGTTCAGGGGCAGATGCTTGGGATCCAAACAGAAGCAGTACTCTTTGTGTGTTGCTGAATGGGAACCATATGTTTGCGTGAAACCTGCATATTGATATGAACTCTGTAAGGCCAGCTTTCCTAGGGAGAGGTAAAACTGCTACAGGTTTAGTCTTTGAATTGCCTGACAGTTGCCTCCAAACTTAAAGAATACACTTAGTTTGATGTTTAACTGTCCATTTTTAGTGACTTCAGATCAAAGATCTTGTACTTGTGGGATGAACTGAGACACAAGACTTCCTATGACGTTTCATAACACTAAAAAGATCAATATACATCAACAAGTACCACAGAATTTATCACAGACATTCATCTAGCCTGAAAGAAATTGAAATACTCTGCCAGAAAGGACTGTCTCTGAAATGAAAATCAGAGAGCAAAAATTGGTATGAAAAATTGTATTTTTTAAACCTCATAACCTGATTAGAAAATGCATTTTTAAGAAGTCATCAGGAAATAGATTCTTTTGAGTCATATGTTTTTGATACATTTTCAACGCAATAGCTGGGCTAAAACTTGAAGAAGCAAAAGTCATCCCAGAGAGGAAGAGAAATCAGTGACCAAAGAGAATCCCTGTGTTGCATTCTTATTTGTAAGGAGAAAAGCTGTGCTTTTGTTTACAGTGAAGGAATGGAGACAAGGACGTCTACCTTCTTTAGGACTCCAAACTTCCTTTTTTGTCAGTAATCCAGTCTTTGATGTGGGTTCAGGTCAGATATCAACAGCGGATTATACATTTTTCTCAGTCTGTTTCTGTGTGCTTTATGATGTTGTGGTTAGCTGACAGCTGAAGTCCTTTCCCAGATTATAACAGCATGATCCTTCTTCCTCTTGCCAGCACTTATCTGATCCCACCGTGGGGTGGTTCTAAAAGTAAGCTCAAGCTGCAGTAAAACTAACTCAGCAAGAAAAATCACAGATCTCATGGCTCACCTTTGGGAACAAGTTCACTGCAGGGATCTTGCATGTGCCAGTACGTGGCAACAGGTGGCTTTATAGCCCCCACCTGGCAGACATGGTGAGGAAATGACTGCAAGCAGGCCTGCTTAATCCGTCCTTAATCAGCTTAAATTGTGGAAATATGTCATTAAATATGCTTTACAGCTAAAATTAAGGACAGTTTAATGTATCAGTGTTTTGGGGGATTAAGCTAATCTACGGGCTGTTTCTTTTAACAGAAAGTGGAATGGCTGGAATTCTAGGTGGACCGCCCTGAAAAAAATTACCAAAGTTACTTAATCATCTTAACAATGGAAATCAGTTTCGTTCAGATTTGTTTTCTGTAAAAGACTGATTTTATACCTTCATGTTAAAAACAGTATCCAGACAAACAGTAAAATAATGAACTGGTACAGTGAAATTGGGCTATAAACCTTAGGAATCGGAATGATTTAAAACAAAGTTGAAAAGTATTTAATTTTCTTAATGGGCCTAATTGGTAACATTATTTCTCAACCCAAGTGCACACATTACTTTCAGGAGTTTCAGTTCTAATTCACCTCTCTTCTAGATGGCAGTTTTGTATAAACCAGAATTGTTGATTACAAACATCCTACAACAAACTGAAAAAAGATTAAAATGTAATGAATTGGGTAAATTGTTTCAAAGGACAGTAATTTATATGGGACATCTGTCTCATAGGAAGGAAATTAGTACTGATCAGATGAAAATTCAAAGAATGAAGAATTTGCTTACTTTCCCCCTGTCTGATTTATGGGATTTTAGTCCTATTGTAATTTTGTATTGATTATGAAGCCTTTGCATAGGTTAATGATACAGGTTAAAAGTTCCTGAATAGTGCAAAGGATTGACAAGATGGATTTCTTCATTTAAAACAGGCATTATTGACAATGCTGATTCCAGCACCCTGGAGCACTGAAGTTACAATGAACATTTCTTATAATGAACATGGATTTGGAAGCTATTGTGTGAGAAAGCAATAGGAATAGATCTAACAAGGGTTACTGTGGTTCTCTCTACCTCAGATGAAAAATACGATTATGTTTTAGTCTCTGTATGCAAAACAAAACTAAGTCTTTTAGATATCTAATATTTTGCTATATGCTAAAACTGACCTACATGTAAAAAATATACATTAACCATTTCAACAAATAATGTTATATCTTTCTGATTCTTAAGAATGTGAAGTAAATGGAAATGTTTTGGTTTGTGACACCATTTGTTTGTGTTACATTAACTCATAAAAGCTTTCTTTTCTAAAGGGAAATACTGAGTTCATTAATGTATAATGTGAAACAAATGCCACTGTCAACTTTGAAAGAAAACTTTCAAATACTAGACTAGAGACTTAATGTCTGCTGCTCTTGTAGTTAAAATGACTTGCCAGACTTAGGTTAAGATCATTGGTTACACTCTATTTCTCATATATACAGATTTCATAAAATATGTGAAGTTAAACATGATATGTTGGATTCATATCCTAATATATGGTTACCCATGCAGAATTCTCTTAGCTAATGCCATTAGGCAGACTTCATAATTGCTTTCTAACAAATAACAGTAATACTATTCCTTTGTTTGTAGGTGAGGTTATTTGCATCCTAATATTCCCTGTGCATTTATAATTGCTGTTTGTGTTGATTTGTGTATTATTACAAAGATCATTAGAATATACAAAGTCAAAAAGGAAGATTTTAGATCAAATTATTTGCTCCAAATAAGTACCAATTACCTATACCAGAAACTTTCTTTGTAACAGTATCTACGTTTAGTGCATAGACAGCAAAAAACTAACAACAGCTCTGTTGTTTCACAGAGTTTCACACTGTGTTTCAAGGAGTTCTTACCCACATCATGCTGCAGCATACTACATTATATGGACAGCGACATAGTTTTCCCTGGGGAAACTGATGAAAGCTCTGTCACTTAAGAATAGAGTGGATAAAGCACAAGAGAGTTACTCTGAGAGATAAAGAAATCTAATGATGGCCTGATTATCACTACACTTCACTTATGGACACAAAAATCCCAGTTATTGATAATCCCCCTTTGTGGAGGCAAGCTAAATGTAAATTTTCATTTGGCTTGGCTCCTAAATTAGCATCATCTCCCTGTTCCACATCGCCTTATGGCCTACAGATCAGGTTCATTCCTTTGGTACTCCTACTCAAGGTCGTGTCTCAGATCTGATACAGGTTTCCTAAGCTACTTTCCTTAGGACCAGCCATGACAACCCACAGGATTGCATTTCACTGAAAGAAATGACTGGCCAATTACAGAAGTAAGACTCATGAGGACTTTAAGAATTTGCTGCTAGAATTTATATCACAGTCCAGAACCTCCTTATGATACTATGCAATTTTCCAAATTTCAGTGATTGCACCGGCTATGTCTGTGCTGTCAAGTAACTTAGCTTGTGAGTTGTCTCCCAGTTCCAGTTCCCGTTGTCCATGTTGCATAAATGTTATTTCACTCCATGGCTCAGTGTTAAGGCAAACCATCTCCGTCCCTCCAAAACAAACTTCAAGTTCTGTGGATAATTCATTCCAAGGACTGCTTCCAAAAGGCAACACAAACCAGACAGCCGAAGGCTTGGATTTCTCTGTCCTACAAAGTCCCTCAACAGCAGGCTTTTTATTTTCAAAACACTTTCCCATGCCTGGATATCATATCCTAGAGCCTGTAATGTGCTGCTTCAGTTTCATGTTATAAAAACACCACCTGGTGGGTTGCAGCACAGCCTTCATGTTTTTTTCAGGCACTTTGAACTCAAAACAAGCAAACAGATAGCTGGGTCTTTGAGCCAAGGAGACCACTGTGTGTGGCTTAAAAGAGATTTAGGGTGTTGTACTTTGTAGTGGCGATTTGTTCAGCAGTTTCTTCTAGGTATTGGTATCTCTGAGCATGGTAGACATAAGCCACTCAACCACTTTACCTGAAGGATCTCCTTCTGGGATGTGTATTTAGCTATGTAAATATAGTCGCAATGACTCTTTCTGTACTTTAGCAAGAAACACGTTCATGAAGTACCGGCTTCTCAGAGATGTTTGCTCACATCAGACATTCATTATTTTCATGGCAATATGGCAGCCCTTCATTTTGCACTTAAACACCAGATGCTGAAAATGAAAATGTTTAAAGGCAGGGGGTTTAGGTATAAATGAAAATATAAGACTACAGGTAAAACAAACATGAGCTGAATCAATACCCCACCTTATTTCTTTTTTTTTTTTTTTTTCAGTTTTTCTACCTAGAATTTCTAAAATGTAATACTTTTGCAAGAGCTACATGATTCAGTGTTCAGTTTTGGTTTTCCACCATAGATATAAAGTGTAATGACAGGGAGGGAAAAAGTTGGAAAATATTCAGTGGTTACTCAGTGGTGAACATTTACATGACTAAGAATAGGATTCATCTGTCAAAATTCAGACTAAATATCTACATCTGAGTACTACATCTCCTTCTTCTGCATTTGCTTATTTCTCTATATTCACTATAATGGAAGCCACAGTAACTAACTTTGATGCAGGACAGGTTTCAGTTGTCTAAACAGAAGTGCCAAAAGCCTCCGGAGATGCTTTAGGATGTCCAAGACATCCTTAAAGGGTTTTATAATAATCAGATTCCTTTTGGATGGGCAGCTGTATGCCAACTGTTATACTCCCCTTCGCTGCATCTGAAATGTCTGTAGATGGCTATGTTTAACCAAGTGAACCCTAGCTGTAGATGTAGACTGTACAGATATGAAAAACTAAGTGGAATTAATCATGCCTTACATATCATCTGTTATTATCTTCTTAAGCTCACCACTTCAGCATCAGCATAATGCTACTTTATGCTGCATTCGAGGTGGTGCTCGCACTTAAGCTTATCATTTCTGACACAAACTGACCTGTATAATCACCACAGGAAAGCGGATGAAGTCCTGTTCTGCCAAAATATGAGTTCATCTGTGATTTTAAAAAAGCTGTACTGAATTGTTTTTAATGGATGCATTTTAAGGACTCTGGCTTTCATGGTTAAAAATTATCTCATACAGCTGAGAAGGTGTAAGCACATTTTCAATTTGTTGATTTTTTTTATTTTGGTGTTTCATTGCTTTTGGTTTGGTTTCTTCTTGCATAAGGCAAAATGGCTGTAGAAAAAGTAGCAAGAATTTATGAGAATTATGAGAATCTTTCACTCTACTTTACAAGGATAATAAATATGTATCCCTATGCTCCAAGGCACACATTAATCATTGAATTCCAGAAGTTAGGGGTCCCAATGTACTGTTTATTACACTTTTCACTATATCTTATTGTTTCTTCCACCTCAAATGCATCAGGCAATGGTCACAGGCAGACTCAAATAGTGAGAAAGAGATGTTACTGTTTTGGCAAAATCTATTCATCTTGATTTTGAACCTTATTTTCCCTTTCATCTTACCTTTACTGACAAGCTATTGGGATTGACACAGTCAGATACAATCATTTATTGCTCCCAAATTCAGATTTTAGACCTCACAGAAAGACACAAGAGGACAGGAATAAAAACCATTTTATAACACACAATTTCAGTATCAGTGAAGCCTGTTTTCTGTGCTAATTCATTAATTTCATTGATCAGGCAGCGGTTATATGTGTGTTTATGTAACAATAGATTCCATAATGCAAAAGCCTTCATTCATTCTAAATGAATAATGTTGCCTCTTCTGTTCTTTCCTTATGAACCTTGCAGCAAACGAAGCTTCACTGAAAGACAAGTTTGAAGTATTAAGAAGTTCGGCTGAGTAAATTTTTTTGTAATTTAGATATGGCAAACCAATATGCAATGCTAGATGACTTATTTTTCTTTAAAATTAAAGCCTAAAAATACCCAAAACTTCATTGGAAAAATGTTTGAAAATGTTGACATTTCTTTAGCCTCTGTGGATCAGCTGTTAATTTCTCCTTCATTAAATGAAAATTAAACAAAATAAAGCAGAGATACATTTTTCACTAGGTTGGTTCCTGACTTAATTCTCAGCAGAGATACCCCTTATATGACTGTTCACATCTTCAAAAGCAATGCAGTCAAAGAATGGTAAAGTAATGTAGGTTCTTCCCCTCTGTATTACTTGCTAGTGAAATCCAGTGGTTTTTTTTTTTGTTTGCTTGTTTGTTCATGACCAGTGCTGAATTGTGAAACACTTACTACTTGTAGAATCACAGAATCACAGAACTGTTGAGGTTGGAAGTGACCTCTGGGATCATCCATTCCAATCCCCTGGCTCTTTTCCATTTCACTTACTGTGCAATGGAGAGGGCAAACGTTGCACTACATCGTAAAAACACAGATTTCCTAAGATGGTGAATACATGCACTGCTATATGTGTACTACAAGAAAGACACATGTTCAAGCATAATATAGCATATGTTTTCCTTTTAAGGATATCCCTTAACTTTTCCAAGCATAGATTGAGTCATAAAAACATTAAAATGGCCTCAAGAAATGAGTCTTTTGCCAGGTACCCTTCACAATATAGTTCTTCTCAGACATCTTTTCCTCCCCTCATTGAGACTTCATGGCCAACATCACATGAACTTCACATGGAAGAGTCTTCAAATAATAGTAGAAGTAGTCCATTGTTTCTACTTTTCTTTCTAAACACTGGATACTCGTATTTTATGATGTTTTTAAGATTAATGGCTTAAACACACTAGCTGGGGAAAGATCTGACATATAATGAATATTTTTTTCTCTCATATAGCTATTGTTCAGTAGAGGAATCTGTATATTATTTAAAGTAGGAAATGCAAGTTTTCACAGCAACCACTATATATAAACTGAAGCATGTCTGAGGTATTTAAACACAGCTCTGTGATCTAGTTAGTATAACTCTGTTGAAATATTTTCATGATATTATGTAGTTAGGAATAAAACCTGGCAAAAAATCTGTAAAACACAAGGAGGGGACATCCATTAGAAACTTTAAACTTCCAAATGGCAAAGGATTGGCCAATCAAAAAAAAAATGGTTTGTTTACTATTATGTCTTTTTAATTTATGGAACGACAATGCAAAGTAAATATTTTTTTTTCTCCTCCTCTTTTCTGTTAAAATCAATTAATGCATTTTTTCAAGTTTAACTGCATAAAGTCATTATTGAGACCTCATTATTGTGAATTGCAGGAATCAAACTAATATTATGTCTTCTTTCATATTACAAAAATATGTTGATACTAGTCAGTGTTGGTATTTACTTAACACAGTAAGGAGATTGTCCTATCTCTTGCTAGCTGCGAATTCCTGAACCCATTGCTCTGATATCACTGTCCCTTCATTCCTCTTAATCATTAAGCTATTCTTCTTTTTGCCTTTGACTACTGTCCTGGTTTGCAGTAAAAAGACCAATTTTGTTCAGTAACTTTGCTTCTTAGCTGGACCTCTTCTAACTACTGAAATTAACAGCATATTGTGCAGACAATGTTCGCTCTCTCAGAGTTATAAGACCTATGTTTGTAGCTGATGTCCAGGCATGGTATGCAGAAAGGCTCTCGCTTATACTTATTGCTATAACAGCCAAGGCCAACCAACTTTGTTATTTGCCCCGTTGGAGGGTCGGAAGCAGAAAAGTGTAGAGGGGTTGCACCTGTGGGGAGGAGTGGACAGCACAGGTGACCCAAAACTGACCAACAGGGTATTCCATCCCATCTGCCTCATGCTCAGTATAAAAGCTGAGGGATCAAAAGGTCAGCCCTCTTTCTTCAATGGCCGGTGTCTGAGGAGGACTCTGTCTGTTCGTCTGCCTTTGGTCCTGATCCTGAATCCAGATCTAGAATCCAGTTCCCATCTGTCACTGAGTCCAGTCTGGGACTCCCCCAGTGCCAGCTGGTGTTGTGATTGTCATCCTGGGAGCTTGATTAGGTTTTGTATTTATTTCATTATTTCCTTTTATTTTATTATTAATAATTCATTAAAGTAGTTTAGTTCCTTCTGAACTCATAAGTCTCTTTTTCCCTCCTCTGCCTCTCTCTTTGAAGAGAGGTAGAGGGGAGCATCTGTTGCTCCCATCTGGGGTCCCCCACGTCCCCAGTAGCTGATTTGGCCTAAACCACGACAGATTAATTGGTGCCCGATGTGGGGCATGAGCATGGCTCGACCAGAGCTGTGATAGATTGCCTGGATAGTTTTATTTCCATCTTTAGTTTACTTTACCAATTACATCCAAATTTATCTTCTACATTACCAAAAAATTATTGCTCCCTGCTGACATCTATAAATTCATAACCAAGATGCCTACATGTCATCCTTTTCCAGGTACCTTATTACTGTAAATTACATTTCCAACTTCTTATTTAAACATTCATCTACAACACATCAGGTTTTTGGTCTAGTTATCTGACCTTTATGTATTTCTTTAACCTCTAATAAAGCTTCTTCATGATCTTTCTTATGATTTTTGAGACAGAACTTCACCTAGTTATCAGTTCTTTTCTTTACAGCTCACATGTTACCAGATTCCAAAAATTAGCTTACATATAATGATTGAAATAATCATTTCCCTTCTAAGGAGAATTTTGCATACAACATCACAGGAGTGTTGTCTTGTAAAAGCCACTTTCCTCATTTTTTTCCTATTTGAAACACTGTCCCATCCTTACTCAAATTCTTCCTCATATTTGAGGCTCATAGAAAATGCTTGCGCCATAAAAGCTGTATTTTGAATATTCCAGAACATCATAAGAATGATGCACAGAGAGAAATCCAAATCTCCCTGCTCCCTAAATCTTTGACAGGGTTTGTATCCAATGGGATTCCCACAGCAGCTCTTTTAGCAGCTTGATTTTTCCTTGAAGAGCCATGTTACTCCTGATATATGTTACTCAGCAGACAGGAAATAATACAGCAAGATATTTGAAGTTATACTACAGTTACACAAACACTTTCTGGTTTGCTTTCAAACTAGACCGGTATTAGAGGATATTCCATTTAAAACATTTAAAATGCTTAAAGTCCCAGCATGGCCCTTGGTAGGCAAGTATCTACTGCTCAAAAGTCATAGCCCATTTTTGTAATATTTTGTCAATCTCAGTAGAAAAGCTCCATGTCAAATGAAAATCTTCCATGACTTTAGGTTTGACTTTTCAAATCAAGGTTAAAGGCTCTTGCTGAATATTGGAAGGAAACTGTGTTGTTGCTCTTGCTATTCTGGAGAACACAACAGGTCAGGTCTCAAAGCCACCAGTAGCATTACCTCTCACAAGCTTTAAATATCTTTAGAAGATGTTAAAGACCATTAGAAATAATCTGCAGCTGTTACACTGTAATGAGATACTGTGATATTTATCACAATGTTTGTTGAAATTCTTTTACTGATTAATTTTTTCTAAACCAGAGCAGGACAATACTTTAAATTGCAGCCGCTGAGTTTCACAGGTGATGCTGGGGACAGGTATGTGATACTTGGCAGCACTGGTTTATATAGGTTCATGCAAATGTTACATTTGGATTTTAATTCCCAATAGATTTATCTTCTGCTCTGCTGCATTTTTAGTTTTTCTTCAGAACAAAACTCTAAATCTCAGCTGAAACATCTGAATTTTACCATTTTCCAGTCAAAATATTAGCTCTAGTACGATTTTGATATTAAACTAGACATTTATATTTGGGAAACTTAAATGTCTCTTCTATAACATAATTTCAGCTTCTTGTATGTGAGGAAACTAAAATCAAACAAGTTTGGTTTTGGTTTTGGTCCCTTCTGCTGTAAATGTTTGAATAGCTCTCATTGCAAGTTTGCTGTGAACGACAAAAGTTAATTTCATTTAGGGGAAAGGATCATTTCCATTACTGATTATGATATATGAAAGGTGACATATATGTTTAAATCCTGATACATAATGGACAACAGAGCCTACTTATTTAAGTAGAAAATATAGCCTACGTGTAGGAATTAAATATATAGTTACACTTATTAGAACTAGCTGAAAAAAAAAAGACATAGCATTCTGTGGGTAAAAAAACCCACCCACAGTTCTGTTAAAATAGACTATTTTTTAGGAGTAGTCTTCTGTTCAGTGATTTTTTTCACAAGGGCATGTCTAAGCATATTTTTTTGACTTCTTATTTCAGTAAAGTCAAAGCTGTGGTATAGACCTGTGGGGTTGACTGAATAGGTGAAAGGCTTGCCGTATGTTTACACTGCAGTCCTAACAGTATATGCATGTAACATTAAAGATTACATTCAATACTTTATGGCATTTGCATTGATCAAAGGAATATGTATTGGTAGGCATTAACATTTTTTATAACACTCTTTTCATGGGAACTTCCAAAGTCTGCAGTATTTATTTGAGACTGGAAAGAAAAGAAAAATTGAGATAACATTTCCCATAAAATTAAATCTATTCTCTTCCTATTTTCAATAATATTGTCGATGAAATTTTCACTAGAAATTAAACCTGACTTTTCATTCAGTAATTAATATCTAGTCGCATTGCCTTAAGATTCAGATCACATACTCTAATTGAAGCCAGTTATTTCTCCAACTGCAAGATCTAGGAATATTTTTCTTTTTATTATATTTATCTTTTATAATAATTGATATCCTGGATGCTTAAGATAAGGCCATATCTTTCACTACTGTGATTAGTGTATCTGCAAATACACTGGGAAAAACCTGCTTCATTATACCTATAGCATTTGGTGAACTGCTTTACTGTATAGGTGAGAGTTGAATTTTTCAGTCTGTTGTAATTAGACTTTTTAAATATGGGAAATCCTCACTAATGTCCTGGAGAAATGACCCAAAACATTTTTTGTTGTTTTTGTTCTACCTCCAAAACTTCCCCGAAAAAAACGCCTTGACATACCCTCTTTGATGATCCACTGAACATCCATTCAGTGAAGTGTTGAGTGACTGATCTTTTTCTAGACAGGGCACTGAACGTGCATGATAAAGAGAAGTTGTATTTCCTCCTTCTCAACACCTATTGTCACTTTTCCTCCTTGTATGTCCACTTACATTGTACTCATAGAGCTAATTTTCACAAATTCCGGGCAAGAGCACTGGATCGATAAATCCACACAAAATAGCAGTATATTCTGCTGTTTAAGTACAGCAGCAAAGACGACAAATTCATTCTAGCAGGTTTTTCAGACAACATGATTGACTTCAGCTGACTCTTCCCTTAATGCATTTTTTCAAAGCTACAGGAAGGAGATTTGAGTACATACAGCAAGTTCACAAAGAGCATCTTTCAAGCTGCTTTTAAAGAAAAGAGTATTTTTAACACGAGCACCTAAAAAAGTTGTTCCTTTTAAAAATGAGAATTCTCTGTAGCTTCCATTAAGCCAGCTTAACAAAGAGGATAATACCATGACTGAAATATTTATACTTCATCACGGTCCCTTTGAATAATAATAAAACAAGGAAAAAAGTATCACTAGTTTATTCATCTTTCCTGATGATGCAGAAAGAAGTACCTAAACAATGAATAGTAATGCAGAAGCTCAGACTGTAAAATCAATATGTCAGCTCAGTAGACCTGAGCTTCTTTCTAATGCTGCTGTTCCAACAGCAGAGCTTACCTTCTGAATTATATATGTATTGACCTAATTACATAAATATTGACTTTGTTTTATATGAAGCCTTTTTCAGTCTCAGTGTAATTACAATGTCAATATTTGTTGCATGTAATAATACTGAATTTAGACTTGTTAATTTTGACTGATAGTGGCATGCTACAAGTTATTACAGGGGCTAAGATAGTCTACAAGTATTTGTAGCAAATACAACCAGCTGACAATGCTACCAAATCTGAATGTGTCTCCAAGACCTTCTGTTTCCAATTGTTTAACCAGGCAGAGGAAATATAATGGGTGATTACATCCTTGTTCCATACAGAGCACTGTGTTGAGATGGAGAAATATTTACCCTGGTCCCAAGAAGTACAAATATTCAGCCAGGAACTTGGTAAAAGAGTTCCTGTTTAAAGTTAGCTTTACAATTTTGCCTTATAATGTTGTAAAATCTGTTTAAATTGTGCCAAAATTGAGGGGGTTTACAGCAACAAGTATACTTTGCTGCATACCTTCCATCAGGTATCGGTTATTTCGGAATAATATTGGGACACAGACACAAGCAATTTCACATTAAATTATTTCCCTATTCCTTCAAATCCAAGAAAGATGTGAGCAGTGGACTTTTAGGTACTGCTGGGACTTCCAAAACCGTTCACTTCAGTCTGCAAATGTTTGTTGAGATATATTTTTACAAGAACAACTTTGTTCAGAGCTGGCAGACCTCTGAACTACTTTCAATGATGAATAGCCATACAGTATAGTATGTTTCTAGATGCAATTATAAAGGATTTTGAATTTGGCAGTAACATGAGAATTATAAAACAAACTGTGACAGTCTGTGTGCTGAGGATATTTAAATTTGTTCTAGCTATAACGTTGCCAGTAGTGACAAGGCATGCATGATACTATATTTTCTTATTTGTCTCAGCAGGGATGCCAGACAAGACGAACCTCAGTGACGTAAAGCAAATCCATCAAACCAACGATGGCAGCACTTTAGACACAACTGGAGCAGGATGTAAAACAGTGGCTGATTATATGACATTTATGCTGATTAGTTTGGTAACACTATTTCTCAGTCTTTGGTAACTGTTTAGCTCTGGCTTGATATATGTGTGTCATTGTCATCTGTTTATCCTTACTCACAAGCCTGGAATAAGGGATCTGGTGGATATAGCTATATTTATGGTAGCTTGTGCAATATCAGCCTTTCTGATCTTAGGCCTGAATATTAGCAAAGTTGTTTCCGTAATATTTTTCCTGTGGGTTTTATTTAACATCTGTAAAGTCATGCAAAATCATGTTTCCTTTTATAATATTTCATGTTTAAAATAAGTTGACTAGATATCACAGAATCACCAAGTCCTGGAAGGGGCCCCTGGAGATCATCTACACCAACCCTGTGCAGAGCAGAGTCAACCAGAGCAAGCTACCCAAGGCCAAGTCCAGTCGTTATTTGAGTATCTCCAACAATGGAGACTCTACAGACTCTTTGGGCAGTGTGTTCCAGTGCTTGAATACGCATAACAAAAAAAGTTTTTTCTTACATTTAAATGTTATCTAATGTATTTCAGTTTGTGCCCATTGCCTATTGTCCTGTCACTGGGCACCACTGAGAAGAGTTTGGTTCCATCTTCTTTACTCCCCTTGTCAGGCATTTATACACATTGATAATATCCCCCTGTGTCTTCTCCAGGCTGAACAGTCTCTGCTCTCTCAGCCTCCCTTATGTATGTATCCCTTAAAAATCTTCATGACCGTTTGCAGGACTCTACCAGTACGTCCCTGTCACTCTTGTCCTTGGGAGCCCAGTGGTGTCCCCAGTGATGAGCAGAGGGGGAGGATCACCTCCTTCAACCTGCTGGCAATGTTTTTCCTAATTCAGCCCAAGAAGCTGTTTGTTGTCTTTGCTGCCAGGGCACATTGTTGGCTTATGTTCAACTTGGTGTCCATCAGCATCTCCCAGGTCCTTCTCTGCAAAACTGCTTTCCAGCTAGTTGGCACCAGCATGCGCTGGTGCATGGGGTTATTCCTCCCCAGATGCAGGACTTGGCATTTCCCTTTCTTGAATTTCATGAGGTTCTTATCAAGCCATTTCTTTAGCCTGTCAGGGTCCCTCGGAATGGCAGAAAAACTATCTCTCATTTTTGTATCCTCTGTGAGAACTTGCTGAGAGTGCACTCTGTTGCATTCCAGGTCATTAATAAAGAAGTCAAATAGTATCAAGCCCTGGGGTAAACCAAGAGTGACTGGTCTCCATGTGGACCTTGGGCTGCTGTTCACAACCCTACATATAATTGGTATCAATAGATGAATGAGTTGCTCAGCACTTTATGAGTTTTGTATTTAAAGTCCTGCCTTCTGGGTTGCTATCCCTTTAAAACAGAAAATATTGAATTTGCCCTGCTTTCCTTCTCCAAAAAGGGAAAAAAAGTTACAGTGTAAACTCAGTTAATTTTAGTAGGAATTAATTTTCATAGTTCAGAAAAAATACATATTAAATACTGTGCACGTATACGCAGATACATGTAACTGCATTTTATCTAGAGATAACAGCAAGGTTAGGATTCAATGTTGGATTAAGGTCTCAATCTACATGTCTACATACAAATATTTACATATGTGCTATTTATCTATTACATATATGTTATATATCTAAGCTGTCACTGCAGTCAGTGGAAATACGGGGTAATATTCAGTTGCTAAAATACCAGCAATGAGTGCCAGTTGAGATGCTGTAAGAAAACCCACTTGCTGTCCACCTACTGCTCTGAAGGGGCTCAGGTCTTTCTGTGGGCAAGTGACCTGAGCCCTTTGTCAACACAGTTAGTGAAGCCTGGTGAGTTATTCAGCTCATATGAAGACAAACACCTAAGAAGGCAACTCAGTTGCCCAAAAGTAAGTGTCTGGTGCCACGTAAGATTTCTTGGAGTATCCAAGACATCCTTATGGGACTGGGATATACGATGCAGGACTTACGGGAAATTCCACAGGCTTCCTTAAATGGGAGCCATCCAGAGTGGCAGCTGGTAGCTAAGTAGGATATTCTTGTGTATCTCAAATAGATCTAGATATGCATATGTGGGCCTTTGAATCATACACCGGGTCTCCATCAGTAATATTGGGAGCTGAGATACCTAGTTGAAGTGGTGACACATGAATGCAAATCTGAATCACAACATGAATCCCAGATCAAGTTCTTGTGCTTTATATGATGACGTAAGCTAAAGTGTTCCACAGTGCTAATGGTACATAATATACTAGTGTTATAAGATTTTATTATCCTGCCATGACTAATTCCCATGTCATTTTAACCAGAAAGTATTTAAGAATATTTTGGTTTTATTTGTCCTTTACAGTCCTTTACAAAAGAAAAAAAAATGGTACGGTATTGTATGCATTTATACTGTACCTAGAACTCTTCCTAGACTGTAAAAAAAATGAATTTTATATGAGACTAATATAAAGAAACATATGTAAATATTTGTATTCCCAAATGCATGCATCAGTCATTAGTGCACACAGTATAATACAGAGGTAAACAGATATAAAATTTAAAACAGCAAGTGAACATTCCTAAGAGCAATTCCATGCCTAGATAAACATCATTAGTAGGCATCTGTGCAAGTGTGCACATTTTACTTGACCTCTCTTTTCTTTTGCAGGTTTTATAAACCAGTCCTTCAAATTCACTTGCCTTGTCTCAGCATACACTGAAATTATGGCATCAGTAATCTAGGGAAAGAAAATCTGATCTAGTTATTTTCCATTTTCATATCAGCTCAAGCCAGTAATTAATCAAGTCCAGCAATGGTTTTTTTGAAAAATTACCAGTACGAGTCACTTCAAGAAACACAGAATATCGTTTTGAATAAGAAATTCAGAAATGGAGGAAAAAAATCTACCAATACCCATTACCTAGAATTTGATTTATATCCTAAAGCACTTTGTTTTCATTCCTCACTTTTGTGTGTAGTTCAAGACCTTACTGATGGCACCAGGTAGTCAAGGAGATAACAGTTTATTCTATAGCACCTTGGAAACAAAAGCCCCATTTTCAAATAAAAATAGTAATTATGTCCTAAGGCCTCTTCAGATATGTGTTAATTAGTCTGTTATTCCTCAGATTTTCATGGCCTGTTCCCCTTGTTTTCTGCATTCCACCTATGCAAAATAATTTCTAAGATTTTTTCTGAAGTGGAAAATTAGGTCTTTTCCTCTCAGACACATATGAACAATCCAGGTTTTGGGGCTGCTCCCACAGACAATATGAATACAATAGCAGCGGGCCTGGAGTTCCATCACTTGCCCCTCAGCCACAAGACCTCATTCACCCTGCTGCCCCATCTATCTCTAGGCACCACCACACACTCCACATCGTTGCCCAGACTCATATGTCTGCCATGTTACATCATGGTTCCTTCATCATACCTAATGTACTATAAAGAAATATTCTTGTTTCTTAAAGAACTATAAAAAAAATCATTAAAATGTCTCAGAGCAAGGAGAGGACACTTGCCTCAGAGGAAGCCAAGGCTGTTTTGCAATTTGTCTCAAGATTACTTTGCAAGGGAGGTACCCTTGCAAGACACTGTGGGAACACGGCAGGATGTTGAAGTGTAGTTCCAAGTTTGGCAACTGGAAAAAAGACCCCTGAAAGCCAGCAATGAAATGAGGAATAGCACTGTAAATGCAGAGTAAGTTAGAGAAGCCAGAAGGAGAAAAAGAAAAAATAACTTAAACTGGAGATCATAACAATACAGTGGAAAAACGTCGGTATCCACATAAAATGGTGGACCGTGCGCAGTAGGTATGTGAGCCCCTCTGGGTCGATTGCCTTGGGATGCAGAGGTTTTCCCAACAGCAGGTCCTACAGGCAGCACAGTGCTGAGCTCCCCAGATGACCTGAGAAATGGCACCTGGCTCAAGGTTGCTCTGAGTACTTTCATTTGTTTTTACTTAGACATTTTTAAGTCTAAAACTTCTCCGTATCTCACAAAACCTTTGTTGAATGAAGCTTTTTTTTTGTTTTGCTTTCTTTTAAATAAGCTTTTTATGAATTATAGCTGATATGGTTTAAAGTAAGGATATTTTACTCAACATGTACCATTTTTCAGGCAGACACTCATTTAAATGCTCTTTATACTAAAATCACAATGGATATCATTATTAAAGTTGTGTAACTGGTCTCAGTACGATTTAAAAAAAAGCAGCAAACATAAGGTGAGAGGGATTTGTAGAGAATAATTTATTAGAGGACAGTGTAGTTACTTGTAAAACAAAACTTTAGAAAAAGAATAATTCTAAAAATACAACATTTCAAAAATCCATTATATTTTTATTTGGTAAGATCAAGCTGTTCTTCCTGAATGTCCATTTTTGTATTTTCTTTTTAAAGCCTGTATGTTTAAATGTACCTTGTATCTCATAGGAAAAAAGTACTGAACTACTTTTTCTCATAACTAATGTTCAAGCACTTCAAATAAATATTTTAAGTTGACAACTTTCCTGAGTGTAGCTGGTGAAAGAGAACAAAAAGCATTTCTTTCCTTCGGAGGGAAACATCACTGTTCCTTTCATGACTAATAAAAGACGAAGCATAACTGTAGCCATGTAACAGGTTATCTTTGTCTTTCTCTCTTTCTATAGATAGGTGGATACACATATACATAATTTATTTCTCTATACCTGTACCTTTATATGTTTACTAAAATAATGTTTGTTCAGATTATAACAGGATTTAAATTAACCCATCAAAGATTTCAGATTAACCTTAATATTTCCATAACATCTTCTCAGCAGCGTGAAATAATATAAGGGGTTGAAGCTATCACTGCTTAGGGCTTTTTTTAAGTTCAGTTCTACTCTGAAATACTTGTGTAAACATGAATCTTATTCAGAAAATAATGCCTTTTTCTATGTGCTCTGATTTACAACTGATTATAATAGGAATAAAAAAAAAGTTTTTTCTAACTACGTTAACCTAAAAAGCTAATGTAGTTCTCATAAAATGCATACTGTACTCTTGCAAATCTCAGCAACTTATTAATAAAGTTCTAACTCCTAATTCTTTCTTTCTGGTAATGCATGAACAAAAAATCTGGCTTGACAGATTTTGCCAGACAAAATTTGCACGTCTGGCAGCTGGAAACTTTATCTTTCACTTTATTTTGGAACTTGTAAATGCGAAACGCTAGAGAGAATATACCTGGTACCCCATGAAGCGCTCTTACCAGTTCACATTGAAGAGGAATAACATGCTGAGCTTGTGTGGATGGGAGGATTCAGTCGATGCATCTCATCACCCCTTACTCCTGCTGTGTGTTCCTAATTTAGGTGTCACAACTATGTCTCTCCAGGTTTGTCAGGCAATCTAAATCAATTGTTAGTCTCTTGAATTTAAGTCACATGGAGTTTTTCTCAGTGGCAGTTTCTGATTCTCCTGCTTCTCTCAGTGTCACTGTCTCTCTCATTTGTGCTGGTACAAGAGTTTACAGGACCATGCAGTGAAACTTGTCAGGGTATTTCTGACTCAAAGGATCTCCTTGATCCAGTTCACCTTGCATCACAGACGATGGCACTGGTACAATGGACAGGGTGGCCACAGTGTTCATGGCAGTTTAGTCATACATTTATAGCAAGTGGACACAACGTTAGGTACAACAAAACATTTTAATAGCATAAACACATCATGCAAGAAATTGTTTTCACAGTTACACTTTGTGCAAGGATTCATATTTCAGTATCTAAAGCAGGATTTGGCCATTAAAGGAATCATGGCAAATTCTGATTTTATTCATACACATGCCCCACATGAAAGACTACAACAGACCTCTTTTGCTGATGGGCAAAAGCATACCACCTAATACATACATCAACATACCTTACCCTGAGCCATTCCCTTTTCTTTGTCCCCTGTAGCTGTGTCTGTAGGGGATTGGTATTGTACAGCAGGAGAATGTGCTTTCCTGTTTACTTGTAGTTTATTTATATGTACAGCTAACACCTTTGTGCCGGCTGTTAAAAATATTTTTCATGTCTGTTCACATTCCTGTTTTTTGGCAAACAGAGGTGTTTGTGAACTCCTTGTCTTTCACCTTTTTATTTTTAAAAAGATCAGAGGTTTATCAAGTAAAACAAAATATGGGATACCGGGCTTTCAAAAAGGTAAAAAGCAACATGATCCTTAAGAATAAATGTTGCTTGCCATGTGTATCTTTAGTAAGCAATAAAAAATCCTGTATTTGTAATTTCAGAGCATTGGTAGGCTGGTAATTAGTGCATGGGCCAGGTTCTTTTAAACATTTGTGATACTATGGAATTCAATAGATACAGCTGCAAGCATAGCTTGGCTTTGTATTATCTACGTGCAAAACTGAACAGATTCATTTAATACAGTAAGACTGTTTTTAGAAAGTCATCACAACATTACAGATAATAGCAATTTGTATTTCTCTGCTCTATACTGGTTATATGTATACCATGACAAATAAAATTTTAATTTAACAAATATAAATTTATATTGTGAGCTATTACCTATATGAATCTAAGGAAAAAGTCATGTCTTTTCCTATGAAATATGTAACTTGATGTTAAAATTTTTAGCATTTTAGAAATCTAAGCAGCAAGGGTAAGAGGAAACTACTTGTGCTCAAATATGTAAGTAGACTTGCACACTAATATATGGTTAAATGTGTATTTTGAAATACTGTCTTAATTTCTTTGATTTCAATCTTTTATCCAGAAAATCCTGTTTCTCTATGACACTTTAGAAAACTGCTAAGACCAGGGACAGCTGTTGACAATGAAATTTCTATGGGAAATGTTGAGGTATACTCTTGACAGGCAAAAAGGTTTCTAAACTATATCACATTAGTTATGCTGTTCTATGAATAAAAAACACAAAAGATGAGCTTTATGGAAGACTGTAACTATCCATACAATTTCAAATCCTAGGAAACACTGCAAACCCACTGATTAAAATAAACAACATAAAGGAAAATTGCTTTAGACCCATCTGTTTCTTTAGGCAAAGAGGAAAACTAGTCTAAACTCATGCATCTAGAACTTAAACTCTCACTGACTGACACTTTTCTGCACTCTGGACTAGTCCATTTGCTGAAACACAGGTGCCTAGTTTTACACTTCAGGTTTTGTTTATGGACAAAGAGGAAATGCACCATACATATAAAGCCAATTGTTTAGGTTGGAAAAGACCTTTAAGATCATCAAGACCAACCGCTAACCTAGCAATGCCAACTCCACCACTAAGCCATGTCCCTAAGTGCCACATCTACATGTGTTTTAAATACCTCCAGGGATGGTGACTCAACCATTTCCCTGGGCAGCCTGTTCCAATGCTTGACAACCTTTTCAGTGAAGACATTTTTCCTAATATCCAATCTAAACTACCCCTGGTGCAACTTGAGACCATTTCGTCTTGTCCTATTGCTTATTACTTGGGAGAAGAGATCAACACTCACCTCACTACAACCTCCTTTTAGGTAGTTGTAGAGAGCAATAAGATCTCCCCGCAGCCTCCTGTTCTCCAGCTTAAACAACCCCAGTTCCCTCAGCTGCTTCTCGTAAGACTTGTGTTCTAGATCCCTCACCATCTTTGTTGCCCTTCTCTGGACATGGTCCAGCACCTCAATGTCTTTCTTGTGGTGAGGGGCCCAAAACTGAACACAATATTCGAGGTGGGGCCTCACCAGTGCCAAGTACAGGGGGACAATCACTTCCCTAGTCCTGCTGGCCACACTATTTCTCATACAGGCCAGGGTGCCATTGGCCTTCTTGACCACCTGGACACACTGACAGCTCATTTTCAGCCAGCATTTTCTATCTCTTTTTCACAGTTTTATGCTCAGCCTTCTGCTCTTTGTCTTGGTCTTAAAACTGGTAGTTTCAGACTGCAGAAGAGGGATTATATTGGATCATCAGGGGTCCTTCACAGAGAGGAATATAATGTTGATGGTTTATTCTTTTTCACCCCAGGATTCGCATTATGTCATTTTTATACATTTGCTTACATACTTTTATACCTTTACCCTTCCTTCATTCATTTGTTGCTCCAAATTACATCTGAATTTACTAGATATAGAGTCATTTACATACGTTAGATACTATCTCTTCGTTCTCTTTGTTACCCTTAAAACCAGTTTTGTCCAGCTCCAGACCTGCATTTCTTTAACTGACCACGGGTCAGCTGTTTAGAGCCATGGGGTCTCCAGTACCAGCCACGGGGTCCCCAGTACCAACCTTGTTTCCTGTCCTTTACCATCCCATGCCTGTGTTCCCCTACATCACACCCTGTATCTGCACTTCTCAAGGCCTCTGCTGTTGCATTAATCCTGTGTTTCTCTACATTACTTTGTTGTGTTAAGGTCATAAATTTCTCAATGCAGAGATTAGATCAAGGATATCTAATATTTAATATGTGAAGTTATGAGAGATAAATCTCACTTTTAACATAGGATTCAATCCAGATAATTCCTTCCAGCTTTTCCTTCTAGAAGAAAAACACCTTTTAAAGTTTTACCTCTCTTCATTAGCTGCACAGGGAATTTGGATAGTTACTGGTCTTCTATACCACCTGATATTCAGGCACTGACTGGATCTACCATCTAGTATTCTACTTCCTGCCGACTGGAAAAGGGGAAACATAACCCCTATTTTCAGAAAGGGAAACAAGGAAGACCCGGGGAACTACAGGCCAGTCAGTCTCACCTCTGTGCCTGGCAAGATCATGGAGCAGATCCTCCTGGAAACTCTGCTGAGGCAAATAGAAAACAAGGAGGTGATTGGCGAGAGCCAACATGGCTTCACCAAGGGCAAGTCATGCCTGACAAATTTGGTGGCCTTCCACGAAGGGATTACAGCGGCAGTGGACAAGGGAAGATCTACTGATGTAATCTACCTGGACTTGTGCAAAGCATTTGACACTGTCCCACACGATATCCTGGTCTCTAAATTGGAGAGACATGGATTCGATAAATGGACCACTCGGTGGATAAAGAACTGGCTGGACGGTCGCACTCAAAGAGTTGCGGTCAACGGCTCGGTGTCCAAGTGGAGAGCAGTGACAAGTGGAGTTCCTCAGGGGTCGATACTGGGGCCTGTACTATTCAACATCTTTGTTAGCGACATGGACAGTGGGGTAGAGTGCACCCTCAGCAAGTTTGCTGATGATACCAAGCTGTTTGGCGAGGCAGACATGCTGGAGGGGAGGGATGCCATCCAGAGGGACCTGGACAGGCTGGAGAAGTGGGCCCAAGCCAACCTCATGCAGTTCAACAAGGCCAAGTGCAAGGTCCTACATCTGGGTCGGGGCAATCCCAAGCACAAATACAGGCTCGGCAGGGAATGGCTAAAGAGCAGCCCTGTGGAGAAGGACCTGGGGGTGATGATTGATGAGAAGCTCGGCATGAGCCAGCAATGTGCGATCGCAGCCCAGAAGGCCAACCATACCCTGGGCTGCATCAAAAGAAGTGTGGCCAGCAGGTCAAGGGAGGTGATTCCGCCCCTCTGCTCCGCTCTCGTGAGACCCCACCTGGAGTACTGCATCCAGCTCTGGAGTCCCCAACATAAGACGGACATGGACCTGCTGGAAAGTGTCCAGAGGAGAGCCACAAGGATGATCAGAGGGCTGGAGCACCTCTCCTATGAGGAGAGGCTGAGACAGTTGGGGCTGTTCAGCCTGGAGAAGAGAAGGCTCCGGGGACATCTTATTGTGGCTTTCCAGTACCTAAAGGGTGCCTACAGGAGAGCTGGGGAAGGACTTTTTACTAGGGCATGTAGTGATAGGACGAGGGGGGATGGCTTTAAGCTGGAAGAGGGCAGGTTTAGACTAAACATTAGGAAGAAGTTTTTCACTTTAAGGGTAGTAAGGCACTGGAACAAGTTGCCCAGAGAGGTTGTTGAAGCCCTGTCCCTGTGATAGAGAGAACTAACACTTAAGGGCTAATAGCAGGAGGAAACATGCTTGACGCAAAACATATATCTATAACCTTGTAGCCATTGCGTTGCTTAACCCATATCTATAATTATAACCTTGGCCATCGTGTAAGACGTTTAATCAGGAACTCGCAGAGGGGAGTTGCAGAGAAGAACAGAATAGTCATGGCCGGCCTTGCTAAAGAAACTGGCTGGATCTGACCTTGTGGTTGTGGAGTCTGATAAAAGAGTCACTGAGCCTACGCAGGAATAGAGAGTCACTTGTGGTGATGAAGAAGAGTGGGTTTGCCTTCATCCTCTTGACCCTCAACAACCACCACCAGAAGAAACTGCGCATGCTCAGTGGGGAGGAGATCATGGAAATGGTTCATTTGCATATGAAGCGGGATAGATACTTAATATGTATAGGCGTATTGAGAAAAATTATGAATATGTAACACTTTGCTGCATAAATATGATACGAGCTGCCATGTTAGGTGTGCACGAATTTGGTGGGATGACCCCCCGTGCTGCCCAGCGCTGAATAAAACATACCTACTTTACAACCCTCTCGGTTGTGGAGTCTGATTTCCGCACGTCACCTGGAGGTGTTCAAGGCCAGGCTGGACGTGGCCTTGGGCAACGTGGTCTAGTGGGAGGTGTCCCTGCCTGTGGCAGGGGGGTTGGAACTCGATGGTCTTCAAGGTCCCTTCCAACTTAAACCATTCTATGATTCTATGATTCTATGATTCTACAGTAGCACACAAGGGGCACGATGTGAAGGGACTCCATCATCTTTGAAAGGTCCTGGAGAACAGGGGAGGTGCCTGAGGACTGGAGGAAAGCCAAGGTCACTCCAGTCTTTAAAAAGGGCAAGAAGGATGACCCGGGAAACTACAGGCCGGTCAGCCTCACCTCCATCCCTGGAAAGATGATGGAACATCTTGTTCTGGGCGTCATCTCCAAGCATCTGGAGGAAAAGAAGGTTATCAGAAGTAGTCAACATGGATTCACCAAGGGGAAGTCATGTCTGACTAATCTGATAGCCTTCTATGATGGCGTGACTGGATGGGTGGATGAAGGGAGGGCAGTGGATGTTGTCTACCTTGACTTCAGCAAGGCTTTCGACAGTCTCCCACATCATCCTCACAGGCAAGCTTAGGAAGTATGGGTTAGATGAATGGACAGTGGGGTGGATTGAACAGTGGCTGAATGATAGAGCTCAGAGGGCTGTGGTCAGCGGTGCAGAGTCTAGTTGGAGGCCAGTAACAAGTGGTGTCCCTCAGGGGTCAGTACTGGGTCCAGTCCTGTTCAATATATTCATCAATGACCTGGATGAAGGGATAGAGTGTACCATCAGCAAGTTTGCTGATGACACAAAACTGGGAGGGGTGGCTGACATGCTGGAAGGTTGTGCTGCCATACAGCGTGACCTGGACAGGCTGGAGAGTTGGGCAGAAAAAAACCTGATGAGGTTCAATAAAGGCAAGTGTAGGGTACTGCATCTGGGGAGGAATAACCCCATGCATCAGTACAGGTTGGGGGCTGACCTCCTGGAGAGCAGCTGCGTGGAAAGGGACCTGGGAGTCCTGGTGGACAACAGGATGACCATGAGGCAGCAATGTGCCCTGGTGGCCAAGAAGGCCAATGGCATCCTGGGGTGCCTCAAGAAGAGTGTAGCCAGCAGGTCGAGGGAGGTCATCCTCCCCCTCTACTCTGCCCTGGTGAGGCCGCATCTGGAGTATTGTGTCCAGTTCTGGGCTCCCCAGTTCAGGAGGGACAGGGAACTGCTGGAGAGGGTCCAGCAAAGGGCTACAAAGATGATTAGGGGACAGGAGCATCTTTCTTATGAGGAAAGGCTGAGGGACTTGGGTCTTTTTAGTCTAGAAAAAAGAAGACTGAGGAGGGATCTTATCAATACTTATAAATACTTAAGGGGAGGGTGCCAGGTAGATAAGAATAGCCTTTTTTCAGTTGTGCCCAGTGATAGGACTAGAGGTAATGGGCACAAACTGGAGCACAGGAAGTTCCATCTTAACATGAGGAGGAACTTCTTTACTCTGAGGGTGGTGGAGCACTGGAACAGGCTGCCCAGAGAGGTTGTGGAGTCTCCCACACTGGACACATTCAAAACCCACCTGGATGCCATCCTGTGCAATGTGCTGTAGGTGTCCCTGCTGTGGCAGGGGGGTTGGACTTAGATGATCTCCAGAGGTCCCTTCCAACCCTGACAATACTGTGATACTGTGATACTAAAACTATGTAACCAGTAACCTTGAAGCTGGGTAAAAAGAGTTATGGGATTGTTGATTTCTTTTTAATTTGTGAGGGAGAGACACCACTTTTGGTGAATAAAGCCTGTATGTCAGTTAATCCTTTCTAAAAGAACGGAACATGCACAGTATTGAGGACTGAGCGGCACTGGAAGAGACAAGCAGAGAAGTTGTTATGGAAGCAATCAGAGGTGAAGGCAGCACAGGCCTGGCTAGCCAAACATGGCCTTGGTGAGCCCAGGGCCAGAGGGGAACTGAGTTAGTTAGGTGGAAAGACTGCTACAGAATTTACTTACTGACAATATCTCACATCTAGTGAACAATTAATACTGATCGTTCTGGCAAAAGAGGGTATGAGCTGTTCAGTTTGTTACCACCCACGAGACTTCTGCTCAGTGTCAAGATAAGCACTGTAGAAGCTGAGAATGGTAGGACAGCCCTGTAGACCACCTCTTTCAGTGGCAGCAATTGGACCCCTTTGCTTCATGGATGGGCTTTGCTAAGATGAACAGTTGGAGCACCAGGCAGGTCAATAAACTGTGAATAAGACAGAAATGGATTGAGAGACTAGTGGCTGCCTTCCTTATCCACCATGTATGACTTTGCAAGTGTACTTTGAAAAACAGTAACTTTGTCTTTCAAAGATTTCTGAGGGTTACCAAACTGATAGGTTATTTACTCTTCGCTTCTACCTTGACCTTGTTAAAGTCCTACTTAAGTAAACTCTTTTATGTAACTTATTGCTCTCTAGCAGGCAAACGTTCACTGGGCACACAGACAGTGTAAATGAGTTTACCATTCTCCTAGGTGGGTTTCTAGTCACACTTGCCTATGAGTTTAAGGATGAGTACTATAAATTGGATATGGACCTTTTTGCTTGGAATCTGTTTCTGTCAGGATTAATATTGCTATAAACAACATGAGCGCTAAAAAAATTTCCTCCTATTTCACCACTAAATTTCATTCTCACCCCAGTTTCCTAAGCATCCTCCTCAGCTAGTTTTGCATTTTGACGACTACCTTCTCATCTTTTGCTCATGAAACCTCATATATGACAGCTTTTGGTGTACAAATCACAGTTCAGTACTCACACAAATGTTTTCTGATGTGTTTTTATTAGACATCTTTTTCTCCTTCCAGGAATGATGGACGCCACACATACAGAGATAAAACACGTCTAATCCCAGGGATTTTTTGCATTAAGAATGAACCTTTTCAGACACCACATGCATGACAGCAGGAGGTAAAAAAGCTAACAAACCTATCAATAAAGAGCAAGAGAAAGAATTCCAGATTATTTTATACTCTTTTCACTCCAGATTTTAAAATTAAGACAAAGATAAGAAAAGTCTGGAAAATAAACATACGGTATTGAGCAAATTGTGGTTTAACTCTAGAAAATCCTTATAATTTTTGAGAAAATTTTAGTGCGACAACAAGGCTTCTCCAATAAAAAAACTGTTCAAGGTATTTGTGACAAAGCTGCAAACCACACAAAAGCCACCTACTTCTATTTTTCTGGAAATTTTCTGGAACTTTAGATCATATTATCTGAGAGTTTATAATCCCGTGAACATACTTGCTAATGTGAACAATGATCATTCCTGTTTCAAATTTAGACAGCGTAATAACAAAGAAAATAGACCATATCAAATTCTGTGGCTTACCAAGGAAATGCATATGAAATTTGCTTGTGCCTACTGAGATTTTATCTTCAGTTTTCTGTTGATTTAATACAAAATCTGGAAGCCAAATTAACTGATTTTCACTCAATAAAATCAAAGTCAGAATAGCAAAAAAAGACCAAAAAAAAAGAAGGAGAACATGACATTAGTCCAATAGTTAGAAATCTGTGATGGAAGTCCTGAGAAATTTCATTCCTGTTCCCTAAGAAGCTTACGCATTTTAAATGTAATTGTTCCCAGATGAACTACTGACACAGTCCAGAGAGGACATGGTAAAATTTCAGACTGCCTGTGAGTAAACCTCACTGTCTCTGAGTTCTGATGGTGGAATGGCTTTTTTGTTACGTGCCTCTAAAAGATGTTGTTGTCTACCTAGAAGGTATTGTGTCTGTTCCTGAGTTGCCACAGACAACCTAGCAATTTGCAGAAACACATTAGGGTCTAAATTGCTGTGGCAAGGACAAACATTCATATCACTGTTGAAAAGACAGTAATCTCCAGGAGAGCAAAGCCAAGACCAGTAATAGTTTCCCTGGACCTAGTGAAAACTCTCTGCTAATGGGAATCAAAATTCTGAATACTGAAACTCTATCCAAGTACCAATTTCAGCAGAAATGAAAAAAGGAAAATTGTGTGCTAACTTACGTAAGTATATATAAACATATATCTATACATAAATAGCTAAGTAATAATATATCAGCTAAGGATCACCAACACTGGGTTTTTTTCGTTTTTTTTTCTTTTTTTTTAACAGATGTGGTTTCTTCTCCTTTAAATCATAAGAGGATTTTGAAAAAGCATCTTTCTATATTAAAAAATAGGCAACATATAACTGACTGAACACTCAGGAAAGAAAGGCAATGTAAACATTCACTTTCACATTTTGATCTCTAAAGAAATAAGCATGCTTCATAGCTATCTCTATCAGGTGTCCATGTACTAGTCTTCAGTGAGAAACATTGGTTACCTGTGCACTAAAACATCTGGTTTCAAAGACCATAATTTGACACTGAAAAAGATCCAATGTCATAAATATCCATTGTTCTTATTTTTCCTGGTTAAACTTAAACCACACTGGGCCAAAGTAGTAATTAACATGCAAAACAATGTTACCCTAAATGTTTTCTAAATCTCTGCATGACTATAAACTCCGTCTAGTTCTCTGACAATACAGATAAAAGCACAGATATATAACCACTCACTAGCACAGATGTAGTTCATGCCAACAGCTGCATAATCATTTTGTTGTCTCTCTCACATTATACCTTATTTCTCCTTTTGCATGATAATTTTATTTAGTATTTTGTATATTTGTCAATTTTTGTATTTTATTTCTAATCTGACTGTTGATTTGCAGAGATCTGTTTCTTTGTAGGTTTGTTCATGGTCTACTGAAGGGGAATCTCAATTTTATTCAGATCTGTAAAGCCTCCCTCAAAAATTTATGCTTAAAAAATTATTAATGTGAGGGAAAACCAGTCAAGACACCAGGTACAGGATATTATTGTTTGTATCCAAAATTCAGTCTTTTGCTTCCAGACATGTACTTCTCATTTGGCATCTGTTGGGACTTTAAACAGACTTCACACCAGAAATTAGAAGAGTGCTCAAAATTCATAAAACTGAATTTCTTCATCAGATTTCCTGATGAGGCAAGTGGCAAAACCAACAAAACACAAAACCCAAACTTCTCACGTTTCAGATAGGTCTGGATATGTTTAGGGAAGTAATTATGTCATTTGTATTGCCTGAGATAGTGGGTAACTGCATTTCATGAATCAAGAGGTCCCTCCAAGTCCTGTGTTCGCAACTGCTTTTCACTCCATGATTCAGCATCCATTTTGCAATTCCCGATTCTCCCACAATGACTGTCACAAGACATTTTGTTACTCATAAGTGCTAAAAACCCCATAATTAGATAGATATCGAACCCCCGAGGGCAGGTCAAGTAAGGCAGAAGAATTCCAATGTGTTGAGACACTCTTTAGTCTCAGAAGGAAAATAACATTTATTCATCCACTGCTAAGTGGCTGGATAGGTTACACTCTCCATACATCCATCATACATATCTTTGTAGGCAGTAATGTTTGGCATCTCCATTTATATACCCTATCTTCTTCATCACAGTCATCTATTCCACTTTCTTTCTACTTTCATTAATTAGAGTGATAAGACACATCTTATCAGAGACCCTGCCATCCAGAAGGACAAATTTACTTCTACTGTGTGCCAGCTTTTTCCAGGGAATTTAGACTAATTGTCTTGGCTGGATAATCCAAGCGACTGATAAGGTGCTTATGAGATGTTTAAGCTTTAGACTGGTTGCACAATTTTAGGCAAATTAGCAGCAACACTGTTTGCTTTATTTGCTAGGGATTTGCTGGACTATACTGAAGAACGCTGCAGTTTTAGGCATGTTGCAATGCATACATTTCATTGGCAGTTTCAGCAAAGAGGTTGAGGTTTGAACAAGCAGAAGCTGAACTGCACCAGACTCTATCACTGACTCTTCCAAAATGGAGCTGAAGACAATGCTTTGACAAGGCAATGTCAGGAAGCCTGCGGTGCTGCTGTGGGTGTTGTTTGTTCAGTGTCTAGATAAAAGATGTTAGATTCTTGCAGTGTCACTCTGACATATTTCAGAAACACAAAAATGGCTTGTAGGGAAGACCCATAAAGCTATCAAATGTGAAGGCAAAATTAAATCTACATTTCATGAAGGTTAGTAATTATCATTTCTCAAACATTGCTAGCTGGTTTAAATAAAATGTTCTTGAGGATTTGTGATCTACAGTGCATTGTATTGAAACAGCTTTACATCAAAGCCTGACACTGGCTTTTCACCAAATTATATCTTTGCTACATGATGTATGTGCATGGAGAGTCTCTCAAATTGTAAGGTTAAAAACAAAACTCTTGCTTGCCCTTTACTTCTCTACCCTTCAGGCTGTATCTCCTCTATCCAAAATGCTTCAGAACAGTGAGTCTCTGAATCAAATTGAATTTGCCAAATTCAAATATCCCATCTAAATATTGCCCTACCCTTTATGACACAGTAAGTACATTGTGAGATCTTATACTCTTTCTTTCATAGCAAGAATCAAACAACTCAAAATAGAAAATTCACAACACAGTGTAAGCAATGGCCAGTTTCTTTTGAGAAGAGCCTCTAGTAGATAAAAATTCCTACAAGGCTCAATATTATTCCCCTCTAAGAGAAAAAACTATCAGAGATTCATTCCTTGATGTCATACAGGTAGATGGTCAAGGTTTAGATGTTGAAAATGCTTGTCTAGGAAATTACTCCAATCAAGCATCTAGGACGCCATACAGAATGTTATAGCAGCTTTTTTTCTACAGATTGAGAATGGTTGTACCAAAAACTTGCAACACCTTGTATAAGGACCTATTAATTTCAGGAAGGAATGAAGTTACCGAAATGTTACATGTGGGATCTGGGATTTTACTTAGCTGATTAAGTCTTTAGATATAAGTGTGTAATACTTGGTGTTTCCTCCCGTGGAAAGATTGAAAAGGTATTATTTGGGCCTCTGAGGTGGAGATCATATTTAATCCTTAACACTGAGTGCATGTAGTCAGTACCCAGGATTTAAACCATACCTCCTGATCTGTTTCATGTTTCATGTCTTAATCAAAATTTTGAAAGTATGCTGAGGATTCTCTCTACCTTTGCATATTAATTTAAATTTATGTTAGAACACGGTGAATGAATGCCCACTTTAGAAAATCAGATTATTCTCCTACTCCCATCTACAATTAAAGCTTTTTCTTAAACAAAAATAATTTTTAAGAAACCTGTATCCACTTCTTCCTTTGAAAATAACTTTACAAATAACTTACAGTAACAGGATCAGTGTAAAAAGTTTCTGGTTTCTAGCCCTATATGCACTAGATCATACTACTCTAAATCTTTCTAGATGTTATTAAATCTGGACTTTCTCCAGTGCACAAGCTGCAGCCCAGCTCACTCAGAACCTTCTGCCTGTTCTATCAGCAGTATGTAGAAATTATCAAAGGCATATGAGTTTCCATGAAAACACCTGAAATATGAATGAGTGAAAATCACAAATAAGAAATGTCAACTTAAATGATAACTTTTTTTCTGTCTTCTCTCCTTTTTCTCAAAGAGGGAGTAATGCCCTAGCTAAAATTGAAGTTAAGATGACTCTTAATTTTGAGCTCCTAAGAAAAAAGAAATCTGTCACCAGCATTGAAGAAATGCCTCATTCTAGGATAATAAGCTCAAAAAAGATGGGGCAGATGGAATTACTAAGAGATTTTAATTCTTCTGGCTAATCTTCTTTGTAAAAAAATGGAAATGGCCACGAAAGAAAGAAAGTCTATGTATCTCCAACTCCATGCAGTAGGAGACTGCTATGAACCACAGCATGTCACATTCACAGGCAAATCCCTAAGGCTATACCAGAAGAGGTAAGCATAGATCTAGGCGTTCTCCTAATGCGTTTTCTCCAGTTGCCAACTCTTAATTTAAAGATGCAATCATAACACAAAAGGAATTCTGTAATAAATGTAAGACATAAAACAGACAGATACCAATATTCTACTGTAATCTTAAGGACTCACCTGGTGCACTTCCACAAGTGCTCACAGTTGTAAGTTCCCACATAAAGGAAATAATGATTTATTTTCAATGACACTTCTTCCCCAAGACTATACAGGAAAAGTAGCATCATTTCAGATCAAATTACATATTTTGTCATTAATTCTAGAAGTAACAGCAGTCCCTGCTTCCCTTGCAGGGAACTTCAAGTGTAGAGATTCAAGCCTTTGTCATCTCTTCTGTCCAAAAAACATCTGCAAGAAAACAAACCTGACTAAATTCTATCAGGTTTTCATAAAAAAAAAAAAAATATAAAAAAAATAAAAAAGTAGTATATTGAAATCTATTAGTAACTTGGAAGAAATGTACTATTCCCTGGACAAAAACTTTGAGCTATTGAAACTTTCAGCTATTGAAAAATTGAGAAATCAATTCTGAATGGAAAAGTCATAGTTCTTTTCCACCAAATATCAAAAAAGGTGGTTTGGATAATTATTTTTTTTAGGATATGTGCATGCTCAAAAAAAGCATACCAGTTCACAGGAAATCACCACAATAAAACTTGTATTTCGAAATCCTTGAATGAGTACCTAGTCAAAGACCTTGCTGGGAATGTAAAATAAGTTGAGCTTGTAGGCAGAAAAGGGAGAAGCCATCTCACCTAAGATCAGTCTTCTAAAAGAAAAGCGTTTAGTCCAGGCCTGTCCAGACACTGTCTTAGTCATTTGTGAGACATTTGCAGCACATTTCATTTCAATGTAAGTTTCTATGGCAGGAAAAATGAATTACCCTCTGGAGATGCACATCTTCCTCAATTCTCTGTAAAAAGAGCTTAGATGACTAAATTACATACGGTACCTTACCATTTAGGTAGCAAATAACAGGACTCATCCTCACCTCAGGTGTCCAGCAGGAGTGAGAGAAGTAATGCTGCCTTAATAAACACTTTCCTTCAGCTAAAGGAATTCTAAATACAGTTATGATTATGAAAATCTTTGTTAGAAGGTTGATTAATATTATGCAAGGAAATGAAAAGGAAGTTAAATTGATGTTAAATACACAGATTAAAAATTTTGATGCTTTTCCAAGGTGTAAAGACTAAACAGAAAGCATAACCTTAACTGCATCAATACAGTTATTTTTCCAATGTGTTTGTTCCAGCCAACAAACACTGCAGCTATATCAGCCCCATGGCAGGAATGAATTGGCCATAGGACATCGGATTGGTTATATTCATAGGGCCATGATTAGACCCGGCAAAGAAAAAAATTTCTTAGACAGCAAAAGGTACCATAACCTAGCCTTCCATCTAACAATTAGCATTGCTACAAACTCAATTTGGCAGGAGCACACATAAATTCAGGTTTCTGCTGCTAGCTGTAAACTTCAAAAACAACCGTCTTTTCCAAGGAATATTAATGCAGACGGTCTGGACCTAAAAGGAAAGGTTGGTGCATTTTAGATCTTTGCTAATGAAATTAATGAACAAAGCCATAATGTCTAATGGATTAAATATTACATTAGCAGTCCATTTCCAAAGGATTGATAAGTTCCTCGCTTGTTTCAGATGGTATTTAAAAATGACAAATAGATTGACTGAAGATCCGAAGATCTAAACATCTCTAATTTTGTTTACCAAAACGCAATATAAAAAGCACCAAACCCACCACAACCAACAGCAACCAAACAGCAATAAGAAAAGGCTATTGTTGGTAAAGCTCTGCTTGACGGGCAAGACTACAGAGTGATGCCGCGTCAGGATATGACTCAGTATCACAGATGCTTTATACAAAGGCTAATGAGCCTGTTGCCAGTACTGAAAAGACTATTTGCCAGTGGCAAAACTAACAGTAAGTCTGTGTTACCACTAATTTGCTGGCTATTTTTCTTTATTCACTAGCTCATAAATTCCAACAGTCTTGCTCAAGGGAAATATCAATTGCTATGGAAAAGGCATGTAAATAAGTCATAACTCTAAGTGCTTTTGTGACAGGATTATTAATATTTGCAATTCACATATATCACTGAAGATATGAAAGTTAAACTTTTCTAAAATATCCAGTCAAGGAAATGTGCTTCTTTGGATTTAGAAATGAACAGTAAAAAGGACTAAATGGCAATAAACAATCCAAGATCGTTGTAATATTTTCAAGTGATTTCTAGTTTAGGTGCTTGAGAGGAAGAAGAGCTAATGGCTTGCCAACTTGTAAACACAAGAGTTTTCCTGAAAGTACTACTATACTAATATCCTCTAATAATGCTCAAAGAGTAAATAAAATATTTATTTCTGTGGTATGTATTTTTGTCAACTATTATTACCTTTATTGATGTAGAAACCCTCTTAAAAAAGAATATAAAATTTAATGGCAGGAAGTTTTGACTATATTGAACAATTGTTGTTTTACTATGATGGAGTAGAAGTGAGCAAAGGGAGCCTTGTAGTTGTTTGCATTAGTTTGAGTTTTATCTCCAAAACCTTTTCTCTGAAAACAATCAAGATCAGCTTAGATAACAAACATGATGTGAATTTAACGATACCTAGTCAGGTATAGTTTTTCTACCTAAGCAGCTTGTTTTAAGTCTAAATTTAGAGAAACGTCTCTGCCAAAAAGTACACTTGACAATGTGATTTCTTCCTTACCTTAAAAGTTACTGTATCTCCCGGGAAATTTTCTTTGTAACATGTATTAATAGCTTTTAACAAATGAAGGGGGGAGGGGGAGGAGCTGAGAGAAGGAGAAAGGGAGGGAGAAGGAGGGAGAGGAAGGTGGAGAGAAAGGATGGGGGATAGAAGGAAAGAGAAAAAGGGAGCAATGAAGGGAAGGAAGGGAGGCATGAATGGAGGAAAAGAGGAAGGAAAAAGAGGAAGGGGAAAGGAAAAGGAAGAAAGAAAAAGAGAGAGAGAGAAAGAAAGAAAGAAAGAAAGAAAGAAAGAAAGAAAGAAAGAAAGAAAGAAAGAAAGAAAGAAAGAAAGAAGGAAGGAACAGACATATTTTTCTTCTCTTGGCCATGTATTTCAGACCTGTGAATATTGTTGTTTATACAAATGTCCCTCTCTCTTTCTGTATTTGCTAAGATTTTGCCTTGGTGGTATTATGGACAATAAATTCCATTGGTTGATAGTGCATTTGATTAAAATAATTACTTCCTTGAGTTTAAAGCTAATGAAATTTTACAGGCAACAGTAACTTTTCTTTACATTTTTGAACTGCCAGAGAAGGGAGTTAAACCTCCATTTTCCTTTTTCTGCTGACTTCACAGGCAGGATAATCCTCTTAATGAGCACGTGCTGGCATCTTTTAAGTATTTTCCTTTTGTATCTTCACTGGTTGGGTAATGCAACAAGGTGTCAAGTAATATGGCATTGAGGGAAAATGTCATAATAAAAAAAATACATTTAAATAATACAAAATAAATTCTAGCAGTTTGGAGAGAGAGAGTAAGACTACATTTAATATTTTTGAGAACAAATTTAGCATGTGTATTACAGTTCATATTTCAAACTCCTGTTTTTAGTATAAAGCAACTATAAAATCCTATAGTTCCCTAATGAAAAGGAAGCACAAAGCTCTGCCAGAAGTCACTGCAATAAAAGCATTTATCCCTGGATGATAAAAAACTTAAATAGGCCAAAAATGTCTATATTCACTTATTTTCGGGTAAAAGAAAAAATTCTGTTGAGTTGCCCAACACTTTAAACAGTGTGTGCTTTGCCTATTTTCCATTTACTTGAATAATGGCTTTTAAAACCTCTGTAAATCCTTTTGTTTGGATTTCCTGCATGAAATATTTTGATACAAGCAAGCTGTGTTAGATAACGTGATGAATCTTACAAATGCCCTCCATTTCTTTAAAGCAAGGTGTCTAGAGATTCCTCTAAACAGCAGGCTAAATGGAGATCACTGGTTTGATTGAAAGCATACTGGGGCAAAATGGACTACCTGGAAATGCATCACAGGTGACACTAGTGAAAAATACTGCTGAAGGCACTTCTTTCCCCTGGGTGGTATCAATTTTTCCACTAGTGCTGGTCAGCACACTTCAGTACATTCATCCACAGATCCGTGCTTCTTGGAAGAGCCAAGCGGCCATATGGCATATTAAAGATCTCACTTAATAAATCTAGCTAAGAAGACCTTTCCTTCAAGCTGTTGTATGTTTGTTTGTTTGTTTTTTGTTTTGTAACACAGTTTCCCAGTTTTGCAAACGTCTGGGTCTGATGATGAGGACAGTGTACATTTTGCAAAGAGATTCTGAATCTCTGGTATCTACATCACTGACTTTCAGTGTTAGGAACTATATTTTGCTGCTGATACATATCTGTCTTCATGAGAGCCAGAAAAAATGAAACATAAAACAAAATGTGGTATTTGCAAGCAATGAAGGTATGTAGTGTTTATTGGTTTTCTTCTTTTTTGTTTCATTTTTTTCTCTTTCAAGTGTTATTCAGAAGGAAAATTTGCATTCTGATTATAAAGCCAGAAGTTAAAAGCAAGTGGCAATCTAAAAAGAGAAGGGTTATTAGACAGGATATACACTAAGTCTTCCATCAAAACTAAAAAGGTATCATACTTAGGATTTCCAGGACAGCTGTCCTTACATATAACATCTGAAAAATCCTTTTTTTATATGACTTCCAATTTGTCACATATATACAAATGATGTGCGTGCACCTGTTTCATGAAAACTAAACGGCTTCTAGGCAGTCATATAAGGTCCATCTCATGTGGAAGAACTATAGCTCAACACCTTTGTTGCTACAAATAAATATTTATTTCATTGGAATTTAAAAAATAAATGCTATCAATACAATATGCAAAATAAACACTATGTGATTTTTATTATTTAATAAAAGACAAATCAAGCACAGTAAATCAAATAAAATTGATTTTTAAACAGTAACAAAACACAAGGGTCTCAGGTAGTAAGAGTTCATGTGTCTGTTACAAATACTGCCACATACTTGCGTAACTTCATATTCATAGGTTTCCCTACACTCTGGTTCTGGGTGTCTCTGTTACACCATAAAAGAGAATCTCTATTCTCTGGCTTTTATTCACATATCAGAATACAGTAAGGTATATATTTATTCAGATATTTCTCAATTTCTGATGCACAAACATAAAAAACCTATACATTTCTTTTCTCTGTATGGCTTTTTTACTGAAACATTTTAAGCTATGTGACACTATCTTTTATAATTGTCTCTATTTGCAGCCATACCAGTTCCTGGTAACTATCCGTTCATCACACATGTGTTCTCTCATGTAGTTCTGTTACTCTTCTGTTACTATTTACCTCATTTGTTCTTTTCTCATTTCCTCTCCCTACTTGTTCAACATGACAAAATGTGATCTGATCTCTCCCTGTCCCCACTGACACAGAGGCTTCCTGGGTTCTTCAAGTTCATGCGGGACAGTGTTGTGCTGAGAGTGCCAACCTCTCTCCATGTTTGTAACTGCACATTCCCACTGCTCCCTGCATTTCAGCTAACTGTACAGTGAGGCAGATCCTGCTGGAAATTTATCCACCAAAAATCAGCATTTGTTTACCGTCTCAGTGCCACTTGCTCTAGCAGCAGCTGCCTGCAGGAGCACCACTTCAGATCAAGAAATGCACAGTATCCCCATCTTAGAAGTGACTGCAGCTTGAAAACTAGGGTGATGAGGACACTGTCCCAGATCTTAAAAGATGTGAAATTGAACCCTGTTGGCCTGTAGAGATCCTTCACTGATCAATCATTCCAACCACTTTCCAGTCACATAAGAGTCAGCAGGTCTGCCATCACCACAGGCTGTTTAGCCAGGTGGTGCCCAAAATACACCTATCATCCGTGGCTCATGAAGAGATAAAAGTGCACACACACACAAACATGCATACTTACAGCCCTACAGAGTACTGAGATTTCTGATATATCTCTACCCTCATCATTCCTACCAGGCAGTTCCCTGCAAAGTGTGTGGGATCTGAGGTCTTCATGTATATTGCATGGGGAAATTAGCTACTCAACAAAACCTGCAGTCTTAAATGTCAGGCCTTATAAAGAACTTTTAAATCCTTAACTGAATATTTTACTCCCAGACTCAAGAATTTGATGTAGTCAATCTTTGACTTGTTTCATTTATTATTCTTCATATCAGTCCCTTACTAGAATGTAGTACAATTTTCTTTTAGAGTTCCTTCAAAACCTGAGGGAGAAAAACGCATCACAGCTAAAGCTTTCGATGCTGTAGCTATTTTCTGTCTTAAGAATCGTAATCTTTCCATCAGCATCTATCTTTTGAGGTCTGACATGTTGCCACTAAAATTATCTTCTGTCTTATCATTCAGAACTTGTTTTCTACCTTTCTGCAATCTGGTCACTGACTCCCCTAATTTAATTTCACATTTGCCCTCCTTAAAGCAATCTATAGCTCCACCTTCTTTGCTATCTCTCATTTTGTTTCTTTCTGTTAACAGTAGAAAATCTTCCCCCGACACAATCCGCTGTGTGCTTTCTATTAAATAACCTTCTGTGTTGCAATAGCAAGCTGATAATCATCTGCTATATGACCTCCTTCTTTGTCAAATTGCGCTCTCAACCCCACTTACACCGTGAGACTGTTCTCGCTGCTAAGTACATTGGTACGTGTTTCCATTGTCCGTTACTTGCATTCATTGCAATGAATGTACCTTAATGTTGTACACAGGATCACTGTAATGAACACATTTTTTGCATTTCTTGGCTTTCTCTGTGGTCACTGAAGTCAGCAATTTTTCTTCTTCTTTATTTTTTTTCTTTCAGTGCTTTAATGGGCTTTGAATTAGGTCCCTATATTGAGTTTTCATGAACAGTGACTTTGTCTTTTGAATATGACATTTGCACTCAATGTGCTTTTAAACACTGGGCATGTCACCAGTATAGTAGGGGTAGGTCATCTCAACAGAAGAGAAGGAAAGGGAATGATTCTCTCCACATTTTGAATGAAACCCTGTTAAAGAAATGCGTGAACTTGCAGGAGGTTTGTAAAGGTCTTAGAGTATGAAAAAGTGCTGCATGGTTAGTAAGAATGATTGATGATAAAATTTAATATCAGAGAAGTTAACAGCAGCCACTTTAGAAGGGAACAGTTTCTGTAAAAGTTAAGCATCTTCTTGCTATACCAGCCCAGTACCACTGGGTCTTTTCAGCTGCTCATTGAAGTGATGTGATTATTTTAAGTGTTGGTATTGATGGTATTACTGTAAGTGCTACTGTTTGTAACATTACACCATGCAAAAGAGAGGTGTTCATCAAGAGAAGACTGAAAGGAGAAAAATGACAGGAAGGGAAAAGAATAGTTACTTAGTGAAAATGTTAATAAATATTCAATAACTAAACAATTACTTAAATGACTGATTTAAACATCATCATGATTTCAGCTATAACAATTTCTGCATACATCATCTAGAATTGTCTACAAAATACAGAGGAATTGTGCCTGGTATCTATTCTGAGCATATGCCCATCAATTTTTAATATTTATAAATTCTTTTAAGTGCATTTTTTTGAAAGATTTATTTTGTATTATGGTTTTGCTTGTTTTCATACACACATCTTAACAAGACTTGGACCTGGTAAACCTCTCCCTGAAACCTTTTTTACTAGAATAAGTGATTTTATTTGATGTTTTGTCAGAATACAATTTAAAGTAAGCCCCAAAGTAAACTGTACTTAGCTTCAGAACAATTTAAGATCAGGCTTAAGCATTAGGTCAATACCATCACACAGTTTCTTCCTCACTTACAACAGCAATCATTTATATAATTGTGTGTAAAGTAAATTTACTTGTACCATGTGTGCCTATAAGCAATATCTACTGAATATGATTTTTTGTCCAAATCACTCTGTTTTCCATGTCCATTTTATTTTACATTCTTTTGGAACATTATAGTGGAACAATTTTCCTGGAGAGAGATCTAGTCAACATTTTATGAGACAGACAACTTTCAGAATTCCTTTTGAGCTTTGCTAAATTTAATATGTGAAAATAAAGTTGTCAGGTGTAAGAGCAGTGGAGCATTTTGCTAGTCTGGTCTGGAGGATGAAATCACATGGTACTGTCCTGAGAACACTGATTTTAGTCACTGGGGAGTGCGTCACTATTATTCAGTCTGATTGATCAAGGAAAATATTCACCTCATTTAGATCAAGCAAAGCCACAACCAAATGTCACTACTTGACTGTTCTGTGCACAGTCAGATGAGTGCCATCTATCTCACCTAAACCAATCTAATACACTCTTCCATTTTGTTACAAAAAGTAGACTGGTTCCAGCAACTGAGAAGTAGTAAGTGGATGATAAATAACTCAATGATTGTCAGAGTATATGAGCAGAAGAGAATGAAACAATAAAAGAGAAAGACAACTTTTAAATCATGCAAGTTGCGTGGAAGAAAGGAAATACTTCAGTTGATTTTATTTGAAATAGTGCTGGTATCAGATAAATTAGATATACCTTCTGCCAAAATGTTTGCTCACTTTTGGAAGCAAATGGAGTATTTTTATATTGTCAGACCGACTAGGTGAGAAACAGTACTCTCTGGCTATTTGTAATCAACTCTCATTCATTCCATTACTTTATTAGACAACTGTCAAGAGTCTTAACAAGTCATGTAATTTGGTTTTGGATGTGAAAAGGAAATTTCTAAGCTCCTGGAATGCTGAAATTACAGACAGTTGAACTTACAAATGTGTTTATACAAAATTTTGTTTCATAAGTTCTTTAGACTCATTGGCAAGAAAAATACATGTATTCTGAGGTACGTATTGCTTTATCTTTCATGCTTCACAACGAAGTCTAATTTTCATTTACAGTATTTAAAACAAGGTTAAAATGTGACGATGCCAGTGAGAAAACTTCACCTGAGTGGCACCCGCACATGCATTTTCTGAACTCTGTTTAAACCTCTAGTTTTAAGCCAAAAGGGTAAAATGTAAACAAAACATTATAATTTGTTACATATTGACTCTGTCCTCAGCTATGTGTGAAAAAGAGCACGATTCATGTTCTAAGAAGCTTGCCATCAATGAGCTAACCCAGATAATGACCAGAGCCAGTTTCTGAAGGAAAAGAACACCTCTATAGATCAATGTGATATTTGATCCCAGACTTTCATCCACCTACAGCAAGAACAGTATTTGAACCGTTTTATGACAGTACAAGTGAGCAGGACCACCATCTCACTTCTTCTTGCACTTCTTCAGGGTTCATCATGGATATTCCACACAAATAGACAATGCTGACCTGCAGCCAGTGTTTTTTAGTTCTGTATTTTGAGGCAGATATTATAATATCCCAGCTGACAGACCAATAATGAAACAACCACAAAAATAAATTCTACCGGAAAGTAATCATCTTGTTTTCTGAACAAGGTTTAAATACGTGGTAAATAAAGTATGGGGCACACTCTGAAGAACAGTGAGAGTAAGATAAATTATCAAATGGTCATTAGAGTTCTATGGAAGGTTTGTTGCTGTTGCAGTTATACAACATTATTATGACTATGACAGCTGAGAGGAAGTGCCAAGCACAGTGAAACCTTTGTAGGTGCTTCTTCACAGTACTGGCATAAACACCTTTGCAAAAATGAGTTTCCTAGCCTAACTCATTAATTTTGTCTGAAAATATGGCCAATGAAGAAGGATTAAAGGATACTGATGAACTTTAGAGGACTGGAGAATTCATCCAAGAAATTTGAGGAGATTACTCTTTCTCTCAAACCAGTTTTATTCCACATCATCTGCCATCTCTACTGTGAAGTCAAGCCATGGTGGAGTTAGGAGTGCAAGATTTACAAGCACAGAATAAAATCCAGATCTAGAAAGCAACTGGTTCTCACTGAATATCTTGGTCCTGTGCCCAAGGTTGCTACAAATTTTATAGTAGACAGTCACCGAATACAGTACAGCTATACCTCAGAAGCAAAGACCAAACCTCTGCTTGCCATGCATGTTCAAGCCCGTCAGCACATTTCATAATTTCAAGATTTACTACCTGAACACAAAAATTCGGTGATTTTTAGTGGGATTTTGGATAAGAATTTAGGCATTAAATTCTGATTTCAAACTCCTGTATTTCACCTTAAGCACCATAGTGAGCAGAACATTTTCTGAATAATAGCGGAATCATGGTATGATCCAGCACTTCAAGTATATACCTGAATTTAGAGGACCAAATGATGACCCACAGGCAGCTTTAATTCAAACCATTTGTATCTTCTTGAGTTCTTGGTTTTGTAACTTCAGTATTCTTTTAACACAAATGTAAAATATTTAAAGTACATGTTTTTGTGTGGTAAATAAAATTTCTAGAATTAAAAAAAAAGTGCAAAATCATTACAGGAACGACATCTAAGAAGGATTTATTTGATAATCCCATTTTATTAATAAAGGGTGGGTCTCTTTTATCCACCCATCATATTACCTATTCTTTCATTAGATTGGAATATAAGACAGGGATATTCCAGTCCCCTGGTATTGCAGGCAATTTGCTAGCATGGTGGTTCAAAAGGAAACTTCCTAAATAGGTTATTTCTTCACAAAGGTTAAGGAAGGTGTAGTCAATGAAGCAGACAGATATAGCAAACACTGAGAACGGCAAAAAGAAGGAAAGGATTTAGACCTTATAAGAGGGCTTAAAGTGAAAATGCCTAGGATATTTCTGAAGGTGGTTATACTTATAGGTGAAATTGGTAACATAACTTACATTTGTGAAAACATGAAGGAATAAACATACACTTTCTCATGGGTATTTAAGGAAAGGAGGGCTTATTTATGCTCCCCTGCTTGGGCTGGAATATTGAGAGAAGATGACTTCTGTTTCTACTGTGAGGAAGTTGATAAGGGTTTGACAGGGAATGGATAGGAAGGGGCCAAGAACCAACCTTATAAATGCTAGAAGGTGAAGCTAATTCAACATTCAGAGAAAGTTAACTGTTCCAGGAAAGGACAACCTCATTTATTTCTACCCAAAACCTGTGGGAAAACTGGGAAGGACGATGCACAGTATTCTAGGCAGACAGTAAAGCTAAAATCTATACATAAAAGGCCTACTTGAACAATTAGTTCATGATTAGTCAAGATTAGTCAAGAATAACCAGGTGACAGATTTTATTTACTTGTGATACAGATGCTACCTTCTCCCAACATCGACTGCTGGTTGTGATCCATACGCATAATTAATTTGTTTCATCTAAGGATGTCCTTTAGTATAACTTATCCCCTACAACTAATCTTAAAACAAAACAAAACAAAACAAAACCAAAAAACAACCAAACAAACAAAACCCACAGCACAATAACAAGTTTATATAACCTATGCAAAAATACCCCAAAATAAGTAGTTCTACAAATCCAACCAAAGATAGACATGACTTATAAGAGATATTGTTCAAAGATTGACAGTCTTTCCACATTTAACATTTCATTTCATTTATGAATAAATAAATGACTCCTTGGATTATTTATGTTTTCTCAGTCTTCTGGCATGACTATTGTTAGATATAGAGCTTCTATTACAGGACTTTGTCATTAGGTTTATAATTTTTAACTTGATGCTGCAACTGCTAGCACTACCAGCGAACAGCGAAATTGAGAACAATACAGATGATAAGTTTTACCCTTTATCAGCTTCATGCTGATTTAATGAAACACAGAATATTATTTGCATTACTTTCAAAGTAAAAAGATGCTTCCTATGGGATTACATCACTATTAGACATTTCTTACTTTATTATGTGCAAGTCAACACAGCATTCAAAACAGGGTTTGTACAAACTTCATTTGTGATAATAAACTTAATGAGCAGCACTGAGAAACATCTAAAGACCTGAATTATGATGACACAGTACTTGCCAAATAGGGCTTTGTATTTTTTTGTGTATTGTTTCATTAAAGACACACTAGCTTTTTTGGCACGCAATTGAAAATGAAAATAGCAAAGTGCGTTTTAAACATCTGCCATTCTGGGCAATCACTGGAAGGAAAACAATCTCCAAAACACATATAAGATGTAAAACTAGAACGCTCAAAGTTGTTCCTTATGAAATAAGGTGGTTAATAGTGTTTTGTTATGTTTTCTGTTGCTGAAGCAGTAAAATTCACTGGTTTTAATATGCATCATTGACAGGGAAAGGGAGGAGGGATCAATATGCAAGACCTATTTCATTAAGAGATGTAATTATAATAGCCCAGTTTAGTATCAGAGAGAATGGCTGAAAATGGTGGTACAACCAAAGGGAATGGCAACTAATTTGGTCATTACATGCAACCACAGAACAAAATGAAGAAAAGGTCTTATAAGGCTTCATACCAACAGACTGGGTTTTGCTTGGTACCCAATAACCCCTCTGGACCCAAACCTGAGGGAGAGTTTCTTTATCCACTAGCTTCCATGTCAGAAATTTACCATCTGGAAGATGCCATTCTGAAGATCTACTCTAAAAGAAACTCACCCCAGGGAAGAAACATGACACAAACTTAAAAACAAAACAAAATACTTCACAGGAAACAGATTTGCCTGAAAAGAAACATATCAACTTTTGCCCTAAGGGTATGTGACAATTCTATATGGATCTAACAGTTATGACAAATAATGTACAGGACACTCTTGTCCTTCCAAAGTGGCATTTAAGAGCAGGGAGATACTCCAGATAATTATGAAAAATTAAACTAAACTCTTAAATGTGAAATTATGCAGACAGGGGGAAGACACAGAGACAGGCTATATTAATTCTGCTGTGGACTACAAGACTTTATATAATCTCACTGGAAAATAACAATGGACTTCAGGAACATGAGAAAAAATAGGATAGATATTCCCCGTATTTCAGAATTCATACTGAAACTATGTGAGGTTGAAAGTTTCAAAATATTTTTGCTTCTATTTTTCATAAAGTGGAACATACATGTTTGGTTTGCAACATTATTGTTTATTTGTTTACCATGTCTGACAGTCTTTCTTCTCTCATTTAATTTTCTGTTTTGGTATTTATCATCACGCTCTCACTGTCCTCATCCTTTTCTTCCCATTTCTGTCAGTCTGCTCTCTGTATGCATAAGCACATTGTCACCTATTTACTCTGAATGAAATAGCCAGCATGATGGGCCTTGGGCATGTCAATAATTCATATTGCACAGCAAAGAGTATTTGAAAAATACTGTGATCTCTGTAAATCACCTTGAAAACTGATTATATCTAGGGTGATAGAGATCAAAATGACCTGTGAAACACTGCATTTGGGGACAGAAAGGTGAGAAGACAGTTTTCCTCGTATGAAGAACAAATAAGTATTTATTTATTTATTTTGTAGTAATGTTGGTGCAACTTCACCTGGTAAGGCTTTTTTTCAACCACTTCCCATGACAAATATTCTACTATTTTTAAAATAAATTATCTAGTTAAAAAAAAAAAAAAAAAGAAAAGGCTAATATTAAAGACAATTTCAGACTACATTTTTCACCTGGGATTTCGTTGCCGGATAGGTACATCTTCATTTTTTCTATTTCCACTAGCTTTGCTCCACAGAACTTTCACAAGGCTGTACATGAAGAATCAGTGTCTCCTGTTCGATGCCATATGTTTCTGAAAACTACTTATTCGTTTTCCTTTATTTGTTAAATCCTTTAGGCAATTTGCTTAAAACAAATTGGTCAGTCTCATGTAGAATGTGCTGAAGATAAAGAATCCTTTAGTGGGATGCACACAAGGTAGTCCTCTTCTACTGGAACATAGCAAAAGTTTGTAGGAGATATTACATGGGGAAAATTGTAAAGAAGCCATTGTGAGTTAATGGAGCTGTGATCTGTGTAATCTATAATAATGTTCTACAAAACCCAGAAAGAATACATGTTGTGAAATAACAATCACAGTTGACACTATTAATGGTAATCACAAAAGAAAAGCTAAAAGCTAAACAAAATGATGGAATAATTTGGCAAGTTTGCTTCTCTGATTCAAGGTTGAGATCGTTTGGCAAATGCCCCTTGTTATTTGTACTGCAAATACCTCTGCCCATGTTATAGTGATAAAGGCCTCGAACTACAAATTTTTCCTTTATTTCATCACGAAATCCCATCTATGTCAAGCAAATAAAGGCCATGTGTACACTGCTGTAAAAGACATCTTTTCTGTGATCCCTATGTCTTGGTGAATGTCCAAGTCACATCCCAGCCACACATTAGGACAAGTTATCAGTATATAATAGCCCTTTCCTGTACTCCCAGTTACACAAAAGCAGGCCTTTGGAGCACAGGAGCCAACACTTCTGTTAAATGAGTACAGGCCTGGATGTCTAGGATACGAGGCCCAGGAAGGCACCGACAACAAGGCTAGTGACAGCCATAGAAAGCTAAAGACAAGGACCAATGCTGAAAAACACAAAGCTTGCTTTTTTTCAGGGTTTCTACACACAGTCTTTGAGTCTATTGTAAGATGGAGTGAGAGCAGGAGCTCTTCAAAACTCCAGGTTTAATTAGCTTCGGTCTGAAAATAAATGAGGAATGGATATAGGGTGACAAAGAGCAAAAGTTAATCTACACCACAATGCAGTCAACAACTGTGGGCCAAAGGTTGTCCAGTTAATAAACTGATAATTTAGACAGACTGTGTCAAGAATTTTTGTGGTATTTCTGCAGTGCAGATTTCTCTAGTGAAGGTCTCGCAGATGCATGAAAGTGGAAAATATTCAGATACTTTATGTCAAGTAAGGAACCATTTCAAAGAGAACTCACTATATGAATGTCATACCTATACCATTAATTTGTAATGTGGTGAGCTGAAAAATAATTGTGTCCTAGTCCAAATTTGTCCTATTCAATGAAGTACAGTAGTCGTCTTTTTCAACCTAATATTTATCAGCTGTTTAATAAACACTGCCAAAACACTGCTGTTACTTTTTTTTGTTCTTGTGTTCCTTGGATTTTATAGTCGTTATATAGAAAAAATTGTAATTTCTCACCACTGCAGGAATCATGGAAGGAAGTTCCTGTTTGTGCCTAACTTATTCTAGATTATTTGGGACTCTCTTTTTATCCTTAAAAATAATCATGGTATTCCAAACACCACTTGTTGTGGTTTAACCCTGGTAGGCAGCTAAGTCCCACAGAACCACTTACCTACAGCAGGATGTGGGACAGAGTCAGAAGGGTAAAAGTGAGAAAACTCATGGGTTGAGATAAAGACAGTTTAACAGGGAAGCAAAATGTCTGTGCACAAGCAATGCAAAATACAAATTCATTCACTTCTGCCCATCAGCAGGCAGGTGTTTAGCTGTTTCCAGGAAAGCAGGCCTCCATCACATGCAATTGTTACTTGGGAAGAAAGACAAACACTGTAAGTGAAAACATTCCCCCTTCCTTCTTCTTCCCCCAGTTTTTATTGCTGAGCGCAATGTCATTATGGGACACCCCTTTGGTCAGTTGAGGTCAGGTCTTCCAGCTGTGTCCCCTCCCAATTTCTTGTGCACCCCCAACCTACTCGCTGTTGCGGTGGCATGAGGAGAAGAAAAGGCCTTGACACTGCAAGCACTGTTCGGCAGTAACTAAACTATCAGTGTGTTATCAACACTGTTTTCATAAAGCAGTTATAAACTACTTCTAATTGAGCCTGATCTTTGAAAATGACATGTAGAAGGCTTGTGAATATGCAGAAAGTTTTAATCTTGTTTGAAAAAACAAATAGGTAATGAAAAAAATTAAAAGTGGAAGTGATGATCTGTTTCAAACCATTTTAAAAGATTATGAAAATAACTCTTGACAAGATAAGTGTTTGAAAGAATCTTACTACAATGGTACAAGAAACATCGTAACTGAAATTTATTTTTCAAATAACCATAATATCAGACTTTGTGCAAGTAGGGTCTCCCCAACAAAACATAGTCTTATTTCCTGCTATGAGTAAAAATTCTTTTTGCTGCTATACAACTGATAATCTAAGGGATTTTTTCATGTCATTAACATATGCAGAAGTATTTAGATAATCCTGACATGAATTTTGCAACCAAAATTAATGAAGCTGCCTTTTTTCTTTCTTGCCTTCTGTTGAAATAGTAATAAAAATTATACCCAACAATCTTAATACCTCAATTTATAAGTTTTTCCTTTCCAGCACATCAACCCATTTTTTGGCCCACATAAATATATGAAAACTGAGCTACACCGGCTCACTATAATGCAATTCTGGGAAGTCATCCAAATCTGGGAATGCTCTTTTATGATCAGCACATCAAAAATGGACAGATAACTCATCTCATAATCAGCTAAGAAAAGTATACAACCAAGGAGTTTGAAGCTGAGATTTTATATTTTATAAAAATAATGCAAGAGACTTTCCTGTTTCCTTACTAAGAGTGCCAGAGTTTGTACTCTTTGAAGGACCCTTTCCATTTACAGTTGTTTTATTAACAGACTGTATAGTTCAAATAGTCTTTTATGCAGCCAAGATTTTTTCTATGCAAAAATTAAAGGTTTGCAGACAGAACCACAACCCAGAGTGGTGTTGTCTACTGTCTAAAATCTACCATAGCAAAGCTGCAATTAAACAATGTCTCATTACTTGCAAAATCTTTCCAGTCTAACAGTCTTTCTGCTTCAGTAGTTCACTGGTTTCCTCACCCTGGAATCTGAAGGTTATTTGAAAAGAAACAGACAATTTGTCTTTGCAGGAGGAGTAGATTAGGGAAACAGTTTAGAAAGGATGAACTCTGGAAGTAGCAGAGCTGAGTGTCTAAAATAATATTGGAAATTGCTTTCCAGTGCTGTTTATGTTCTCTGGCTTCAAGAACATGCAGTGCGGGATGATGAGTGTCAGCTAATAAACATGACAACTCCAAGAGGGAGTCATGAAATGACAGCAAAAACATCTGGTAAGTACAGCAGTACCCAGAAATCCCAGAACTTCAAAATCACAGATTTGTAATGGCTGTGGAAGGTAGCAAGATATTAAATGTGCAGCCATTCTTTCACAGGTCTGTCGTAGGTTACTTGCCAGGGGAAATAACCTGCAAGTCAAGTTTTCTTGCTGCTGGGCTTTCTGCCTTTGATTTGGGGGCTTGTAGGATACCCAGAATACAATCCCACATTTCAGGTTTCATTACCATTTATGGAGCCTTTATAAATGAATCACCTTAAATAATATACTTCGGTTTAGGTACAATGCACACTGATTGGCAATGGTTCTCTTAAAATCTTCTCTTTAAACTTTAAGCTATTTTTTGCAACCAAATGGGTCATTTCAAGAGCAAGGTTCGTTATTATACCAGGTGGAAGAAAATGCTCATTTAATCTGCTCAGGTACAGTTTGCTCAGTGCAGATCACCCCAAAGGCTGTCAAAAGTTGAAATGCGGCACACAATTTTTATTATTTTTGCTAGAGATTGAATGACAAAGTCCAGGCTTAATTACAGAGAATAAAGTCCTCCAGAAGTGTAAAGGAGTGAAAGTCACAGGTCATCTGTACCCAAATATTTGGAAAAATAGACTGAGCATAATAAGCACACACACAGATAATCCAAAAAACAATAACCTCCAATAAAGATAAAATCTGAAGTCTTTCTTTGGAGAAGTTTAATACAATAGAAAAGAACAGACCAGTTGGATGAACTTGATTCAAAACATCCTTCACTCCTTGTCATGGAGTTTAAATTAAATTCAAATCAATTTCTGATCTCATCTTTCCATCACATTCTGTGCAGACATTTCAAACCTGAGGCTAAAATTGATGAAACCAATAATTTGTAGAACAAGTTGTCTTACCTTTAAGAAGGCTCGTGCATATCAAAACAATAAAAAGAAATAGGGCTAGGGCCAGAGACAGACAGGAGAAAAGAGGCAGCGGGGCAAAAAGCTGTGTACTTTGTTGTTCTTTAGGAATGTTGGTTTTATATTAAATTTCATCTCCCAGAAATAAATGTCATTCAAAATATTGAAATTTTGTACAGGTAAAGAGAAACTGTTCAATTTGAAATGACTAAAGCAAAAGAGGTGAGGTGGGGCAAGGAAGGGAGAGGGGGGAGTGGTGGGAAGGGGAAGGGGGAAGGGGGAGGGGAAATGGGAGAGGGAGGGAAGGGGAAGGGAAGGGGAAGGGAAGGGGGAAGGGAAGGGGAAGGGAAGGGGAGGGAAGGGGAGGGAAGGGGAGAGAAGGGGAGGGAAGGGGAGAGGAGGGGAGGGAGGGAAGGGAAGGGAAGGGAAGGGAAGGGAAGGGAAGGGAAGGGAAGGGAAGGGAAGGAGGGAAGGGAAGGGAAGGGAAGGGAAGGGAAGGGAAGGGAAGGGAAGGGAAGGGAAGGGAAGGGAAGGGAGGGAAGGGAAGGGAAGGGAAGGGAAGGGAAGGGAAGGGAAGGGAAGGGAAGGGAAGGGAAGATGTCTTTTCTGAGAACACCTCTTGCTTTCTAATTCTACTTTGATTGAATTCTGCACATAACAAGGTACATGTAATGAAGTCATTTCATGTACTATTTGAGACGATACAAGACACTCTGACCTCATTAGAGAGGAAAAATCATGAATTAGACATCTGTGTGGTGAATTGCAAGGTTGAAGAAAACTGTGGCAGATGCTATACAGCATAACACGGATAGAATATCATTTTAGCAATATAATTAAAACTGCAGCTATTGTAGCCAAATGGAAAGAAAAGTATGCCAGTTACAATTTGATAGGGACAGAAAGAAACTGAACCTGAAGACTTTTTTTCCACTTTAATTTCTGAGTAGTTATCTATACACTGCAGGGGGTGTGCATGAATACAGGATTCTGAATCCTGTGTTATGAATCATTGCATATCCTGATAAGTAAGGTAGAGATGGTGACTAATTATTATATATAAATAAATATGCCTTTTTTAGTAATGACAGAAGTAATTAAATGCATATATTGGTGAAAATATAGGTTGTCATGTGGAATATATATACACAACAAGGTATGTGTATCTCAGAAATACACTGCAGAATGAAATAAGCAAGATAGCAGCTGAACCAAATAAGTTAATGGTAAAGAATATAAGTGACATCCCAGCTGTTATTTTCATAGAATCACAGAATCATTTAGGTTGGAAAGGATCTTTAAGATCATTGAGTCCAACTGTTAACCTAACACTGCCAAGTCCACCACTAAACCACATCCTTCAGCGCTACATCTACAGATCTTTAAAATGCCTCCAGGGGTGGTGACTCTACCACTTCCCTGGGCAGCCTGTTTCAATGATTGGCAATCCTTTCTGTGAAGCAATTTTTCCTAATATCCAATCTAAACCTCCCCTGGTGCAACTTGAGGACATTCCTCTTGTCCTATTACTTGTTACATGGGCGAAGAGACTGACACTCACTTCACTACAACCTCCTTTCCTTTTATGTCAAAACTCCTTTTTCTCCCTCTATCTCTTCCAAACTTGTCTTTATCAAACACTCACATGTATAGTTTCAAGATGCTGAAAGAAGAGTTTCAAATTTTTCTTCTGGAAAGAACTTCAAGATGTAATTACAGTAGTCCAGACTATTAATTTGTGTAAATTAGTCAATGATGTTCCTTGTTGTATACCATGTACTTTGCCGTTCTTCAGGAATGTTGTTTTCATATTAGATTTTTATCTCCTAGAAATAAATGTCATCCAAAATACTGAAAGGAGGGACAGGTAATGAGAAATTGTTCCATTTAAAAGGGCAATATGATTAAAGCAAAAGAGATAAGGCCTCTTTTGCCAATTTTGTTGATTTACAGTACCTGAGAATCTGACCCAATACACAAATTTTTGTTTCTTTTTGTTTGCATTTACTTGTGCTATGAAGAAAAGAGTATGGCAAGCATATGGAAAAAAAAAATTTACAGGTCACCCAGACTCCTGTTTTCTCCAGATGTTACTCAGGAATGCAGAAGAAACAGAGAAAGAAATGGTTTGTTAGCAACGAGGAAATAATTTACAAACAAAAGAGCCAAAACTGCCATTCCTATGTAATCCTGCTGCAGAAGTTTGGCCTGGATACAAACTTCTGGGTAATCTGAGATTGAACAGTAATTTAGGAAATACAGAAATAACCATCAAAGTATACTTGAGGCCATGGTGTTAATTATGTTACCAGTGTCATTTATATTTCTGTTGAAAAGCTTTAATGGGACTGAAGTTATTATATTCTGAGAGACATGTTTTAGGGAGTAGATTCAAAAGCAGATGAACTTGCCAAAAATCACTACAAAAATATCTTTTTCTTTTTTTCTGAAAGCAGTTGGATTCAACGGGTATACTGTTCTCACGCCTTGCAAAGCATTACAATAACTAGTGCTAGCAGACAGAAGGAAATGCGGCTACAGACAGAAAAGGCGGCTGAAACACTTCTCTCAGTGGGAGCACTGTCCTAGTTCAGCATAAGCTAGTTGTGAGACCAAACCCTAGGACAAGTAGGGAGAACTATCTTCTGAAAGTGCTTAAATCAGTTTATCAAATGTGGAAGCTGTGTAAATGTCTAGGTCAAAACTACCTCATTACCTATGCAAGATTACCAAGATTACCTGGGCAAAATTTGGTTTTCAGCCTCAAGGCTTCAATGGTTCACAAATGAATTGCATTTTTCCCCTTTCTGTCTTGTTTGTCTTGTCCACAACATGATAAGAGTTCAGAGAGCATTCACAGCCCTGAAAAGAGAAGGGTTTAAGACATATTCTTCTACCAATATTTCCTATTAATTAGTTTGGGCTATGCATTTAGCACGCTGGCTGCTGTAAATTTCAATGCAGGTCATTGATAAAAATGCTCCTTATTTAAAAGCTTTCTTTCTGCTTATACGAATGGACTAAAGTGATAAAAACTTATTGCAGTCCATTTTATGCTCCTGAGTTAAGTACTACCATACTTGAAAAACTGATGTTAGGGTGAGCCATGGTGATTCTGACAATCTAACTCTGCTGCCCAGGTTCCCCACAGACTCAGTATGCAGAAAATATAGCTTTGATTGTGGATTGTTTTGGTAGCCTGAGCAGCTAAGTTAGATTGCTCAAATGGAATGACTTGAGTAAACACCTCTAATAAATTAAAACTCAGAAATCATAAAGGTTATTAAAGTCACAAACTGAAATAATACATTTTGGTAAAAATGGTTTGCTCACTTCTTTATGGTTGGAAAATATTCCTTCATCAAAGGACTGCATCTTGCTCTCTTCCTGACACTGAAAGTTTTATATTTTGAGATATGCGGTTATGCTTCTTCAGTGCATGGCTTGTAAGGGATACCCTATTGATTCTTCTGCTCTACAGACTGTTAGTCATGTCATCACCTGAGAAAACCTACACTGCAGTTGACTTGAGCACTTCTTAAAATGCCCTGCAGCAACAAGAGAATTTTAAGGCAGACCAGGCTATGTCTGAAGAGGAGACAGTCTGTGTTGTCACTTAGGGCTTAACCTTCTACATTTGACCTCAGTGCAGTCAGAATTAAATTGCCTGGATCTAGCCTACTGGAATTAATCCATTTGATGCTGAAGCAACTGACAATTCAGAATTCTGCTAATCTGGAGTTGCTCTGAACCTTTTTTAAGATCTCCAACAATTTACAGGGAACCTGATTTGTAGTATTTAACTCTTGGGAAACTGGAAGGATGGGCAAAAGAGTAATCAATGCCTCATTTCGGCCTGATATTTCTGCAATACGTTGTTTTCCTTACTTACGCAGTGCAACAAGAAAGGAAATAAAATTAAAATCTCTCATGTATCTGAAGGATTCTCCTTATACTGAAGACAGAATCACAGACTCATATAGGTCAGAGAAGACCTCCAGAGGTCATCTAGTCCAACCTTCTGTCAGAGCACATCCAGCAGGTTGCTCAAGGCCATGTCCAGTTGATCTTTATATACCTCTGAAGATGCAGGTTCCACAGCCTCTCTGGGCAGCCTATTACAGTGTTTGACCAACTTTATGGCTTTTTTTTTTCCTAAATAGAATTATTTTATTTCATTTCCTTATACTGTCTTCTAACTTACGTCTGTTACCTCTCACTTTCCACTCTGCATCTCTCAGAAGTTTGGCTCCGTCTTCTCTACTTTCTCGCATTAGGTGCTTGTAGGTAGCAGCAAGATCCCTGTAGCCTCTCTTCTCCAGGCTAAACAAGCCCCATTCTTTCAACATTTCTTCACAGTGCACATGGATCAGCCTCCTCAAGGATCTTGGTATCCCCCTGCTGATCTCATTCCAAAATGTCATGCCTTATGCCAGCTCTTTGAACAGAACCTGGTATATACCATTGGACAATTCTATGTGTGCGTCTTCGGTTTGTGTTTTCCTAATTCAAGAAAGAAAATATTCATGCTTTTCTTTTGCATCCTGGATCATTTACCAGAAAGATACTCTGCTTACCACTCCCTCTAACAGAAAAGAGGTCACACATGCTTGGTTATTATACAATCAACAAATGTCACAGAAAACTCTTGTAACAATCACCTCACAAAATATATTGAACAAATTGTGATGAACTTCTCTTAATATTGTATACTGTTAATCCTCCAGTTGCTAGGTATATAGAGCAGAACATATTATTCCCTACATACATAGCTATACGGACAACTTTAATTTGCATTTTCCTTTATTTCCAGTGCAAGTAAACTAGAATAGCTCAGACTCCTTGGAGCCAGAGTTTAATGAAAGGCTATAGCGTAGGCTACTTTGTTCATTAATTCTAAATTTAGCACTGGTATTAAACTAAACACTGAAGCAATGGGGTTTTTTTTATAACATCACATCTTAACTCTTATAAAATAAATTATTTGTACCAGTTGACTCAGAATTCAAAACAGAGAACAACTAAAAAAGGCTCCTTTTTACAACTCAGAATTTATTTTAATGACCACATTTCTTTAAATCAAGATTGTACTCCCATTTCGTAATATTTCTGTATTGGAATGCTTGGCATATTTAATGAGTTATGAGACTTCATAAGTTATAGAATGGAATCATACAATCACAAAATTATTTGGGTTGGAAGGGACGTTAAAGATCATCTAGTCCAACCCCCTTGCCATGGGCAGGGACACCTTTCACTAGATCAGGTTGGTCAAAACCTAGTCCAACCTGACCTTGAATGTTTCCAGGGATGAGGCATTCATAATTTCTCTGGGCAACCTGTTCCAGTGTCTCACCAACCTCATTGTAAAAAAATTCTCTCTTATATCCAATCTAAGTCTACCTTATTCCAGTTTAAAACCATTGCCTCTTGCCCTGTTACTACAGGTCCTGGTAAAGAGTCTCTCTCTTTCTTATAAGCCCTCTTTATACATTGAAACACCACTACAAGGTCTCCCTGGAGCCTTCTTTTCTCCAGGCTGAATGAACCCAACTCTCTCAGCCTTTCCTTATAGGAAGGGTGTTCCATTCCTTTGATCATTTTTGTGGCTCTCCTCTGGAACCTCTCCAACAGGTCCATGTCTGTCTTGTACAAGGGGCCCCAGAACTGGATGCAATACTCCAAGTGGGGTCTCATGAGCAGAGAAAGGGAGGGACTCACTTGTTGGCCACGCTTCTTTTTATGCAGCTCAGGATATGATTGGCTTTCTAGGCTGCAAACACACGTTGCCAGCTCATATCCAAAATTTTGTCTACCACTATCCCCAAATCCTTCTCTGTAGAGTTGCTCTCAATCAATTAATTGCCCACCTTCTGTTGATATTGCGGATTGCCGAGACCCAGGTGCAGGATCTTGCACTTGGCCTTGTTGAACTTCATGAGGTTCACGTGGGCCCACTCCTCAAACCTGTCAGGGTCCCTCTGGATGGTATCCCTTCCCTCAAGCGTATCAGCTGCACTACTCAGCTTGGTGTCATCTGCAAACTTGCTGAGGGTACACTCAGTACCATTATCTATACCATTGATGAAGATATTAAATAATATTGTTCCCAGTATGGACCCTTGAGGGACACTATTTGTTACTGGTTTCCACTTGGACACTGAGCCATTGACTGAAATTCTTTGGATATGGCCACCCAGTCAGTTCTTTATCCATCTAACAGTCCATCCATATCTCTCCAATTTAGCAGAAAGAATGTTGAGTGGGACAGTATCAAAGGCCTTGCAAAGTTCAGGTAAATGACATCTGTAGCTCTTTCTTTGCCCACTGCTGCAGTCACTCCATTGTACAAGGCCACCAGATCAGTCAGACAGCATCTGTCTGATGCTGATCACCTCCCTGACTTCCATATATTTCCATATGTCTTGCAGGAGGATCTGCTCCATGATTTTACTATGCACAGTGGTGAGTCTGACTGGTTGGTAGTTCCCAGGTCCCCCTTTTAACTGTTTAAAAAAATGGGTGATATTCCCTTTTCTCCCGTCACTGGGGACTTCTCCTGACTGCCATGACTTTTGAATTATGATGGAGAGTTGCTTGGCAACTACATTAGCCAATTCCATCAGGATCCTGGGGACCATCTTGTTGGGTCCCATGGGCCTGTGTACGTTCAGATTCCTGAGGTGGTCTGTAACCTGATCTTGTCCTACAATGGGAGGGACTTCATTCCCCTACTTGCTACCTTGAGGTTCAGGGACTTGGGAGATGTGGGAAGATTACCAGTGAAAACTGAGGCAAAATTTGTTGAGTACTTCACCCTTCTCCATGACGGTTGCCACTAGTTCTCCTGTCTTATTTATCTGGGGCGGGGTAGGGGGGGTGGTAGTGGCATATTTTCTTTAATCTTTCTTTTATTAGCAATATACCTGTAGAAGCCCTTATTATTATACTTCACATTCCTTGCCAAATTCAGCTCCAGCTGTGCCCTAGCTTTCCTGATCCCATCCCTACACATCTGGGCAGCAGCTCTATATTCTTCCCAGGATACATGTCCCTGGCTCCACCGCCTATGCATTTTCTTCTTTTGCTTTAGTTTGACCAAGAGTTCCTTACATGCTGGTCTCCTACCTTCCTTACCTGATGATAAACATATACGTTATTTTGCAAGAGAGCAACAAGACATTTGTCAAAGGAAGAAAGGTCATAGGAAAAGAAAGAAGTTCAACAAGTTAAAATTCACCAATACAGTTAATACAGTAATCTGTGGGACTGTGATTTTGAATATCAAAACAGAGAGTATGCCCAAAATGATCTTAAGTTTTAAATGGCAGATTATTAAACTAAGGAATAAGATTGCATCAAGTTTAGGAGATTATGCTTAAATTTATTGTATTTCAATGTTTATAGGAATAATAAACTGATTTGCTAGGAACAGAGGAAATTTTTTATAGCTCTTATGAGCCCACAAGTTCCATAAAAATTCCTCTAGATATTCATAAGATGTTTTTGAAGAAAAAAAAAAAGAGTACAGTAAACTCGTGAAAATATAATTTGTATTTTGATGACTAAGGATTTGGTTTGCACAGAGCATTATATTTCTACTGTAGTGGCCATTCTGGGTTGGATTCAGTTGCTTAAACACAAGCACCTAATGTCATCTGAGGTGCTACGGGTATCCAATTTATGTGAGGAGGACTGGCAGCCAGGTTCCTGGACTTCCTAGAGATCTATGCCTTGCTGGAGGAGTTGCTAGAGACCAGGTGGGGTGCCTCACAGCCTCTAAAATGATGGGAGACACCTAAACAACTAAAACTCATCTCCATGCTTGTTTTCTACTTGGTCTTCTTTGAATACATAAAATAAATGAAATTTATTCACGTAATGCATGGCAGCTTAAGTAATAATGTAAATTGCATTAAAAGTCACTCAGATGTTTAACACATGCAGGGTTACAGGCTTCTAATAGAGTTACTTCAGCTAAACACCTTAAAGTAAATGCAGCAAATCTGACTCCAGTGTTTCTGGTTTTGACACATCTATCTCTCTATTCAGCCCTCTTTCTCATCTGTAACGTTCTTGTGAAAATTTAAGTGAGAAATATACTTAAAAACACACCCCCTAAACAAACAGTCCTGTCATATAGTCCTCCTGTAGAATTTGTATAACTTTCCTATGAACAATATCACAGTTATCCATTACTCCAGTAAAATGTGGCAGGAAATTGAGGTTTTTGTGAAATATATTTATTGCTGTTATTTTTTAAACCATAGCTAGACTTTAGACCCTCATATTCATAATACTTTATTTTACTTCTACTGTACAGTTTCTGTTTAAGCTTTTATCTACTGTGTTGTGATCAATGTGCTACTGTCTCTAAGAGAAGCTTAAAATATGTTCTGAATTTGCAAGTCTGTTTGTTTATGTCTTTTTATTAACTAACTCTACTTTTGTAATTGTTTTCTGCTTTTTTTTTATTAGAAAGAAACATTTTGTTAAAATCTCTTAGCTTCCTTTCAAAGTATTAGACACTGTATCAGGCAATGAAGTAGTGCCGTCATCCCATGAGACTTTCATTGTAGTTCTGTATCCCAGATGATACTTCAGAGTGATCACTGGTTATAATGTAAACCTCTAAGTATTGACTATGAATTAAATATTGTATTGATAATACTAAATGTGTCATCTATCATAACAGAAGAACTTCAAAGTGTTCAGACAACCATAGAAAATCCAAAAGTTTGATTTAGATCTTAGTGTTAGTTGAGGGTGGGTATGAGGTTTTATTCCTCAGTAATAGGGAACATAAATGATTCATCAGCAGAAATGAAATATTAAAAAAAAAATTAACAATGCTGAAAACATTGTTTACAGACTACAAAAAAAAGTTGTGTAGTCCTACTTGGTCAAGCTTTGAATAATCTATAATGGCAACATCTGTTTTTCTCTATGTTATATTCTTCACTGGACAGAAACTTGAAGCACTGCCAAGTGATAACTTGATCATTTTGTGCAGATGAAATATCTATCCAGTCATTCCAGATGGCTAGGCTGGGATACATCCCACCTAATTTTGGGCAGATAATCAAAGTGTTCCCTCTTTAGTTGATGACAATTCTTTTCATGACTGTACATGAAGGGAACACAAATATGATGCTAACAGAAAATGTTAACTACCTTTGGCTTTTCTTCAGTGGTCTGGAAAGAGGCAGAGCCCGGAACACTAAACCCACAACAGTACGATTTGTAAACAAGACTTGGCCAAGAGTGCTCAAACGAGTTCAGTTTCTAGGAAACAAATTTAGAAAAATAATACGAAAAGCAAAATTAAATGTAATAGAAATTTAGGGACCTGGCACAAGAGCTTGATGGTCTTGGATATCAAAGGACATCTCAACTTAACTTTTCTTCAAAAAATTGTTTCAAGAGTGTAGTTCATTTAATAAAAGCATGAATCTTCAAATGTTCTACTTGCTTTTAAGGTCAAAATGGAAAATCTCTAATTCAAAGACAAATGCAGTATTTCATGAGACCAAGAAATGAAAGAAGGCATGATAATAAATAATGGCATAATTTGGGTACACAGCAGTTTCAAAGCAGTAATTCTCAGACATGAGTAAGAAATCCCTTTGAGAGAAGCAAACCTTTCATTCTTTTTACCACCTGTTTCTTCATCTCAGGTTTAGAAAGGACAGGTCATTAAGTACAGAAGGAAGATATTATATTGCAGCTACTCCATAGAGATTATATTGCAGCTACTCCCACCGGAGAAATATCTGAAGCTAGTTGCACAGTACCAAAGCCTGCTATTTAATCTTTGAAGACCTTATTTAATTGAAGTCAATGACAAAACTGAATGCTTGATATAGCTAAATAGTAAGTTACTGAGTCATGGTTGAAAATATATATTTAATTAAAAAAATACTGTGCACAATATATTATACCTAATAAAACCATGCCAACTGTTGCTCTGAAGTGGCTTAAATAATTAATATTCATACTGAAATGGTCATTTATATATCTAACCACTGATAAAGACTGGCAAACAAAAATCTAAATTAATCAGACTGCTTTATTTATGAATAAACTCTTTGTGCCATTTCTGTTATAGTCCTATTTCAGAGATTTCATGGAATTTCAATACTTTTTGTTTTATTGGCAGATGTATTTTGAGATATAAAAGTAAAAATATAGAAAGTCATTTAAGATGACTGGTATTTTATGGAATGTTAACGTGATTTTAATATAATTATGTCAATTTTATTTAATAAAAAATTGTTTATCTATGTTAGATCACTTTTTTCATTCTGTAGAAATTGCCATCTTATAATTTTGAGGCAAACATAAGTAAAGAGAGATTAGCACTGAGAAGGAATTTTGTAAAAAGTTATTAGACAAAGGAAGTAGTTGTTCATGTTTTATTCCCATTTCTGTTTCTAGAAATATCTATGTTTTTTCAGAGCATTCTATGTCACCGCACTACCTGCTTGATCTTATTTTGCTCAGTCTTGCAGTGAAGTAATCATATAGGACTGAAATATTCTCTATAAGATATTGCCTATCCTGGGACTTATTGTAGACTGAGAATAACACTGGTTAAAATCAGTTTTGTAGCAGGAACAAGAAGGCAGCTTCCTTAAGTATCGTATAAATGTAGCATCTTCCCATTTTCAGGACCTGTGTGAGACTCCATAATCAAATAAGTGTTTCCTACTTGAATACGGAAAACTTGCAAAATAAATCTCTCTGTAATTTAATATAATATCAACTGAAAGTTCATAATTTCAAATTAAATTAATTCAAATTACTTCCAGGCTAATTCAGGTAAAGAGGTATTAGTCTGTAGATTCCATTTGAACGGGCCTTTTCAAGAATTTGAGCCTTGCTGACTAAGTTTTGACAGGAATCATAGAATCACACAATCATAGAATCATCTAGATTGGAAGGGACCTTTAAGATTATCGAGTCCAACCATCCGCCTAATACTGTCAAAACTCACCACTAAATCATGTCCCTCAGCACCACATCTACCTGTCTGTTAAATACCTCCAGGGATGGCGATTCCACCACTTCCCTGGGCAGCCTGTTCCAATACTTGATAGCCCTTTTGGTAAAGAAATCTTCCCTAAGATCCAATCTAAACCTCCCCTAGAGTAACTTGAGGCCGTTTCCTCTTGTCCTGTCACTTACTACTTGGGAGAAGAGACCGACAGCCACCTCACTACAGCCTCCTTTCAGATAGTTGTAGAAAGCAATAAGGTCTCCCCTCAGCCTCCTGTTCTCCAGGCTAAACAAGAGAGAGTCGTCGAAGGAATTCCGCCCCCCCCCAAATAAACACAAGTTGTTCATATAATATTGCTTCCTTTCATCCATTTTAAGACCCATGCTAATGACAGTTTGATGAATATTTACTGTTGACCCTACTTGGAGCAGGAGGCTGGATGAGATGACTTCCTGAGGTCCCTTCCAAGCTGAATTGTTCTACATTACTATTCTATCATTATGTACAACTGTACATCGTGATATTAGTCCTATTGATTGCAACTTTTTCCATTTACAACATGTAATTTAAGTATGAGTAAATATATGCAGCAACAATTTTTTTTACATATAAATTCAGTTACAAATTTAATTCAAAAGTTTTCTTCCATAAGATTTTCCTACTTAACAGCTGTTTCCTGGAAACATGTATGAAGATAACTGGGAGGTAGTTGATAAGGAGGCAAGAGGTCAATACAGAACAAGAAATTTGATTAAATTATTAAAAAAAATATATATGCACTATGTGTTCCTCATGCATTTTCCCAGCTTCCATACTATAAGCATTCAAGAAAACTCATCATTCAACTAAATGATGGCCCCTTTGCGGCCTTCCAGTACCTAAAGGGGGCCTACAGGAGAGCTGGGGAAGGACTTTTTACAAGGGCATGTAGTGATAGGACGAGGGGGAACGGCTTTAAGCTGGAAGAGGGCAGGTTTAGATTAAACATTAGGAAGAAGTTTTTCACTTTAAGGGCGGTGAGACACTGGAACAGGTTGCCCAGAGAGGTTGTTGAAGCCCCGTCCCTGGAGGTGTTCAAGGCCAGGCTGGACGTGGCCTTGGGCAACCTGGTCTAGTGTGAGGTATCCCTGCCTGTGGTAGGGGGGTTGGAACTCGATGATCTTCAAGGTCCCTTCCAACCTAAACCATTCTATGATTCTATGATTCTATGATAAATATTTTAAAACATTATTGTTACACTTACTTCCTGTTGGATGTTTCTGTCTCTTCAATTATCGGCAGCTCTTCAATTATTACAAACAGAGTTTGTTTAAATGAATGATCTGGACTTTTAATCACAACTCCGATTACTCTTCTTACAAGACATTGTTATTGCATTTATAGTGAGAGACTTACAGTTCCATGCAAAAGCTGCCTAAGACGCTGATGTATTATTTAAAAGAGCAAAGCTTTAAAAATCTAAGGAATTCAATAACAGGAGCAATCTGTGCTTTTTAAGTAGGATGTCACACATTTTTATATTAATATTTCTGTATAAGACCAACCAGGTGAAGAGCAGAGGAAATGAAACAAAATATGCCCAATAACTCTGATAATTGGCTGAATTAGCAAGGAAATTATATATTAAAAAAAACCCAAAAACTAAAACACAGTAACTTAAAGCAGTTTTAAAAGTAAGATGTATTTTAAATTGCTCCCTAATTTGCAATTCCCTTTTCTAAAAAAGACATTTACAACTATCCAGATCCCCAACTAAGAAATAAATTTAATAATCATTGCAGAAGTCTTCAGTTAGGAAGCAAAACTGATCTTGATAACCAAGTGAAAAAATAATGGGCTTCAAAAAATTACAAAACATATTTGCAGAGGTCAAGAAAAGTTACTAAATATCTTTATACAGAACATTTTATTTATGTCCAATAATTTTTTATTCTATCATCATCTAGTTCATATAATTATAAATATTATAATTACATATAGAATTATACGTGTTGTCATGTAAGTTAAATAGTTTTATATAAAATTTTTTTTAAAAAAGCCTTTTTAGTTTGTGTTTTGACTAATTTTCTTTAATTAGCTCTGCAGAAGGGAGATATGTTCTTCTTCGTGAGACCTTTTCCCCCAAACAATTTCAGAGGAAGCGTTATTTGCATGAAGAGGCTGTGGCCACTGTGCCAGGACACTAAAGATCCTCTGCCTAATTTTCAATTAGAGAAACAAATGTTGGTGCCTCAGGAACAAAGGGTACCCGATTGTGATTGGCTCAGGGCCCCGCAGCGCCTGGCGATTGGCTGTTGCCATGGCTACTTACTGCCCGCCCCTGGGAAGGTGCTTATGCCGCCATTTTGAGATTTGTTATAGGGTAGAGGTTGGAGGCACAGGGTTGTGATTGGCCCTGCCCCTTCCAAAAGCTGGGAAGGCATGGTTTGCTCTTGGTAAAGCCATATGAGCTGTTCTTGATAGCTTCTTGCCCCTCACGTGCCTGAATAAGATTCCCCAGAGAATTTAGCCCATAACCTTCCTAGGGATTGAGGTGAGGCTGGTGTCCTTCTTCTCACTCATCTTGAAAAGAAGTTCAAGTGATATCTGCCTTTTGCCAATCACCAGAGGCCTCCCTTAGCTACCCTTGAAGGTGATAACAGCTGCCTTGAGACAGCAGCCATGTCCCTCAGCACCCTCAGGTCCAGACCCTCCAGTCGACTGATTTGCTGTAATGGTCCCTAAATGGGATCATCCTCCACTGTGGCCAGCCACAGTTTAAAATAGCTGGTAACAGCATAGCTATGACAGCAGAAAACATTGTTTTGTGTGATTTATTCTGCCTTCTCTCTACAGCAATACCTGTTAAAAGACCAGGGCTATCAGATCTCCAGAAAATTTGGGGTTTGCAATTCTAGTTAAGGATACTGTGACTGGCAGGTAGGAAACCTGTGAATATAAAAGGCAGGATGAGACAACAAATACTTCTGACTGACTAAGTAGCCTAGTCATTCAACTAGCTCATTTTGAAGTAAAAAAGATAAAATAGAAATTTGATTTTCAAGCTTATATTTCTGGTTTTTCAAGACCCAGTAATCACAGAGGTCATATTTGAGCTATCTAGGAATGTGTATTGGAAGCCCTCAACGCCCTGTATTGATCATTGCTCTAATGTTATAAAGTTCTCCTTTATTAAAAGCTTCTAAAAGTTCAGAAGCCATTTCAGATTCTACAAGAACAAACCCCTATCAAAAACTATTTCCAAGCTAAAAAAAACCATAAAATAAAAAAGCTTGATTTCCTCTCTTTTTTCCTTCAGTGGATAGTAAAGGTGAAAGGGAAGCCTCTCTTTTGTCGGCCTGATGTTACAGAGTCTCCTAAAATATGCTAGTCTTGATGAAACCCTTTTATGCAGAAACATTGTGTGGAAAAGTGCAAAAGAAAATCCCTTTCCTCATCTTTCAAGATTAAACATGGATTTGAACTAGAATTAAAAGGGGACATAATTTTTAGCAATGAACATCATTAGATTCTTGATTTCAGCATTAGACCCTGTGGTGTATAGGTTGCAATATAGCAGGAATTCCTGACACATTTTGTCTGATCTTCAGAGCTACTGCAAAAGCAAAACCAGTGTTTCAGAAAGTTCCACTTTGTTCTGTGAATAAGTCCTTTCTGGCAACTTAGGAACACGTGAACAGAACACAATGTAATTAAATTCTGTCCATTATATGTCATGGCTAATTAAAAAAAATAAATAATATGCAAAAAAAAGAAAGTATTGTTAAGGAAGGATAGCCTTGTAGAACAAGTTATTTTTCTAATGGACTTTTGGAATAAAAGTATCAGTAAAAATTCAGACATCTGCAGATGCGTTGGTACATCAGCTCATTTCAAGGACCTCCTCACCTCCAGAATGATGCAATCTAGGAGAAATCTCTATTCTACATTTTTACCTTTTAAGGAGCTGCACTAAAATGTATGTACTTATGTAATAATTTATTATATTTTATATGGAATTTGCATAATGTATTAAATGAAATGGAATATTTTAAAATCATATGTAAGTTAGCGATGCATTCATTTATAGACCTAAATTTTAGACAAAGTGGATTACATACATACTCTTGTCTTTTACGTATGTTGTGATTTGGGCCAAACTGGCCACTGAAACAAACGATGTTCTCCCCCACCTCTCTCTCCAAGGAGAGAAGGGAGAGAAAGAGAAAGAGGCTTATGAGTTTAAAAAAGAAACTAAACTACTTTAATGAAAATATTAATAAAGCAATAAAAAAGAAAATAATGAAATATATACAATATATACAAAACCATACTGAGCTCCCAGGATGATGATCACATCACCAGCAGGCCCTGGGAAAGTCCCAGACTGGACTCAGCGACGGATGGGAACTGGATTCCAGACCCAGATTCTGGAATGCACAGATCGGGATCAAAAACAGATGAACAGACAAGAGTCCTCCTTGGACATTGGCCACTGAAGAACGAGAGGCTGACCCTTTGATCCCTCCACTTTTATACTGAGCATGAGGCAGATGGGATGGAACTGACCTGTTGGTCAGTTTTGGGTCACCTGTCCTGTCCACTCCTCCCCACAGGTGGGACCTGTCTACGCTTTTCCTCTTCTGACCCTCCAACGGGGCAAATAACAGAGTTAGTTGACCTTGGTTGTCATAGCAATAAGTATAAGCAGGAGCCTCTCTGTATATCATTCCTTGGCATCAACTATAAACATAGGTCTTATCACTCTTGGAGTGGACTACAGTCTTAAAAATATGCCACTAATTTCAGAGAGTTCAGTTAGTTAGAAGAAGCTTAGCTGCAAAGTAAAATTACCGAACAGAAAATCACTATACCCTTGATTTTTAAAACATTTATTCATCTAAGTGCCAAGAATGCTTGATTGTACACCTCAGTGTATTTCATATATCAAAAATGTTATGTCTCATAGTAACTCCACTAGAAGGTTTTCATTCTCCATGTTTGTTAGGTTGTAAAATAAAGTTGATTTACTTCAGACAGAGCATCTCAAATTGGACTTTGAAGGCAAATTAGTATCTAAAGGTTTCCTATGTCTCATAGCTTTCTATGGGATGTTTCCTGGCTTTATACTCTTCTCTGTACACAATCCTCTTTACATCTGACACATCCTCCTCTGACATCTCTTGATGTAGTTCCACTTCAGTGCACACGCTTATGAGAACTGTTAGTGTTCTCATCAGCTTTACAGATAAGCCTGCACTTACTCATCCATCTGTGGTAAGGGGGTGTTGTTTCCAGTCATTCTTCCAAAAGGCTTGGTTCAGCAAATTCTTGAATCACAAACATAATTGCAAATATTCATCAATTCCAATTCTGGAGCTTGTGGGTTTTTTTTAAGTTTTCCCAACATACTGTTTTTTCTTGAAATGCATTTTTGAAAAAATGCATGCTGTCCAAGTCACAAACTATCAATAAGTTTACAGCACTCTTGCTCAGCAGAAGTAAGCTATATTTATAGAAGCCCATTTGCAAAAAAAGAGTAAAATAACAGTTAGAGCTCGCTGAAAAGAAGATCATCTAGAACATATTGGGTTTTTTTGCTACAGACCAAACTGATATTGCTTGGTTTCTTTTTTTTTTTTACTTCATTTCATTTCATTTATGAACTAGGGTTGCAGAAGAGGAAAATGTGGACAACAAGGATAAGAAAATAAGAAGGAGGGAAGAGAAGCAAAGAAGCAAACAAAGAGGAACAAAACTTTGAGTCTTGTCTTTTTCTTAAAAGACACTGAGTACAGGTGAAAACTGAGAAAACAGAAAAAAAGAAACGTAATTAGGATACAAGATGAAAATTGAAAAATCCCAAAATATATTTCTTGACCTATTGACTGCTAATGTGAGCAGCTGCATCAGCATTAAGTGGATTTTCCAAAGAATACGTTAATCTCAGTGCCAAGCATTTGTAAGTTTGAATCTAGAAATTTCAGTTCCAAAATTTAGTTGCAATTTCGCCTTACTGACCTGGTCTGCAGGAACATTTTGGAAATGGCATTATGAAGCAACTATTAATTGCAGTATTCAATATATAGATAGCATGATAGCAAGTGAACTAAAACTGCAGTGGAGAGACACAGTGTCAGTCCTGGATTAGACTGTAGAGAGATTGTGATTAATAAAGAATGATGATTATTTTTCATTGTCTGACACAACATATAATGGAAGCAACTCACTAAAAATTTTCTATAAGTTTTCTTAATGTCTTATCCCCAAAGAGTTTAAATTTTGTAGAACGTAGGGCATAGATACATGGTATACCATAAATTGTTTCTGCCTTGTCTGTTTTATTAAAAATAAATAAAATCTCAAATAACTATAAATATGGAGACCAATAGAAAAAAAGTCTCACCAGATTCTTAATTTCTTTGTATGCTTTCTACCAGAAATGTGAAGTACTGAAAAGTACTTCGCCAATTCAAGGTCTAAACTGAAGAACCCTCTAAAATTTGACTGTTACACACAGTGTAACAGGCAGTGTATTTGAAAGCCTGCAACACTTGTTGTATTTGACAAGTATTGTGCATAAACTCCCAATAAACATTGAAATACATCATTATGTCATGATATGGAAGTTGTGTGTTTCTCAACTGTTTATCTTCGTAAATCAAAGGCTGTCAGTTTCAATTCCACCTCTTTCCATTACCAAACTACATTGTTTATATGTCAAACTCCCAACCAAAAAAACACAGAAGAAAGTGGGAACTGTACTTAATCTCACTATAAACATTATGCCTTTTCTTACGCATTTTCACTTCTAATTCTCCATTTTTCTTTTACAGGAAAAGAATTTCAGCGTTGTGTCAGAATTTTCTAATAACATTGAACACAAATTCTCCATTTATTCAAACTAAAAATTTCTTTAAAGAATCAGCTCTTAAAGGTCTCTCCCTTTTAAAAGCATCAAAGTTCTGAAATCATGTCAGTTTTACTTCTGACTTTTTCTACGAAATTAAATTTTCTGATAAAACTTAATTCTTAGTTTAAAAAACTAATTTTTTCTGGAACACAAAAAATTACAAGATCAAAGCAAATATTAAAATCCCAATGACATAAAAGAATGATGCAGGCACTTTTTGGTTTGGAGGTTTATCAGCAATTTGAGATTTTGATGTTCCATCTTTCACGTCAACCATGAGTTGTGGTTAACAGGGACAGTTGGGTCAGAGAAGAAGGCTGAGATCAGCTATAGGATTTGACATTGAAAATGAGATTCCTCACCTAAACACAAATAGCTAATTGATTCCAGCGGGTCTTGCATGTTCATACATCCCCATATGGAGTACTTCTGCAGATAGCAGACACATTTATTATCAGGCTATAAAAACTGAATCAGAGAGTGATGTGAAATAGAGTTCTCATTATCTTGGGCAAATTGTAAAAGAATATTATTCACTGAAGAACCTGAAACTGAAGTTACTGCAAGGGAGGGGATTCCTCAGCCACCTGCCGGAACGCAGCAGGGTAGCTGCTACACAGCAAATAGTTTGAACACAGCTGTTCAGGCTTGCTGAATTCATCAGCTGATAGACGTGGTTAGTGGACGTTCCCTGTCCCCAAGTTCAACCACCAGTGAGGCAGAGCATGGGTTCTCAGCAGGCATGCCTGGATGGACACACACACTCACACACAAAATTCACATACACATGGCCAGTCACCTCATGCTAACTTGGGTGGAAAATAATGCCTTCATCAACACGCACATAAACTCAAATACATGTGAATAACATGGAAAACCTGATCCTACACCTTTTCTCCAGTGGATTGGGCTTGAAGTCCAGTAATGGACTACACACACACACACACACACACACACACACATTTCTACCTATTTATATAGGTATATTGTTGAAGCCCCGTCCTTGGAGGTGTTCAAAGCCAGGCTGGACGTGGCCTTGGACAACCTGGTCTAGTGAGAGGTGTCCCTGCCTATGGCAGGGGGGTTGGAACTCGATGATCTTCAAGGTCCCTTCCAACCTAAACCATTCTATGATTCTATGATTCTATGATATGCACAAAACAAAATATGGGTCAGCCCAGTAGCTGGCATTAGACTTTCAGTCTATCTAGTGGACGGCACTTGAATTCCCTGCTCTTCCCAGTTTCTGGCACTTGGGCCTATGAGCCCCCATTTTTTTGTCTCACTCACCTCTTGTACACTTGTTGGCTAATCTATCTTGAAGTTGGCTAGTGTTGACCTATATGCAGTCAGAATAGAGAGCATACCCACACAGAACATAGTTAAAAATACAATTTAATGATAATATGGGCTAGACTGTGGTGATAGAGTGCAGGGTGCAGCTGACCTGTTTACACTTTTACCTTTTATCTCCATTTCTGTCTGTTTTCCCAGACTTGTTTTCATCCTTTTCCTTGCCTTTGGTCATTCCAATAAAGGTTCTACAATAAGCCTTGCACATTCTCACAGTCTCCTGAATATATTCTACAATAAGTTTTAGAAGGAAGGTTCTTTCCTTGACTGATCTTGGGGGATGAACACCCAGACACTGCGCTCATTGTTCTTCTTGGGCAGCCCTGAGACAAGCAGAGACTTCTTGCACTCATGGGGTCAAAGGAGTCCTTGGCCTATCGTCATTCCTCTGCTCCTCACCAGGCCTTAGTGGCCGTGGTGATATAACAACCAAACACACCCCGAGCAGTATTCAAAATACTAAAAATTGAAAGATTATTTGGTCACATTGGAAGCATGGGGCTCTCAGGGTACGAGCAACATTTTTGGGAGGCTTCGGAGCAGGAAGGTCAGCAAGGACCAGTGCTTAGCTACAAGCTAGGAGCCATCCCCATGAAGAAGTGGCTAGCTCATTTTGAAAAGGGCCTAAAAGGAAAAGAGTTGAAGCAAGGCACTCTGAACCAAATAGCTCAGGGATAGTTCCCTGGGGCACATGATGAAGACAGCAGAGGTTGTCATAGCAGGTACAACTGTCTGTAAGGAGCCATCTACCTCCTCTTGCAGCAGCCCTCTGTCTGAAAAATGGGAATAATATTTCCCTATCTTAAAAGCTGAGAAAATGCATAATGTCTGACACATACTCAGAAATCATGCCAGTATTGCAACAAAAGAAGAAAGCATTTCTGATGGTGAACAGTGTTTCCTTATCCAGGCTGTTAACGGCTATTTATGTCTTGTACACCAAGTTATTAGAAGTCCTGTGTCTCCTTCTTTGTTCTGCATGTTTGGTTTTCATCTGAAGAACAGCATGGAACAGTGCATTTTTTTCATTGTTATTTCAATATAAATTTGGTATATATATGACTACCAACAATGTCAAAGGATTTGGAACTGTGAAGCACTCTGCACTCTGAGAACTTCTAACGTGTTCTTCAGGAACTTAAAACTCTCTTGTACCTGTGGTAAGTAATCATATCACTCAGCTTCGAGATGTTTTAGGGAGAAAGTAACATCTGTAGTAAGGTTGGGCTCCGCTATTTACCTTTTTTTTTTTTTCTCTGCTAGTGAAAGAGAAAGGATAGGAGGCAAGATAATCTTTCTTTAAGTCACAAGCTGGAGACACCAAGACTTTCAAAGGAATGATGACAATTAAGATGTGTATCATGAATACATAGACTTGTTTAAATGACTCACTTTCTGGCATGCTGAAAAAATTATTTCCTATCAAGAAAGATCAAACAACTTGTTATAGCGAACTATGGAAGAGAAATATAACAAATTGTCTTGCAAAGTAACATATCAGGGGGTTCCTCTGTTCCTCCAGCCACAGTGGTTAGGAAAGCACAACAGGAAACCACGAAGCAAGCACCTGTTTTTAGGACAAAACCCATTTTCTTTGGATAATTAAATAAGTAATAATGATTATGGTGTTTGAAAAAATATCATGTAAGCAGTGTATATTTCACACCTACTACACTGAGATTTATGACAAGCAGCTGATTTCCAGGTTAATATAGCATATGCCAACTCAATGACATATGTTCCTTCTTTGCATCTCATAGAAGTACTGTATATTGTGATATCTGAAACAAATATCATAAATGGAAATAGTCACAAATTTTCATGTGGAATTTTCCAATTTAAAAGTCATGATTTATTGAAACCATCTCTTAGTAAGAGAGTATCACTGAATTTTCTGGATAAAAATAAATTTATAACTGTCAAAGCTTTCATAGCTTTTTAAAATCTATTTTCTGAATCTTCAGAAGAAAAAGACTTTTAATATTAAAATATAAAAACATTTATAAAGTGAAAAATAAAAGCCAAAACTGATACGAAATATTTTAGAAACTACTGCAGCAGAAAGTTCTGATTAATCTTTACAAATGTTTTTCTTTCTTGCATTTTCATTAAGATATATTTCTCATATATTCAATGTTTCTTTCAAACTCAAAATGAAGCAATTTAGTTGCTTAAAAAAGGGCAACTAAAACCATTATAGATGCTCTAATGTTTTTTCAGAGAGCTAGCATGTCCGACCAAAGATTATGGCAAGTGTGGGGCAGCAGATGGGTACCTCAGAGCCCTGCATGTCTACATTTAGACAACTGAATCCTACGTTTTGTGACCCTGCAAGATGAAATTATTTAGTGAACATATGTAAACATATCTTCACATTCAACTATGTCACTTGTTTAGACTTTCATTTGCTTCTTGCCAGAAACCAAGAGAAAAACTCTGCTCTCAAGTCTAATGCAAAATAAACACAGGAATTTGCAAAAAAGTTACCTACTTCTACACTCGTCACATAAATTACAAGAGTGTTTCAGCTGTTTGTTTCTTTCTAATAAGTTCATTTTATTGATCCCAGGTTTTGATGGGTAGGACTTGCAAATCGAAACTTTAACATCTCACAGTATTGTTCTTATAAAGTAAGAGTTAAACAGGAATTAAGAAGAAAAAAGAAGCTAAACTCTTCTGAAGAATGTTACTCTGTTTTTACATTTAATATCTATCCACAATTTGATATTAAGTACAAAATTTGAATGCACAAGGAAATCAGCTATTGGACCTTTCTTTGGTGTTTATAGGGAGAAAAAGCAGGAGACGTTCAAAACCCGCCTGGATGCCGTCCTGTGCAATGTGCTGTAGGTGTCCCTGCTGTGGCAGGGGGGTTGGACTTAGATGATCTCCAGAGGTCCCTTCCAACCCTGATGATACTGTGATACTGTGATACTGTGATTTGCACTAAATGAAGTAAAAAAAAACCCAAATAACTGGCATTTTTGTGTTTAGTGGTTAATGTTCTGATACTTGGTTCATAAACCATATTTTCCTTATGAGTATCTGAAACTAAAATTGGGACATTTTAAAAAATTTTGATTTTATGCTTACATTCATGCTTGGTACAAACCAAGATTGCCTGAGACCAATATTCGTGTTTCAACCACAGCAAAGTAGAACACGCCACAAATACAACATAGACTGTAGATACTTTTTTTCATTTTCTCCTTAAAGGTACTTTGTTTCTAGCAGCTTACCTTTTTAAAGTTTTATCTAAACCTAATTCTAAACATATTCATTCTTTCTTCTTGGATGTATATGTGTCTCAAATACAAACATGGACACACATATACTGCTTCAGTAAAACATTTACAGACAGTGCGATTAGAAAGAGTTACAACAGTCTTCCCAGAGCATCTGGATCACTCAGAAGAATAACGTAGTTGCAGAGACCAGCATTATAGTGCTTTAGAGCTGGAAAAAGTATGAAAAACATGGAGAAAATGCAAAGAATTTGTTAATTTTTTTTCTCTTAATTCCTTGGAAAAAAAAATACTAATTTTTTTTAACATTTATTCATTTTTTTCCTGAACAATTTGAGGAGATCCAGTGAATTATGCACTAAAAAATTAAGTGCTTCCTCCAGATGTTTCATTCAAATTAATGATTGCTCTGAACCAAAATCCCAGATATTAATATATGTTTATTTTCACTTTACATAGATTTGCAAGGTGACAACGTAGTTTCTAATCTCCATCATGGTCCAACTCACAGTTCTGTATCTCACCTCTTATCAGCTTTAGACACAACTTTGTAGGTCTAACTCCCTTTGCAAACTTTACAATAGAGATATATTCAGACATCTTCACTAGTTTTGAATTAACAACAAAAAGAAACATGTGTTTTCCAAAAAAATTAAGTTTTTTCAAATATAGCCCCTTTTCTAGTTGGAAGAACATAGTTTCAACCCTACCAGCATTTGTGACAGGTTTTACATATTAATGAAAATAATGAAAAATCTTGACTGTGAACAATAAAAGGGTAAATGCTTGACAATATGCACAGTTATGTCTGTGTAATGATACTGTAATGGCACTGTAATAACAAACAAATGTTCCTAAAAATGTACTGTAACTGAACTAACTTATTGAAGAACTTGAAGGTCAGTTTGAGATGAGGGACTTGGTAAATGGAAGAAGTCACGTTGCGCACAGAGCTGCCCTGTCATATGAAGTATTTGCTTCCAGAGCTGACTCAAAGACACCTCCTTTCCAACACAATGCATTCTTGATTTGTCAGGAGTATGACATACTGTGTTAAAAGCGGATACTGGTGAGTGTCTTCACAAAGCAAGTTCTGCTGAGCAGCCTGCAGAAGTGTCACATTTTGTTAAGAGCTGCTACCCTGTCCCCATGTCTCATTATGTGTGGACAACTATACTGGAGGGTATAAGTTAATGAAATTAATGCTGAAAATGAAACAAAACCCAAGATGACTGCATGACAATGCCAAAATACATCTGCTCACTTTAGAACATGTTAGAAAATAAAGGTACAGCTCTCAGGATTTCAACTGGCTTCATTATACTATAATTGGTTTTGATGTAATTGCAAATCACTTTAAACGGCTGTGGAGGGAATGTATTACATCTGTTGTTTAATTTATGCAAACACGTCTGAATTTACTATTCTCCATTCCCTCTCCCTTAGATTACTCTATATTTTTAACCTTTTGTTATGGCTTGTTAGACATAGATTTCTTTGAGTGTTTGCCTTCCTTAACTTGTCTATGATGGCTTGAATAATCCAAGTCTAAGATGCGCTGGAACCCACAGTCACTATTCACAATATACGTAATAGATAATGACAGAAATTGATAAAACAATGCAAAATATAGGGATTAGGGGTCCATCATACAGTTCTAGTGACACTAATGTTGTTTTACCTAAATATTCTACACGGCTATTATGGAGTTTTTCATTCTGGAAAGAAGAATCTGTCAGTGAGGCATCTGCTAGATCATATCTATGACAACATTCATGCTGTCTTTATTAAGTGATACCAGAGTGTTACCAGAGTTCCTCAACAAAGTGGCATTCATCAGCAATAGCTACTTTTTGGAGCATTTAGGCAAGGATGTGTCCTCCAGCATCTCTAATACAACAGCGGGATCCTGGAGGAGTATAAGGGAGTCCACCGGTTGCACCAAATGGGTTTGTTTGTACAGTCTTCCTAAATGGCAACTCCTACTGCTCTTGGAGAAGAACACTGGGCTAGATGAACCCTTGGTTTGACTTGGGGAGGCATTTCTTGTGTTCTTGTGACAGGGCCAAACCCAAATCCCCCCAAATAACTTCCTCTTTTCTCTAGTCCACTCTGCATTTGGAAGGTTATATGGGAAGGGAAAGACAAGCATAGAGAAGAGTTTCCTGTTGAAAAGTCAGCACTCAACTACTAAGTAGAAGAGATTTACAAAATAAGAGGGGTCTCAACTTCACAGTCTAGCACTTAAAGCACTCCATCAGGCTGTGAAATCCTGGATTACGCTCCCTGTTTTGTTTTTTACATTTAAGAGTCATTGATTTCAAAACACCCGTAGTAGTATAAAGAACTGATTCCCATCTGGATTTCCTAGCCACTAGGATAGTTAATAATGCTTTAGGCCTTTAGCTCTGAAGAGAGGCAATGAAGTATTCTGGGACTGTTGTTAAATAACAATATAGATTCTTTATGTTTTAAACTTGGATCCTACATGGCTCAGTCCTACAGATAACAATTTATGATCGTCATAATCTTTGTTATCATCATGCAATTCATTTCATTTTCCCCTTAGCTCAGCACTCATGATTATAACTTTTATAAAGTAATTTCAGTCAATATTCTGCAAGACCTTGATTCACAAGGGCATACAGGGATGGGGGAGAGAATGTAATGTACCACATAAAATACTCCAGATATATTTTTCTTGGTATTGTTTAGCTAACTTCCTTTTCTACTCAGTTAAGATATATATTCGGCTGAAATTTTTTTTCTCTCTTTGTGTCAGGTAAAATAGAAGGGAAGTCATTTCACAGTGTATTTTCACCTGTTGTTTCTCAGGTAATGAATAAAGTTATTTGGCATTTATTTAGCTTGTGTTAGAGTATACTTTCTTGAATAAATCATTATGCTCGTTACACTCGTAGACAAATTAGGATAGGTAAGGGAGTCTGGGAGAGAGACATGAAACTGTCTAGGAGTTGCTATCATCTGAGTAGAAGTTATGAAACAAAGCTGAACAGCTAGTTACTAGTAAAAATGGTGCAGAAATGCTGGATCTTTCCTATAAAAGCTATACATTAAGGAATTCACAAAACAGAACTTTCAGGGTGCAATTCTGTTAACAGACAGGTAATAAGAGATTAAAAGATGGTACTATGGAAACACTACACTGTAATTGTTAGACCTTTTTTAATCAGAAAGCAATCTACTTTTCTAAAAATACAAATATTATCTTGTGAAATGTTGGCAGAATGGTTTTCATCTACATCTTATTAAGAAACTAAACTAAGCATGGAATGCTCACTTATTATTTTTGTATTTTCCCATTTTGATTGTTTCCCTGCCTGTATGGGAACAGGTATCATTTCATGAACCACTTGATTCTACAGATCACTGATAATCCAGAGATCATGAGTTGAGAAGCAGCCTTAGATTTAGCTGCTCCACAAGCTTCTTTGATTAGTCCTTCTACTCAGATGAAGTGTTGCAAGTAACACTACCTGCTGTAAATCTTTAGGACTTAATCTGGTTTTTGCTAGAAGCTGTCTGGTAAAGCAAGGGGCCAAGATGTGTGTTCCATTACATCATTAATGTATACTGTCTATCTTCACACACACACACAAATACACATGCACATATTTACAATGTTTTCTCTTGAGATTTGATGGTAGTTGGTTAGTTTAAAATGTGTTCTCTGTGGCTTGATCCTAAGATATTAATAGTCTCTCTGAACATGCTAAGGGCTTAAAAGTTATAAATATCACATGACACCTGATCCTGTATCTAGAAGTGTACTACTACAGCCATGAAATCTGTGATTTTTCTTGCTGATTTCATTGGAAATACAATGTACTTTTATATTGACGTAAACAGGGTTAGCAGAAAGACTGACATTCATGTGAATTCATAGATGACTAGAAACTAATAATTATTTCATTCTATACTCAATATATTATGAGATGGGGGTTCCTAGTGTTTTAACTAGTATGAAAGAAATGGCATGATATGAAGAAAATATTCAGTTAAAATCCCCATGGAACTCATTATAAAGATGAATTGATTACAATACTGAAAAAAGTATGAAAAATTAGACTGAAAACAAAAATTAATATCACATGGGTTTTGGCCTCATGTTTTAGGGCTTTTTAATATGCTCTTGTTTCATTGCATTTTGACATTTTTGTTACTTGGCCATCATTGAAAATTTATTTGTGGTGCCAGAGAGGATTCAGCAGAAAGGCTGAGAGAAGTGCAATAGAACTTAACAAGTCGAACTGATATTTTGGGGAAAAAAAGGATTTTCTTGTTGCTCTTCAGCAAAACTTTCATTTAGTAATTCTACAAAATATGACCCTGATTGCAGCCACAATGTCAAAACATGAGGAAAAAATTAGAAAACGAAAATAAAGGTCCTAAAGAATTTTCCAAGCACAAAACTAACTCTCAGGTGATGAGAGTGAAGTGTTTATATGCTTTTTTTGCTATTTGTAACTTTGGTTACAAAGTCTTGGGTAACTGGCTCTAGGCGACCCTGCCTGAGCAGAAGGGTTGGGCCAGATGACCTTCACAGGCCCCTTCAACTGCACAACTATTCTGTGATTCTGTGTTAAAAACTTTACCATCTGTGTTTGACACAAGTCAATGAACTATAGAATAAAAAACCACATTATTTCTCTTTAAGTTAAGTGTAAGTTCAGAGGGAAATCAGATTTGTGTCACTCACTTTGTTTCTATAGAAAAAAAGTGAGTACCTAGGCAGAGTAGTTGAGCTTATTTTGAAGATGCCTGTCAACTCCATGAGAGATCGAGTTAGGTAGGGTGCAAGCATAATGTTTTAACTCCGCTGAAGTAGTGAAGTATTGTTCAGCAAATTGAAATGGTTTATGAATGCCAGAATCTCCTTGCCTCATTCCTTTGCCTCAAACCCATATAAAGACTTTACATAAAGAGATTCCTGAGTTGCATCAATGCAGAAAAGATGAAAAACAATCTTACAATGCATCTATATGATCTTTGGAAGGCAAGCATAACGCTCATCTGCCTTCCTCTAAACTGGTGTCAACTTTTGTAGGCTCAGCCAAACCAGACACTATGTTGCTGTTATTAACATGATTTCTCAAGCTAATGTGGTAGTGAATATTTATATTCAATATATTTATAAGCATTTAATCAACATGTGAAAAAAAAGTAAAAAAAAATATTTTGGCTCAAATGATGGGTTTTCTTTTTATGAAGATTACTTTCTCAAATCAGCTGTGGGAGTATTTTGCTTAATTTTAATTGCTGTATTAATTGCATATAAAATTGCATTTATTAAATTGCATTATAGTTACCTGGTTATGAATGAAGATTTTAACATGCTTAGCCATGTCTAAGTGTACTTTTTCCTTTTTATTTTCTATAAAAATTAATTCCCTATAATCACTAAGGAAACCAATGATAAATAAGATCAGTTCATACTAACATACTAAGAATGCATTCTATTTGATGTAGTAGAGTATTAACTCTTGTTCTAAAGCCAGGTATTGAAAGACTTCATGTAATGTTTATGCAAAACGCAAACTCTTAGGATCAGATCCAGGTGAACAAACATAGATCTCAAGTGCCGTTTGAGCTGCTCTGGGATATTCCTCCTAGTCTACAGAGACTTCTTTAAAAGTGCATGGGCTATCCATAGATCAACTAGCCCTGTGTAGATATCCAAAATGCCCGTGATTAACCACAACGGTACTTTGTGCCCATGTACAGGCACTCAACTCTTACCCTAAAGTTATTATTCACCTAAGTGTTTACCTTTCCATTAAAGTCAAATGAGAGCTGTCATCATTTTATCAGTTGCACCATTATGTAGACCATTGGCTACAAAACAGTTGATAAGATATTGGTGTCTTGCACCATTTGAAATACACTATGTTATTCTATTCAGCTCATACTCTTCCAGAAGGACACGGGGCTTCCATAGATCTTGTGTAAGATCTGCCAATGTGTGACATGTCAAAAGGCACCAAAAAGCTTTGAATGGGCACCTGAAGTGGCATCTTGCATACTAGCTTACAAGTAGACACATAAATGTAGGTGTCTAAATCTGCTTTGCAACTTGTTCACAGTGGCAGTTGTCTTGCTTTCATTATAAAGGAGAGCACACACAACAGCTGTTTTAAAATTGAGGATATTACTTTTAATTTCCTTACAGTGCATGGTGTTTGTGTTGCTTTTGTACAGTTTGGATACCAAGACCCTATGAATTGAAAACAGCATCAGCTGACATTGCACGAAATTATCTACAGGACAAAAATTATAGTAGTATCAAAAATAAAAGATAATCAAAACTGTTAATAAAAGTATCTCTTTTGCAGAAGAAAGCTTCCTTGTAATGCAATTTAAATAGAGATACTATTGATTACAGATCTAACATTACAAGAAGCATTAAACATAGAGACCTTCTCAATTACTCTGCATTAAACTTCTCAATTACTTTGCCTTGAAGTCCCTATTTGTAGCTCATGGCATTTGTGCTTAACAATATCTTGTATCTATTGGATTAAAAGCAAAAATACTTGTTTCCTTTTTTATTTTAAATAATTAAAATACGAAATTCATCAATTCACTTTTAATTGGACATAGATAGGAATCTGAATTCTTTCATTCATTGTGCCAGACAGTCACCACTTTATATGCACCACAAAAGCTTAAGTATAGTAAGTACTTGCAGCTGTTTTGTAGCAGATGGCTATAGTCAGTGTCTGATTTTTTTTAGTGCTATTGAGTGCACAGCACTTGATTCAATGGCCCAATTAAAAAAACAAAAACCCACTGACCATTTTAGAAGATAAAATTTGTCTTTTCTCTCCTTTTGCCTTATAATTGCCATATAGCTTCATCATACTATTTCCTCAGCTTGGTTAAGATCTTTGGGGTTTGGTATTTTTCCAAGATTCCTGCTTGATCGTTTTTGAATTAGCATTGTATTGTCATTGAATGTCCTGGAGACATTCTCTCCTTGGAAGGAAACTTATACTGATAGTCTTAAGACTTCATTTCACCGCTTCAAAAAGCTTACAAATATTTCAGTCTTGTTTGGAGAAGAGCTGGTAATCAGGAAGGTAATAATCAGGTGAGATTTTTCCAAGCACACTATAAACCTAAAAATTATTCACCTGGTCTAAAACACCAGAAGATAAGACAAATTAGTCCAAGATACCTTAGACAATTTCTAGCCCATTCCTCTTGAAAGGGAGGAGGGACCCAGAGATTATGAGGGATTGCTCTACAGGTTTCTTAATCTATTGTTTGTAGTCCACTGCTGATCGGAAATAACTTTTTAAGCAGATCAGAACAATATTGTCCTAATAATTTCTTTTTTTTCCCAATGAAGTTCAATGCACAACTGTCTATAGAAGTGCATATATCTATGCATGCATATGCAAGTCACTAAGAATCTTTAACTGGCCAATAAATAACCCTCCTGCTAGACTGTATTTATTAATTTCTAGCTTCATAAGGACCCTAACTTTTTATGATAAAGCTATGGAGAAACATCTTTTCACTGAAGTTCCTTTATGGTTCTTTAGTCAGGTTTAGTAGGTTCTTCATGGAGAAAACTGCTCAGGTCTGGCACTTTGAATTTCTAAGGCTTTGCTGAAGGTCAGTTATTTCTGCATTCCACTGAAGAAGGAATTGCTGGAGGCTCTGCATTCAGGACTCATATCAACTAAAAGGAGACAACTACTTCTAAAACACTAAGTTCTACCTCTGTAAATTTTAGGACCTTCATAAGAGCAATGTCAGTACATCCCAAGGGGATATATTAGTGAAGTCTTCATGGACCTCTGATTAACATATAGTTTCTGTTAATCAGAGTGTAGTTAATCAGATGTCCGCTTAATTCTAGAATAATTCAATCTAGGATAAACTGAGAATTATCTAAGCAGTGTCTTAGAAGTATTTTAGAAACCACTTATATTTTGCAGGTTGATTGGCAGATACATTAGGCAGCCTTAGGCTTCCTGTTGCCACCCTTGCAAACAGTATTTTCCCCTTCCTGTTTATACTTTACAACTTGTTCTAATGCAGTCTAAGCTAGTGTGAGTGGCATGAGAAAGGACAACGAAGTGAGCAACTCCAAATGAAAATTCTACAGCTGTTTTATTCTAGTCTGTAGCATAACAGAAGTAGGAGGTCTGATAAACATAGAATTAAAAGTGGAAGAAAATCATAAAAAGAGACGAAGTCATAAGATCTATAAACTGTGCTAAATAATGTATCAGGTGACGTGCTTGCTTTAATACCAGTTCTCCCATGCAGACTATTAAATAGAATAATAACTTGATCGCTGGAACCGAAGGTATCTTAATTCTATCTCTCTAGTTTCAACAGCACCTTTTATAGTAATTTTAAAGTTGTTTGGAGAATTGAATTATTCCCCCCACCCCACCCACCCAGCAGATGAACTAACCAAACTTACAGAGAAATCAAGATCAGGACTCTATTATGAAAACTGCTGTAGCATAATTTGGGAAGAGCTACTTTAAAGAACAGTTGTCATACTATCACTTGGGAAAATTTGACCCTGCTTTGAGTGGGGTTTTGGAGAAGATGACTTCCAGAGGTCCCTTCCAGGTAAATCACAGAATGGTAGGGATTGGAAGGGACCTTTGTAGATCATACAGTCCAACCCCACTGCCAAAGCAGGTTCACCTATAGCAGGTTGCACAGGAGTGCATCCAGAAGGGTTTTGAATATCTCCAGAGAAAGACTCCACAACCTCTCTGAGCAGCCTGTTCCAGTGCTCTGCCACCCTCGAAGTGAAGAAGTTTTTCCTCAAGTTTAGATGGAATTTCCTGTGTTCTCTCTTGTGCCTGTTGCCCCTTGTCCTGTTGCTGGGCACCACTGAAAAGTGTCTGGCCCCATCCTCTCGACACCCACCCTTTAGACATTTATAAGCATTGATGAGATCCCCTCTCATCCTTCTCTTCTTCAGGCTAAACAGACCCAGGTCTCTCAGCCTTTCCTCATAAAAGAGGTGCTCCAGTCCCTAGATCATCTTTGTAGCCCTTTGCTGGACCCTCTCCAGCAGTTCCCTGTCCTTCTGGAACCGGGGAGCCCAGAACTGGACAAGGTGCTCCAGATGCAGCCTCACCAGGGCAGAGTAGAGGGGGAGGATGACCTCCCTCGACCTGCTGGCCACATTCTTTTTAATAATCTTTAAACAATGCTATGAAACTGTGATTCTAAAGCCTGTTTTATCTTTCAAGGAGTTTGTGGTTTTGTTGAAGACAGTCCACAATAGCCCATCCTGGAAAGAAAGTAAGGATCAGAGCAAAACAATACCCTCTTATTATCATACTACTGTATAATGCAAGGGTCCTCATGCAAATCAGGAGGAATGGTTACAAGGAGAGTGAGCTGTAAAACTAATTTGTCCAGCTGGGAAATTATGTCAATAACTGCTCCCTACTTAATTCAGGGCTCATGCATTGTTGAAAGATGGACAGACTTCAGTGCAACATCTTTTGACAGGACTACTGAGAGCTGTCAGGCTTGTTACTTCACCAATAAATCCACAAAGCTACTGCTTCCAAATACCAGTATCCTGGTAGACATCACTGCACTGGCTGTCCTTGGTACAGGTTTCTAGTGCATTCTTTACTGTTATGTGAGTTAGAAACTGAGTATGGTAAAGGGACATTTTCCCTTCTCTTCATAATTTTCTTTTGCCTTCTTTAATCAAAAGTAGACAATTCAAAAATCCTTCAAACTCAGAAAGAAAGCCCTAAGTTTAGGTTTTAATCTGCCCTTGGAACTTCAAAACATGATGAATGTAATAGAAATATTTTCTTCTTTAAAGTACCTATTGTAGTTATGCTGCTCTAATGTAAAGGATATAGTTTACTATCTTGCACAACAGCACTAAACTTCATTGATCTGCTTGCATTGTATTTCCCCATCACTGTCTAGTTAAGACTGCATCGAATAATTTCATTCTGTAGGAACAGACTGTTATTTGAACATGTTTCTCTAAAATTGTTATGGGTGCTTGAGTGATAACTGATTGGATGACCTACCTACACTCTAATAATGAACAGAATGTAGAAAGTAATACAGCATATTAAATTGAGGGTATAAATCTCTTTCTATTACTACTGTCTTCCACAACACTAATGGAAAGTTCAGCTTTTTATGGAAGCTTAAATAAGAACTGGAAAATGATGAAGCAGGCAGGATTAATTGAATGCCCAGGAGACATTGCTGTTGCTAGTCTGTCTCCTCTCTGTTGGTCCCCTGCACCCACCCTGCAGTACATCTGTGCATTCACCCTTCATTTAGATTGCTTATTTGTGGCAGACTGGGTTTAAGGTTTTTTTGCTTTGTTTGATGAGATTAATTTTCTGCAAACCACAGGGGCCATTCTTGTATTGACACTACATTACAAGTTTGTGCGTAAAACTCAAAATTTCCAGTTAGGATACTTTCTGTCTCTGTAACTAAGACAAATCAGCGATGTCAGACCAAAAACCTTGTTGCTGAAAAGAAAAAGGTTGTGTTGGTTCTGTGTCCAGTGAAAAATGTGACTCAGTCATTTCCCTTAACCTCAGATGCATAAACTGTCTTTGAAATGTAATGTTCTTGGGTTTACCCTGCATAATATCCTACCTGATGTGCATATCAATTAAATTAACTCTGTGAAAAAAAACCTCAACTTATGAAGTTTAAAAGAAACAACTATATCTGATGTTGGCAGTTTACTATTTTATAGAAGTCTGGCAGACCTGTTTTTTTTTTTTTTTCAGAGTGAATCTGGTTTTGGTAATAAGAAAGAGAGGTTTTTGTTGGCTTATTAAACTCTTTTGTTGAAATATATTGACTTAGGGTTTAACACCAACAGTCAAGGTAGAAGTTAATTGCTATTCACTACCTTTAATTGCAAGCTACAGTTCAAATACTTCAGGACAAGGTAAAGAAAATAACACTTGTCACCAGTAATTACAGTCAGTTTTCACCACCCTGCCTTGAAGGCACTGAGCTGCTGTTTCTTAAGAGGTCACAAAAGATAAATGAGTGAAAAGGAGATCACACTTCTAAAACATAACACTTTGAGAATTCTTTTCTTTATCCTCAAATATTGCTTGTTGTTCACCTTTAACATTGTTTAGACCCAAAAAATGCATTTAATTTCTATTCTTTTATTGTTAGCCATTCCAGGAAGTATCCATATCATTTACTTTTGCTTACTGTGTAATACTCACAAGGTCTGAGGTTAGGAATGAGTTGGTGGTTGTGCTTTTTTTACTTTTTAACAAACTCCCAGAAAGACCTAGTAGGCAAAGTACAGCCTTGTAAGCAAATTGTGCAAGAGAAAAATAAACAGAAAGCTCTATAAAAATGAAATGGTCAAAGGGAGACTGTGATTGCTTCTAAAATTCACAGTTACCTCTTTTTCTCCTATGCAGCATGTGTGGAAAACATAAACAAGTAAATGGAAGAAGAAAATTTACATCAAGCTGTTTCTTAATTGAGCTCTAATGGGTGCCCTTTGAGACCCATCATAACAGAGAAATTCATATGTAGTCTGATTTGCATCTGTGCATTGAGCTGGCTCACAGGTGTTTACCTTTGCTATCTAGTAGTAACAGCCAGTTTTTAGGACTGGCATGTGATCTAAATCCTCCTCTCATCTCTTCTAAGCAACACAGCCCAGAGCCTCAAAAGTAAGTGTGCTGATAACTTTCTGTGAAACTGTATTTCCTTTAAATATCTGCAGCTAAGTACTATTTTTAACCTTTCCTTACAAAGTTTCTACGATGTACAGATGAATCGGATAGTTAAGAGTAGAAGACAGAAAGCATAAAACCAAAAAATATCTCTGCTAGACAGTCCTATCATCATCACCAGCTTTAGCTGCTTTCTAGTGATTACAAATTGTCACTGACAGAAGTGAGGTGTGCGGTTTCAAAACAGCGTCTCATGAATTAGCAAGTATATCACAAAATTGCTATTTACAATGTAAATTTTCATGCATATGTGGGTGTGCCTTCACTGCACACACAGTAATGGAGCCAGTTCTCTGAAATGGATTGATCTGGAAAGTGTTCTGCCTGTTGAGAGGTGAAATACTGCAAAGAGATGAGTAGAGCTTATATTGGCATTGAACCTACTCTATGCCTAAAGAGAAGACTTTTGTGTTGGGTGCTGAGCTTCACTCGCTTAGTGACCACAAACTACGTGAACTGCCTGGAATTATTGGCACCTTCCTATGAGGTTCTTCACTGACTTTATTCGCATCACTCAAGTAAGTTATGGTCTGCTAGGACAGGCTCTAAACTGCTGCTGTACATGAAAGGAATCTTAGCTTTTGAGTTGATTCATGATCATTCTCCTGGGTAATTTTTTTCCTCAAATTTTCATCCGTCTCTACTGCTCAGCTGTAGTCAGAGAGGAGTTAGTTGCAAGCCAGTTCAATGGACGCTTGTTTTCTTCCTGACTGGTCTCCAGAGGGAACTCTTCATGAAGCCTGTATATGCTAGCATGTATGAATTTAAGAGGAGTAAGAGGACGCAGCTTCAGAGTCAAAATGTGCTCTTACATGGGATCCTTCATGCCCTTTTCTCAAAGTCCATCATCTAAATTTGTTTTGAGATTATTTAAGTACTTGAGATGTTCAAATGTACAGTTAATACTTCGTTAGAAAGGAACTCATTTCAGTCAGTTAAATAATCCCTCTATAAGTCTTTTTGACACAAATGTAAATTGAATGTTCAGAAGAATTGCTATCCTCAAATTCATTTCATAAATGTAAGACTAGATTTACAGTGATTTGGAGTTATGGAGCTCATCAGATTAATAAATAAATAAATATACATGTGTACGTATGTATGTATATAATCTTATATATGTCCTGTATGTATATTCTTCTGACTGTATGAAAGTTTCCCATCAAAAAAGAAAAATCATGGAGGATTGTCTGGGGAAAAATGACCAGGGAAGAATGCACATGAAATTGTGGGGAGAAAGGGAATGTCTGTTTAACCTTAATAGACATTTCAATTGTGTCATTTTGGGAAAGGTGCAGATGACCAGATGCTTACATGTCAAGCATGAAGTATTCAAGTAAATCAGTTTATTAAAACAGTTGCCTTCAAATGAATTATCAAAGGCAAATAATAACGTGTTTTAGTTTCAGTGGATAATTGGCAGTCATAGTTTCCTGATATGTCTGAAGAGCCCAAGTACTGAATCCCATGAATAGTTTTCGTTTAAGTAAAAAAAATGAGCACAAAAATTAAGATACAAGCCAGAAGTTCAGGAAGTAAATAAGGTGTCTTCAAGAATTTTGAGGGCATGTTTTCATCTCAAATAGGTGAAGGTGATGAAGGTGCTAACCCAAAATCCTGGCAGTAATCAAAGTAGAATGTGTTTTAGATACTGCTAAGGATGTATTATTCAATTGCAATTCACTGCTTAGATAAAAGCTATCAGATTCATTATTTTATCAGTGAGTAAATAATTTCTTGCATCCTTTCCATTTTCCTGACTTTTTATATAAAGAAAATCATGCCTAAATTGTCAAGATCTGGATAAATATCAGGTTAAGAGAATGAAGAAATGCTTGAAAAATAAAGGGATTTAAGATGGCAAGCTAGTCCAGGACTATATCTTACTTCTCTTGTCTCAATTTTTACACCCTGTAAGTTTCTGTGCATCACCTTAGCTGTGTGAGATACCTCAGCACTCGCAGCAACATAAAAACTCAGGGTGCCGGTGGCAGTGCATCACATGTGAGCAGACGACAGGCATCAACAAACCTGAGCTGTCTTCATCACTGGTTTGGTTACGCCAGGTGCTTTGTCAGCAGAGCCCCTAGCGTATACGCAGAGCATGGCAGCAGAAAGTGCTTTTCTGCCATCATAGTCTCACTAATCCTCTGAATGACATAAACTAAGTCTGACAAAGACTCTCCTCTATCAGCATAAATGTCTCTGCATAAGGTATTTTTCTGACATAACAATGTCAGTAAGGGGTGAGAATTTTTTCACACCCTCAGCTATGAAAGCTCTACTGATAAAAATTTTGAGTGCAATTTAGACTAAGACTGCAAGACTACGAATTCAACATTCAAATCCCCAAGAACCCTCTCTCCTTTGTGTCTGTGTGGAGGAAAAGCTGAGATGGCAGGAGCAGGATTTGTGAGCCACAGAAGGATAACATCAGGATGAGTTTGATGTGGGGTTGTAAAATTAAGTGTTCGTGTCAACCTCATTCAAAGATGATGTCAAGGAGTTTGGGGAGAACTAAGTAGTGTTTGGGGACTGTAGTGATGTTAAACTGTGATGTGGTTATCAAGACGCCACTTTCTGTACAGTGATATACTGAAAAGATGTTTCTAGGATATAGTCCATAAAATGGAGGCTATTTTCCTTTGCTGTTTATAGGATGCTATGGGCCTGTTGCCATTGCTTTTAGTCCTATGTCACTGACAGTGGTCTGTAGTATAAACTGAATTTATTATTAATAATGTCAGAAATTATAATATTTCATACCTTTCCCTTCTCAGTTACCAAAAATGTGCTACTCTAATGGATACATAACAACACAGGCAAATAATCTGCATTATATACCATGCATACAGGTACATACATACCTAGTTCTAGTATATACCACAATACTATATATAGTATATACAAACATATACATATATATACTCATATTGTATCTCCAGTGACAGATTCTGAGGCCATTAGAAATATTGTACAGTCTGATCCACAAAATTTGTGCTTGTCAATGTCTGCTTATCATTACCATTATTCCATTATACACAGATATACAGCCTGGAAGCGTTATATTCAAGATAGTACAATTTCTTTATGAAAGCAAGGCCTAAGTTCAGGCCAGCATTCCCTTGTCTAACTGTTTAATTTTAAAGCTATAAAGTATCACTGGCATAATTCTAGCAAAGTTCAAGCATTTTGCCCTCATTGTTTGCAATTACAGTTCATAATTAATGGTATTATTACAGGGAATTGCTTTATTCACAGCATTCTTTCCAAATTTCAATTCTCTCCAGTGCTTGCTTTTAAGTTCAGGTGTCTTCTATTAACTATTTGTATTTATTTAATTTGGCATAGCTGCTTTATCTGCAATTCACATACACTTTATTACTTCAACTAGGTAATTGAACCTATGAACTTGAACTTATCATATGGACAGTAAGTAAGTGAGATTTTCTGGCCTGAATGTTTTTTTCTTTAAGTGTTTTCTTCTGGACTGAATATTTATTGTCTGAGTACTTGTTATCCTCATCGCCATCATCTTAAGAGTCTTCTTGTTCATTCAGAGGCAGACCTGGCTTCTGATCCCTGTTCACTGAGCAGTCCTCACTTCAGACAGTGCCCAGTTGTATAGAAGTCATTTTTACTAATTCTGTTTGAATACCCGAGTCAGACCATATAACCAGGTCTTCTCTCCTTGCTCTTCTCTCCTTGCTGTTCATCCCTCTGGCTCAATGTCTCTTGTATCGCTGGTTACAGAAGGAAACACATTTTCAAAAGTGGAAAAGGAAAGTTCTTTCTCCAAAATACTCTGATACTTAGGGTACTGCCTTAGGAGGTGAAAGATGAGACTCAGACTCCTCTATGGAAAGTTGTTATTCAAAAGGTAGGAACTTACAATCTTTGTTATTTTAGACACTTGGGCCGATGGGCAGGACTAATTCTCTAGCACATGAATGGTGCTTAATAGACATCGCTGACTTGGGATACTGAATCTGGGACGGGCCTGTGCTCCCCGAGTCCTGACTGTTGGGTGTGGGGGGGTCCTTCCTCAGCTGGAGGAGTTCTAGCATCCTCTGGGGGAGGCTCCCTGGTCTCTCCCTTGCCTGTAGATGAGAGCCTAAATACCAAACCTCTGAATCTGAATCATCCTAGTCACCTAGTGACAGGTTCCTCATGCCTGTGCCTGGTTAGATAAATGAATCTCACGTTTGACTGATAGAATATACCATATAGTGTCACATAATGAGACTTATATGTAGTATTCATGCAGTTAAATTAATATATTGTTGTCAAGAAATTATTGCCTTTTAGGAAAAATGTACAGTGTTGAATACAATAATTTTTTTATTTTACTGTAGCAACTATTCAATCTGTAACTTTCCTTACATTTTTTTTGGTGTTGTATTCCTAGATTAAAAGACATGACTTTATTTTTTTTTTCAGTTCTTATCTATAATTAATTAGTGTAGTAGTGCATAGGTGTTTTCTTTTTATTAGGTTTATCAATGATTTTAACATCAATAAAATCTCCAGTGCACTAAGACTAACATTAGGTTGCTGCGGCCTGCATTCCAGGTCCAGTTTTAAAGTTACAGAGAAAGAAGAGAAGGATTGATTTAGTCTTTTCAGAACCTGGGGACAGAAAGAATAGGGAAGCGCTGTCCTTAGATCAGGGACTCCTGGTGTTTGAAGGCTGTGGACACCTCTGATACAGCTTTTAAGCTCATCAGCACAAAAGGGCACATATTGTATATTACTCATCCCCTGAAAGAGAGCTGAACAGGAGAGTCCTCCTGAAGAGCTCCCCACACATGAGAATTTGTAATTTGTATTTGGACAGCACAGCACAGTGCAATGCCAGGCAGAGGCTGCGTCCCAGCTAGTGCCGAAAATGGAGGCACCCCCATACTGCGCCTGTACTACCTTAGTGTGCTTATGTTGCTTCCAAAGTCTAATGGAACATAAATCTGCAATTGTAGTGTGGTACTGCACTGCACCACCACATTGCATCACTTAGAGCTAGCTGAGATGTTTCTAACAGACCGTTGTATTACTTCTTGCAAGCATGTCCTTAAAGCCCTAAGAGCTTGGACTGAAATCAATTCATCTGAGATACTTGATGTCTCTATCGGCTACAATGACAATGTTATGCTATAGTGGTTATGACATTGCTGAACGCAATTTCTTCCTAGAAAGCAGAAATGGCACTTCTGTGGATGTCCATTGCTCTGTGCTTCCCAAAGGAACATGCACTACATTAAGATGAATCTTCAAAATCAAGGACTGTCAGTGCAAGAGTGGTTTCCAGGCTGTGCAACAAGGATTTGAAAAGCAAAACTCAGCTAATAGCTTCCCTGTGACTAAGATCAGGCACATTTTTAAATCTGTTTCAGTAATTTCTCAAGAATACGTAGATTGTCCCCTCATTTGCATGTGCCTGCAGCTCTGGGTTGTCCATTCTATCAATGCCTTTTCTATTTCTTAAATTTTATAACTTTATTAGACTCAGTTATCTATCTGTTCTGGACAGTTACAATCTCAGAATTGCAAGAGCATTTTGATTTGTTTCTTCTAATCACAGTTTTCTGGATGGTATCCTTGTTACTGTCTCTGTATATGAGACAGTCAGTATTGTCTTGAATTGCAACAATAAAATCTCACATAGTTCACTTTGAATACTCTCTGTCAGGCATCATTTCTTATAAGAATTACTCAAAAAAAATTACTATTCAGGTTCTAGGGTTTTTTATTTATTTTCACCCTAATGGACTATTGTTCTTGTTCCACTAGTACTGGAAATATATTTCATAGCATTTAGCTCCAGCAGCTGAAATTTCTACATATAATCTAAGAATGTGATACCGATGATCATGTAATATATATTTTTATGCATAATTTCAGACTATACATAGCTTAGCAGCTACTAAAACCCTTATAAAAGTTTCCCAATGTTTTCTTAGAATGCCATGCAGTACCATTTTTTAAATTAATGCTTTTCAGGAAGCTGAATCTCTTTTATTATAGAATCATAGAATCATAGAATGGTTTAGGTTGGAAGGGACCATAAAGATCATTTAATTCCAACGCCCCTGCCATGGGCAGGGATACCTTCCACTAGACCAGGCTGCTCAAAGCCCCACCCAGCCTGGCCTTGAACACTTCCAGTGATGGGGCATCCACAGCTTCTCTGGGTAACCTGTTCCAGTGCCTCACCACCCTCACAGTAAAGAATTTCTTCATAATATGTCTAATCTAAATCTACCCTCTTTCAGTCGAAAACTGTTGCCCCTTGTCCTACCACTACACTTCCTAATAAAGAGTTCCTCCCAAGCTTTCTTGTAGGCCCCCTTTAAGTACCGGAAGGCAGCTACAAGGTCTCCCTGAAGCCTTCTCTTCTCCAGGCTGAATAACCCAAAATGTCTCAGCCTGTCTTTGTAGGAGAGGTGCTCCAGCCCTCTGATCATCTTTGTGGCCCTCCTCTGGACTCGCTCCAACAGGTCCATGTCCTTCTTGTGCTGAGGACTCCAAAGCTGGACACGGTACTCCAGGTGGGCTCTCACCAGAGTAGAGTAGCTACTACCATTTGAGACTAGGTGGAACACTTGCACAGAGTTGGCAGACAGAAGGCTCCAGACACCTATCCTTAAGCACCTGGAACAGTCCCTAGTTGAAGTTTTGTCATGCATATAAAATATTTAAATAACTGTAGTTTCCAAACAAGATTTAAATGTTTAAATCTCTCACAATCTCATACATTCAAAAGCATTGCCATAAAAGAAATTTTATGGGCTTTTTTTATGCATTAGCACTTATTTTTCCTACAGATGTTATTCAAATATGCAGAGCAATGTGTAGTAGGGTCTTGTGTGAGCATGTGTTAGCCACTTCATGGAAAAACATATACAGATTATTTCTGCAGAAAAAAACAAATTATGTATCTGAAAGGACATAGAACTGAGGTCCTTTGAAAATTATAGATAAAAATAATGTATCAAATTTAGTAACCATTTAGGTCTGTGCAACTGCACTTGCACAGCGACAACTGAGAATAAAGAGTTTCCTGTGAATATTAGTCAGAGGGTGACGAGACGCATTATGGATTTAATAATTATAATTAAATTTTTCCATCAATTAAAAAGAAGCCTCCAAAACAAAACAAAGCAAAAACAAAAACAAACAAGCAAATAAACAAAAAAAGGCTAGGATCTTTTTTTGCTTTTGCTGTCTTAAAAGTATAGCTCTCAGCTCCAGCAAGAAATTCCTTGCCACAATAAATTCAGTATTTGATCTTGCTGTCCCAAATTGCACTGAATTAAACTTACGGGTCACTTAACACTTCTGAATTGAACACCACTTATACATGGAACAACTGTCTGTAATTAAACTATTGCACGATCTCTATTATGTGCCTTACTAAAAGGTTCAGGAGAGTAATGAACACTCTTCACTACAGCAAAAAGAGTTATTAACCAACACTAAAATAAACACATGAAAGCGACTGTAAATTAATGGGTTTGTAAATTAATAGGTTTGCAATGTGAAGATCAGTAAAGTTTAGCAGCCATTTGAGAACTTACTGTAAAAACAAGAAAGTATTTTTACATTCCTAACAGCAAAGGTGAACTTTGTCTATCTTGTCTTAGGTAGGTAGATGACCATTTCTGACCTAAAAATTTCAACACAGAGATGAACAACAGTTTGAAATTGCCATCTGGTTTGATAGCATTATCTCAGCTATTTTATTTGCTAATACAGAGGATAATTTTTGAATGGGTCTTACACCTCCCAGTAGTCACATGGGATTTGTAATAATTTTGAACCAACCTGCAGGTGTAACTGTAGATATAATGAATGCACCAGAGAGTTCAACTTCTGACTTGTCTAATTTCTACTATAAAGTTCAATTTTTCAAGATCTTTTTATAAAATCATAGCATTTTTAATCTACAGATTTTTCCTGAGGTTTTTTGCTTGGGTTTTCTTGCAGATTTCATGTGATGAGGGCCAGAAGGTACCTACTGGCCACTTACTGGTGTTAAGCGCCCTTCTTGTGCTTTAATGCTACCCCAAGTCCATTGCCCTTTACAGGAATATGCCCCATTGTTTCATTAATGTTATTATTGGAGAAAGCACAAGGTTGGAGTCATGAGCCTGGATTCACACAGGGGCTTTACAGCCACCCTCCCTCCTGGAGGTCAGGCTGCCTGTGCTCAAAGCCAGGCAGCCACCTAAACTTGCAATAAACTCCTAGGAGAACACCTTGGATGGCAGGAGGACCTCATAGAGGTGTTGCTGGAGGCCTCTGCCCCATAGCTCCGAAGCTGCACTTATGCTCAGACCCACAGCCCTGGCCCTTGCCTGAGCTATGCTGTAGGTATGACCATGCCCAACCTGTTCCCAACCTGCTAACTCAACTTCTTGGCTCCACCTCGGACTTACTGGCTACTGCAGACTTGCCCAGTGGTTGCAGGACTCTTGGCTGACCGTGGTGTCCATCACTGGTCCTGCTCTGCTCTTCTTGGTCGCATACTGCAGGGCAGTGCCCTTACCAGCAAGAGCCCACTGCTCTGTCCACCTCATTGTCGCCTTTGGCACCATGTGGGGGGAGTGGAGACATTGATGTTCAGAGGAAGCCCCCACTGATGCTGAGCTTCCTCAGGCATGGCAGTACAGTCTGGATCAGGATTCCTCTCCCAGAGCAAAGGGGTTCCTCAGCTGAAGGCTGGGAACAGGCAAAACTGCAACATTGCATGGGCAAAGAACAAGGGCGAGGGCTTAAATGCGGCTCCTGAGCAAAGAAATAAGGAGCCCCTGACCAGCCACCTGGCACATAGCTTATTTACTGTCCAAAACTGGGGACCACCTTCTCTCTGCATAATGATTTACTGGAGCTACTACTTTTTCTTTTAACCCTTTATTGAAGATCTGTACTTGTTTTCTCAGCTCAGGATGAAAGAATCAGTTACTATTGTTGATAGAGGGTTGTCGTCCACTGGCACCCAAAAATCATTCTGAATCATAAGGTAAGTTTAAAACCAGCTCTCTTAGTTCTCCTTTTGCCTTCATTCTTCTTAATTTATGTATTTGAAAATTTCTATCTAATAATTTTATAATTACATGTTTCTTTGCCTCTTTTTAATTAGAAATTTACATTCTCAGGTAATGATACAGAAGTTAGGACATCTGAAAAGAAAATAATTGATTTTGTGAAGTCTAGTGACTCTGAGCAATGGTTTCATGGACTGTCATCTGAACTAAGGTTGTTAGTATAGTGAGTTCACAAAAATCCTTTACTTGCAGTTATACAATGCTTCTCTACCTCCTCTGTGTCATATTGTTAACATTATGAATGAAAACCTGAGAAACCTTCAAAAATTTTCTTTGAAGTGCTTGGCTGTCCTATGCATTGGCACAATGGTTGGTATTGCAAATGATTCCTTATGTCTCTGCAATTCAGTTTAAAGCCAAATCAGTTGAGTAGACCACGCTCACGTAGACCAGCAGACGATATTGATACAAGGGAACTTATTTTTGCTTTCAACCTCACCTCATACATGAGGTGGCAGCAGCTCGGCCAGCCAATACAAATGTCTTGGAAACGAGTGTAAAACTGGCACTTTTTACAACAAAGGTTGCCTTAAAAATGTCCTTCTGTGAGCAAGAAAAGATACACACAGAAATGAGACGTTAAATAGCTTCCATTACATTTCTTTGAGCATACAATGTATCAGTTTTATCTCCCTGAAGCAGTATAAAAAGAAAACATAAAATGGTTTTAAAACTCAGACAAACACTGTAGATATAATTACTCAACTTTGTGAACAGTATTGTTACCCATTATGAACATGTCATCCTGAACAATGCATTCACCCCTCTTTTTTGTTTTTTTTTTTTACAATAAAGGCATATATACAACACATAGGTTCATGTTTTCCTCATTGTGTTTTTATGAGCAAATAAATAGATTTTTACTTGATCATGAAGAACTAGGAAAATTAATAGGGGAAACAGCATGTATCCCACAACATCTAGAAACTTCTCCTTTAACCTAAAAAAGCCCAGCAAAAGCTAAAGCAATTTTGCTCGCTTGTTTTTTACTTTTACCAGAAACAGTAATCCAGCATCCTGGACTGCTTTGGGAGAGCTGGGTTCAAATGTTCAAGCCACACAGGGGACTCAGAGTTCAACACCAAGTCCACACTGAGCAGGGACTGGACTGAGAGAACAGAGGAGCTTCCCGTGACCACTCACTGCTGCACCCCTTTTCTGCAATGCCATTATGGCCGGTGCCTGCATGAACATTCTCCCATTTTCTCATCCCTGCATTTAGGTCAAGACTATATCTGCCTACGTAGAATTGAGTACCAGAAATCGAAGCCATATAGCAAGTCCCAAAGGACCTATCATTGAGATTGACTGATGAAAGGGCATAAATGCATGCAGAAAATAAAAAAAGGTCAGCAACTGTAATCCTAGAAGTATAGCATTACATATTCATCTGTGTAAACTAAAAGGATGAAAACAATGTGCCATGGTTTAAAATAAAGCCAGGTACTCTTTCCATGATTTTTTTCACTGCAATACTCTCCAGGCAATCCCAAATTTCCACACAGTGTTGCTGAATTTCCTGACCAGAGTGGTTTGGGATTCTTTAAAATGAGAAATAGAAGTCTCCTAGCTGGTTGCCTATGTACCTTTGTCTGAGGTGCAAAAGCTTGCAACTGTTAAATCTGTTGGAATTTTTTTTAATCTTTACAGGTTTTTTTTTATTTGGGGGGTGGGGGTTGGGGGGGGGCAGGGTTGTTTTGTTGCTTGGGGTTTTTTTTGTTGTATGATCCAAAATATCTGAATATCAGGGTTACTTATAAAATACTCTCTTTTGCTTTTCTTTGCAGGAGAATTTTCCATTTTCTATAGGACTGTTTTATACTATATTTTAAACTTTATTTCTTTTTTTGTGGAAGTTACCTAAAAGCAATATAATACTGATGTGGAAGTACAATTGAGAAAGGATTGGAATATTTATTTCATATGATTAACGCTTGAAATCTTTTTTCCTTAATACAAACCCATGGTAAGACTCCTAGTGAATGTAAATCTGATTTAAATATGAACCAGCAAGTTTGTGACCCTCTGACTTTTAAAAACGTAATCTGTATGACCAATACTCTTAGGTTTTTTTGATCTCTTAAATTTGTTTTTATTACCAGAGAGTTTGCTTTGATATAATAAAAAAGTTTAGGGATAATTTAGTCTCTTATTTTACCTGGAAATCTTTAACAAATTACTCAATTTAATTCCTTACAAATCAGTCGATGACAGTAGATACAAATTAAAATCATTAATCTCTGTATAATGCATGCTGAGTTTGGACTGCATCCAGGAAGTATGTTACTTAAATATACAGGTCAAGACAAAAATCTTTGAAAATTGTTCCAACTGCAGTTTGGATACTATAAAATAAGAATCAGCTGTCCTATTTCTACAAGTTAACAGTGAAGATGTATCTTTCCAAAACCTTCATGTCTAAATTCAGGTATCAACTTTATATAATTTCAATGTCTTTCCACTTGGCCCTAAACATCCCATTTTTATATAAAAGGGATGAGTAAAGAGTTAAAATAAGTAGTAACATAGATCAAAATGTGTACAGCAGAAGTAATAATGTTCATTGTTGCAAACAATCATCATCTGGATGGCTGTATTCAGTCTTCTCTATTTCCTGCCATGCTGTTTAAGTCGGTCAATCAGGCCTGTACTCGACCAGGGGTGTTTTGAAGGTTTTTTTTTTTTTTTTTTTTTTTTTTTTCAGATTTTTTAAAGACCTTTTTTTTCAGCAGTTTCTCTTCTAACTCTGTAGATCTGTGTAAGATACCTGTTTCCAGATCTGGGATTTCCAGGGTCCTGTGACAGAAATGATCAAGTGTTTCTGACTTCAGGCACTGAAGCTTTGACTTTTACTTTCCCTTTCCATATGGACACGCTCACATTTCTGTATGTTGTTCCCCACATGTTTTATACCATCTTCTTGAGAGAAAATGGAGGAGGATGGTATATCGGCTTTGACAGAGTGCTGTGCTAATGTGGTTAGACTGCTTCTGGTGTATGAGGTAGCCCTTTCAAGCTGTATTTTTTTCTTGATTCACAGATATTTATAAAGCTAAAACAGCTTTTGGGTTTTGTTCTTATTTCTCTTGCAGCAGTCTGACTCAGACTTACTTCAGGAACTTTATACTTGCACTTACGACTTTTCTTTCTTAACTAGTATTTTCTTTCTTCCTCCTTCCAAGTTTACTCCTGATAACCTTACAGTTGATTTTTCAGTCAGGAACAGTCACGATGCCTTTCCACAAGATTTTTCCAGGATACTGATCATTCTTTTGAATGTGAAGCAGCCCTAGAATTTCTGTGAATCAATACCCTTAGCTCCTCACTGCAGCATCACTAGTTCCCTCAATTCATTGAAATCTGACCACTTCAAACCAAGAACATTTGTTACAGAACTCCTTTATTTTTTGATTAATTTAAATTGAATGATTTAAAGATATTTTCTGTTAGATCCTTACAAGGATATCTAGATCAGTATAAACTTAGCACCCCTTCTTGTTGATTCATAATGACTTAGCAGAGAAATCTGCCAGCTGTCACAAATCTGAATAGCCAAGACGATTCAGTACTAATACAATTATTAGTCGCGTTTGTTCTCCAATGCTGTATTTAAGAAGTTAAATACTTCTGTAATGATACCATTCCCAATTTGCCATCTGTTGAATGATGATTGGTCTTTATACAGCACTTAGAGCAAAATTAATATTGAAGGCTTCTATGGTGATTAAAAAATTATGGTTTCTTGAGACATCAGCTATGCAGTTTCACAAATGTGTCTTCAGAAAGATAAGAGTGAGAAAACAGCCTGAACCTCTAAGAAGATTGTAAACAAATCAAAGAGCACAGCAAAAAAAAAAAAAAAAGTAAATTGGTAAATGCTGGTGAAAAAAGCTAAAAGCTCAGCCTAAAAAATACCAAGAAACCGAGTAGGATTATCCAAAAGCCCAATCACAGAGAACTGGGAATGAAATTCTTATAACAGCAAGTTGAAGACTTTAGCTTAGGTGTGTTAGAAAGGAAAAGAGAGACAGTCAGCTTCCCAAACTAGCTAAGAGACACCGAGGCATTTCAGGATGATCTGTGTTTAAATTTTCTTGCCCTAAGATTTCTTTTGTAATGTTTTCCTTAACATGATATTTTTCAGTCATGATTTAGTCTCTGTCAGGCAGAGATCCATTTTGGGGAGATCCGTCAAGGATAACTGGATAAATGAAGAATGGTGGCTGGGTAAGCAGTGAACGCCTTCTGCGGTAGAGGACTGACACACTGCTCAAGAGTCTTTTCCTAATTAATTTCTTTTTGTGCTTGCACGCTTACACGAAAAAGGCAGGTTCTAGAGACCTGGCTCATCTGCATACAGCAACAAAGGCTCATTTTGGGGTGGGAATTCCCAAACATCTAAGTTGTGGCAGGCCTTGACTGCTGCCGTGGCAGGAAAAAAGCGTATCAAAATGACTGTGGTGTGCATGATTGTCGTGTTGGTCATCATATCCAGACCTGGCTCAAGAGACATGAGAAAACTCCCAAAATAAACCAGTAAAAGCTCCTTCTTTTTTTTTCCCTTCTGTCCCCAAAAGATTGTCTGCTATCCACATCTTCTGTGTGATGATGTTTCTGTGGCAAGTAGGGTTCCTAGAAGAGAGTTTCTGATAAAAGGAAAAGAAACATTTAACAGAAGCATCAGTTGGAATGGGCGATAAAGGAACATCCATATTTTCACAAGCTAAATCTTTCAAGATCAAAATTCCTGAAGCAAGCTAATTTATCTTCAAGAGATGCATAAAACATAAGCCTGTACTTATTTCAGGACTCAACCTCTGCATCAGACATACATTTCCCAACCTGCTGTGATAAAGCAATTACCTCAAGTTTTGAAGTCAGCTATAAGAGAAAATATTTAAGGATTCCATAGTCTGGTGGAGACATCTGGCTGAAAGACAGAAATTAGTACAATTTTATTGCACTAAGCTAAAATACGGTCCAGCCAACAGTCTCTACAAGGCATCTGATGCTTTCAAGCCTGAAAATATGAAATATGAATATGAATATGAAATATTCATATGAAAATATGAAAATAGAAAACACAATTTCTGTAAATACAGTAGATGTTTAGGCCCTAAAAATAAATGAAACTACTTCTTTTAAATTGTCTAAACCATCTCACGTTAGGAAACAAAGCCAGTGAGATGAACTGTTTAGTAGAAAGTAAATATTATTTTTTCATTTAAATTATCTTTTACCTGTAAGTAATTGTCTTGTCCTTCATATTTATTAAAAGCAGCCTAAATTCTATTCATAACATAAGTGAAAATCCTCATGAAGTATTCAATGATTTTCAGATCCCATAGGTGGGATACATCATTCTGGATGACCTCTCTCTTTGCATCACTTATGAGTGTAAGCCTTCATATATAGCTTAAAATAAATGCATCATTTTCAGGGAGTTAAAACTGAGTGAGATAGATTGCACCTTTACTGATTAATTTGATATTTGTAAATTTTGCCAACTTTCCTTTTACATTTCCATTAACTTTTTTCAAGATGCCTAAAACAATATATCTTGATTTGTTTCTTTCAAAGAAAATTGAGTCAAACAATGCCATCTGTAAAAGGTAATTTTCAATTTAAACTGTTACTCCCTTACATATTAAAAATAAATTTCAAACTGTGCAGAGGCACTAAAAAAATAGACCCAAATAAAATAAACAAAAAAAAAAGCCCAAAATTATATTTCAGAAGAGCAAGCTTGGACCCATTTTCTCAATCTGCAAATACACTCACATAGGAAACTGAAAGGTTTTCCTGCACTCATGAACAGAGACAAGAACTGTTTTTTTGAGAAAATGTATGAGAATGATGAGATTAGTCGATGTAACCTGTTAGATTTCCTCTTTACCTTCAGATTTTAAATCTTCTTCAGTCTTAATCTTAAAATTATGTCATATTTAACAGTCACTTTCCATGTATTTTTAACTTGACCCATTTTTTTTACTATCATGAATGACTCATAAAATAAATGTTACTCTTTTTTTCATTAAATTATCTAACCCATTGCCCTTCTAAAGCTTCTACTGACTCTCAATGATTGTGACAGGACTGTACTAGAGCCTTCAAAGAGAGTAGTTCCTTGGGTGGTTACCTCTTCAGAAGTAGAATACCTAAATCTTTACTTTTTAATTTAGTGATTAATGTTTGGGGTTTAGATGGCAGGTTTTTTAAAGGTTAATTCAAAGTCCTGGAGTTTGTTCTATTTGCAATGCACAATGAATTATTCAATTATGCAGTTCTGACAATTTTGATGGAAATTATTTTTCCTTAATGTAAAAAAATCTATTCCTTTAATTAAACATCATAATATTTATAAGGTGTTTGTTAAAAATTATATTTGGTATAATATGCCAGCTGGGTGATATTGGTATGTTATAAGTCTGCTTCTTTCTCTCTGATAAAAAATTATTTAATGAACTTTTCCACTGGAACTTTAGATCATCTATTTTTCCTTTGGGCTCCATTTACATAGTCTTTGCTGGCACAGAGACCAATTGATGCACAATTAGCTGTTCACTTAGGGCACCTTTGAACTTATCACCTTGCTATCTTAACAAGACTTAAACGATAGAATAATAAAAAACTGTCAGTGTTTTCGTGCTGTTCATAACACTGTTAGTAACAAGGGAGACACACAGACTTATAACTGAAAGAATCCCCGTTTTCAGAAGTGACTATGTTGATATTGAGTCATGATGAATGGGCTTGATTTCTAAAGAGTGTTATGGACATTTAAAATAAATGTTAATCGCTTCTGAAAATCTATGCCTTATTATGAAGAATCTAATGCACTTCCTTGAAATTAAAACTTTTAACTCTCCATTCCTTTAATTTTTAACTGTGTATGTGTACTGTGACTTCTATTACACCAAGTGATTCAGATGCTACTGCCAGGCTGAAAAATACAAATAATCTAATATAAGTTGACCTTTTAAAAGCAACATTCATTTTTAGATTAAGAAGAGTTAGGTATTTTCATCAATTGTTGAGGCAGCATGTTATAAACTTCTGACCTTTTGTAACAAAATTGTGTTCCTCTGTTTATTGGGAAGACCAGAAATAAAGAACAGTGGTAAGGGACTCAGGGGCTAGCAAATTGACATGTGGTTTAAACTACATCTATAGGTTTTGATTCCGCAGTGATTTCTAAAGAGAAACCTTATCTAAACACTCTGTACTGACATTGTGGTTTAGCATTTATATTTTCACTTCACCTGGCATCTAAGTTCTGTGTACCTGCTTTGACAATATAAATTGTATATTTGCATTTCGGCAAAGTGTGGAACCAGTAAAAAAGATAAAAATCTTCCCTCAGTTCACTTTTAGATATGACAAAAAAAAAAAAAAAAAGCAAGCAGATAAAGAAATGGGCAAGGAGGTGAAACTAAGAAGGTTTAGTAATATAAGCTTGCTTACATCATTAGCTGATCCTGTTGTATGAAAATCTTTTTGCCGCTATGACAAAGAAGGGATTGTGAGAGCTAAAACAGCTGACTGAAATTTCCATGTATATTCTGACTCTTTTTTTCCCTTAGATGTTTTTTTTCCCCTCTTGATTTCAATAACTTTAAATTATACTCTTCAAGAAGAGTAGATGCCTTTTTGTACCAAAAGGATGATTACGTACAGTGACGATACAAGTGACTGTTACTGTCTACATGGAGGCAATACCTCACAGAGTAAGAGGTGAAAAGAGACAAGCTTGAAGTACATATAAATACTGGAATCAGGGAAAGGTTTTGGACAAGACTCATCTATTTTACTATGTGTTTGCTTTTGTTAAAAGGCAAGTCTTCAGGGAGTATCTCAATAGCACTAACAAAGTCCTGTCCCTTGTACAATTGATTGAGAAAAAGGCAGGATCCCACTTTGAATCATCCTGTGGAAGAACTTAACTTTGTAGACTAAATTAGCGGCTGAGCAGCCTTTGTCTCTCTCTCCATTGACTATTAAAGAAGCAAATGAAGATTAGCCTCTCTAAGCACAAATTAATCCTTAAGACCTTTGACTTAACTGAATCATGCCTCTAGATGATGTCACATCGCAGGATGGTTCTTCAATGATTCCTTAACACAGGCAGCCCCACGCCATAGCTGGCTCTAGGGACAGAGCTGCAAAGGCCGGGGGTAAACGGAATAGTTGGCAATCTATACTATGGATAGAAAGCAAAGGAAAAACCCAGGATATTTCAGAGTGAGGAGAATAAGAATTCTTTGGAACACAGGACTAATTTAGAAACACAGGAATTTTCTTGCTCCAGATTGTCAAGCCTTTCTGCTATTTTATTCCAGCTGTGTAGAGGGAAACAGGACTGTGAAGATATTTTTTCGAACTAACCAGTATTGTACTGAAGAAATACTCAAATCAAATATAAATTAATTTCATAGGCTTATGGCAAATAGTTTCAAGGTATCTGATAATATCAAATTTGTGTTCAACAAAATTTTATGAATTGATAATCTCAAATTTATGTTCAATAAGGTTTTACGAACTTGGAGCTGTGTGGAGGTAGGTTTTGTTTTCTTACATGTTTGGGAAGTATAAAAAGCTCTGCTTAGAAGGTTGTTTTCTTCTGAGACAGCTGGAATCAGATGCATCTCTAGTCAGTGATACAGATATTTGGAAATGAACTGAACATGCAACACATTGCATAGAGAGGTGAAATTTTTCTCCAGTGGCACTCAATTCTGCATTCATATGTAAATACAGAGGTAAACACTTGATGTCTATAACCAGTCTCCTTAATCATCTGTGTCTCTGAGATAGATACAAAACTTTTTATACATATTTTTCTGTTAGTAGATCCTGTCAAGACACTCAGTGATGACTTACATTCAGAAAATAGGCATTTCACTAATAGCAAGGTCACTTGCATAGAATTGTCCATATTTGGTTAATCAATGCTACTGTAAGCAAGCTTTAAAGTAACACCTATTCACCAGATCCTTGTATCCATGATTCACCAACCAAAATGTCCTGTGGAACTGTATCATTACCGGTAAAATTTGGAAAGTTCCGCTTGCCAAACAGATACCCAAACCAGCCAGGTTGTAGTCAGGTGAGCCACCGTATCAGTCTATAGCTTCTGGTCACCCACTGTAGGAAGCAGAAGGAAAACATCAAGCCCACAGCACTTGAGGATCCTGTTTTAGACTCATGGTTCTGCATCAGCTGGGACTTCCCACTTCCCAGAAGTGAGCTTCTCTCTCTGACTGGGAACAGGGTTGCATTTTGACATCCTGAAGTGCTCCTATTGCTCTTTTTCTGCTCAGCTCTATTAGCAAGGTAATTTTGTGCCAAGAAAATAAACTCTCGCAGTGTAAGTTGCATTCACAGCTATTTAGAGCACATTTATACCTATTTAAACTCTTCATTGTACAGGAGATATGTACACTACAAAATGATGATTTATACACTTTTGATAGTAATTATCTACAAAAGATGAAGTAAATCACTCTTCAGTCTCAAAATGTATAAAGGATATAACTAATGGTGCTAAAACTTAATTATAATTATTTCATTGGTGTCGGACTTTTTACATTAGGCAGTTCTTCATGTTCCTCAGTACGTTCCTAATTTGTTTATAGTAGGATGTTTGCGCCTTCACCAGTAAGAAAAACATTGGAGCAAACTAGAAAACTATGATTTTAAAATTAAAGTTGTGGCTGGAATTCAAAACCAGACATCGTTCTGTTCTAAAACTGTTCTTTAAATAGAGGGTGTGTGTGTGTGTTATTTAGCCCAACAGTAAACATACTCCTACAACACATCTCAAGTGAAAATTTCAGTTATTAGTAATGGTTATGCGTCTTACAGCAGTATTGTGAACTTTCCCTATTAATGTCTCAGTTTGACTGGAGTTGATCAGTTAATCCACGTGTCTAACCATGGATAAAACTGGGAAGCCTTGCACATCAAAAAATAGTCCTCTTCCAAAGAGATAATTCTCATGATTAACTGATTAACTAAGATCAATTCATTGCAATTTAGCACAATGACATTTTCTAAGTTTATTTACGGACATTGATTTGTTTATCTACTTCAAACATCTAATGACCACTCAGTTTTTAAGTAATTGAACAGTATTTGAATAAAGGAAGTAATTTTTAGACTATGAAATGGGAAAATGGGCTAAATTCCCATTTCCCTGATAACAGAAGATACTCAGTAAATCTAGGTATGTTTTTATGACTGTAACTGGGAAAAAACAAGACAATAAGGTTAGAAATAACGTATATAGAAAGGAGTAATATAATGTGATATTTGATTCTTGGCTATTTTATCAGATATAACCCTAAGCCAAAACAAGACCTGTGACAATGACCATATTAAAAGTAGCAGTCCATCCCATTTGTAAATTCGTATGTTAATGTTTATGTTACAATCACTTTATTTCTAAATATTAAATATTTTATAGTCTAACAAACTTTAAAAAGACTATATATCAAAGTTCTTTCTGGGCTATCTTCTCTTTTCACAGCAGCCACCAGCCACTTTTTAAGAATTTATGAGCACAAAAAAGAAAAAAAAAAGATAGTAAAAAAATGAGCATACCTCAGTGGAGATGAACAAAAGTTAAGTTAATGCAATAAACATTACATTGAACTAGGTACAAATTCAAGTGGTTGCATGTTGGAAACACTTGGAAATGAGATGAGAAGTACTTCCATCATATTTCAATCTCTACTGAACTACCGTTGATAATGGCAGAAAGACTCCCTTTGGTATTGTTATGGTTTGAGAAACCCACAACAATTTATTGTCATTTAGACAATTATTCTCTCACCTGATGAATCCTTCTCACCCAGGAAGGGGAATCAGGAAAAAACAAGGAAGCCTGGGGGTTGAAATATAAACAGATTTAATAGAATAAGACTAGATAATTAACATAAATAACACTAAAGAACCAATATTGATCCAGATACCAATATAAAATACACAAGGATTATACTCAGCCAATTCTATCTTCATAGTAGGAAGCTGTGCACTCCCAGCAGTGGACAGCAAATGTCAGACACTGCAATTGCTACAGCTTCAGGAGGAAAGGAAGGCCTCAGGGGTCTAGCACTGGGGCAATGAAGTTCTCTGGATCGCAGCCATTAAGGGAGAGAGAGCACTTTGCAGCAAACTTTCTAATTTATATCGAATGTGACGTTCATGGTATGAAATAATCCTGTTGGCCAGCTTGGGTCAAATGCCCAGGTCCCGCTCCTCCTCATCCCTGCACCTGGCGAGCTCGAAAACACAGCGACCTTGAAACCCACATACCTTAGCTGGCTATAAAGTAAATATTTTCACAAATTCAGACACTAGAGTCCTTTAAAAGTATCCCTGCCTGTGGCAGGGGGGTTGGAACTCGATGATCTTCAAGGTCCCTTCCAACCTAAACCATTCTATGATTCTATGATTCTATGATTAAAAGTGCAGTTTCCCCAAGCATTAGAAGATAAATTAGTCGTGTGTCACTCAAACCAGGACAGGTATTAGAGTAGGGTACCAATTCTCATACAACTGGAGTCAAAATAATCAGGACTATTGCTGATACGAAGATAAACCATTTGCAAGCAACCACACCATGCATATCAAGCAACAGTGTTCTTGTAAAGGAAGACAATAACGGCATAAATCTCCCTGTTCACATGTCCCAGCCAGGATTCAACTCATCCTAATGCAAATGTCAAAAACAGGTGAAGTGAATTCATTCTAAAAGTGTCCGGCTTGGACTTAGACATACAAAATTAGGAAAGATAGTTATCATCTAATGTGATTTTGCAACAAATTATGTTTAGGTTGTTCCCGTTGATGAGCATCTACCAACAATGAAGTTTTCCTCAGTAGTGAAACGTTTTGCCCTCATGGGTAGGATACATCTCACTTAACTTTAGACGACTGCAATTGAACTAGTTGCAATGCTCCTGTTAAAGTTAATAGAGATAAATAGGCATCTTGAATCAGACTCATTGGCTATGAAGACAGTCTGGACAACTAATCAAATGCAGACATCCTAATTCACTTATTTGAATCCTAAAATACATTGCTAATTCTAGATACGTTTTCAGTGACAATCAAACACATCTCTTTTTCCCTTTTCTCTCCCTTCACAATTTTTATTCCTCACTACGTTATGAAGATACTTTGCAGTCCTATTAAAAGTGATTAAATACTAGTTTAAGTAGATAATCAATGTCTGCTAAGACAGATCACCTTATTAAAGAGAAATTTAATTTTAGCCATCTCCAAAAACTGGGACATAGTATATAATAAAAACTCAGGGTAGTTCATCAAGGTCAGGTTCAGAAAGAGAAGTATCAGATCAAGCAAGAGCAGGAATAACTACACACAAACAGTCAAAGTAAAAGGAAAAATCACAGATGTAGGGGTAATTTATGTATCAACACAGGCAGAGCAGGACTATGTTTTATGAATCTCTTGCTTAACCTTAAACGACCTCCTGACTCTGCACTTAAATTATCCAGAAAGAATGAATGTTTACTTCATTATAAGAGGGATTTTTTTGGCTGTGTTAATGATAAGGCCTGTACTGAGAAATAATCAGTTACTTCAGCTGTCTGATTAAATTCCAAGTATTTTCTTCCCTTCTGACTAATGAAGGCGCCACTTTCCTTTATTTTTGATGACTTCATACATCATCTGATCTATTTCTTGAATGATGCCAAATTGATGGGATGTTTTTCCACCTCTGATGTACAGGTGGCTTCAGAAGAAAACTTTCTAATGATCTGTAATCTGTATTTAAAAAGCATACACCAAATGATGGATAAGAATTGCACCATGAAAATGGACAAAACTTGAAATTTTCTTTGCTTATAATACTTGTAGGCATTAATAATACTACCAAAGGAGACCTTGAGCAGATAAAGGGTGGCTCTAGGAGCTATCATGAAAGGTATAGCTGCCCAGACAGTATCCTTCTTGATCCTAATGATCAAAAGGAAAGGAATGGATGACAGAGGATGCACCAGAAAGTCAAATCCCAGTTGCTCAGCTGGGAGTCACTATCAGGTCTTTGACTGCTCTGACCATTGATCCCTCTTCAAGGGATGAGAACTTCTGCAGACAGAAGATATAAGATCCACCCAATGAAGGCAGGGGGCAAGATTATCTTTCCCAGCAGGACTGCTGACCTAGTGAGAAGGACTTTAAACTAGGCTCGGTGGGGATGGAAGCCAAAAAAACCCTAGAGAAATGGGGGAACATGGATGAGGGGAAGCTCCATGGGGACAGAAGGATGGAAAAGGGTCTCACACTCCCCTTGAGAAGGAAAAGGTGGCTGTGAACTCACCTCAGGTGCCAGTAGCCTATGAAGTAAACAAAAGAAATCAGAAGCCTATACACAGACACTGAGCTCTGATACCACTGGGATGAGAGAGATGTGGCAGGATAGCTCCATCACCTCGACTATGGCAATAAACAGAAACGGACAGGCTCTTACATGAACACAGGTGGAAAAGACATGCAGTGTGGACTGCTCCAGACACAAAGGAGCAACTATGGAGGACAGACCTCTGCTATGGAGCAGCCTATAGAGAGCTCATGGTTCAGGAACAGAGAAGAGCCTATATTGGGTCTGGCTGGGAAGAAGTTAACTTTCTCCATAGTAGCCCTCATAGTTCTAGGCTTTGTATTTGCAGCCTGAACAGTGCTGATAACAAACTGATATTTTGGCTTCTGCTGAGCAGTGCTGGCACAGCATCAAGGCTGTCACTCCAACAGCCCAACTCCAAAGGCCAGCAGTCTGGGGGTGGACAAGACTCTCAGAGGGTACCTAGTCAGAAGACCTGACCCAAACTGACTAAAGAGACATTCACAGAATCATAGAATCACAGAAAGATTAGAGCTGGAAGGGACCTTGAAGGTCATCTAGTTCCAACCCCCCTGCCATAGGCAGGGACACCTTCCACTAGACCAGGTTGCTCAAAGCCCCATCCAGCCTGGCCTTGAACACTTCCAGGGATGGGGCATCCACAACCTCTCTGGGCAACCTGTTCCAGTGTCTCACCACCTTCACCATAAAGAATTTCTTCATAATATCTAATCTAAATCTACCCTCTTTCAGTCAAAAACCATTACTCCTTGTCTTATCACTACACTCCCTGATAAAAAGTCCCTTCCCACTTTTTCTGTAGGCCCCTTTTGAGTACTGGAAGGCCACTACAAGGTCTCCCTGGAGCCTTCTCTTCTCCAGGCTGAACAACCCCAACTCGCTCAGCCTGTCTTTGTAGGAGAGGTGCTGCAGCCCTCTAATCATCTTTGTGGCCCTCCTCTGGACTTGCTCCAACATATTCTTCTTGTGTTGGGGGCCCCGGAGCTGGACACAGTACTCCAGGTGGGTTCTCACCAGAATGGAATAGAGGGGGAGAATCACCTCCCTCGATCTGCTGGTCACACTTTTGATGCAGCCCAGGATACGGTTGGCCTTCTGGGCTGCAAATGTACATTGCTGGCTCATGTTGAGCTTCTAATCAACCAACACCCCCAAGTCCTTCTCCTCAGGGCTGTCCTCAATCCATTCTCTGCCCAGCCTGTATTTGTGCTTAGGATTGCCCCAACTCACATCCAGGGTCCACGTGGCATTCTGTACTGTCATGGTTTGCGTACCTCAAACCAGGACACATGCTGTATGACAATGATAGCGTAAAAGCTAAGATAAAGGCAGGGGCAGGGGAGGGGACAACACATTCATTACTAAGGCGTTCATCTTCCGGAGCAACTGCTATGTGTACTGAAGCCCTGCTTTCCAGGAAGTGGCTGGACATCACCTGCTGGTGGGAAGTAGAGAATAAATCTTTTTGCATTCTTTGCTTTGCTGCACGGCTTTTGCTTTTCTTTATTAAACTGTCTTTTTATCGACCCATGTGTTTTTCATCTTATTTTCTCCTCTGGTCCTTCTTAGGGGGGGGGTCAGTGATAGAGTGGCTTGGTGGGCAGCCAGCCAAGGTTAATCCACCATAGATCCAAAAGGCAAGACACTGTGGTGGGCATCTCGTATATTCTAAGCAAATCAAGAAGAAAAAATGGATAATGTCTTCTTAAACCACCAGAAAATGTGTCCCATCACAGGCCCTGGTTCTCACAAACGAGGAAGAGTTGTCTGGGTATGTGGAATCACTGGAAGTCTTGGCTGTGGTCACCATAAAATGGCGGCGTTTTACACTTGTCTGCTGTTTCTATAACTTATTTCTATAGGGATATGTATCCTACCTGTGCTTCTACCGGCAGAACTAACACTTTTACACAGATTTCAATGATACAGAGCTGTATTAACCAGTGGAATAATTTTCTTTCAATCTCATGTACAGCTGGGAAGAAACTTATCTTTTGTAAGATTAATGCTTGGAATAACAATACCTTATTTGAATCATACCAGAGTCACAGAATAATGTGGCCATATATGCACTAGAATACTGGCATCTCCTTCTCCACCCTCAACCTGCCCCCAGTATGTGCCTAATTTATCCCTTTATTTCTGTATACATGAGTTATGTTGTTACCAAGAAGCTGACTATGTCTGCTTTTAGTAGGCAGAGGATGGGAGAGGTGGAAAAGACTCAATTTCTACAACAATCAGGCACACAGGATGATTTTTCATACAGTTACTAAAAGGAAATATTTGAACACATTTTAGTATCATTTATCAGTAAAAGCATGTTGAGCAATAGACAACTATGGTCTGTTGTCCAACAAGTGAATAAAATAGAGGCAGATGGCAATGCATTAATGCGTTTATTCCAAGGCAGCCAGAGCCAGCTGAGCTCACCAGAACTTCCCAATATTAACTTCCTTCTCCTTCATTGCCACATGCCACCTAGTGACTTAACGCTGAATCACAGCTTAGAAGTTATTAAAAATGACTGGGAATTACAGCATATCACGAGGAGAGTCTTGTTTCTGAATGTTTAAGGACGTAACACTGGCCATGGAAACAAAAAAAGGCACAGCATGAAACATAGCTTTACTTCTGAGTGCAGTTTCTCTTGCAGACCTCCAAGGACAAAGCAGCAAGACAAATAAATCAGATGTGTCTGAATAAACCAGATTTTGTCTGCCATTATTTGTGTCCATGAAACTGAAATACTGAAATAGAGATCAGGTCATTCAGATGTTAAAATAAAAACTAAAATTTTAAGACAGAATTTTTCCTAAAAGATCAATCAATACATTCAGTTAATGTATAAAAATAACAAATATTCCCTTCTTCTGACTCAGACTTCGTAAACATTTCACTTTACTTCCTTATTGATGTCTGTATATTTTCAACTTTTTAAATGTTATTCTTTTATTTTCATGAGTCCTGGGCTTTTATATTTTCATTTTCTAAGAAAACACAGGGAGTGGGAGAGAGCGTGTATTTCTGACTGCGAGCTAAGGCTGTGTTACAGAGATGTTTTGATTTTTGAACACAGCCTCACATTTCTTACATAGAATAGCAATATGGTCTTTGTCTCAGAAATTAGAGATCTGTAAGACATTATTTTAACAGCTTTATCAGTAACAGCAGCCCTAGAAACTCACTAAATAATGTAATTATAACAACTTTAAAATCAAAACTTTTGTGTTTGAGCAGGCACCTCTAAGAAGAGATGTGGTGATCTCGAAGGATTCTTCCTGCTTAGGAAACAAAAAAACCCAAACAAAATAAAACTATAGGGTACTCATAATGCTTATCAAAATACTGTGTCTGCTTTCTCTCAAGTGTATTTTGATTGAAACTGTCTGAGAGGTTCTTCATTACACAGGCAGTCCAGACGTTAGAGATTCAGCATGACTTTATGTAATGCAGATCAGACAGCATTTGATGGCAACTTACTATTTGAAATGTAATGAATAATTCACTATGTGGATCCAGAACATCATTCTCTAACTTGCTACGTTAATAAAATTAAACTGCAAAGAAGTATCATCTCAAAACAAAACAAGGTACCAGACTAAATCAAAATGACATTTATCATACAAGACTGGTAAAAGATCTTGTAAATGAAAACTGCAATGTATTCTCCTTTGAGGGAGGGTTACTGTGGGACTGGTAACAGAATAGTTATGCCATATTTGCCTGTAGTATTTTTTTCATCTGATAACTCTTGACCTGTTTCCCCAGAAGAAATTTCCCCTAATCCACATCAGGGAAACGGAAGTCAAAAGAAACAAAGAATCTGTTAATGATTTATCTGTTGCCTTATTCACCTGCAACTGTACAATATTCATAACAGCCTGTCTTTCAACAAGATTTAGGAATTCAAAGCTGAACTATGTCTTCCTGCTCTGTGGATTATTTTTTTTTAAGTTCATACATAGTGTGACTCCACAGTTTTAATGGTACAAAGTATTCCCTCACCCAGCAGTTGAATGTTTACAGAGACTTCAAGCTGCAGCAGTATCTATGATCCTATCTTGTGTAAAGATCAAGTGTATCTGCATTTGAGAATTTAATCACTCAGTCTGTTTGCACTGAACAGGACTAACTAAAATTTCTTTCATTATAGTATTTAAGTTCCAGTCTTCCTCACTTATAAAGTCGAAGATTTACGGACATGTAATTCTGAGATTAACTGAAAAAATCTCAAATGCCAAAACAGAGAGCATGTTTGTAATGATGATATTACATGAAAACAAACCTGGACTGGTGCTGAAGACCTTGGGTGGTACTTCATCAGTATCTGACAAAAGACAGAGCAGGGAAAAGGGAGCTTTGGGTAGGCTTGGGCATTGATAGCAAACATTCAAAATGCTCTTTTAATTCAGGGGCTAAGTATTCTTCTACGACTCTGTTGGTTCTCCTTCAGTCTGCCATGGATATCAGCCTTGATAAATGGGAGGATGGGAGTGATTCATCCTTCCTAATGCTGTGCATTACAGCTGACCTCAGTCTCTCCTGAGAGTTCCCAGAGTCTGCTGAATTTATTGGTATAACCTATGGCTCATAACTAAAATTTTGAAATAATTGTTTATTGCAATTTAGATATCTACATATCTCAGTGAAGTTATATCAGAGAGGGTAATGAGGGCAAAACACACCGTGTTGTGAAGGGAATCTGCCTTTGAAAGGCTATGTCTTCATTTGGTGTTTAAAAGCAGTCTGTTTCACAAAGGAAGAAGAGAGTGCACAGTGTAATCCACCATAGGCTGTCAGTGGTCTATTTATCAGACAAGGACAATGCCAGTCACATTTTAATGATAACCTATTCTAGTTGAACAGCTTCCTTCAGCATCTTTGCAGGTGTGGCAGTTTGGTGAAAATCTTTCAGAGTTTGACAAAGTAATTGAGTTAATAATGCCTTCCAGAAACCTCACAGAGGCAAAGAGAAAGAGATAGAGGGAAGGAGGAAGAGAAAGTGGAAGAGACAGGCTTTGTGATTTTATAGAATCATAGAATGGTTAGAGTAGGAAGGGAGCTTAAAGCTCGTCTAGTTCCACCCCCCCTGCCATGGGCAGGGACACCTTCCACTAGACCAGGTTGCTCAAAGCCCCATCCAGACTGGCCTGGAAGACTTCCAGGGGTGGGGCACACACAGCTTTCATGACCAACTCTGGCAACAGAGTAAGATCCTGAACACCTTCAAGAATATTTTACCTAAACATTGAAGAGTTTTTCCAAATGGTAAAGAAGCTGTGACAACTGTTGCTTGGGATAGGTTGTTTTTTGTTCTTGACAGAAGTTTTCTCAACTGAATCTGCTGAGCATTCCCTGTGCATCACGTCTCACTTACATACTAAGAGGACTGAGTGGTAATAATCACTGTGGTAGCGTGAAAGTGTATGCTAAAGCTATCAAGTAATCACTATGTTGGCGCAAAAGGATTGCAGACCTTTTTACAAATGGCTAGTAGGTTAATACCATGATTCAAACCACCTATATTCTCCAGAATCCTAAAGAAGAGCTGTGTGTTGTGTCTACATTGCCAAGCAAAAGAGGCTAGAGAGCAAAACGAAGCACTGGCCCTTGATTATCAAAACACATAATTGTAACGCCCCCACTAGCTCACTATTCAAAAGTCCCAGCTAGCTTTTTCCAAGATTAAACCTGAGCTGGATGAGGCAATAGTCAATTCCCAAAAGCATAAGGACAAGACTATACCAGGATTGCTTTTCTCCACTCTCCATGTCCTCCAGCACAATCCAAAGACATCTTGCAGTCTCAAACATATCTGAAGACCCTTATCCCTTCCCCAAGGCGTGCAACTAATACCCTTATTTTCACATTAAAACAACATTCTGATGAGCTGCAAAGCAGCCCTACATTATTTCAGACACTCATAATGGAAACAGAAGTGGAGGCAGTGCAGGCTGTATGTGTATAGACTGTAGGACCATATCTTATAGGACAGCCCAGTCTTCTCCTTCATAACACTACCCATTTCTGGAGCACTTAAAACAAATGAACATGCCATCATGCTGCGCTTCAGGAAAATAGGCTTGCTTGAGCCATGTTGCAGTTCAGTGGTGGAAGTGGAGGAACCTAAAATACTCTTTAGTCTCTGGTAGGGTAGTACCGGCAGGCACAAAACATGTTCATACAAAATCTAGCACAGCCAGATAGCACAAAAGGCACAAGTGGCTCTGCCAGTCACTGGGTAAACACGGTCAGAGCAGTGTGAGGAAGACATATTCTAAAGATCTAAACTCTGCTCTGGCAGCAAGCTTGGAGTTAAGGAATAGCCCACTCTACCACTAGTGACCTGCTACATACAACTTGTACATGGAACATTATCAGACTGTGTGCTAAAGAAAGAATAAATTGAAAATGCAGGTTGTGTACGATCTAAAGAGTATTAAATTAACTTCTTCTAACCTGACTCATTATTAATAATTAATGTTAAATCACTACTATGTATCATTCTACATACACATTAGTAATCTAATACTAAACAAAATCAATAATATAAATCAGTTAAGAATTTTAAGTGAAATCAACATAACTCAATCGTGAGTGTGTTGGGTTTTTTTTTAAATGCAGTAGTTTAATGCAGTTCAGCCAGAGGAAACTGAACAGTAAAAAGTAAGCAGAGAAATAGTCTATTAACTACACATTTACAACCTAAGATGCTTACTATATCAAAATACAGTAGATTTCAAAGTGCAGTCAAAGGCTTATACAAATGAACAAGTCATTGTGGTGCAACAGCTCCACACACCTCAGCTGATTTGTGGCAGCTGCCTGTATACGTGCTCTTATCTTGTGGTAAAGTAATTTGAGCTAGCTTAGCCTTCTTTCATTAACTCCTTACCCTGTGGGAACCTTTTCATGTATTTAAACTCTCTGGCTGACACCTAACTTTCAGGCTAATGCACAACACTGAAACATCACAGCCAGACTGGTATGAAAACCTATCCAGATATGAAAATGGGCACATCATTTTAACCTACAGTGTTGGAAAGAAGACTTCATAGGATCACATGACTGACTTTGTATCTGAAGTACATAATCAAGCCTTACCACAAAGTGAAACACACAAAAAGTGAAAAAAATCCAGATGAGTGTGCTACACATATTTTACCAAACCAAGGGATAGCTTAGTAAGAGCAGTGTTCTCTAGCAGTGTTAAAACTCCTTCACCTTATGAAGCTGTCTTCAAGGACGTATCAGCTCTTAACCACTGTCTGGCAGACTTATCTATCTAGAACCCTTTTCCTTCTGATCCCCCCATAGCCTTTTGTCACAAATGACTGAAAACAACAATAATAATAAAAAGTTACACAAAATAATTACCTAAAACATATTCTTAACCTTGGGGGGGAGGAAACAACACTTTTTCCAAATGAACTCAATACCCTTAATTTTATTTGTATTCAACATTTTATAAATATTTCTATTTTTTCATATTCCCTCAAAATAGCAGTTATTTCCTGCTCAGTTTGTCTTATGTTTAGAGACATCTTACCGATTGTTTCAAGTTCTACTGCTTTTGTACAGTTAATGGAAGAACTAGAAACTCTCTCTTCTGAGTTTTGTTAAAGCTCTTTATTTATAATTCTGGTCCTCTGTCCTTCATGGGACAACCAACTTTGGAAGGGTTGAAAGCAGAAGTGTACTTCATGAGGGGAAATATCCCACTTTGAAGAATGACACAGATGTGCATACAGGTCCTTATTTTATGAATGTGGGTGGGAGTTGTGGAGGAAAGAGTATTATTCGCACCTCACTATTGACATCCAAAATGTTATTTAAGTCTGTCGTCATCAATTTTTATTGATGATAGAGAGAAAGAGAGCTCCAAAGAACAATTTAGCTCACCTTAATATAGGTGTCTAAGACCAGCCAGATTAATCTGAAGGTGCCTATTTCTTTCCATCATCACCAAAAAGAATTTAGGATGACTATTTCTGACTTAGATACCTAACTTTCAGGCATCTAAACTGTGAAACAGGCAAATGTTGCCTTTAGAATTATTCAGCCTTATTGAACTTATTCATTTCATGCTGCTGAAACTAATACAGCCAAGTAAGGACCACACTCCTTCATAAGCATTCTATAATGCACGTGCTCCCAGTACTTTTACTAGCCCATTTTTTCATCATTTATTTAGACAAGTCTCCCAGTTACCTTTTAGACTGATTTCTATAGCTTCCCTTTCTTGCGCCATAAATTCAGTCTTTCTTTTTCTACCAGACTACTACATCTGAAATACTTTTCAATATATAGCATCCTCCTCTTAGCATCCCTCAATTAAAATACAATCTGTCTTCAGATCCTATCTGAAAAGGGCATTCTCTCTGCAATAATCTTAAACTGGCATCTATCAACTACCCAAAGAAATTTGGAATTTCCCCATCATAGCAAAAGCGTTATAAGATGTTAATTAGCACTAAGATAACTATTTTAAATATGTTATTATTTTAACTACTTCCTCTTACAATATCAAGAACTATTTTTCAAAGATAATGATGCTTTAATGTTACCTCTGTAGAACATTTGTGTAGCTATTCCTTTAAGTAAAATGGACACCGACCAAATGAAAATATTTATGTGTACGAAAGACCTCACAAAAATATATTATATATGACTAGGGAAGGAAAAATGAGCAGAGCTTGGAAGAATAACAGCAACAAGAGATACCGCTATCAGAAATAAAATTAAATGTAGACAGGAACATCAAACAAGAATGTTGTATTATAAATAACCATGTCCCTAACTGAAACCATAAATCAGACTTTACTTATCTTTAATCTCTCTCTTGAGCATTGTAGATGTAGCTTCAGCCGCCTAACTACAGCCCTGACTGGCATTTGATCCTGGGGACAGTCCAGTCAGCCTTGAAACAATGCATTCTGCCTCACATTAATCCATGACTTGGACCAGATTTAGGCTTCATTTCTACTCTAAGCCATATCTCTTCCCAGGCTGCTTTTAAAATGGTTCACCTCGAGGAAAATTTCGAGAATACGCATTCTGCGGGATTCCTGAGCAATTGTTATGCAGCCAGTGTAATGCGCCCTGGCACCAGCCTATTAAGGCTCCAGTCCTGCCTCCAAGGTCCGTCCCTACCTGCATTTCATTTTCAGCTCCCGCTTCAGCCCAGCTGCTTCTGCCAGTTCCATGAAGGTCACCTGGTCAATAAAAAGATCAAAAGTGAATATTTTAAGACATGTGAAAATCATGAAGTCTAAATGTACAAAAAGGCAACAGAAGAAAGCAATTCAATTGTACTACCGGACATAACTGACAAAACTTTTGCAAGAGAAGTGGATATAATGTCAATTAGAGCTAATAAATATATGACAGCCTTTATGACTTACAGATTTCTTATGCATAACATTTCTAAGTTAAAACCTTTCCTATCCGCTTGCAAAAGAAAACAAGTAAACAACTTGATGTCATTTTTTTCACCTCACTTTGATTAATAATCTGTTTTTGCCTTGAAAATTGCAATATTGGTCAAAAATGTCCGTTCAAAATGCTCTTGCAAAGATCATTCTCCTTGTACTCAGCTTGATCATATTGCCTGTTTCTCTGAGTCCCTTATCTGACTGCCCATTCTTAGCTCAACTATAAGCTATTTGTCTTTACAAGGGTTATATATGTACACTCAACTGCATTTTCTTCAGTACCTACCCATCAGTACATTCAGGCAACCCAAATTAAACTTTTTAAGAGATTTCTGTTTGTTTCTTAACATCATTGAGCTTTCAAACTGCTTACAGCAGTTAATTATTCTTGAAACACAACCAATTAAAAAATGAGTAATAAAAATAAAGTAAAATTGGGAGGAGGAGAGTTTAGAAAACAATAGACCTGAGGAAAAGTGAAATCCAAAGATTTTAGCTCTTGTGGTGCACTATCTACTGTAAAAACAAACAACATCGATGTGCCCTTTTTACATGAAAAAAATTGAATGCTGCACAATCATTGGTATAAAATTATTTGTACCAGTTGCACCACAATTTTAATAGTAACACATCTATAAATAACCGCATTGAAACTACATCAAAATAAATCAAATATGAAAAAATAATTCTGATTTATAAAGTCTCTAACTACTGAACTGCCATAAAGTCATAGAATAGACATAGAGATCAAGCCAATAAATAAGAATGAAGTATGTTAGAATTTAAAAGATGAAAAAAGGATTAGATATACTACATCTAGGCTCATTAGTTTTTCATTTAAGTTGATAAGTGTAATATGCATGGATTTGAAATAATTATTTTCCCCAGTAAAACAAAAATTAGTCAGCAAAATGTGGGTGCAAAAAGTAGGTATCTCTATCCTTTTCCATGACTCCTCTCTACTGTCCCAGCTAATCTGCAACATTGTAGTGATGAATGGGTCAACAGAAGGTAATATAAAATCAAGGTATTAGTTTTTGAGGAGTGTTGTAAGCAGAAGTCATATGAAGAGTGTGACGTGTTCATGGAAGAATTTGAGAAGCAAATGTAAACAGCAGCACTACTCAGAATCTTCAAAGCTTGTAATGTTGGGGGTGGAAGAAAACAAGATGTACAACAACCCTTAAAATGTCTTAAGTTTTGTCAAGCCAAGTCCTAATGAGAAAAATGCAAACCATGATAGATGCATACTTCAGCTTCACGTATCAAGAAAGAAATCCAGCAGCAGGATTACCCTGCCATTTAGCACGTGCTGTGACCTTCAGAGATTCTATTTAATTTCACTCCAAAGTCAAGTTAGCTATTTGCTTTCCTAAATAAAGTTGTTCATGTGTTATATCTTCCATACAACAGAAAATGAAGATGCAGTTTCCCAGTGCGTTTGATTATTATTAATAACAAACATTTATTCAGTGATCAGTTTTCTGCAATTGTTACTAAAGCAATGTAATGAGAAAGGCTGCCAGCGATTAAGGTACTTCACCATTAGTTGGTTTGAAATAAATAAACGTAGGAATAAGGCTTCCAGAACCAAAGCTGTTGATGCAACTGAATTCCCAGGGCTGGACATCATCTAAAAGTGAACTGGAAGAATGATTTCAGGAAACTAAGTGTCCATTAATGACACTTTGACAGCATGTATGTGGATGCTTGCTAAATATGTAATTAAAATGAATCCTCACTTGTTGCACATTCTGTTGAGCAGATGACTTTGTGCTGAAAGACTGAAGATTACATCAGTCAAAATAAAATGACTGGTCATCTACAGCTATATTACTATCTCTCCTAAAATGTTTTTTTTGCATAAAACACAAGTAGAAAAATATCATCTTTTCTCTTTTTAAAAATTTTATTTTGTTTTATTAGTGCATTGCTATTTGAGACAACAGACATCAAGAACCTTTGAGCCAAACAAATTACCACGACAGAGAACTGCAAGAGAGTTTAATCCTTCATGGAAAAGTGTATGAAGAATTAAAGAAAGATTTGCACCAAGTTATTTGACAAGTGAACAGCAGTCAACTCCTGAACTTGGAACTCGAGCATTGTAGTTGCTGTCTGGGCCTTAACATCCATGACTGCTGAGTGCTCATTGAGTTCATTTCAGAAAAATCAGGACAAAAGACTAATTCAGTTCTCTTACAAGCACTTTTGACAGTTGAATAGGTTTTATTCTAACACAGACATTGAAATAAACTTGGAAAATTGAAAAAAAAGAATGCTTTTCACTGTCATATGGACAGTTGTTCTCTGATGGCTCCAATTCTAATTTGCAAACATCCTTATTGCAGATATTGTTTCTTTACCATTTTATTCTGAGGGTTAATGAACAACCACATATAAAAACGCATAATTAACCAATGCATTGGCTTTTATCTGACTGTAGGTACAAAATTTGAGGACAAAACCATAAGTTTATTGTAAATGTTATGGAACGAAAGGGTAAGCACATACTTAAATGTCAAAAATTATTCTCAGTGTGTCTCAAGGCAGTTTTAAATGCCTGCTTTTTGTTGATGTGATTAATGTGCTAGCTTTGAAAATATATTCACAGAACAAAAGTGTGGCAATAAATTTGATTGCAAATAACCAGAAATCTTTCAGGTTTTTTTTCTTGATTTTCATTAAAATAAATGGTAGTTTCTATAAACTCTACCTATAATTCCTGACCAACATATGTTCTCTGAAGTTTCCTGAATGGAGATTCTTTAGTCTCCTCAATGTTTAAATTGGCACATTTTCATAATATATAAATTAAATCTTCCCTTTCTGTAATTAAACCACACATAGTCTGTGTACAACAAACATGGAGAATGTTTTTCTTCACATCTATCATTCAAAATTGTACCTTACCATGTTTTCATTGCATTACCCAAGCATTTCATTACAAAACCATTACAACTGCAACCCTCTGGACACTCTAACTGGTGTTTATCCACCCTGCACTGCAGGTGAAAGCATTGCAGCCAAGACCATACAAGAAGCAACTCTACCAAACAAAGCAGAACCTTTCTGCTTTGTACATCCTGTGTGTTTGAGACAGTGTTCCTTTTTATATATCCTAATAATAATAGTACTTAAATTTTTTGCAATTGCATGACATTTATCACTGTTGTTTAGCTTTGATCCAATGCTTTTTTGCATACTGCTACCAAGCCTATCATTCTTATCTTTGTGAAGCAGTGCAGAACTTTGCAGTGTATTTGCACAATTGCATTCTGTTTGGATTGAGGATTGCTTTCCAGATTATTTATCCAGTTTATCAAGACAATTTTGAATTTTAATCTTATCCAACAGTGTGCTTGGAGTACCTCCTAGGTGATTAAGATGTATTCTCTTCTATCATCGAATATGGGGGTTGGACTAGATGATGTCCAGAGATCCTTTCCAACCCTGACCATTCTGTGATTCTGTTTCAAGGCATTCAAATGTAAACATTTAGGACTGAGAATTTATTTTTCCAAAATTAAATATTCAGAGAAGATTCTCAATAACAGAGGTAGAAATTAATAAAAAGAACTTTGCTGAACTAATGGATTATTGTGTTGATGTATGATCACTGTCAGTGCTACATGACATTTTTTCCAAAAATACTTAATTCAGCAAGAAATTAGGTTCTGGAGTAATCAAAATAATTTGCAAATTTAGAGAAGAGTTTAAATAAAAATATTAAAAGATATATTTTGAGAATAAGTTGTTATGTCTTCAAAATGAAAAATCATTTCTCTTTGATATTTTTAAATTAAACTTTTTAATATATTGTTTCTTTTGGGTATTTATCTCCATTAAAACCAGAAAGGGTTCAATAACTTGAAAATGAAGCAAATATTTTCACACGACAAAAAGAAAGTGTTTGACATTAGTCACATTGGCAGAGTTTTCATGTTTCAAAAAGGAAAGGGAGGAGGTGTGGTAGTTTGACCCACAAGAAGTGTATTTCCCACAGCTATTTGGGGAAATATTCAGTATTAAACAAAAAAAACCCCAAACCTACCTTATTCATGTCAGATATTCTACTTTCATTGTCAGATCGTAATGTTGAAATCAGAATATTTCCTTTCACATTTTTAAAATGCTGATAATTGTCAAATTAGTCTTCTAATAGTTATTTATATCCTTATGTTAAAAACCATGTCAGATACTTTAAATAATATTTTTAATAATACAGTTCAATTCTAGGATCAAAGATTAAGCCAGGCATAACTAAGATAATCCTTCATATTCTTCTCCTCAGCTCTCCCAATAAATATTCTGCCACTGCTACTCCAGGATAAATGTCATTGTTAATCAAATAAATGTATAAGCAATTGTATTGGAATAAATTGAAAAAATATAGTAAAATCAGCCCAGTGTGCAAACATGGCTGCACCTTTTCTGGCAAGTCTTATTTAATTATGGACTGACTATTCAACTCTGGACAGTGATAAACAACAACCAATTCACCACACCAGTAGTTAATTTCTCCTCATTAGTCCCCTTCATTCCATTTCCTCTGATCTGAGAACTTAACTGCCTGAACACCCAAACAACTATTTCACCTTCCACTATTACTGTTAGAGCTGCAAGGGCTCTTTCAGCTTACAAATGACAACAGTGCTTTTCCCTCACCTAAGCACAGTCACACCAGTGACCCAGTCATGGAGGCTACAATCCTGCTGTGACACCCAAGAGTCCAGCATCTTCCCATTGCAAGAGTTAGGTGTGTTCATAGTCCTTGGTCCCTACAATTGCCATGGGAGGACCATCTTTTGCAACGACAGGTGCAAAAAAGAGACTTTGGTGTGCTCTAACAGTCTTTTGGAAAAAGACCAGGACTGCAAAAGGAACTGGGGATCTATGCTATCAAACGGCTCAAAAGCAGTTGCAGACTTTGGAGTTGGTCAATGCATTCATTTATGTATTTTAGTTTTATAATTTCAAGGCAGCACTTTGAAATTCCAGCCAAGTTTGTCTATGTGTAATAGGTTTCAGATGTTTGCAAGTTGACTGCAATGCTTCTCTCTGGTGACAGTGAAGAGAGGAAGGCTGTAGGAGGACCAGCCAAGACTGCTGCTATCGTCTAGAACTGAAAAATTTACCACAATTTGTTTACAAAAGCAGATGTTTACCAAGATTTTGGAGGGCGAGTCCTCACATAAAAGCTTGAGCAAAGGCTGTCACTGCAACAACGCAGGCTGAGACTTGACCCGGAACTGTACACTTACTGTATTATAGACAGTAATATACGATTATTCCTAAGAGGAGCAGTCAGGGAGCTTGGAGACACACTGTACCACTGTGTGACAATAATTTATTCAGCTAGTGTCTTGTCTGAATTGATGTCCTGTTCTTTTTTGAGTAGTGCTGGTACTGACTGCTTTGGGTGGTTGTCAGGAAAAAGAAAAAGGACCATTTATAGTCAACCAGTTATGGAAACGAGCATTGTGAAAACATGAAATTAGTTGCTGCATTCCTACATTTCACTTCTCAGATTTCAACAGCACCCTCTTCTGAAGCTTCCATGAGCTATGTAAGAATTTGTAGCTATCATCAACAGATCTTATTCCCATATAAAAGGCAGAACTATCTCCCATTATGATTTCCTCCTGGAAATACTCCCTGCAGGAAGATAAACATATGGTAAATGTGAAAAAGTTAATTGGCTATATATTGGCTGTAAAAGTTAATTAGCTGCATAGTGTTCCATATATTGGTATTTTAACAATTTACCTTCAGATGTCAAAAACGGTCCTTTCATTTTCCTAGGTCTGTTACCACAAAATTAGCTTTCAAAAAAGTTCAATGCAATAACCAGCTCTTTCTGTCCAGAGACTGCGTGTTCCTTACAGAGAGGTGTTATACCCTTTTGTTAGTCATCACAGTGACATGAAGTGCATTCTTGGGATTCTTGCCATCTGAATTTCTGAATGGCCGGTCAAAAGCTGACCTGACAAAAATGTAAGTTTTAAGCCAAATCAGCTCCCTGAATCAATTTATTGTCTGGCCACACAAGCACAAAGGCTCAAGAAGAGAGGTAGGAAGATAGTGTCAGACATGATTTGTGTGGCCTTAACCTGCCAAGAAATCGAAACTCTGGGCACTGCTAACAAACACTGTGAAGACAGAACCCAAGACTTGAACCCCTGGCCATCCACAGCACTTGTATTTTAACTTATTCCTCCATGTCTGTTATGGACTGCTCCAGCTAGCTGTTTACAAGGCAAAGCTGCTGTAGAGATATATAGAACCAAGCAGTCTGGAGGCAAGACAGTCTGTGCCACTTGGCTTTGAAGTCCTCTTTAATCATGATAATAACTTATTATAATAGTATAATAATCAATTTTTTCTCTTTTACTTACTAGAGACTCTGGACCTGACAGTGAGATCACTAAAATCTTCAGCTAGCAAGAACTGGACAGCTTTGAGGAAGCCTGGTAAAATTAGATCTGTGTGAGGGTTCTTTACTTCTCTCTCTTTTAGGCAAAGGAAAGGTAGAAAGGGGATTGTTCATTAAAAAATGAAATCATTTTTGCATTTACAGAGGGGTTTTTATGCAAAAGCCTTACAGTATTTCTGAATTTCAGGTGCTCATGCAACTTCCTCATGAAAGTTCACATTTCCAGGTGGCTAAGGGCTCAGAAGACAACTAGCTTGTCAGTGGCAGAATATGTACTCGATCACCAAAGACACTCTCCCTGATGCCAGTTAATGAATTATTTCAGAAGGAAAAAAACACTGGAAGGTACAAGTTCTTAATTTGGACTGTGTTCTCAACTTTCATCAAAGCTGGAGGTACATTTCTAATAAAATTTGTAATATTCATTAGAAATTCCCCTCATTATGTCTTCAACTCCTCTTCAACTTCATGTGTGTGATTTCTTATACTATTCATAGATGCTTCTGCAATTACTTTTCAAATAAAAACATCCTTCCATCAGAATCTGAATGTTCAAAGACTGAGAATCTTTTCCTTTTCATTCAATATTTCACTTGCCATGGAACTGAGAAAAACAAAATTATCAGTGAAAGACTACCAAAGACTACCCAGCTCTTCTCACCACTGCCTCTAGTCTGACTTAATGGCCTAGTAATTCCATGATGAATGCTTTTTTTTAGATTTCCATTCCTTCTCTCTATGCAGATTATTCTCAAAGAAACAGTAGAATTTTCTAAGGCGTGTTAACTCTGTTTATTTCTGCATATTTGAAGCAAGTCTCACTGGATTTTATATACAATTCCAGTAAGCTTTTAAATCAGAATTTAGACAGCCCAGAATATGTGCTTTTTTATTGCTCCATTGGCAAAACTGGAGTAGTGTAAAATGATCTTGTGATGGTTAAACAAAGCATTGACCTGTTTGTTCAATCTGTGTTTGTCTTTGAAAAAAATCTGAGGTGCTAGGCTACAACAGTTGAGTAAAAAGACAAATCTGGACCAATTTCAAGAAAGACTCATGCTTCTTACATCAGTATAAGGCAAATTTTAAATGCCTAGGTGCAAAACTCACACATGGCCATCTCTCCAAGCATTTACAGCTGAGCACTTCTTTGTCTACATCAGACGTTTTCACCATCAAGTTTGCTTTGCAGCAGCAGCTCTAAAAATCCCTGCAAGCCTGATAAAGTAGGTGTGCTTTAAACACACCTAGTACACAGACCTAACTAAAGGCAAATTATTTTCTTTTTAAAATACTGAGGATGAATATGCCTACTGTCTTATCAAATACAATCATAGAACTGTTTTGGTTGGAAAAGATCTTTAAGATCATCAAGTCCAACCATTAAGCTAACACTGCCAATGTGTTGGCATTAAACCATGTCCCTAAGCACTACGCCTACACATCTTTTAAATACCTTCAGAGATGGTGACTCAATCACTTCCCTGGGCAGCCTGTTCCAATGTTTGACAATGCTTTCAGTGAATAAATTTTTCCTAATTTCCAATCTAAACCTCCCCTAGTGCTACTTGAGACCGTTTCCTCTTGTCCTATCTCCGGTAACTGGAGAGAGGACACCAACACCATTCTCGCTACAACCTCTTTCCAGGTAGTTGTGGAGAGTGATAATGTCTCCCTTGAGCCTCCTTTTCTCCAGACTAAACAACCTCAGTTCCCTCAGCCGCTCCTCATAAGACTCGTGCTCACTACCCTTCACCAGCTTCATTGCCCTTTTTCTGGCATGTTCCAGCACTTCAATGTCTTTCTTGTAGCGAGGGGCCCAAAACTGAACACAGATGTAGGTGGCCTAGATTCCTGTTCCTCTTCAGACTAAGGAGTCACAAATTCACATCTTAAGGCTACTGTTACAGCATCAAGACAGAAACTAGTTTCCTTTTTGTGTGATGAAGTTGTGGCAGCATGTGTTGAATACAGAGTTCCAGGGGACAGAAAATAAGCAAATTAATGTGTCCACTGGGAGATGAGGCTCTGGTTTCATTCTAGATGAGCAGAAAATAGAATTCAGGCTTTTTATGTTGTGGCTGAATGTTTTACTGATTTTGTAAACAAGCCCTGAAATGTTGAAAGGGTGTCACTACCACGTTCCCCGACCCTTCATCAGCTCACTTTGAATCTTTCAGTGCATAGTTTCTAGGACTTGGATTATAAGTGGTTAAGGTGTCTATTTTTTTTCCTCTTAATTTTAGTTTCCTAAGAAACCAGTAATTCTAAAAGAATTGGGATTTCAAGTATGGGTAGCCATTGGCTACCTTTAGGCCTGCCACTGCATTAATTATTGAATATTTTCCTCTTTTCTTTTCCATCATGGTGCGGAGAAAACAGGCCTTCATGGGGTTTGGCCTCCATCTCTGGGAATGAGGAATTCAAGGAGTATTCAGTGGTAATACAGTACCTGAAAGTATGGCTAAATACTCCATCTGAATGGAAGGGAACTTCCCTTTAGGCTGTCTCTGTAACCAATATACAAGATAAAATCAGCAGGTCACTGCATGCGCACCTGTCCCAGTTTGAGAGGTTTGGAACCTCTTCCTAGTCCATCCCAGCTACACCCTCAGCTCATCTCAGACATGCATGCCATCTCCTTTCTCCACAGCCTGTTTTTTTAAAGGGAAGGAGGTGCTGCACTGCAGTCAGGAGAGTCCCCTGATCTGGGCAAAGGGATCAAAACCTTGATGTGCTCAGGGAGGGCATCTGCCTCACCCTCCTGACACAGGGACAAAGTCTGCTAAAAACGAGCCTAGTTAGGACCTTTACAAAACACTGATTAAAAAAAAAAAAAAAACCAAAATGCAAGCCCCTATGCCCTGAGAATGTGTACAATGCTGTATTTAAATGCAAATCCCCAAACTTTGAGTACAAGCTACCTACCTTACAGACGGGCTGAGAGATCCTGTACGTCGCTTTTTTGTGAATTGCTCCTCACAAACCTACTTGGAGGAGACTCCAAAATGCTAAAAGCTGCCCACAATGTTTAGATATCCTGTATTTCTCTCACCAGCATTCTCCTGAACAACCTGGGGCTGGTTCTATCCTTCTGGTGAGCGATATGAAAGGTTTTGCAGGTTTGCCACGTCAACCTGGCCATCTTCAACATGAAGGAAAGCTCTCCCTTTTCAGCCTGTATGAAGCCTTCAGATACAGTTGTATAGATCTGTAACTGACACCAGGAACTCGAGAGAAGCTTTTTAACACCTCACACATTGTTAGATCTTATCAATCTCTCTGCAGCTGGTATACATTTACAGAGGGCAACTGAGCCTCATTACCAAATCAGGCAGGCAGGCAGGGCAGATAGCCTCAAGTCTAGCTAACAAGCCCACTATCAACAATGATAAAGGGTACTAGGCTGGGCAGTAAGAGAAAGAGATGCAGATCAAAAATGTTGTCTGAAGAGGCCAGAAGCTGTGTCATGAGGGAGTTGTTAGTAGACATTTGTACACTGGTTGTTTTCCTGGAACATAACTGAAGTTAGATAATGGTTAGACTGGAGCTTGGAGACTTTGATACTGTGAACTTCAGAAAGCTGCCAGTGCATGCTGGGTCTGCTGTTTCTTTCCTTGCCTGTAAGTCTGAGTAAAACGTAGCTATTGATCCTTGCTGATTTTGCTTATTATGGATAAACATGATCTTATTATAAACTGCCTTATGTTTGGCTTAGCTGTCTTTCCAGAGTGGAAGCTGATCTTTGCTGTTTAATAGCCTTTTGCTGCTTATGCTATGTGAATTAGACAATACAACTGCATAGTATTTGAGTTACAGAAAAGCAGTCAAATAGACTCGTCCCAAGTCATCCAGCTGTAAATCGGAACACGTAACTTGTATTTATGCTGAGAAACACTTACATGTTCTTACATCTGAGAACTTTTATTGCTGAATTATCATTACTTTCCATGTTGTCTTTTTAACTCCTATTTTGTTGTTTCATTGGTAGACAGTAGTGAAATGGTTAGCAGCATTAAACACCATTTCTTAGTCATTACATCCCATAATCACTCAAAGAAACATATTTAGATCTAATTCTCTTCTTTACTGTCTTTTTGTCTATCATCTCCTTCAAAGCAGCTCCATTTTCCAAAGACATATGTAAATGTAATGACAGTCATATTGATCCTCTGTTCCAAATACTTAAATCCCATAATCATTCTAAGAAACATGTTTAGATAGGAAAAGATCTCTGCCACCCCTTGTTTTGATTTGGGAGCAGGTAGTCTGGGATTCAGTTCAAGATGGAAAAAAAATATACATTTCTGAAACATCAACATTTCATGGATTTGTAAAAAAACCACTCTTATTCTAAAAAAAGAATGTGCATATGCAGACTGCACAAAAATGAAAGGAAAATATGATTTCAATTCTTGTTAGCTTAACAAACCAAAAATAAGTCACTCTCAAGCTAAAATTGTTTATGTATTAGTTAGGGGTAAAATCAATGCGGAACTGTGAGTAGAAAAAAAACCCCAGAAGCTCAGAACCAATTTCTTTTTCCAGAGTTAAGGAAAATGGAAAACTGAAATAAGGGGTAGCTTATCATAGGCACAAACTTGCTTTTAATTTTATTTTTATTTTTCTTTTGCTGGAATACACAACTCTTCCACTCTATTTTAAACCTGCTGACCTCAGAAGCTCACAGAATTATTACAGCAGACTACTTTCTTTATGCATACTTTTTGAAGCAACTTTTCGGAGAATAAAGTGGTATCCGCTTAAACTAGGGCTGTATTTGGAAACATAAAGCTATCAGACATAAGACAGAACAACATCACTGTTGGTATACTGGTTTATCCTTCCTTCTATTTATAGCCAAGTGAAAAATTCTATTTGCTTCTTCAAAAATTAAAACAAAATTCATAGGTCACATCTGTGAGACTATACGACTGAGAAGAAGGGGATCAAGCTATGTCTTGTACTGTTCTTGTTTAGGAATTTTGGAAGTTCTCAGATTTGGAATCAACACTTTTTCCAAAAACACAGAACTTGTACTGGAAGTTGAAATGAATTTTGCAAGTAGTGGTACACTGCTGATGCAAGTTTGGGTAGCACATTGATTGCTCACGGTATTACATCCTTTTTCATGCTGATTTTTTTCCCCAGCTCTTTCAAATCATGATGTGATGTATTTATTCGTGTATATTTCCTCTTTTCTTTTTTTTTTTTTTTGATACATGAGGAATTTATAAAGCTAAAATAATAGATATAAGGGAGTAGGAGAGTAAGCTTGATTTTGAAAGCCAATCTTATGGTCAAGTTTCCATAATGTGTCTTGATGTTGAGGTTTTGATCCAAATCTTCAGAGGAGTGAAACTTTCAAAATATTGATTTTGTACTTTCTGAAGTAAAATAAAGAAATATTCCTGATTATTTTTTTTTGCTGCTTTTAAAATGTTCAAGATTCAGCAACCAAAATCATTACTCTTTACAAAATCTAACACATATGCATAAAGAAATGTATATTTAAGTAAAAATACTATCTCCTAGTTTTTCTGCACTTCCAGCAACAGGCAATGCATGACTAAACAAGCCTAACAAACTTTTGTGAATATTCCCTGATAATACGTTTGTTCTGTTAAGGCAGGGAATTAATTCAATATAGCTATTTTTTCATCTTTTTTCTTCAGGAAGGAGGATATTGCTACATACTGAACTCAGAATTCTGATGAGTTGTAGCTGCTGTAAAGATTGGGTTTATTTTACTTAAACAATAAACTCTGTCCTTTCAGAAGACAGGTTCTGTTAAAGAACTTGCATTCATTCAAAATCAATTCCAAACAGGAGGAAAATGAAGATTTAAGGTGATGTTAAGATTCATTTTCTGTATATGCTATTCCCGCACATTATAAAAAAGAAAGTTTCTCCTTTTTTTTTAATGTAGAGTCAACACTTTTAATGAGGTTTTTTGCTTTGTAGAGATAGACTCAGGCTAATCATTTAGATGAAGTTTAATTTATAATCTGGTTATGTCCATTTTGTATATTTGGATACTATTTGCATAAACAATGCAGCTACTATTATCAGTTTTTCCCAAAAGATTACAAAAAACCTAATTAGTCTAATTTACATAAGGATAAAGTTAGTTACCTGAGCTCACTTTCTATTATTTTTTCCTTTTTCTACCACAGTAAAATGCCATTTTTATGTAAGATTCACACTGTACCCTTATAGAACTGTGTTCCTATAAATATTGTTGTTTGAAGTTTTCGAAGATAGGGCTCAGTTACCTCAAAATGGATTATTCTGTGATTATATTCCCTGGATATTAACTGATAACATGCATCCATTCAGCTGAAAATTAAATCTTGTAGTCCTGAGCACTCTCAGCACTATAAATAGCCTCCACTTTAGTCTTATATTCTCACATGCATGCTCATAAATGAGAATTTTGTGGAACAGGTTAACCCCACAGCTGTGTTTGCTTTCGAACACTGAATTCCTCTTTTTTTTTTCTTTCAGTTTTGTGCTTCTGCATATCTCTATATCTATGTTTTCTTCTCCAAAAAGGAGATGCAAGGCTATTTTAAAATTTGTGTGAGTGAAAAAACATTTGCTCAGTTGAGTGGCTAGCAGGGTTCGATAGATTTAAGTCCCTAGATGATTGACAGGTACATTCTTCGCACTCAGCATCACTGTAGTCAGTGGGTTAAAGGGTTTCAGAGAGAGTAAAAACAAAGATCATACCCAAAGGATTGCTTCTCCCAGTACCAGCAATAATAACCCTGTGTTTTATCCTTAGGCGACACACATGAAAAAAAGGAGTACATAAATAATTTACAACTATTAAACATTAAAACAGGAAAGTTTTTTTTTTGGAGAGTATGATGTGTCAATAAAATAACACAAAAGGGAATAACAGCATACTTTGCTGTACTCTCCTATCGGCATCTAAATTGAATGGAGGGTGGCAAGGACAGAATTTCCAAATATTGGCTGTAAGTAGTGACTTGCGTTATAAATGTGGGCATAGATTCATATAACCCAATTCTTCTGTTATCTGTGGTATACCTTTGTCCCACGTGATACACAGCTCACATTGTCTTATGAGTTTATGGGATCTATGATTATGGGATCATAGAATTACTATGACTGAATAAAGAATTTTTCCTGATTTTGGTTTGGTTTTGGTTGTTGGGTTTGTTGTTTTTTTTTGCTATTTCTACATGTCATAGATTGTCATAGATATAAAGGAATCAAGGAATCATCATGTTGTATTGCGATGTAGAGGTGGAACACTTGCACAGGGTTAGCTGCATGCCATGCTATTTGCAGTGGCACCAGCTACACTTGCCTTGGTGTCAGGTTTCCTGCTTTTGCCTACCAGGACAAAATCTGCCAATTCCCATACTTTTGGGTCAGACCTCATGTATCATGTCTTGTACTGTACACTGTCATTGTTATCAGGATGCTCCAAGTCTGGCACTTGGGATTCTGCAAGGGTGCTGGAGAAGACAGAGGAAGTAACTGTCCTAATGCCAGTAGGAACAAGGTTTCCTAAGGTCACGAAAAGAAGGAAAAAGCTTAAAATATCAAAGTGGATGGCTATCTTACCTTCTATTAAAGGTGAACTTATTCCTTTAGACAGTGTTCTTGTTTGCTCAAACTAGTTCATGTGGCTTTCTGGGCAACTAAGCGTGAATCTCCTTAGTCTTTTTTTTTTCCTTTGCCTTTAAACACATCAAATGTGTTTTCATGTATGGCTTTCTTCAAGTTGCAGTTTATAATTCCTGCTGTTTTCCTGAACTTTCTGTGGAGTTGCTCCAATACTGCATGCCATGCTATGGCATTTCAGTCTTGGTCCTTCAGAGATGCTGCACTCTTCTACCTGGTCCCTCTCCCCCCTGCCCCAAATCTTCCCAGATCCCTCCTTTTTGCTGGCATTTTTTTCAGAAGGAAGGTGAAGAAATTCATTTTTAGTGGGAACGGGTCCCTGAATAAATATGCATGCTGCATTGTTTCTGATGGACTAATGCACAAAGAGGTAGGAGGTGATGGAAGAATGATCAGGTCTTGTCAATTATGTTGCAAACAAACTAGTTTTCTAGTTAATAATTTTTCCATACAGCATTGTGGAGTATCTCTGTGTGAATCAAGAAACTATTCTCTTGTCTTCTCAGTAATAATTACTAATGATTTTTTCATTTAGTTTAATGTTGAATGAAAGCAGCTAAAGTTACTTTGTTTTAGAACAAATACAGATACTTTCGTTAGAATAAAAGTGTAGCAAGAATTTTGAGATGTTTTAAGATTGGCTTTATTTATAAACAAATCTTTTTCATGCAGCAGATATATTTTAAGGTTTATATGTTGTACAAAGACATCTCTAAAATGTTATCTCAGCTTGCTTATTGGTTTGTCTTTCTTTTTTTCTTGTTTTAAATGCCTATGTGAAGTTTCAGCCTGCCCTACATGAAAAAAACACAGCATTTGAAGCCAAAACTTTCATAAAATATGAAGTTGAATAACACATCGTCAAATACCAACGGGGTAGAATAAGATTCAGCTTCAATAAGATTCATTTTCTCCTGTTCTTTTTAACCTTAATTTTTGTCATGCTTTAATTGATTACAGTTTTTAATTTTTGGTCCTTTTCTACATTATATGCTAAAATGAAGGAGCCAAAACAAAGAACCCTACGTTTATCCCAATCTTTAAATGGCATTATTTAAAAAAAAAAAAAACAACCAAACAAAAAACCCACCACAGCTCCATGACTCTTTGGAGGAACTACGAATGTTGTAGTCATACAGTTTTGGGGGTTTTTAATGCTAAATTATAATGCTTTCAGAGTTTTGCCTCTTTTTGAGCCTTAAGGCTGCTCCAGGATAGTACACAGCAGCACAGAAACCAAGGCAGGCCAGACCTTCAGCCTCTTCTCTAAAACTCTCCCTGACAATCCTGATGTTGTCAGACATTCCTGGGAACTTGTCATTATCCACGTCAGCTGGTCGGCAAATTCTCTCAGGAATGCATATACATTATGCTGGCAAATACTGCTCTGCTTTTGAATGTGGACAGTACAGCCACGACTGTCCCTGAGAAGCAGCTGCGAGGAGAAAGACGAAAAGGCTTCAAGACACTGGAATTCCCGGGCATGAAACAGGAACTATGTGGTCTGGAAGTCGGCAAAAATGCTTATGGCCCTTGAATGAGAAGCATGCTCAAAACTGATAAAGCAATAGTGACAATGTTAATTTTACATTTTATGCTGCCTTAATTTCCATTTCATTTACTTAAAAGTAGAAAAACGATTATGTGAGAAATGGTCTAAAAATTTCAGATTCAAATTAATTATATAAAACTTGAAGGTGGCTTAGACCATGAGAAATAAGGCATAGGTAACTTTTTCAAACGTATCTATTAAATACTGTTTTAAGAGAGAAAGAAAAAGAAATACTGATCACTTTACAAATATCTTCTACTCTTAAAAAACATGAGGCACCCATTAGGGCCTCATTTACTGATCCTACTATGATAATTTCATGCATGCAATGTGTGGCTTGTAAATGTACATTTGCTTGGAAATTAGGCAGAAACCGTCTTGTTAACTGTTGTTGACATGTTATTTCTTACAACTTGGTATATGCTGAGGTGGCTGCAAGTTTGGCAGCCAGAGTGAACCTCGAGCTTTAGGGTAAAATCATTGGGGTGTTTGATTTGCAAAGTTTGATCAGCTTTTCTTGATATAATGAGATTTAATAATGTATGTTTGCAATAATCAGCATGAAAATCATAGCTCCGTGTTCCCAGGTTTCCTACTTGTCCCAATGAAAAATCAAGTCCTTGGTTTTACTCGCTACAGATCCTGTGCATTTTTACAGAATTTGCATTATGCAAGGAGGTCACCAATAACCTCAAAGTTTCTGTGCTGTTTAAATGCCATTGTGTGAATGCAAAATGGAATTTCATTTGAAGATATGCAATTTGCTAAAGTGAGTTGGAGAAAATTATGAAATTATACCACACTATCGTGCTGTACTGCATCCTTTTTTTTTAAACTCCTTCTCCATTACTGTAATAAGCTTGAATGGTCAGCATGGTAAATTATTTGAATCAGCTAATATTAAATTTTTGTTAATTAAACTAATTTATAACTTCACCTAATTATTTTTATTAAGGTCAGCTCACATTTTTTAGTGTTGTTTGATTAATATTCTATCTCCCCATTTACTAAATCAACTCCAAATTGTTAGTAAAAGGACGTATTTCAAAGTATTCTGGTTATATCTTTCAAATCTCTCTAGTCTGTTTAACTGAATCCACAATGTATTTTATGTCAACAAGTGACAGTTTTTACAATCTCACAATACAGTCAAGGATAACAAGTTGCATGGATATAAAGTGGATTGATTTGAAAGACTGTTCTGTTATGGCAAGAATGAGTTAGTAGTGTGTCTCTCAAGGGTTTGATTCTCTACATTGTCATATGCTACTGATGTATTTTTACATTACGTACTGCCCAGTGAGTTGTTTTCTGTTATCTTTTTACTACTGACTGAAACATAGCAAGGGCTGAGTTAAAATTTTATCACGTCAGACTGGATCAGGTAATTGAATAGTCTCTTTGTTGTTTTTGTTGTACTGGCCACGTATTTGAACCCCAAATGGTAAGAAACAGGATAAAGAAATCCCAATCTGAAAGAGTATTGAATAAAGTATGAAAAAAGTGTGGTCTCAGCGCAGAGAATCTGAGGCTGACTGGGTGGTTTGAATCTGTCTCTTCTCTGCAGACAGAAGGGAAGCAGTACTGTTTAGGATAATGAGGAGTAGGCGTGGAAAAATCTTTCTGATTTAGAATTATTGGTCGCTCTAAAAAAAATCTTTCCCGTAAATTTTTAATATATTATTACACTTCTTGTTCAGCTACTGGATGTCTGTGAAACTATATTCTGTGAACTGACTAATCTGATAAAATCTGCTTTGTAAAGAATTGAGTATTCACTCTTTTAACCTATTATCTTTAACTCTGTAGAGGTTAGTACATTAATATGTGACACATTAATGCAATCTGATAGTGCAAACAGCAGAAACTGAGGTTACAGCATGGACAGATGCTGCCCTGTGGGCAACAGGTTAGGGAGGTAGGGTATCTGTGTCAGGAGCATGCTCCCTTCGCCAGACCAGCCAGGGCAGGACAGGGTAATGTGTGCTACAGAGCTTTGGGCGGGAAGAGGAAATATCCCCTCACCTATTATAATGGCTACTGTCTATCATGTTTTCCTTGTGCTTTGCATTTGGTGAGAAAAGAGGAGCCCAGGCTGTTTGCTGGCTACCTGTGGAAATCCAGCCTACATGAATTATGATGCATCCACTGCAGTGGGGTGTATGCATGCCCCCATATTTTCATCCAAGGTTTCCTGGACAGGAAAATAGGATGCAGTCCCACCCTCTGCTATCTCCTGCGTTGTTGGGTTGCCACCACGTCTTTTTCCCAAAGCACAGTCAAAGTTTAGGTCATTTTACATTTGGCTTGTGATATTATGGAACTGGAGGAGGATGTCTGTGGGGAGGTCAAGTTGTGCTGGTGACCCACAGAGTGGAAAGTGCATAAGAACAAATGGGGTGGAAGTAATGAAAACTCCCTCTGTTAATCTTCACCTTGAGGTAGAGCGAGCTATATGATTAAATCCTCAGGAAGGATGAAAAAGAGACAGTTCAGAAAGATTTACACAACTAAAAAGCCATATCTAGCAGAGTTTGTCCAAGTTCTCTAAAGAGTACATGATATGATGAAAATAAAAATCACGTCTTCTAAAGGACACTAAAAAGTGGGACGCCTCCCAGAATAAACCACGCTCTGTCTCCTAGACAAAAATATGAGAAAGAACATTGAACTGTGTTTTTTGCATAACAATCACTTTGTATCATGCTGGATTGAACAGGTACAAAAAAACAACGTCAAGAGCCTTCTGCTGCTGGTGGCATGTTTCCAGTCACTCTTGCTCCCACCTGCTTGCTATGAGCACACTAGAGACCTCACTACCAGGTAGCAAATGCATCAGGGAAAGAGAATGGGTTAACATTCAACCTGATAAATCACATGTCTATGAAAAATTATCTTTTATGCAAGTAAAGAGGACTACTAGGTTCACTGACAGTTTCTGTCCCAGCTCAGTTATATGCAAAGGAATGCTTAAAAATAGGATACACATTTAAGTATCAACACACCGACACTGGCTTAACCTCATAACTGCATAGGATCCCACCTAATAATCTCTGTATCCAGCCTCTAACTTCCATCATATTTTTAAACATATACAACTGATTTAAAGATTTTCAAGTGATAAAGAATTGACCACATCCCAATGTAACGTCACCGTAAATTAAAAATCTATGCCCTCTATTTTAGATTTGTTCAACTTCAGTTCCCTAGCATTGTATGTTGTAATGCCTTTGTCTCTTTGAGCAATCAATCTGAAACCTTTTCCTATATGGCTATAGGTAGACTGTAATCCAACACTCTCTCAACTTTCTCTTAGGTAAACTGAAGAAATGGGACTTCTTAAATCTCTTATTATGAGAGATTTTTTTCATGTTCCCCCTGGTCACTTAATGATTCCACAGGTATCCTGATGGCTGAATACCAGAATTGCAGACAGTGTTCCAGCCAGAGTCATTTATTGCCAATAACAGCTTCATTGCATAAGATATGTTTGTAAATGGCTGGATCAAGCATTGTAATAAATTACCCTGCATGGTTAGAAAATGCAAAAGTTGTTACGGATGTTTGAAAACTGCAGTCTTGCAATTCTACTTCAGTCTAGTCATTTTATGAAAAGGGGCCTTAAAACTTGTGTTAACATACTTTGTATATATTTCCATTTCCTTTATACATAATGTCTTAGGGTTTGGGGTTTTTTTTCACTCTAGTAAAAGTAAGCAGGTACAGGAGAGCAGGCATAGCGTAGCAAGTGTGTTTTTTGTTGAAATGAAGGATAAGGAATGATTTTCCAGAAAGCAGGAATGTTCATTTATGCTTTTAGAATCTTCCTCTTTTCCTGTTCCCTGCTTTTCTCAGATATGACTTAGAAGACCTTTGAATAGTGGTGAAAGCAGGAAGAGTGATACCACTGTAAAATTTACACACTGTATCTCTTATATCACAAAGGTGGGATATAATCTTTGAGACTTGTTCCTGCATTGGAATTCTAAATGCTTTGTAAGCTGGGATTCAGTACATTAAGCCATCTCAGATAAGTAATAAAATTGAGATGATTAAATACTATGTACTTTTGTTGGCTTCTTTAAATAGGTAAATATTTGTCAGTAAAACTGTCCTTTTCCAGTATCTGGAGAATTGTGCTGTGACTCAAATGGCATTATTCTACCACCCACAGAATGTTTTTGCTCAGAGTTCACAGGGAGATTGAGATGATAAAAACATTCTAGCAACGAATGTGTTAGAGGAACATTCCTATTGCAAGGATGCTAAAAGCTGAATCAAAAGAACATCTACTTTAAACACTTTTTTCAAAGAAGATTATTTCCTTCGTTGTTTTCTATAAAGCTCTAGTAAAGAAAAGGATTTATTCATCTTGCAGAGTACTATTTTTGTGGAATAAATATTCTTTTTCCCATTTTCCTTCTGTTATCCAAGGTTTTGATCGCTTGCTGTGAATATTCATTCCATATATTTTCAATTGTAATATTAAAATGAATATTCTTATTGCTCTGTCAACATTTCATTCTACCAGCGTACTCCTTAGTGAGAAATAGTGTCTTGGGTGAATTCAAATCAGTTAGTTTTATAAGGGTCTTTTCTTCCTAAAAAGAGCAGCTAGCTTTGTTTTCTTTAAGCTGATGTGGATGAAATTTGTACAGGTGTGCTCTGTACCTTATGGTTTGTGGCATTCACAGAATACTGTTTATAGGAAAATCAGAAAGGAGAAAACACTAATATGATGAGGGGTGGCCCCCAAGAGGAATATTAGTTCCACATATACTACAGTCAGTCTTTTCCTTCCCAAAGTAGCAGATGGGATAACTGATACTGAGGGCTTGACAGGCTGTAATAGTTTTCAGTTTTATATTTTCTGCGATCTTTTAGCTGAAAATGTCTGGCTTTGCTCATCAAATACAAACGCTACCATTCTGGATTTGCCCTTTGGAGATTAAGATATATTTAGTGGCTAAACAGATAAGGTAAAGCAGAAGTATATGGGGTCACTGAATAGGTCACTAATGTTTTGTTAACAATCATTTAAGCTGAGGTCACTGTCTTTCTATTTAGAGACTTTGTAAACATCATCCTCCCCCATTGAGCTTAAATATTCGAGTTCCTTTGGAAAGTAACTATCTTGCAGCATTCTCAGGTGCTAATACTTTGGCCAATATTTGCTAGGTGCAAGAACATCTCGCCTACTGCTAAACTTATGTCTCCATAAATATGTCCCTGCTACAGGTCTGATGGTTATTTTGTACTGAAAATATTTTTGCAGTGATCACTGTCAGGAGAGGTAGGGTCTGATTAACACTGGTCACCTTTGCTAGCTGTATCTTTAATCACAGACTCTGCAATAAACAGAGAAATGTAATCAATAAAATTGCAGATACAATGAAGAAATATAGATGGGGACTAAAAGTCTATTGACAAAATCTGGTGATTATTTCCCATCAAGCCTTTGGGCTGTTATCTTCTTTACCTGTAACACAACCCTGCAGAACTCTGTGGCCAATTATTGCCAAGAAAAAAACCACAGTAGTTCTTCTCAGGTATGTTTCTTAAACCTTACTTTTATTCACTTGACGTATTTTTTTTCTTTAAGTACTTCTGACATCCCTTACCATGTGATTATTTGGTAGACAAATCATTTATGCACACTAATTTGAAGTTTGCGTCATTCCTCATTATAATTTTATTGTAACTTAACCTTTCAGGTAAACACATAACTTAAGGCATTTCTAGAAAGTGATTAAATATCTTCCCTTAACAAAAGGATCACCTCTTTTTTTTTTTTTGCTTTCCAATTAATAGATAAAATTGCTGTTATTCTGAATGTTACAGTACATAGCCCTTTTATAAAACCACAATCCAATTCCCTTATGTTACCTAAAGTTCTTAAGCCTAATTTTTCTCTTTTTCCCCTCATTTTTTTTATAAAGCTTGAAGGGGAAAAAAAAAAACCAAACCCAAGCAACAACAACAAATCAAACATAGCTCCCAAGTATTAAATGTGATAAATGAGATTTTGAGTTACAACTCTTTTGGTTCTTTTTGTAGAAACTGCATGCAACTGTCAAGGATCTTCAGGCAAAGAAAAAGGACATTTGTCTTAAGTTTGACTTCTTTATTAGCCATAAATTTAGTAATAGATCTCCCTATGTAACAAACTCCTAAACTCAGGTCATAATACAAAGTACATGTGCATCATATATAGAATACATTTGAAAACTCTACACCTAAAGTATCATTTTAAAGAAGTAAGGTTATCATTCAAATCTCCTCTCAAAGCAAGGAATGGCACCATTGCTCTTGACAGTCAGGGAACAGATCCAATATTTTCTTGATATTTTGATCAAATAGGATAGAAGTATGATAAATATGGCTACTATTCCATAAATGCATGATAAACTGTCATTCTTTTCCAAAAACAATTTATCATTGATAAACTTAGGCTAGCAACTTGAGCATAAACTTCTTGAGAATGAGCATAGCTTCTATAAAGACACTTATATTCCTATTTGCAGCATTCAGTATCTTGTCATTAATTATCTTTGAACATTAAAATAGGATATTGTTCTAAAAACCTTACACTCTGCAAGTAAGAAGTAGATTTCTTTCTCGTGTTATGAGTGCTTACTTCCACATATGCTTTGAAAATATGAAATAAGTTGTGTGTTTTAAATTCAGATGATCTGCCACTTTTATGAGAGCACATAAACATATTTCTAGAAGCTTTGCAAAGGTATTTCAGGGCTGAACTCAACATGACAATGGAGTGAGTGAGTTAAGTCTTTCTTACCCACCACAGCAGAAAATGTACACCGCACAGTATTCATCCTGCTCTCTTTCACTCCAGTAATCACACTGTATTTCAAAATGCCAGTGTAACTTTATTACAAACTGACAAAAATGAGAAGATCATGTGATACACAGATTGCATATGGGGTATGGAAATGTGCTCTTCAGCTAAATATTTGCATGTGCCTTACATGTCCCCTGTGTTAAGACTTAAATTATTGAGTCTCCTCCTTAATCCTTGCATTTTTGCAAGGTGTGTGTGGTTTAGTATTCAAGTGGTGTTCAGACTTGTAGATTACAGATATGATGCAGCAGAGCTCTGCCCCAAACTTCTCTGACAAGGCTGTATGAAGTTTTTAGCTTGCATGCAGATTAAGTCCTTGGGGTAGACACAGAGAGAGGAATCACTAGGACACGGACAAACACAACTTCGGGGGCTCCCTGAAGCTGTTGGGCTGTAGCACTGGGTACTCGGGGCATGACTCTTCTTCCCTACCAGAAACAAGGGCTGCCTTTTGGACTGGGTTGCAACGCTAATCTTAAATAAATCTGAAAGAGTGCACAGACTTATTAAAAAGTGGAATGTGCAAATCCTAGCAATAGCAAGGAATCTTTTGGGGTTTTCCTTCATTTTTTTTCTTCACATATTTTATTCTGCTGTCTGGTTAGATATCTAAGGTGCATTAGTCCGTTCTATAGCTGTCAATTCTTTAGGTTTTTAGGATCTATTGTTTGGCAATATGTTTTTCCGTGTTATCAGTGACCCGAGTTGATTTTTTCTGGCTATTCATCTGGAATTTTTCAACAGCTAGAGTCATGAGACTCCAGTAAATCTAACCTGAAATCCAGACAAAAGGACTCTGCACGTGGATAGACTATGTGTGTCTAAATGCAATCTACTGCACATGGATAGACTGACTACACAACATTTAGCATACCCATTTAAACATATGCAATCTGCATACATCTAGAAAGGTACAAGCAGGGATACTACGTGTGGAGAAATCAACTGCTATAATTCTACTGACATCAGAGTAATTTAATGCCCTTTTTTTTTTTAACTCATGGTCTTTGGAAGAGCTTGGCTTAGTTTTTTGAGCTTTGCATTTATAAATAAGTACATGATGTAGGAAGAGCATCAAGAGACTATTTATGTAGCCCTTCCCTGGAAAAAAGGGAAATCAGATTTACAAAAGGATATGCATAGTGTATGTGCCAAGAAACCAAGGCTCACTTAAACTGACATTAAGATACCTGTGGCTTCTAAGAAGGTCTCTAAAGGCACTCTAGGAATTGTGACTTCTGCCAGATGTGCGTTTTGTAAATATTTATTGTGATAGGATTTATACATGTTGTATCTTGAAAACAAGCAGCACGAAGCCATTTTAGCTGGACAGAAGAACGTGCTAATTAAAGAAACACAGAAAGGTTATGAGCTAAAGCTTATTCTTCAGCTGAGATCAGTTCAGTTGCTACACATGCAATGAAAGACAACAGGAGCCAATTAAAATATCTGGGAAGAAAAGGATACAGAAGATTACATTCTAGGCATAGACATTGCAGAGTTGCTGTTATGCTTAGCCTCAGAGAAGTACGGCTCAGTTTCAGTCCTCCCAAGCCAGCTTTGTTGTTCCGTTTTGACAAGCAGCAAGAAAGGAGTCACTGCTGTTAATAGTCATGTTCATGACTCTTAGAGCTGCGATCTGTCCCATGGAACCACAAAGAAAGGTGGAGCTTGACGCCAAGTTCTTTTTGGAGATATTTTTGTTTCTTCTTTGAATAACTTTACTTCTCACCCAAAAATCAGCATATCACATAGAGGTCACAGAGCCATAGAATAATTTATGTTCGAAGAGACCTCAGGAAGTCATCTGGTCCCACCACTACTGAAAATGGTGATACTAACGTGTAAGAATTCCAAGTTTTTTTTCTTGTCATCACAGAGAACAGTGCAAATAAGCTTATAAATTACCTTCTGCATATTCAGCGATCTTTGTATACAAAACTCCCACTGGAATTGCAGACAACACAGAAAAATGTCTTTTACATTTCTCCTGTTTATTCTGAAGGATATCTGACTTGATATTCTGATTCTGCAGAGAAACTTATCTTCAAAGATTTCAGGCTGCAAGTGACTCCCCAGCCACTCATTTTTCCAGGTTCTCTCTTACCTCAGCACCTTGTCTCTTCCAGGGAAGGCAGGGCACAAGCCTGCTGTCTTCACAAAGACACCACCCCACGACTTTATCAGACAACAGAAATCTTTTAGCCAATTATCTGCAGCCTGCCAGGTAAGGCAAATGGTCTTTCAAAGGCTGCCTGGAGGCAGCTGGCCACCCGCCATGCTGCGTTACATGCCTGTGAGGGTCATATGCTCCTCTGGTATCTCTGGGGAACAAGCCATGCATAAGGAGCAGGTAAACTGCTGGACCCTATACAAATACACACACCTTTATCTTCTCGATTTGTGCAGTCTCTCTACCGTGTTTTATCTGCTTTGGAACTGATTCATTTTTAAGGGTCACAATTTTCTAGTTGCTGCAGAGGAAACTGCAAAGTACTTGCAGTGGGAAAAGAAAGTGTCCTGCTTTTTTTTTTTTTTCCTATTTTTCTGCAAATAAACTCCTGCCATTCCTCATCATAGCACTTTTTTAAATCCTAACATTAAAACTGAACTTTTAAAACAAAGAAAGATGGTGATGTGATTACACTAATGACAATTTTGCTGACAGAAGTAAAAAGTATCAAAGGAAGATACACTGAAGCATCTTAATGAAGGGTTCATAAGGGGGTAATGAAAACAGTCTCCAGGAGAAAGAGGCATTCTCCTGAAACCTTTGAGCCTGGAAATAAAAATAAAGCATCTGAGATACTTAACAAATACACATTTTTATAATTAAAGCCAGTTACTGTCTGAAGATTGGAGAAAGGCTGAATACAATACCTAACTTTCACAGTAGAGTTAAAGGTAACGCTGGGAACTACAAAGCAGTGCTGAAGCAGTACAGGGAAAGCTAGCTGCAATTAAATTAACCAACAAAGAACTCAGTAAGGACAGATCAATACCCCTATCTGATTTTTCTGTATCAAAATCAACAGAACTCCCTGAACATGAGTATTGTCCAAAGAACACAGTCTTTTCTTATGTAATATCTGCAAAAAGTGTCCTGAAGGAAGTGCGGTAAACTTCTTACAGAAAAACTTTTTTCCCCCCTTAAGTTCAGATCTGTAGCTTGCTGAACATGAACATAAGGCAGACAGGCATTTACCTGAACAGTAAGCAGGTAAATATAGACGAGAGGTTCTGTGAGCTTTCATCTCCCTAGGAGGAGTGATCCTTTTATTCAATTAAATGTGTGGAATTTAATGTCCTGAGGATAAAAAAGCTAGAACTTTTACACTGATACTAATAAAATCTTAGCAGTCTTGCCATTTAAAGGTCAAATGGACATGAGCTGTGTTGAATCAAACTAGAAATTACTGCTGGGACTGAAAAAAGTTTCACTCCCATGGAATACCACCCAGTAGCAAGCCAGGGGGACTTACTGGAAGGGAAGGATGGGAGGGAGGGACGGAGGGACTCTGCTTTCCTATGAAGCAGAACATAATTTCAGAAGGAAGATACTGTATTTGTCCAGCCAGTGATCTTGTAGGATACAGTAATTCCTGTGAACTGCCCTGACTGTGTGAAGTGGAGAAAAAAAAAAAGAAGTCAGGTTTTGACAATTTCTGTAACACTTGCAGGGTGCTGTTGGTAAACTAAAGGTTTATAAGGGCTTTACAAGGCATGTGTGTTTACAGGGGATCTGCACTGCTTCCTGCTGGAGGTTTGGATTCATTGAATGCACTTTCGAAACAGATTTTTTTCCAAAGCCCGTGCTGATGCAAAGTACAGAAAAGGACAAATTTATGGAGATAATCTGTCCTCTTAAGCAACTGGTTGCTCAAGTTCTTCCTGAGCCAAAAGCTGACAGTATTTAGCAATTCTCAGCTAACTTCTTTTCCATTAGCTTGTCTAGTCTCTTCGTGAACCTGTGTAAATCTGTATTAAACATCCACGGGGAAAGAGACCAAATTATCCATTCTTTTATATTCTATACAATACTCCATTTTGATTATTAGGCACGCCATGTCCACCCCATGACAAGAAAGTAATGACATCATTCTGTTAAAAGTGCCAAGAAAAATGAAATTATATAACTGTGCCTGAGGTGTATTTTTCTTCAATCCTCACAAGAGGTTTCTTGCTTGTCTTTATCTAAGAACCTGGCCTTTCTTTTCTTACTGCCTTCCAGTACACAGGCGTGTGCGCAGGAATGAAAGCACCATTGCAACCTCCTCCTGCACTTCATTTGATGATATTCGTCAAAGATATTTTGTTTTGGAAAACTAAAACACCCGAGGAAGCTGACCAGGTGAGCATGCCAAGAAATGAAAAGAAAATTTACTCTCCAGAAAAATCTCCACTATTATCGTAATGCGCATTCCAAATGTAAGATGTCCTGTATTTTAGCTGAATGTATAGGCTTCCGTGATTTCTTAGGCTCCCATTCATTATGAAAATAGACCAGTAAATTACAGCTTTTGCAAATGGAATCATTACAGCTGTAATTTACAAAATATATTAAGCCCTTTGATCTTTGTCAGAGAACATATCATATATTTTTAAACACATTGCTCGGAAATTGTATTTTAAAAAATATAAACCTTACATTCACAGCTTTAATGCATATATTAGACTGTACTTTTCTACCAAAAATAGTGCCCATGTCCTGCCTATTGCACAGCATTGCCTCAAATTTCAGCTGAAACGAAAAAAAAAAAAAATGCAAATTGATGATATGAACAAAAATTGCCACCAATGGACACCTGTTGGCTTTGGTATTACTTAGGCCTATGATCTGAATAAAGCTCATCATTCTAGTGATAATCTATTGCATATTGAATATTTTCAACTCTGTAATATTGCTGCAATTTACCCTGTAGTTTGGTATCTGATTACACGCATGTTTAAAAATAAGTAATATTTCTCAATAATATTAATCTACAGTCTAAACGCTGTTTGGAAGTTAACATTTTTCTTTGACTTTTTATATTACGTGCTTTTTTGTTTTAATTGTTACTTTCTAATAATAGTAAGATGGTGCAGGGAAACAATGATAAAAAGATGCTTAGCCATTTTTAGGCATCTTTAAGGTAATCTTCTTGTGCAGTTGAGAATCAGAACAGATGTCACATCTTATCCATGGATTAACTAAAGAGGAGTGGATCCATAAAAGTTTATGTTTGAAAATGAACCTGATTTTGTATATATTTGTTCTTATGAAAAATGGCATTTTCTCTTGAAGGATCTAGTATAAAGTCAAAATCCCGCCTGGGCTGGAGAACAGTCACTTAGAAATAAAGCATCACAAGAACACAAAAGCAGCAGTACACAATATTTAAAATACTATTACTTGGTCAGTGTAAGATCTACACAAATAAATAAATAGTTGGGTTTTGGAACTTTGCCAACATTTATTCAAGCTTTAAAAACATTTTGAAATTCAGTGAAATTGAGCATGAGAACAGAATTCATCTATATAGGTGCCCTTCAGTCTGGTGATTTAGTTGTTTATTGTAACGAAATGTTATGGTCTTAAAAAAACATTTCATTTTCCCCCTTTTTTTTGGAACTGGCCTTTTCTAAGGAACTACAAACTGTAGGCATTTTATTTAAGAGAGAATGTCACTGTGGTCCACCTCTTTTATTAAAAATGGGCAGATTAAATAGGAAACTATAGATTAAAAAAAAAAAAAAATTATTACAAACAACAGCCCTGGATCGTTCCCTGTAATCCTCACCTAAAAGGAGCAATGGTTCTGTCCAGCCTTCATGTACAGTTGCTACAAAGCCCAGGCATTTCGACTTACCCAGTCAGTTGCTATGCATAAACTTCTAGCATTTCTTCACAAAGGGTTTCATAAAATGAACAGCTAAAATAAAATGCTGCTATTTGCCCAAAATAGCATAGCCTGCAGATTTCAAGAGCAACCATTACTGCTTATAATTAATATGATATCACTGATTACCACTTATAAACCTTTTTTATGGGAGCCTAAGCCTCCTATATTATGCGTAAGTGAGCATATGGAATCTTAGATCATTTTTTTACCTTCTGTCTCTGAAAATTTTCAGAGGAAAGAAAGCTAGCTGTATTTCATTATTCTGTATATTTAGCAGGTCTGTTTTCTTGGCCATGAGTCTGAAAACCTTTTCTAAGAGGGCTTATCTAGCAGCTGTGTTGACAATTCTATTTTTGAGTGCAACTTCAAGAGCAAGATGAGTTCTTCACACCTGTGCCTCTAGAGCTTACTTTTTGGAAAGAACTGGGCTTTGCATTAATTTTGCAGCAAATACCATACAGTGCAAAGAAAAAAAAGTTTCCCCTTCTAGCACAGAGTGATAAGGAAGAGCAGTTTGCACTGCGTGGAGGAAGTTTTTCTATGAAGGCTCTGGACACAACATGAAAAAACAGTTAAAAGGGACCTTTCAATGCTGCGATTTATGCCTTCATTGAACTGGTCTTTGGAAAGTTTTATTGGGACAAATTTGTAGCTCAATTTGATTCACAGAGCATTACCTCATCACCATACAATTAATGATTTCTCACCTTTTAAAGAACCACATCCACCTGGAATAGACACTGTAGACCTAGAATAAGAACACTTTCTTCCTGTAATTTCTTCATATTTGTCTGCACAGTTTTATAGAAAAAGGAGATTTCTCTGTTGGGATGTACAGCCCAGAGCATGTGTGACTTGCTCGTCAGTATCAAGGATCTGTTCTGTACTCTAAAAAAAATGCATTGGAAACCTGTGTGGAGATGGATCTGCCCCTAACATGAAGGCAGGATCCCACCAGCCCTCCCTCCCCCAGGGCTACAGCTTCTGCAGTGCTTTAGGGCCTGGAGGTGCAGACAGGGGCTAATTGCACAGAAGCAATCCTCCACCTGCAGAAATAACTGAAACATCAGAGCCACTTCACCAACAATAATCCCACTGGACATCTGAGAATCTCACTGATCTTTGCCTCAACCCATGAAACCTTCTTGCTAGAAATCCATTACATGAAAGCTTCAAATCTATGGAGCACATAGATTTAATGGTGAATCTAGAAGTCAGCTTCTTTTTCTTTTGTAAAGTTGAGTTATAGAGTGTTTTGACATTTGCCAAAGCTTTATTGTCAAGTCAGGTGAAAGATGCTTTTGTCTATGCAGTCCCCTTAATACTCATGACATCGATGAGAGTTTTTTGGTAGCACCTGAAAATAAATCAGTGTATCTTTCAACACAGCATCATTTATCCTGTTTCTAAAGTGAAATAACTCAAAAACATGAGCAAAACTTCCTTGTACAATCTCAATCTCACACCTATGTACTATGCATTGTAATGTTTAAAATCCATAATCATGTGTTTTTCCACCATGTCCTCGAATTGTTCAGAGCTCAAACTGATGGCTGCTTGGCAAATGATGCAGCAATTCAATATTTATTTTTGTCCCTATTGTTTCGAGATTCCATAGCTCCTTTACTGCACACCATAAAACTGTCTCAGCCATGTGGGGCAGAGTGTTCCAGTGGGTGGAGGAATTAACGCTGGCTGCCGTTCCACTTTGTATTGACGTTTTTATTACAACAGGGTGTGAATGATTACTTTTAATCCATTTTTTAATAGAAGTATTTGGAAACAAAGGTTAAAAATCATTTGTCTTCCACATTTTTGGCACAACTTTAGGAAAAAGTTTGCAAAAAAATCAATCAGTAGAACTTGATACAAATGAACACCTTCCATTTGGAATAACTTGGGAAAAAAAAAGCCCACTTGTGGTCAAGTTGGCCAGTAGATGCATTGCAAAATCTTCATTCTAAGCAATCATCTATGTTACTACATTAAATGTGTTTGGTGGAGGGGGCTCTCCAACAGGGTAAATGATTGATTTTCAGTCCAACTGCCAAGCAAGCAAAAATATTAAAAATAAATTTTTTTAAGTGCTATTATTTCTTTCCACAGAAATGCAAAAGAAGCAAAAACATTCCCCAGCAATTATAATGTTCCATTTAACTAAAATAAAATGTTTCATTTTGGTGCTTATGCAAATGAACTGAATGTGTTTCTTCCCAAAATTAATGTAGGAAAAGCCAGACTTTTACACAACAGTTTCGAGGTTTGAGCACTCACTGATATGTGGCAACTCAGAATCAAGTCCATCTCCGCCAGAGAACACTTTAACCTGGAAGACACTAATTCCTGTGTCAAGAAGGAGGAAGGAGGACTTTATTCACCATCTCACATATATTAAATTGTTTCTAATTCAGCAACCAGTGGTTATTTGCGCCTGCTTCTGAGAGAACAAATCAAAGAGGTATTTTCATGAGTTGTGAAACACACCAGTTACATGGGGTTTTGATAAGGTGCGGCTGAAAAGGATGGGTATGGGGTGACCACCTCAAATAGCCTAATAGCCCTGAAATAGGAGTGCTTTTAGCTCGTGCCTATGATATGTCTGGCAGAAGGTGTTATGTTTCTAAGGGATTGCTAAAGCCACTGGCTTAGAGCGCGTTCCGACCTGGGCTTTCTTTGGAGCTCTTCCTCTTTGTACAAAATTAATTACATATGTGCTGAGAACACACAATGACTCTCCCATGTGATGAGTAGGAGATTTATTGAAGCGGTAGAAATACCTGTGTGTCAACGTGAACTCTTGGGACAGTAAGCTGTTCCTTCAACACGCAGGACTGCAATGCGACCGGCTGCCCAGGCCGTTTACGTCTGAGGCAGAATTCAAGGGTGGAAATGAGCCTGATTTTCCCACAACAGGTTTCCCATGTTATATAAAGGTTACATCATTCTGTCATTGTCTTATGTAAAAGTGACTACCCATACTACCCATGGTATGAATTCAACTGGTATTTGCAAAAAAAGTGCAGGGGTGAATAGGCCCCATTTTTTCTAGCAAGTTTACAATTTTCTTAGAATACAATTACCTAGACGAACTCCTGCGTTAATCACAGAATCTCTTTCGCTATTTTAGTTCAAACCAGTTTGATGATTTTCTCATTTGCATCTTTGAATTTGTGTCAAATAACTTCCCTGTGGGCTGCAGAAATGTTGAAGAAGATTGGGTTGTGGGGGAGTCTGTCATGCTTGATATGCGGTAAGCTAATTCTCTGCTTTGACCACAATGTAGAGGGAAGTTGGAGCAATCCAGAAGAAATGAAGTGTGTGTAACATTTGTAACACCCTCCTGATCCTACCTTGGGGTGAACTGTATGTATACAGTGAGATCTTACATACAGATCTGTCAAAGCTTTTTCACGCAGTACATACACAGACCTCACCTAACTTTTCATTAATATGGGGTCACTACCATGCAGTAACAGCTTATTATTTGTACTGGACTGATAACACGTGGAGTTCTCTGTGGGTTGCTAAAGCAGTGACTTCCATCCTGTTCTCCAGGAGATGAGGCTGGGTGACAGCACTTGACACCGTTACAATACTTATCCACCAACCCCCCAGTCCCCCAAAACTAGTCCTAGCAAGGATTGTGGTATATAATTAAACTTTGCAAGCTAGCAAGTCCATGGAGCTTTAAATGGTTTGGAGCTTTAAATGGCTTGTGGACTGGGAGAAAGGAAGGAAATCTCTCTCTGCCACTAACCCCCCTTTCCAAACCTTTGCCTTCCAACCTGATCCCACTGGGGTCTGGCACCGGTTCCCTCAGGACATCTCACTTTACGGGGAGGTTGTCGGGACTGGTGCTAACCCTACCTTTCTGACTGGACTGCAGAGCTCTCATAAAATCCACATCTCACCCACTCCTTCCTGCCCCACCTCGGCCCTGCGCACACAGGAACTTTGCCAGCAAGAGGGAGAGGACAGGGGCTGCGCACACAACTGCTGTTTCTCTGCCGTGTACGCGAGCAGCATCAGAGCATCTTCGCTCGTGTTGGTGGGGAAAAGGGGAGGGAAGGAGATGGAATGACAATGTGGGAGAGGGAAAATGGTAAGGGAGGCTAGGGGAACACACAACGTCAGGTGGGACCAGGCTGCGTACGCTGGCCCAGACCCAGGACTAACACTGCAGTTAGTGTGACGCTGCAGCAGTATTGGCACCTAATAATTTTGGTCTAATTTGAATGCATCTTGAATTATGGTCATGTCATGATATTCCTCTATGGCTCCTCGCTGATAAATGAATCTACAAGTTGATGGTCTTTTATCTCTTCTGTTGGCCTTCTTCACTTCATCCTGGGCCCAGCATCTCTGTCTGTATACTTTTGACAAAATATCACACTTCTCTACAGTACTTATAAAAAGCATTGCAATAAATCCTTTAAAACCGTAACTTTGGATTTTACTATCAAATACATAAGAACAGAGTATTTTTCTTTCTCCCTAGGCAGAGACTGAATTCACCTTGCAGGAATTTTCTTCACTTCCTCCATTCAGTTCTTTGCAGATGCTCATTGGCAGGAGGGGATTTATGCGTTTGTCCCCAGCTCTCCTTTCCTAAGGTGACACAAATTACCCAGGTCAAGGACTGCCCTTCTTGTTTCCTCCTCATTCTTCTCCGTCTGATGCACAGAAACCTCCTTCCTCCTCTCCCCTTTAGACGATGGAGTCATCCTCGTTCTAGCTCTTCAGCTCGAGTATTTATGTGTGCAACAAATAATTAATGAAAAAATAAAAAGTATTTACGGGGCTCACTCCAAACTTGGCATTACAGAGAGCAATACCACCGAAGAGTATCTTTTTTGATAGCTTCTCGCTAGCAGGCAAGCTGTAATTTTGGGGCCAAGAGCGGCTGGATTCGTGGAGAGGAGGAAGTTTTCGGGGCTGCGGGAGCTTTTCCTTCCTTCTGCCAGCAAACAGCGATCCACGCCAGGATTTGCTTTCTGCTCCTGTATTTCGGCAATGCAATGTGTAGCACGTTTCTGTGTGTGTGTGTGTGTGTGTGTGTGTGTGTGTGTGCGCGTGTGCGTGTGTGTGTGTGTGTGTGTGTGTCTCTCCCTCGCTGTGTCTGCCTCCAGGATTTCTCCCTGCCTGGCTCCGGAGGCTGCTCCGGCGCTGCGCGGAGCAGAGGTTTCCCCAGGATCCCGTAAATACAGGCACACGCATCCAGTGCACCACACGCATGCACACACAGACACACACACACACACACAGACACACAGACACACGGGCACGCACAGAGCCGCTGTCCAGTCCATCCCATCCCCACGCCGGCTGCTTTTCCCACCACCTCCAGCCGCGCAGAGGCGGCGGGCGCAGCTCCGCGGCGGATCGCGCTGCCGCTGGCCCGGGACTCCGCTCGCAGCAACGCGCCCGCGGTTTCAATCTTCACAACCTACAGCCAGATTTTTACCCCCCCACCCCTTTTTTCTCTTTCCCCTCTTTTTTTTTCTTTTTTTTTTTTTTTTTTTTTTTTTTTTTTTTGGCGGGGGGCGAGAGCGCTTTTGCATTTGGAGAAGGAGCCGGGGCGGGGGGGGGAGGAGGGGGGGGGGGGGGGGAGACGGGACGAGGCTGCCGCTCTCCTGCCCCCACCGTGCGCGCATGTGTGCGTGTGCGCGCCCATCTCCCCCCCACCTCGCAAAAGTTTGCCTCGGCGGCCGGGGGGCTCCCGGGCCGCCGCCCCCGCAACCGGGAGGCGCGGCGGCGGCGCGGCGGGGGCGGCGGCGGCGGCGGCGGCGCGGGACTTGCGCGCCGCGCGGGACTTGCGCGCCGCGCCATGCCGGCGGCGCAGGGGGGCTGCGCGGAGCTGCGCCCCGGCGGGGCTGTTGCTGCTGCTGCTGCTGCTGCTGCTGCCGCTGCCGCCGCCCGCGGCCGCGGGGGCGGAGGGCAAAGCGCGGAGCTGCGGCGAGGTGCGGCAGGCGTACAGCGCCAAGGGCTTCAGCCTGGCCAGCGTCCCCTACCAGGAGATCGCAGGTAAGGGGGCCGGGCGGAGCGGGGCGGGGGGGCCGCGGAGCGCGGAGAGGGGAGGTGGTGGTGGTGGTGGTGGAGGGGGGGGGGGGTATGTAAGCGCCCTCTCCGCGGGAGCGGGGGCCGCCGTGAAATCGCCGCGTTGCCTGCGCGGCGTGGAGCGGCTCTGCCGGCGGGGGGTGGCACCCGGGGGCGCTTCCCGGCGGGGGCGTGCGTGTGTGGGAATAGATGGATTGATAAACCTAAAAACTAAGGAAGGGGATTTAAAAAGAAAAAAAAAAAAAAGGGGGCGGTGGGGGGGGGGGGGGGGGGGGGGGGGGGGGGGGGGGGGGATCGACACACACGACACGACACGACGCGAGCCTCAGCCGCGGTTCTGTTCTGTTCGCCGGCAGAAACTTCTTGAGAGTTGCAGCCGGGATGCGGGAGGCAGCGGGCGGTTCCGCAGCGGCCGCTGCCCCCGCTGCCGCCCTGCGCGGGGGAATAACTTTGCCCTCTGCCAGCGGGGACAGGGCGGAGGAGGAGGAGGAGGGTGGGGGAGGCAGTCTCTGTGTCGTGTCGTCGTGTCCCCCGTTCCCCCCGTGTCCCCCCCGCCATCCCTGCCCCCGGACCCCGCGGCGGCCCCGGGGAGCGGTGCTCCCCGCCGAGGGGTGCAGCCCAGCCCCGCAGCCCCGGGACGGGCAGCTCGACCCTCGGAGGCGCAGCCGGGAGCCTCCGCTGCAGCCCAAATCCAGCAGAGGCAGGAGGATGCTGGCGGGGTGGGGGGACACACACGACACACACGCAACCGCCCCCCCCCAAAACACACATGCACACCCCGCTCCGCCGCCCCAGGCAGCAGGCAGCCCGTTACCGAGCTCTTCCTTCTGCCGAAACGTGCCTACAACAGGTTATTTCTCAGTCTGCCCGCCAAGGTGTTGGGGTTGTTTTTTTTTTTTGTCGTAATTTGATTTCCCTGCTTTTCCCTACAACCGTATCCACATGGCTTTTTTGGGACCGACTGCATAAAAATATGTGCGGGGCATATAATCCTTTAGCAATCAGAGCGCACGACAAAAAGAGAGAAATGGTGAGGGAAGGCGTGAGCTTGGGCTGCTTAAACTGGACTGCTCGAGCCCTCGGGAAAGGTTTCTGCTTTGCCACTGGCACTTTGCTGTTAGGTTCTGGTGTTTGTAGAGTGAATTAGATGCCCCTCGGTTTGCTTGCTTCCTTTTTCAAGTTGGAAGCAGTAGATTTATCTTCCTTGAGGTGAAATAAAGCCACAGTTATTCACTGTGCCGTATTTAGCGCTTTGCTTGAGGAATGATAAATGTGGAAAATCTCAGGACAGCGAGGGTGTATTTCACAAAAATACGAGGAAGGTTTTTCCACGTTGCCAATGCAGAACAGAGCAGACCTCTGCACAGCCACATCGGTTCCTTCGGACACACAGGTCTGACCCACTGATGTGCTTTAGGACAAGGCAGGAGAGTAAGGGGCCTGTGCATATAACTGCTCCACAGGCACTGTCATCCTTCAGGCTCACCGATTCTCTGGTCTTTCCATGCTCTTTTTTTTTTTTTTTAAAATTTCTCTTCAGGTTGCTCATCAGTTATATAAAATCATGAAATCTCTCCTGTGAGGCACAGATCCTCTGAATATGCAGTCATGCTTTCCCTTTGCGTACTGTTATTCCATCTGCTTTGAGAAAGGGTGGTAGGATACGCCCTGTCCCATTAAAAAAAAAAAAAAATAATAATTTCTAGTGAATTTCAGACTTCTAGTAACTTTGGGTGAACACTTGTTGCTTTCAGCTCACAGAGAAGTTTTATTGTGGTATTTATTTTTTGAATTTACAGTGCAAAGTTGCCATGCATTTTTTAAGGAATGCCAGCATTTGCAAGTTTCTGCTAACATGTATCAGTATGGAAAGACTCACCATAGCTAAATATTTAATAGTAGTTAAAGCCAAAGTTACTCTTCAGTTTCCTGCTAGGCTTCATACGTAATATCTGGTTTTATGGTTACAAAGTACATGGTTTACGCAGAGATGGGTTATTTTTTTCTGAGCTTCCTATCACACGTTGTTTGTTTTCTTTGTGGTTTATCTGCCTTGTTGCCAGTTGGTGTATCAACTCCCGAGCAGGTCTGTGTGTAGTTATTCAAGCTACTCGGTTGTTAGAAGTCTAGGATTGCTTTAACATGTGTTTTGGGGCATGTTCTGCTCATACGGTGCCGAGAGGTTGCGCAGTAACTGTTCATGCAGCGTGTGCTCTTGTTAATGTGAAAGCTACGTATTTCCAGCCCGGTGCAATGTTGGAAGTTTAATTAAAGCAATCAACGTACAGGTTTCAGAAAAGTGTTTTGTTGTTGTTTTTTTTTTCATTCTGTCTTTTTCCACCATACTGACTTGGTTAAGGAAGCAATTTGTTACTGTTATGGAAGAAGTGTAGTCTGTCAAATGCCTCATGTTTTAAAGAGTTCAAAGAGCTTTAATTACAGTCACATTTCTGAACAAACACTGTGTTTTCAAAATATTTTGCATCAATGGCTTGATAATATGATGGAAAATAGTAATACGCAGTATGGTTTATGTGTTTTGATTTAATAGTAGTTGCATGTTTTCATTTGTCATTTGTTTAAAAGCTGCTTTCTAGCTAGGACTTTTGAAACCTGATAAACTGAAGAGGTAGTGGGTATGTACTGATGCAAAGAGCTGAAGAATCTGTTTAAATTAGAGAGGCTGCGGACACAGAGGTACCCCTCCCTTGAATGGAGCTGCAAAGCCAGACTTGTTAAGTAACTTCTGTAAAATTATTTCTACTGGAACTCACTTTTGAATGGAGAACGTAGAAGTTGCGGATTTAAAACGCTGTCTGGTTTTGTGCTGTAAGGCAGGGTTTTCCCACAGTATTTCGTGGCACGTGAAATGTGTTGAAGTTGGTAATGATGTGATTACAGTTGTCTGCTGTGCTTTTACAACAATGCGCAGTTGTTCATTGCAATTGCGTAGTACTTATTTGTAATCAAGCTGCTGCACCAAAATCTCTTGTCTAACCACCAAATTTTGGGGCCGTGACCTACATTGGAGTACAGCATATAAAGCTGGCTTCCAACATAGGTTGTCAAAATCAGTCCTCAATAAAGGAACTTTGGGAATGGCAGAAGGAACAAAATTGGAATGATACGTACTGTGCTGCTGTGGGCACGATTCTATGCCTCAGTCCCACGTGGGGTGGGTAGCAGCAGCTTGTGGTGTCCGCTGGGGTATGCTTGTGAAATCTGCCCTCACGTAAAGCTGCTGTGAAGTACCCTGCGTGTGAAGAAGAGTTGAACTGTCAGACTCATGCTGCCGTGACCCAGCATTCACGAGCACTGAGTGGAGCTCCTAAGGTCTTTGCAGGAAATGTTTTTGCTGTAGGAAAGTCTGTCACTTGGAAGTCAATAGAAAAGAGAAAAGTCACAGCACATACCTGTCAGCATTACGTGTTTAACTCCAACCACGATTTCAATAACTTACAGCATCTTAGGGAGGCCATGAAAATAAAACATCAAAGTTAAAGGTGGATTGTGTCCTTGCCTCAAAGTTTTTGGAATGAAAGTGAATGTCTGACTGTTTAAAACTAATGGATGTGTCTGATTTGTGCCTTTCCACTTCCAGTTGATGTCGAGATGTTGAAAGATGAAGGGTGTGGGTTTTTTTGTGGGTTGTGGTTTTGTTTGTGTTTGGCTTTTGTTTGGTTGGGTTTTTTCCTGGTTTGTTTTTTTTTTTTTTTGTTTTGTTTTGTTTTGTTTTTCTTTTCTCTGGATGCTGAATAATAGTGTATTAGAGAAAGACTAGAAATGTTCTGGTAAAGCATCCAACTGTAAAGATGTTGAATTCTAAATACTGCATAAGAAGTTAGTGAGCTTTGTTCTCCTGTGCAGATGATGAACGAGGTGAGATTCTGGCAACACAGAGACACTGTAGTGAACGTAACTGAAATGAAAGCAGAAGCAAACCCTTCATTTTGAAGGTCAGGAGTCACTTGAAATTGTGCTTTGATGAATGGGCTTCATACTGGCATAATACAGAGGTGTTGACTGAAGAAAGCTAGCAAACACAACACAGTTGCTTGTAGCTCTAAAGTGGTAATAATAATAATAATAATTATAATAATAATAATAATAATAATAATAATAATAATAATAATAATAATAATAATCATAATAATAATAATAATCATAATAATCATAATCCCTCAGTAGTCACTCATGCAATTGAGCTATTAGTCCATGTCAGATGTTCCCAAGATACTTCTGAATGTTTTGCTTTCCTTTAAGTAGCTCTAAAATGTAATGATAGATTGACAGAACAGTGGAAAATCCTCCTGACCGAGTATGTATCAAAGCACTTGTTAATTAATGTCTTCTTTTACTGTTTCTCTGCTGCTGTCACAGAGAGTAGTGTGAAGAAAGTGCCTGTGGACCAGGAGGCAAATGGGGATTCACAGGCTCCTTGTGCAGTTGTCTCAGGAGTGTAAAGTAGGAATAACCTTACTGAAATCAGTAATATAATTGATGCAAATTTTTGAAATTTGAATTGGGCCATTAGAGATTAATTCACTCCCGATCTCAGTGATGACAATGAAGATGGATGCAGAATTTTGTGTAAACTGTGCACTTTTCTTCTTTTGGCTCTATAGTAGTAGTAGTACCCTCTGCCCTGTGCGTGCCTGCTCCTCACCGCTCTTTGCGGTTTCAGTAACTGCAGCATCAAGACACTCTCTGGTCACCCTCCCTTGGGGCCTCCCTTATTCTCCCGTTGTGAGTGCATGGTGCACGCTAATAAACCTGCGTGTGCACTTAGCTAGGAGGAAGTGCAGCTTTTCTAAGACCTGGCTTTGCTATCGCTTTTGTACATAGTTATTGGTTTGTGTATGACTGATGCCATTAAAGGGAATACAACTTATGTATGTACATCTAAACCTAGAGGTGCTTTTTGTAAGATCAGGGCCTTTGAGGAGAAATAGCATGTTTTTAATGCTTATAAATAATTCATTTTTGACTGAGAATTTTAAATCTCAGCATCTGGAGTTTCCCGATGTGACTTTATGGTACAGTATCTTGGAAAGAGGGACTTTAAAGTAGAAAAGGCGATGCTTTAATCATTAGTGTAATGATGAATTTCAGTGTATTGTACTCTAATAATCCTTTTTCTTTCTGTCATCAGTCTGATTTATTATCAAAAGGCATACCTAAAGCTATAATATTTTGTACACTTCTAAGCGCTAATGTGTTAAACTGTTCTAATTCTGTATTAATACTTATTTCATCATATGCTATTGTGAAATAGTCCTGAGATTAGGTGGTGTTCAGACACCAGAGAGGTCAAGCACTACGTTAAAAGCTCAGGCCATTCTTTTTATATTACTGCAATAAAGAATATATTCATTTCATTTATATTACCACTTGGCTCTCATAAAAGGTCAGTTTCAGCTGAATGTACAATTACTTTCAAATGGCAAATCTTATAACAAGTGATCAACAATAAAAGCTTTTCTGGGTAATTTGTCTTTAAAATTACCACCTGCCATTTCTTTTGAATGACTTGAGCATCTTGCAGTATCACTCGGCGATCTGTGTCTGATTCCCCATGATACATGTAAGAAAACTATGCATACTAATCTTCCTTTCTGCTTAGTAAAGTAAAAATGCGTAATTACATTAAAGTTTCTAGTTGAAATAACAAGCTTGGTGCTTAAAACTCCATTATGGTATCAAAGTATCAGCACTCCCATTACTAGCAAAATGAAATTACGTTTGCAGTGAACTATGACTGTGTGCTCCCCTTCGTACCTAGTTAATGGGTGCTATCTCCCTGGGAAGGGAACCTTCGTTCAGTGGTTTTGACTGTTCGTACTACCAGGCATAATTATTTTAGCAGCTTAAATACATGTAAAAGAATTAACACTTCTCCACAAATTCCTAAGAACAGCATATAAAGGTTGGTGTTTAAAAGCAGAGTAGTTACTATGCTAAACAGAGAGAATACATTACAAGATGCAGAAGGAATTTAAAATGCATCGCAGATGGCAGGAAAACACATGCCTGGTAAAATTCTGAGCACTTTATTCCTCCGTATGTAAAACCAGGCTAATATCTACTGAAACTAGGGTTGGCTTTCTTCACTGCTCGGTGGCTACAGAGCTCCTGCGCACATCCACAAAATAAAGCTGCCCGAATAAGACATCGTTTAGCTCTCTCGTTACAAGCGACTGTCACAAGGACCACCAGCTCTCTCCGACCACCCGCTTTCCGCTAACGTGACCTTTTCCTTCCAGCAAAGTGCAGCAACAGTACTTATGTTCTGTTCGAGCGACTTGCAAACAGACAGACAGACACAGACAGACAGACAGACAGCGTCTGAAGGCAGGTGCCGCATCTCCTCCCCACGGCAGAGAGTTCGCTCCCGCCGGCGGCGGAGCCGCTCTCCGGGGAACCAAGTCCCGGGTTCTTCGTAGCCCCGGGGGTGTGTGTGTGGGGTGGGTGTGGGGTGTGTGGGGTGTGTGGGGTTGTGTGGGGGTGTGTGGGGGCGGGTTGGCGTCCCGCCAGTCGGCTGTAGCAACCCCCGGTGCCCGGGAGGAGGCTCTACAGCCCAGCGCCAGCCCCGGGATGGAGCCGGGACCCGCTGGCCGCCGCCCCCTCCCTCCCCGCCTCCCGCCCCCGGATGGATTTGGGACGGGAGCCGGATTTTCGGTCCGTCAAAAAAGCAGCAGCGATGGGGCTGATCCTCCTCCTGCAAACAGCAAATTGCTCTCCGGCTCGCCCAGCCTGCCAGGTCTGTCACCTTGCGCTTCTAATGGCCTTTTAACCGCGTCTCCAGCTGAGCAGCAGATGTAGAGGATACCGAGCATCCCGAGCTGCGTTCGTTGTTGGTTTGTTGTTTTTTTTTTTTCTCCTCCTTGAAAGAAGCATTTCTACAGATGCTCGACAAACGATGGAGCCTCGGACCTGCTCACTGACCCGCTCGGTTTAAAATAGCAGGGCAAACCTCCCGGAATAAGTGGAAGTCTCAACTGCTTTTAACAGGTGCCTTGTGGGGCTGTTACATTAAATTAGGTACGCTTGCAGAATAGCACAGTCATACACGTGCATGTGTGTGCGTGTGGGGGTAAAATCCCGATTTCTACCTGAAGTGGCCTCAAAGTCACATTTAAGCACTGAAAGAGCTAAAGAAGCTGCACGTTACCAGGACAGGTATTTGCAAACCAGGTTGGAACTTTGTTTTATGGGCCCCGTCTGAAAAACATGTGTGCAAACACGCATGAATGCAAACATATGCACAATAAAATAACTACACAGGGCTCAGTTCATATATGTCAGAAAGATCAAAGGCTAAATCAGCCACGCTAATCCTACTGTTTGAGAAGTCTAATTAGTTTAAGCCTGATGCTTGTCTAAGCAGTAGGTAACATAACCTGCCCCCTAAGTCAAAAGCTAGAGCTCTCTGTTGCTAGAAACAGATTATCAGTCTCTGTAGCTGTAGCTCTTGCTCTGTCTAAGATGGTAGCCTCATATATCTCTGATATTTTTGGCCGTGTCTCTCTGGCTTATGTGTAAACTCAACACTAACAAACATACTAGAGACTATGGGGACACCCATCTGGCTTTTGTCTGAGTTTTTCTTGGAGGGAAGTCAATGCATGGGATGAAGCTGTTGCACATCTGGGTATCAGACCGTAGTATGGTATAGTGTAAGGATATGTGTGGATACTGCCATGGTTGTGAGAACTATGGAAGTATGTAGAAGTACTCCTGATCTGGCAAAATACAATCTGTGAATCCCTTACTACAGTTCTCAAGTCTTATGTCTGCGGTTGGCTTTTGAGTTATGCTATCCCTTATGACCTTGGAGTTTTCCTTTGAGAGCCCATAAGTGGTAATTAATACAGGAAACTAAAATTGCTTTCTTGAACAGAATTATTTTTTAAGAAGTGAAGCATAACATTGGGGAAAGGATCTTTACGCACGGTTATCCTACCAAAGTTGGATGGTGCTGATTGATGGTCACAGCCAGGGAGGCTCCCATCAGGTCCTGTGTACATCTCCTGTAGGTTCTTTTCAGTTCAGGATTCAGTTTCCTGTCTTCAGGAAATGTTTCTCTTTGAGCTGCTCTTGTCTAAATTTCATTTTTGTGGTGATACCAATCAAGTAGTAGAGGTAATGTTTTGGACAAAGTGTTCTTATTTATGGTTGCAGTGTTTGAATCTGGAACAACCATTTCTCTTGTCTGGAAGATGCCACATTGGTCTGTGTTTTGGTTTTGGATAGTATTTTGTGAACATAGCAATCTGTGGCTTTGGAGTCCAAATATGCAGCTCTAGATAGAGGTAATGAGCCTAGCAAAAACCTGACTCAGAGAACTGGGGAGAGAATACAGGGTAGGATGAATTGTTGGAGAGGGACTGTTACTGGAAGATGAATCAAGCGTGAATGGAAGTACTTCTTTCTCTCATTGTCTGAGTCACTTTGCATTCATTGAATTCATTGTTAAGACCTTACCTGCAATTAAAGCCCTAGGAGAAGGGAAAAAGACTGGAAAAGTGCTTTCATGCTTTCATACAAGGATTTTGATGAATAGGATGCAAAGAAGGAGGGAGAGAGCAGAGATGCTCCATTTCTTTTCCCCTTTCCCTTTCCCTTTCCCTTTCCCTTTCCCTTTCCCTTTCCCTTTCCCTTTCCCTTTCCCTTTCCCTTTCCCTTTCCCTTTCCCCTTTCCCTTTTCCCTTTTTTCTTTTCCTTTTTTTTTTCTTTTCCCTTTCTTCTTTTTTCTTTTCCCCTTTTTCTTCTTTTTATGCCCCACTTGGTCTTGGTCCATACAGTCTGTAGATTTCTCCTTTTTCTCACCATCTAAGTGGTTAAACATCTCGTCTCAAACAAATTATGGTGACCTGGCTAATCATGCTCCAAAATGGAAAAAGTTCGACTCAAGCTGCATTGGCATTTCTATTGTTGAGCTGTTCCTTCAGAGCTTGTTGCTCTGCTCAGTGGGCAGTTCTCAATAATTCAAGCTCAGTATCTGATACGTAATTGTTTCATTGCAGAGAGAACAATGCAGCTTTTGCACAGTTCTGTCTCTCGTCATAATTTTATGTAACTGTGCTCCATAACCTGAGAGAACAGTCTCTGAGTTTCTGGCTTACACCTCCTTTAAACCTAAACAATGTTGTAAAAGGCTTGGGTCCAGACTATTGAAGCATGTTTTCATTTCCACCTCACCCCATTGCATGGGAGCTGTCTGCCAGCAAAGTTGTTCGTTCCCTGTTCCTGCTTCTGACTGCTTCCCTTGCATCAGGTCTAGCTGGCTGACACACTGATGTGGACCACCAGGCTGATCTCATAGATAGCTAACCCGCCAAAAGAGATCTTGAAGTTACTCAAGAGAGTATTTGGGAACATGTGCCTGAAGCCATGATGAGAAAGCGGGACTCCCCATTTGACAATGGCTTTCAGGTAGATGTCTTAGAATGATCATGAAACTACAAGAGGAAGGCTGTCCATATTTTCTCACACAGCAGCAAAATGCAATGCGCCAGTAGTATAGCACTCTTATGGTATAATTGAGAAGAAACTACCATCAGATGAGCATTCTTGGGTATTAGCCCCACTTTTGCACTTGACTTTCTAACTGCATCACCAAAATGTGAAAAGCCATATGAAAAGCAAAGTCATCTGTTCTCCAAAACTGAAGGAGCTGAACATCTGCCCGGGATGAGGGATCATACTGAGAGTGCTTCACTACCTTAGGGAAACTCTCAGCTTGTTATCATGGCGATGTGTGGTAGTTAATGTGGTCAGTTTAGAGAGTGTCTGCTGATTTTATTGCACGTTGAAATTTGGGGTTTATGAGGCAAATGGACTGGATTATTAGACTGCAGGTTTATATACTGCTATTTATTGTTGTTTTCGTGTTCTCAGTCTTTTCTACACCTGAGGGTACCCATTCCCAGTTATAGGCAGCTTTGACATATAAAATAAAATTATACACATAGTGGTGCTGAAATATAAATTGTTCAAAACAGTGGCGGGACGCTTCTTTGCATGTCGTAAGTATCCAGTCATCAGTCATCAGGCTTTGGAAGCTGTCGAACAATTTTTAAATGTCTTTTAATTTCTGAGTACCCTCATTTTCAAATGTGTGCTAGTCCCTAAGAAGTTTAAACAATGCAGTGACAAATCAAAGGCAAGAGATCCCATGTCCAGTGGCTAAACCTGAAGTGTTTTCTCTCTTTTCTCTTAAACTGACATAATGTTTCACAGAGAAAGGAACTGTGAGTACAAACAGTGACTGCATCTTAGTTACACAAAATTGTGCACACGAAAGGTGTGCATAAGCACATAATATTTATTTCTCTGATATTAGCTTTTGGCTTTACAACTTTAACGTATAAGATGATACTATGTGTGAGCAATTTAGATTCCTTGGATGAAAATGGGTAGATATCATTTTGTCTGTCAGTATTATCTGTGTTGTAGAGAAATATGGAAGATACCTTTTGAAGAGTTTCAGAGTCAGACTAGATTCTCTTTAACCAGTTAGAGTCACTGCAATTTATAGAATTCTTATCTGGCCTAAACTTTGCATTACATGCATGTATTTGCATGTATTTCAAGCAGTTTCAAAAATGTAAAGAAGATACCAAAGTTGCCCACAGTAAAAACTTCCTTAATAAAATCTTCTTTTTTCAGTTTGTGAAGTAGTCTGTCCTCTGCTAGCAGTTCTGCTGCAAAAAAATAATTAAAAAAAACCCAACAAAAAAACAGGGAAGACAAATTATGCCGATCAAAATTGCAAATAGGTTTTGTTGGCTGAACAGAGATTTAGGTGTTTCTGAGCAGACAATCAAAATGTAATTTAAAAATTACAGTATTTAAAAGAATGGTGCAAGGGAGGTTTATTTATTGAATTGGTGAAAAGCCAGGAGCAATATTCCTTGACTGCTGCTGTTCCAGGATGGTCCATCATGCTGGCTATGGACTGGCAATGAGCGTTGTTAATTGAATACCTGGAACATAACTAAAATGCATTGATTAAATGCAAACACCTGTCTTTGCAATGTAGCATGGCTGATGAAGTGAAAGGACTCCCAGAAACGGCTTCCTGAAATGGAATGCTGAAACAGTGATTAGCTTGTTCTTAAAGCTGATTTTCAGAAGTCCCGTACCACTCTTTGAAGGAGAACTCCAAAGTCTCTTTCTTAATTACTGAGACAGCGTACTGAAAGCGATGTATAAATTGCCTGTAATCAGATTGGTTGTGGTGCACATGCACGCTTTTGTTACAATTTTTTTGAGTTAGAGACCCCCAAACCTGATTTTTGGCTATCTCCATTGAATGCAGCTGAGGGCAAAATTTGATCGAGAATTAATTTCAGGTTTTTTTTACAAAACTAAGTAAAGCACTAAGTGATCAAAAATCAAAATTACAATTTAATTGTTTGAAGCACTGAAGAAATACAAAGAAGGGACAGTCCTGTCTGCAAAGAGCTTCTATTTTATATTTTTGCCAGTATTTCTTCATGAGACTTATGCAGTTGTGATGTCATAGTTATGTACATCCTGTTTAAACGTTTTCCTATTACGTAAACAACAAATGTAGTACAAATACATATGCTGCTTAATTTTTTAACTGTCCTTTTAAAGGACACCAGCTTCATATCCCGCCGAGATTACTACAATAATTGAGGGATCCTTTGTGGAAGCATCTTCATACCTAGTTACTGAGTAATTTAGAGTCTGAGTTTGCTTTTTAAAGCAGCTCCAGCTGGACACTGTAAATCATTGTCTGCAGCACAATCTATGCTCAGCACAGAAACTGGCCAAACCACAAACTCTTTGCACCCTGTGTACCAAAATCTGGTTGCTGGTGAATACTTGAACATATAAATACAGATCACTGCTCAAGTGGAGCTTTTCTGTATCTGATGTATGGATTTAAATTGCTCTTTTCTCACCATTTGCCCAAGAGGCTAATGCATTCTCTTCAGCTGGGAAGAATGCACAGAAGTATTATGTCCACAGCGTGTGGACATATGTACATACATTCATATAGCCATGTAGCTGAACAGCCCCTTACTTTCACAGAACCTGCTGAAATTGTATCATATACCAGACAGCGTTTTTCCCAAGGCATATTATAAAACTGTAGATAACTTTTGGATTATAAGTGAGGTCCAATTTTCCTTTCAATATTTGCATAGATTTCCTTTCATTGTTAGTTTTTGCTTCTTTGAGTATTCCAGAGTAATGTCCATTTTTCTGGTGGCAGGATGGTCATTGCCATTACCTTCATGCCTCATGGACCTCTCAAGCTTTTGACAGAAGAGGAAACTCTACGGAATTTCTCTGTTCTTTTTAGCTGAAACACCAGCAAAAATCAAACTCAAGGTGAAGAAAATTATAAAATTAAGAGCAGATTCATGCAGATTTTAGTCTGTAATGCTGAACAAATCCGATGCAGGTCCATGAACTCCAGCTGGGCTAAAGAATCATACATGTAACTTCACTATTGATTTATATACTTTTATGTTATTTTTTTGGTAGTCCTTTCAATGTCATTGTTACAGTTATTGTACAGCACAGACAATAAACCTTTCCAGAAAGACTAATGGGGTTTGCAAATTAGGATCATCGTCATCATTTAAATGGCTGATACATAAGTGCTAATCTTCTTGTTCCATTCTGTGGCTTCCCTGATGTTGGGAGCTGATCAAACTGTTGCATGCAATGACTGTTCAGATGAGTCGTGCGGAAAGGACAGATGTAGCAGAATAAAACTTCTCAAAATGGTACTTAGAGTTTCTATAGCTTTGTGTTAATTCAGTATAGAGATACAGAGATACAATCTTAATTAGTTTAAATTGGCAAAAATGAGATGAGTTATTCGCAGTTTTCAACAATAAGCATCCCGGGAAGATGACAGTAACAGCTAGCAGCCATATTTTCTGATTAATAGATGTTTATATTTTTGACACTCTCATATGAAAGGCAAATTTTTAAATATTACTAATATTTATTCTACAAATATTTGTCTCGTTTTTATTTCACCCTGCTGTGATCTGCAAGTGCTAATCATTTGGGCACCTTTGGAGCAAAGGTACTTACTAAGTTGTGTTAGATATAGCAGGAACTAAATAGTCAAACAAATTTTTGTTGAAAAAATGTCTTGATCGGTCTAATTTTACAAGAGAGCTGCATGCACGCCTTTCAACAGTGAGGAGTTAATTTGCAAAGGCAAGCTAAAGAATATATTCTGAATATTTTCTCAGCTGCGTATGGGCGACTCCTTCCTTTTTTAATCATTCTTTTCTATTCTGCCTAGGTTATTTCTTGTTTATGCTACACGGGCACATACACACCTCCATATTTCAAAAGAAAAAAAAATAACAGATTATTCATTTTTTAACATTACTTGCATTTGCTAGAACACTTATTGCCTCCACAAAGAGTCATGCCATCGCTGTATTTACTGATACAGCCCCTTATTTTTAGGCAGCTTCCTACCTTGCAGGATAAAGTTTTCATATAGGTGCTTAATGTGCGAGGAGAGCTAGTCACAACAACTCAGTAATCAGCCAGTGAATCTAAGCTAGGGGAAAAATCCTGTGAGTGATGCTGATGAGTGAGATATTCCAGTCCTCAGTCCTCACCTTTTGGGAGAACATCTTCAAGGCTCTTTCTGGAGGGATGCGTGCGATCTTCCCTTTTGAACTGATTCCACTGTGCATAAATAATAGTGGGTTCACTAAGCCAGAGAAGGTGTTTGGTTTTGCGCCTGTTTGTTAGCACATCGGAGGACACTGTTTTGAAAGAGATGAAACATTCTCTCTGGCTCCAGTCCAACAAATGCGTAAATATTTTTGTGTAAGGTAGCTACTGGAAAACAGACTGAAACCAGCATCCCTGATCTGGAACCTGTCTGTGAGGTGAGGGCAGGCTGCACTCAGCTAGATAGTTTCTTCACTCTGTTTCTTCCTAGGAAATAATTATTGCATGCAAAGTAAGAGCATTTTAATAGAAAAGATTGAGAGCAGGTTGTCGAAATTCTTTGCCAAGGAGAACCCTGTCTATAGTAAATCCATTGAAACATAAGGTAGCTTTGAAGTAGGCTGGCATTGCTATTTGATCTTGAAGCTTTTCTTAATAAAAAACTTAATCAACTTGAAAATTGGTCAGCATAGAAGGTGGGTTTTTCCCCTCTTGAGGAATATTTATACAATTCCAATTTTCTTCTTATGCTGATAATGTTACTTAAATTATCAGTAATCAAATACTAGATTGCAAGCAGTCAGCAATAATCTAAAAGACATTGGACAAACGCTTTGGTTTATGGCATAATCTTCCAAGGGGTTTGATGGGGAACATTGCTTGGACTGGTTTATCCTCAATTTGACAGTGTACAATGAATTGCATCTTCCTGTCACCTCATTTTGATTTGTCAGTAGTGGTAGCAGGCCTTTTTTTTCTTTAAGTGCTCTAAAGGAACAAACCACAATGAAGAGAAGCATCTACACCTTCAACTGTGAGGTTCTGTAGGGGCCAGTTTGGATTAACACGGTTCCTGGTGTAGGTGGCTGCTGGCTCTTTGGCTCATGGATTGCCAGGTGACCCACTCCCTTTTGATATATCAGTTTTCCTCCAAGGAAGCGCACAGCCTCAGAAGGTACGGATTGCCTCCTCCCACTGGGCAGGACCCTCAAAAAGTGATGCCAAGTTGTCGTGAGAGCCTATGCAGAAATATTTTCTGTTTTCTGCAAAAGTGAGTCTTTTGTGAGAAAGCAGTAGGTGTAACTATTGGAAGCACGCATGAATAATGTTGAAGGTGAGTTTTGGGGAGGTTGTAGTTCCAAAAATGGATTGATTCTTCTTCACACATGCATGAATCAGAAAGCATTCTTGGAAGATGTTTTTATCTTTCTGTTAGTGGGAGAGGGTTGTCATTCCTGATAGATCCCTGCTAAAGGGTTTAATGTTTTGCATCCTATAAATATTTTTTTAAGAATAATACTATAAAAGCAAACAAAAAAATATTCCATGGAGAATCAGCAGCAGAAATCTTAGGGTTGTCTGCTGAAGATGAAGCTATTCTCCTTTTAAGGTGTTCCACTAAGGTTAAAGTAGAAGAGAGAGGTCTTGAACATCCCATGGGGTCTGTCTGTTTCCACTAGAAATTTTATTTACTTTCTGAGCCTAGATACAAACTCAGCAGTGGGAATAACAGCAGCTTTAAAATTTTCTCCTGAGGAAATTGCTTGACTTCAGAAGCACCTTAGAAGGTTGCAAAGGTATCGCTGGCCAACAGGCACAAAATAATTTGATATAAAACTGAGCTCTAAGTTGCTGTTGGAAACCACCAGGATAATGAGTCATTTTCAGAAAAAAATAGGTTCATTATTTTTTAATTGGGCTGCTTTTCAAGAAATCCAGGGGCTGCTCATCAAAATGCAAGAGGTGTTCCAAATATCATAAAGTTTAAGGAAATTGAGTTCTGATGAATGCTGTATACCTGACGTGATGGATCTATCGATTGTACACTGCTGACCTTCACTACTGAGTTTTCCTACATCTTCAAATGTCTTCTCATGTGAAAAACAATATAAACATCAATTTAAGCAGTGTATAAATACGAACTGAACTAAGTACTTAAAGTGAAACTTTAACAAGACCAAAAACATTCTGGCAAGATTATTTCAGGGAGCAGTTAAAATAAATGAGAACAGCTTTCCTTTGTGATTAACACCATTATATTCTCATTCATTCAGGACATTATATTGATTCAGGACTTAGCAATTTTCAGAGGAGCTTTGTATCAACAAAATGAGAAAAGCAATAAAAGACATAGAACTAATAGTATATTTGATTTTCAGAGAAAGCAGGATGCAGAGTGGGCTAGGAGGACTGCGGTACGTCTACATTCAGCTTGTTGCAAAGCTGTGATGTAGGCAGATGTGGGAACTAAGGAAGCATTTCTCATGCAGTTACATAGATAAAACCATGACTGAGAACGTGGATATTTGGTGGAATGCTGATGGGTACACTTAAAAGGCTTTCTGAGATTGTTTTTTTGCTTTCACTTTAAGTATGAATTCCCTCCTTATTGCCATCAATCCCAAAAATAAAACTGGAATCAAACCTCCCTTGCTAAGAATTTTGTAGTCATTTGATAGGAGCTTAGTTAATGCTAAACTCAAAAATGAACATGACATATTTATCACCTATCATTGACTACGTGTTCCTGAGTGACTAACAACTGCATCAGTCCCTTCCCTTAGTCTCTTCCCTTTCCCTTCCTTAAACATCGTGTAAGTTTTCAAGATCTCCACAGCCCCCTTAGCACATCTCAAAAAACTTGAGAGAGTCTCAAAATGCTCTTTGCTCTGCACCCATCCTGTAAGGAGTCCTTGACCTCTGTAGACAGTTACCCAGTTTTGTGTGCACACCATTTGGGAGAGAGAGTTTCTTTCTTTGACTTATTTTTGATTTCTTCTTAGATACAACAGTCCCATCAACTGATTGTTCTCCTTGGGCAATCATAAGATTAGCCAACTCGGTGTCCTCTGGTTTGCACTGACTAGGTTACTAGAGTTCCTTCACCTATACTGTTTCCCTGGTCCTTGCCACGATTTTGTATTTAATTTGTGTTGCTTTTATTATAAAGGTAACCTGACAGTAAATACTCAGTAGCTTCACTTCATGCTGCTTTTTTTACAGTTGCTCAGTCTTCTACTTTTTTTTTTCTTTTTTCTTTTCTTTATTATCTTAGTATTCTGCTTCTTCAACTTCAAACTGTAGTTTTAACTTTTAGTTACTCCAAAAGAGGTATCATTGACTGTGGTCTTCCTACATTCATGATTTAGCCTCCTTTCAGTGCATTTTCTGTCAGCCTCTGGTGGGAGTACTTTTTTACCTTGTCAGGTGCAAGTTTGGTTTTATCTTTATTTCAGGAATCATCTCTTCATGTGAGAACATGATCCATCATTGCAGCTTTTCCTGACTGCTGGTATTACCAAAATCTGTGTCAAAACTCTGTGGATTTTAGTAGGGCCAGAACTTCATTCTCTGTCCAGAATTTTCTTTCCTGGACTGCTTTTGGGAGATTTTAGTTATTCGCTCAATAGTTAAGCCAATATCCAAGAAAATTTTTATCCTTGGAAATATAGAGGAGTCCCTTCAGTCTTTGTGAAGGAACAAAGCGTTGAGGAGCAAACACATGAGGCACAGCAGTTTGCTTCTGCAGACCTATGTGAAAGTAGAGGAGCACACTCCAAGTCCAGCAATATCTGCAGGAACAAAACAAGCAGTAACTAAAGTAATCTTTTGTAGCTTTAGTATGTGTGTTACTACAGTGGTTTTGCTTAAATATTTACAGCATCAGAATCTTGTTTACAAACTATAATTTTATGACCACTTTATATTTGGTTCCTGTATTTTGGTTCTTAGACCATGACACTTAGAACCAGTGAGTTCCCGTCCTTTGTCTAAAGGTATCTGCAGAGCTCTGTAGCCCACTTGGAAATGATGTGGAGTGGCCCAGGCAGGGATGTCCTACCTGACGGGCAGCTCAGGAGCCCCAGGCTCCTCAACCTGGCATGCATACATCCATGAGGGTGTTTCTGAACTCCACAGAATGTCAGTAATTTAACCTTTAAATCACCCTTAACCACTCCTGCGCAGAATATCTTTGCTTAGGTTGAGTAATAGCCCCTCTCGTCTTATGCGGGAGTTTGATACTGTGTGGAGAATAATGCTGTGCTGTGGAGTAGAAAGAGGGTATTAGGATTGGTCCGAATCTGGATAGGACATCAAATGAAGGTGTTTAGGAATGAGCGTTTTATTACATTATTTTTTTCCTCACTTTTGAAGGAGGGAGAAGTATTAATACCGTACAGCAGTACAGATGTATTTTTACTTCTCAATCATTAGCACTTTGGGAAGAATATAGATGAAGGACAACACAAGAAAAAAAGCAGTAGCAGTAGCGGAATGTGTTAAAAAGGCACTGTCTCTGTCATCCTGCTGTAGTCAGAAAAGTAAAAATGCACTTCAGAATACAAGAATAAAAAATGACAGTTGCTAGACTGAAGCCTGACAAAATTGCCGTGAAAATAAGCTAGCTCCAAGCAAAACACTGCTCATCTACCGTTTACCATGAGATTGACTTTTAAGATAAAAAGTATGATACTGTATTTGGGGAGTGGAAAATTAATTTTTTCATTAGCACGGCAATTTTTAATGCCATTATTTCATAATTACTCCACTAAGTTTGGAGCAGAGATGTCTAGCATTGCCAATAGCTTTTTCATCCTGTTGAAAACACTGAAAAATAATCAGCATAATCAAATTCAAATGTAAAATTAATATGAAATTGCCAAAGCTTTGACTTTTTATGCTTTAAGCAGACACATAAGCTTTGAAAAAAGCTTTATTTAAAAAAAAAAAAAGTGTAAGTGCTCTCATATTACCAAAAGGAAGAAGTGGAGGTTTTGACCCAAAGGAGACAGTTTCAGAATAATGCATGAAATAAGCCATTGCTACCTAAAAGTGTGGAACACCAAAGGCAAATGCAGCCTCAATCTAAATCAGGACTGTGCAAGCACATAGTGTGTGGCACCACAGGGCTAACTGATCTCCTTACTATTACTTTAATCTCCCCTCCTGGCCTGCACATGGCTAACAGGCATGAACTTTATTTGTTGACATTTTTTATGTTAACTGTGGTTTCAGTAACAGAGAATAAATCCAAATTTTAGGAGAGAAACACCAAAACAAATGTTTTTAATTGTGTTTAAAAAAAAAAAAGAGAATTTAACGTGGTAGCATATTGTGTTTATAACCTGAACCCATGTGATGTGAAAAGTATTGCATCAGGAAAATTACTCTTACATTATATTCTGGGGTTAACATTAAATCGTGGTGGTATTCCCCACCACCTTGTTTACCCATGACTAATTTGCCTTTATAATCATGATATAAAAAATACATGGTCAAGGTACAGTTATTTTTCTAACTTAGGTAGGCAGAACAGCCTGAAGTTCTGCTTTTTGGCATCATGCTATATATAGGTAGAGCAAGGAAACCGTTTATTTAGAAACGAAAAATCCACTTACTCATTCCTTGCAGAAAGTTGGGAGTTATTACCAATTCAGGTTCTGGGCACAAATGATACATATACACATATTGAACCAGGTACTGTGATCACTGTTGTTGAAAACTATTTCTTACACTACAATTCATGAGCAGATATTGGTAGAGAAAGCTTTACTCCGAACAGAAACAGAGCTGGGGAAAAAAAATAGAAGAGGGAAGTCTGTGAATTGGTCTGAGATGAGGGTTGAATTTCTATTTCTGTATGATGCTAGGGACAAGTAAAAGAGGCAGATCCAAAGAGAAATATGCTTGGAAACCCATTGGCAACAGGATCAAAAGGAAAGCAAATGTGAAATAAAGAGGATGGGGAAGGAGAAGAGGTGCTCCGTGACAACACATAGCAGCACGTGGAGGGAAGTGGAGGTGAAGGAAGTGGCATGTGGTACCTTCCCTTCGGATGTGAGGCTTTAATGTGTTTTTGCGTGTTTTGCACCTGAATTCTGTAGAATTGTATTTGCTTTCAAAATCTCTTCAGGCATAAGTGCTTGTTGGAGTATTTCTGACAGTATTCCTAGTCTCTGAACTTCATAGTTGTGATTAGTTCCTTCAACAAATCTTCCATGCAGTTGCTTTGATTCTCATAATTAATCACTCTCACTCGATCAAGTACATTTTTCAAAGACTGAAATTGTTAAACATAAATTGTTCATGATCTCATAAAGAAAAGGCAATTTTAAAGGTTTTGATTCTCAGTATGTGTTCCTGTTATGAAGCGACCATGACTACCTGAAAAAGAACAAACAGCCGTGTTCCAAGATACTCTCCGTTTAAGGATAGTTTAGGGGATTTTTTTTTATACATTCTTAACGTGTTAAGATGCTAGTTTCCAAGTACTTGCAAAATCCTTGAATTGATTTATTAAAGGTGGAATTCTGTATCGTAGTTCTGTATTCGCTTTTATACTGAGCATGAGATAGATGGGATGGAATACCCTGTTGGTCAGTTTTGGGTCACCCGTCCTGTCTGCTCCTCCCTGCAGGTGGGATCCCTCTACGCTTTTCCACTTCCAACCCTCCAATGGGGCAAGTAATAAAGTTGGTTGCCCTTGCGTGTTACAGCAATAAGTATAAGCAGGAGCCTCTCTGCATACCATGTCTGGACATCAGCTATAAACATAGGTCTTATCACTCTGAAAGAGCGAACAGTATCTGCAAAATATGCTGCCAATTTCAGTAGTTAGAAGAGGCCCAGCTAAGAAGCAAAGCTACTGAACAAAACTGGTCCTGTTTTATCTCAAACCAGGACAGGTGCATATAAATATGTGTATAGCTCTGTATAGGTGGTTAAAGCAAAGCTGTTCATTTGCTTACATTTGCAGAACAACTTTTTTTTTACTATGATGTGTGTGATCTCAGAGTGTCCCAGTGTATGAAATGATGTGTGATACTAGCAAACAGAAAAGCAAGCAGAATGAAAGGTGTTGTTCTGCCCGGAAACGAAAGCTGGAATGGAGGCTGTGCTGCAAGTGTTTTATCGAATGCGAATCCTATAGTCCACTTAGCAGAAGCATATGCAGACCCCCTAAATTGGAACTTAAAAGGCCTTTATGCGGAACATAGATATTAAAATCTCAGCAGTTCAGGCAGCTTCTTCTCAAGAACCTCTATAAAAATACAGACAAGAGCCCCCCCCCCCCCCCCCGCCCCTGACTCAAACAATTGCATTGTCTGTTTTGGGGGAGAAACTTCAACTTGCTAGCCATTAGGCTACTGAGGCAGAGTGCTATTCTTCTGCGCATGTTTATCACCCAGAAAGAAGTGTTTGGCACTTTGAATCCCAACTGGATTTAGGCATCTGCTTAATCAGGCTTATGTGCACTCCTGTGCCTGGCGTTCTGGAGTATGGATACCTTGCAGTTTCCCTTGGAAGTATATAGGTTTCTATGGTCTATATGTTTTCTTTTTTCTTTTTATATTACATTAAAATATAAAATATGTCTTTTTTTTTTTTTTCCCCCTGTTATAGTTATTTGTAGTCAATGGAGAAGGGAAGACTTTTAATTAAGATGTTCTGCATCATTCCCTGGAAGCATTCAGGGAATGTACCTTTGTTAGCACTTCAGTATGACTTAGGAATGTACTTTTGAAGTAAAGGTCCCAATTGTCTCTACTTGCCGTGCTTGGATTCACATCACAGAGTGGTCTTGGAGAACCCAAGATGGACTTTTTTTTTGGATAACCAGTAGATGTGCTCCAACTGTTACCAGATATTCAAATCCACAGGCCCAGATCAGAATAGAGCCAAAGCCTTTAGTAGGCTGTGTAGTGTGGATGTCAGGTTCTCATTGCCAGTGTTTTACCCTGAGGAGTTGCTCCTATTGCACTGCAGTGCATGCTGATGTAGATACAAGCACAGATTTCTTCAAAGCTTTCTCTCTTTTAGCTACAGGGCAAGTCCGGGTCCTCAGCACAGGCAGTCTGAATCACTCTGCTGCAGCGAGGTGCCTAAATTAGAGGCACTGAAACGCTCACATTAACTGTCTAAAAGTAGGTGATATAAACACAGTTCATAGCGTTCATATCATAAAAGAGAGCAAGGCAGGGCAGGCAGCAGCTGTGTATTGCTTCTTACTTCAGTCCCCTTCAGCGAGTTATTCTCCCTGGGGGAGAGTGCGATGAGGATTGCACCCCATCTGTGCTAATCCGGTTCTTGACTGTTTGTTGTTTGAGAGAGACATGATAATATTGCAAAAAATATGAGCCAGTAGAAAATGGGCAAAAAAACCCCTATTTCTTCTGAGACACACCCTTCTCCACACTTGCATTTGACTGTTTGTAATCACTTGGCTAGCGCGAAACAAATAGTTTGATCTTGTACTACAACTATTAAGTAAAACATCTAAATTGTTGCTAGTGTTAACTCCTGTTTCCTAGCTTGTTCTCTCGAAAGCTATTTGGTAAATCTTGTTTCACTGTCAGTTTAGATATTGTTCCTCCCTCCCAGAAAATACAGACCTCTGAATTCATTAAAAGAATAGTTTACCAGTACACGTTTCTCATGTCAAGGCGTAATAAATCAAGTATGGAATAGTACAGGCTTTAGTGATGTACTTTTCTATAACTAACTGATTCTCATAAACATTTGTAGCATGTATTTCTACTTAAAACACTTTAAAATACTACATTAGCTCATATGTCGGACCAAAAAAAAAAAAGACAATATGCTAACACATTATTAGAAATTTAGAATTGTATCATCAAGCATTAAAAATTTAGAGAGTTAAGATTGTTGTAGGAGCTTCAGTTTAGCTCCCTTGTATGTACAAATAAAGATAATTCTAGCAGTATAATCAGGCACAAATCCTCATACACAATCAATGGTGCTTATACAATGAATTATTTTCTTTGTCTCATACTAGATTTTATTCAAATTTTGTTCTGAAGACAAGACTTTACATATTCTCACAGCATCTTCTCTTATAACTACCATATCTGGAAACTTAACTAAACCCCTTTATTTTCACAGTACTTTCTGAGATGTTATTTTCCTTTTGCTGGTGAGAAAGAAATTTTTAAAGCTTCAGATGCTCAGCTTGTGTTGTAAGAGTACTTAGCACTTTATATTTTCAGAGCATCACTAACACTAGTTTCAGCTGCAGTCTCGGAGTAGATCCTCTGCATGTCAGGCTCCATTGTGTCTGGTTTTGGACAGAAGAAAGTGATTAATGTAAATGGAGAGTCATTTGTGAAAGTTTGGCTGAAATGCAGGAAACTATAGCAAGAAGAATGGTACAATGCAGTTCTCCATGGAAATGTTCTCGCCATCATACTCATGAGATTATCTTTTCTCTACCTGCAACTCCCACATCCATTCACTAAACACTTTCCAAGTTCAGCAAAAAAAAGGACTTTTGTTCTACAAACTGAATAATACCCAATCTCGCTCATTCTAAAACGAGTTTAGCCCTATACCATTCACCATTGTGATGCATACACATGCAGGACAGAAGGTACAGTTTTAGTGTATGAATGTTTCATTCCTAACTTTCATAATAATCTTTAAAACAGGACTCCTTAAATGCATATAAAAGTTAGAGTGAAGGTGCCTGAATTTATACTTTCTTATTGCCATGTAACCTTTCTGTATAAAATCCACTCTGCATCTATCTCCCTGTGGTCTTTGTTCTGCCCAAATCACATCTTGGTTCATTAAAAGAAAAGTTCTTTATAGACCCTTTGTAGTGTGATAAATTTCCCTGATATTCATCTAGTAGTAGCTTAGTGAGAATTGTATTAAAATGGATAGGGAATATGATGACATTCATTGAAAAATGTGAGATCAGCTGCACACTTAAGTATTGCGTGACTTTGACCTGTAGATAAGATTGGGAGATTTGGTTCAAACGATACCCAAAACAGCACCACCGGCTATTCTATGGCACTCTTGCATCAGCAAGGTTAGGAGGAAACTTAGAAGGACATTTAGGGAGAAAAAAATAAACAGATGGTATACATTTTGATTCTTTTGAGCATCTGAGCGTGATTCAGGTCCGTACACGCAGGCAGAGCGTGATTCGGGATTTGACTTACAGGTCCTCTTCTTTGTGAAGCCTATTCTGCTCCAAGACTGTTTGTCACTGGGGGACCAAGAGACAACTCATGAGAAAACGGATTTTGCAAGTGGAGCGGACTTGTCAGCAGAAAGGCTGGGGAAGGCACAGCTGAAGAATGAATGTTTGGTTTATGCCTGAGCTCTTCCAGAGAGGGGAAAAACACAGTCTGTTCTGATCAAGTGGCAACTGCTAAAGTGCTGCTTTAGCAGTACTTTAAAGTACTGTATTGAAGCACCAGGTTCATATGGGACGCAGACTTAAACACTCCACAGAAATGAGAACAGTTCTTCAAAGTTGAAAGCTAAAGCATTCATTTATTTCAGATGTTTCTCTTAGAATGATTTACTTTTAGTAGACTAGACTTTTAATTTACTATTGAGTGGTTTATTATTGTTTCTGTTTCCTTTTGAGAGTTCCTTTGGATATTGTACCACAAAGTTCAGGACCTCCCTGAAAAGTCCACAAGAGAGAAGCCTGGCTTATCTCCTCCTCCTCCTCCTCTCTGGTTAGTGAGGTTACAGCTACAATTGAATTACAGGAGATGAGCAAGTGGCAGGGTTTAGGAGACATACCATACTGTGGTACCCCTCATCCAATACATTTCACGTGGTACAAGCCTCTCCTGTGTTACCAGATTACCACTTTTCCTGTTTCACATTTCTGCCTTGAGAAGTTTGTTTCCTATTATTATTTCAGCCTTGTGGGGATTTTGTTTTCATAGGTCTCGGGAATATTTTTCATTATGCTGAAGTTTGCAGCATGTAATGCAGCTTCTATCTGCAGCCCTATGACCTTGTACCAGCCAGCTGTATGGTGTCGGTAAGAGGTGTCACTCATTGGCAAGAAATGCTCCTCCTTCTCCATAAATTTACCTGTCTCCACAGCAACTGACAGCTCAGATGGATTTCCCAGAAGCAGATCTTTCGTGTTGAAGGCTTAATTTCAAGGCTTAATTTTAAATTCTAATTCTAAAATGTGTGCGCTGCCCACATCTAATTCCATTTGTGTCTTCCCTGCATGCTGAAAAAATTTCATCTTCTCTCTTCTCCCTCTCCTGTCTTCTGACATAATTGTAGTAGTTGATGCCCCGGTAGATTTCAAGGATTGTACTAGAGGAAAAAGCCCAAACAAACAAACAAAGCAAAACAAAATAAAAAACCTACCCTAATATGTTTTTCTCCTATTTAGCTTCCATTCTCAATCCCTACAATCACATATAACTGAATATAGGCAGAGTCTGTGTCATCATCCAGAAAAGGGAGGACTAAATGAAACAGAACTATATGGTCTACTCCAAGATGCTCATACAGCAGACAGTATTCCTAAAATAAAATCTAAATCTCTCTGTTTTTTTTCAAATTAAAGTTTCTTAATCTATTTAATCTTTTCAGAGTTTAAGTACAGAAGCTTTTCCTTATGTTGATTCATCATGGTCTTCCTTCTCTATACCTTTGCTAAGTATACAATCCTGTTGAAATTGTTGTGCAGATGTTGTGCATGATAAGGTTATACAGTAAGTCATTTTCTATTTTGGTCTTGTTTCCTGTTACTTAATAATTCCTAAAATTGCATTTTGTTTTTAATTGCTACTGGGCATGAAGAACAATAATCAAAGGGTTTAAATTGACTATTAATACTAATGAAAGTTATAGAAGTCCATGAATGTTTATCAGCAGTTATGACTGTCCCTTCTTGCCGTGCATATGCAGTACTTTGCAAACAGCTACTTTGAATTTCATCTGTTATTTTTTTGCCAAGTGACTCAGTATCGTGAGATCCTTGTACAGCTCTTCAAAGGCAGCTTTAATTCTTCCTGTTCAGGTTAATTTTTTATCGTCAGACTTTCTCTTCACTCATCGTTCTCTTTTCTCAAATGCTAAAAAAGGAAATTCAGTGGCATGAGAACCTGAGAGAGGTTGTTGGGAACTCTTCCTTCTCTGTTGTGAATACTGACCATTTATTTCTAACACACTTCCTATCTGCTAGCCAGTTATTAAGCCAAAAGAGACTCTTCCCTCTCCTCCCATGATTGTCAGGTTTAAGGCCCTTTGAAGGACATTATTAGAAAGAAGGCTTTTGGAAATTCAGCTACTCTTTGTAAATCAGTTGCATCTTATACAAACTTTTATTCTTTCAGAGAACTAATAATTTGGGAGACATGACCTTTCCTGTTATAATGCGTTCAACAATTTTCTACTCATTTGATTCGTTAATCAGACTTCTGTTGATACATCTGATACATAGGTTCGGGTTCCTTTTTTGGTGTTTCTGAAATCCTGAGGGAGATAAAAAAAACCCCCTTTGTTCCAACTGCAGCCTTCCTCTGGCACAGAGCTTGATTTAACTGACAACACCGGGGTGTTATGTGCTTTCCTGTGTTCTAGACTAGTTTGGAGTGCAGTGCAAGTTGTGGGAAAGAGACAACCAGAGATACCTGATGAATTATGAAACCACCATTTTGTGGACTAACTGAGCATTACCAGAGGTCTCATGCTGCAAAGAGAAATTCTTCATTCAGAGCCATCTTAGTACAAAGAGGAAACTGAACTCATCCTAACCGGCAGTCGTAGGAAGGCATAAGCAATGCAACTCTTTATAGAAAACCCAGAACTGTGCACTAATTGCCATGATAAATAAACAGAAACGTAGTTTTCAGAAGACCAGTAAGAGGGATGTGTTGTGGTTACCTGAGTTAGCACAAAAACAGTAAGTGAAGTTGCTATACTGTCTTATCAGCATATTCAAAGAAAAGCCTCTTAGCTAGAAATGCCAACATTAAGTTCTTTCTTAGGTTTACTTCTTTTATTTCAGACCAGAAAAGTTAAGACCTTGGAACATTATTCTTACAGACCCATGAAGATCAGAGAGACAGTGAGCTTTCCAGAGATACCGCTGTAAGGAGGTCTGTTTGCCCAGAGAAGCATAACCACAATCTTCAAGCACATATGTTTTTTTGAAGCTAGAAACACTTACCGATAAGATATGGGATCGCATTATTAATTCAGACGAGTACTTGTTATAACTCACATAGCATTCATTTTCAAAGTAAATCCAAGTAGCATTCTTCATTTCAGGTAAGCATCAGAGCTTTTAGAATGGTACTATCAATCTGAGGCAGAGAAGTCATGACTTCTATTTTGAGATCTATGAGAATGAATGCATGGCTATCTGTACATAAATTTACCATTTCTGCTATTGGTCATACGAAGTAGAGGAAAATAGAAATTATATAGTTTGTTTTGAATTTCCACATTTAGAGTATGATCTAGCTTTCCAAGCAAAATAGATCTTCCCAAGCTCATAACTGTGAAAAATTGCACAGTAGTTTATTTATGGACCTTAATGTGATGGAAGGTAGAAAAGTGTAACCATGCTTACCTGGCGGTTTCCTTTCTCCAGCAATAAAAGTCCTCAGATCAGAATATTCTAGAAATACTGTGTGGAAATATGGAGATTTATGTCATTATGGTGAATTCTTGTGCTTTGCAGTACTAGAAATCTTTTTTTCCTTTTTCCTCAGTTCGTTTATTTGAAATAGTCTGTTAAGTAGGAATGTAGCATTGCATTAACTTGGTTGTGAAAGTTTGCTCGTATGGATCGAAACTTCAGGGAACAAGATGGGGTATCACTTGTTTGATTTTGCCATCTTGTTGCAGGGACAAATCTTGGCCAGTTTTAACAGACTCTGTGATCTTTGTAAGAAAGGGAAATTTCAAGAGTGCTGTGACTTAAGGTCACAAGGATGGGGATTTCTATTCTTTAACCCGTTTATTGAAAAAAACCTCGGGTCTATATGAGGCCCATTAAATAGCCCTAGAATATTTTGATTTTCTTTTTTAAGTGACTGAAATTTTGGCACTGTAAGATGTATGAAACTTTCAAACATACTTAGATCTGTTTTCTCGGTTCTCATTTCCCCTGACCCAAGGCCCACAACTCAGCTGAGGTCTTTTATTACAATATCCAATTATGGTATGTTTGGGTTGTTGAAGATTTTATGATATGGTTTGCATATATGGTATTTTTTTCACTGGACTTTCACCTTCTATCCTCACCCCATAATGCAATATGTTAAGCTGTTGGTTTTGTTAGCCAACGTTAATGGTAGCCTGCTTTTACTGTGTTTTTTGTGACCACATTTGAAGTGCCAATAAAAAGTTATGAGTCCCACAAGATGAGGACATAAAAGATGCAAAATTCAATCCTCTACCTCATAGTCTTTTAACCACAATATTATTTGAATCAAGGACACTATCATTATGTGCCATAAACCCCAGTATTTTTAAAGAGTGTTTCCCAAAGTAATTCTGACAGATGGGACAGACAAAATCTTTTCACCTGTTCGTCACCTACCAGGGGTTTTTAAACACCTATACACTTTGTAAGAAAATAGTAAAAATTGGACTTATCACTGTAGATACTAGAACAATTAACACGATGATCTGGGCTCTAGATGAGCCTTCCTCATGAGTATTTCAGCACAAACCAGTTGAAAAACTACTGTGCTTACCAGAAATTACTGAAAAGCGATAGCTGTGCCTTGCCTTTATCATACTACAACAGTCAGGGGTGGGTCTTAGGCTAACCCGGAAAGATTTATCTTGAAATAGGCTAGTTAAGGCAGTTTAAAATACTCTTGGAGCAAGATGCTACAAGTTAAGTAGTGTGGACTGTGGTAGAATCAGTGCTTGACCTCGTTACATAGCCCTCTTTATTTTTTTCAATATAAATATTAAACCCCAAATATTTAGAGAACGCTAAGGAGGGAGAGGGGGAGCATTATCACAATGTTGAGCAAGGAAGTCGTTGTTCAGTGCTGACTCCTTGGGAAAGGACACGAGGGCCACTGAATTGATTCTACCACAGTGTGACAGTCACCTGAGCACTCCCGCCCTGGGGAGGAAACCAGTCTCTCGGTTTGTTTTCTGCAGGTATCAGTATTCATTCTTCCCTTGCAGTCACTTCTTTATCAGGTTTCTTTTCTGCCCTCCAGTAAAGATAACCTTCATCTGCATCCAGCCAGACCCTTTTCAATGAGGCTTCTCTCAACTTGGTCCTCAGCAACTTCTTTAACATCAGCTTTTGACAGCAGCTCATTGTGCCTTCTTCATAGTCTAAAATCAGTGTAAAATCACTCTCTGGGCACTGTGGAAGAGTTACCTTCATTTCCCCCATACTTTTAGTGTAAAACGGGTCTTGGGGTGAGACCAGATATCCCTCATGAGTGGAAACTACATGCTTACCCCCAACTTACAGGGCCTTGGGACCACAAGATGGCCTTTGTATAAACACTTGTCCTGAACCAAAATAACTTAGCCCTAGTCCTACCCTGCAGGACCACATTATGGTTAAGATGCTCCCAACCAGTCTCTGAGGCTCAGACATAGGTATGTATGTGTTTGCATATGAGTAGATAAATCTATCTATCTATAGATATATAGCTATATACACCTATATATCTAAATGTGTACATATGCTATAGATATATACTTCACCAAAGGATAACATTTTCACCTGGGATTTCTGTGGCCACAGATCAAAGCATTAGGAAGGTCCCCCTCATGAGGCTGAGAAAATAAATGTCTACGAGCCCTTTTTTAAGGTAGGGAAAACATCCAAGAAATTCCTAACTCTTTCCTGGACCCTCTTTCCCCTAACTAAACTTTCTCACATAGGGGGCTAATCTGCCTCTTTCTCTGATGCAGGTCCCTTGCAGCTCCTTTAGCAGATGGTCATGGTTCCTCGCTGGTTCCCAAAACCTGCGAACAGTTTGCTGTAGGATCAAAGCTGGGCCTTTCCCAAACTTCTCTGGGGGATGCATGTGCACCTCTGCACTGACCATTACTGAAAGCACGTTAACTGTGAAGACCGGGTCTTTCACAGTAATGAAATGACCAGTTTTCAATTGTGTAAATTCTTTGAGAAAAATGGTTTTAAGATGCAGTGTTTTTGTAAGCAACATAATTCTTAACACGTGATAGGGACTGTGCAGGCAGAGTGAATTTAGCTGATGTGTTGTGCTCTCAGTGGAGCAGCATGGATGCTACAGCTGGTGACTACAGAAAAGTGTGAGATCGAGTGAAATGTTTGAGGTTGGGTAATGGGACTGAGGTCAGAAAAGTTAAATCTAGTTAAACCATTTATTATTTTGCTTGCTAAAGGGCTGGACAGGATTTAAAATTCTTTGGTGGGGAAAAAAAAAAGCTGTGCACATCTCAGAATTTTATTAGTTTGTTTTGTTTTAATCCTTCTGTCATACACTAGCTTAGTCTTCAAGTATGGTCTCTACTGTTATGGAACGTGCCAGAGTTTTTTGTCCCTATTGCCAGGAAACCATTGGAAAATGCTTCTTCCTTTCCTGTTTTCTGTTGTACTGATTCTTAAAATACCCTGTTACAAAGAAATATATTTGTTATTCCCTGGATGCTCTAGAAATAGTTTGTTGGGGGGGCTGGGCACTTTTAAGTGTGTCAGTACCTGTGTTTAAAGATTTGCCATGCACTTTCATCAAGAATGTCTTCTTGTCTGTCAGGTCATCCAGGCAGTGTTCCCTATTTAAGAACTAAATAGCATGTCTTTCAAATATAAATTTGCATTAATGGGACCTAAATACAGAACAATACAACAACAGAATTAAGACTATGCTTAATAATAGCAACCTTCCTTGGCTGCTCCAGCTTCTCTGAAAGGTTTCATCTCTCTTGCTTTTCTGTCAAGACAGACTCTCCCTCTATTAATCGAAGGTTGTCTGCAGACCGGTTTTAGTTTGCTTACGCTGAAGAAAATGTCTCCAAGAAAAAGCTGGCGCTTTCCTCCTCTGCCATCCCCGAGCTGGAGTGCTCCCACTTGTTTACTCGTCGTGTAAGAAAGGCTCTTTTCTTTTTTCCCTCTTTGCTGAGCACTCCTAGTGATGACTAGCCTTGGCACTGAGGAAGAGCTGAAGGGATTACTTTACTTCCTCCCCAAGGTTCTCGGAGTAATGCTTCAGTGACTGCTTACTTCAAAGCAGAGAGCAGAGCAGTGCCTGATGGAGACGTGTGTGCTTAATTCGTATGAGAACCATTCCTAAGAAGACTTATAAGGATTTGTCTGGGATCAACGGACTTTATAATATGCCTCTCATTTAGAGAAAACCTGAATTTTGTGCCTTTTCTTTTGTATTAGAAATATAATGACTCAACAGGTGTTTGAAGCTTTGGGCATAACGTGATTTTTTTTTAGGATGCTCAGAATACATAGGTGTAGCTTTAATTGTATCTCAGACAACAAAATGTTAAAGCAAGTGCAAAATTGCAGACTGGAAAAATAAAAAAGTAGCATAACATAAAAAAAAAGTCTGAAGCACTAAAGGTGTAAAGATTTGTGTGAAGTACATAAATGCAGAAACAATTTTTAATCTTGATAAACTATCAGTGATCCGGGTATTGTAACTGCTGTTTTACATATCTTATTTCTGACTATCGATAAATCATTTTATCAATTGCAAACTCTCACCTTCAGCCACTGTTTTGTTCCTGTATATTGCTTGGGAGAGATGCAGTAAATGAGGTCGTAAAATTTCATCCATTGTTGTCTCTGGCAACTCTTCAGAAACAGCAAGTTCACAATCACAAGAATATGTGAGGGAGTCCCTGATCATTGATCTTACCAATTTAATTCATGTCATAATAAGCCATTTAGGAAACCCAGCTTGCATCCCCTGCGTATTTATTTAGGTTAGGCAGATGCTGGTATAGATTGGCTTATCACACTAGATGCAGAAGAATTGCATGACTGCTGTAAAGGTTTTGATTTCAGCCAGTGGGTATCTAAATGGGAATGTCACCAGACCACCAATATTAAAACAAAACAAACCAAACTTCCTTCTCCGCCAACAAAAACCATCTAGGAACTTAGAGTTCTCACAAAATAGGAGTGATGATCTAATGGTAGTTTTTACAGAAAGACAGGAGGTAAAACATACCCTAGAGGTATGTTTAGATCTCTTTCAAAACCGCTAGAGAATATACGCAATTTCAATAGTATTTTCTGCTATTGCTTGTTGTGAGTAGACCGCACTCCCTCTTCTAAATGGGAACAAAGTCTGTCCCTTCATATTCACGTGCAGTTCCCAAAGAAAGCAATAGCTCTACATAAAGTGGTTTCTTGAAAAGCTGCAAAGAGGCTTAGAAAGAAATGGTTGATGTACCATCACTGGTGACCTAATAGCTGTACTTTCAGGATGGAGTTTTCAAAAGCTCTTATTGAGGACCTCCGTAAAACCCACGGGAACAACCAAAGATAATTCTGTGCTATTTTGAAAATCTGCCCTAAACAGGTGAGCTCTCCAGGTGCTATGTGAGAATGTGCATTGGGCTGTCCTGTCCCCAGGAAAAGCCCCCGTGACCACTACAGATATGCCTTTACTCTGTCATGGGGGCATTTCTGCATTCTGCAGGCAGTGCAGAAAGGGGAGTTGCCATAGCATCCAAGGACTGTTGTAAAATTAAAAACTTTAAATGGAATTCACATCAAATAAATTCCATTTTCCTTTGTTTAGTTCGGTTGTCCACTTCTGTCTAACAATAAAATGTGTTATTCCTTCATGAGAATGCATTTCCACTGTAATTTCTTTAATTAAATGGTACTAGATAGGTACTGATATAGGATAGAAACACTGCTAAATTAGACATTCAGGGGGGCACGCAGACATTCCAAAGAGCCCTGGGCAAAAGTTGAAATTGTGATCTTTTCTAAATTGGGATTTATTATTATTGTCATCACACAAAGCTCACTGTGCCTACTCAAAATATTGCAAACTGTCTTTCCTGCTTCCTCAGCCTTATCTCCTGGGCAGCCATGGGAGTATTTATAAGATACTTTTTCTCCCCCCTCCCCTTTTTTCCTGTTTTAAGCTTCTCAGTATACTTTTTCAAACTTGAAGTGTGGTCATTGCTATAGAGACAGTGGAGTACATAGTGGAATGGTCACTTGTGGTTGGATTTAATAATAACTGGGAGGACAATGTGAGGTCCATTTATAAATTATAACAGCTTGAAATGCGTTGTATATAATAGCTTGGGAAATACAGCAGATGTATTGCCCAAGTTCAAGAGCAATTGATTAAAATACTATCAAGAGAGACATACTTATGAGAGTGCAGTAACTCCGAGTCAGTCCTTAAATTCTGTTTTTCTGACTGCTGGATCCAACTGTTGTCTCTTATTTTCTATATGCATCATAAAAGCTACATGGACGCGTTGCTGTTTCTCCCAGCCTGACAGAGCCTTGTGCCCCGATCAGTCACACTAGGTTTTATCAAGATACAGATAGTAAATGTATTGCATAGTGAAAGGAGCAATTGGTAACTGTTGCACAGGTTTCACAGAGGTACCATCGCTTCCAGTGAGGGTCAGCTCATTCATTTCATTGCTAGACTATGCTTCGTGCTTATCTTTTAATTCCTTCTCATGCTACCTGAAGACTTTTATCTCCTGCATTATATACTGGGTTTAAAATACTATATTAATAAGTATTTAAATGTTTTTTAAAAATACGAGCTTTGCAGTTAATATTGTTCCTGCTGTTTTTGCTAGTTGAGACATACTGCTCATTCTTTCTCATTCTTCTGAGGACAGTCTTAACTCATAGGATTAGACGCACGGGCTCCAGCGTTCAAATGGGATCCACAAAATGCAGAGGAGGTTCCCCAGAGCTGAGTAATTAAGCTGTTGCTTAATCACAAGGAAAATGTACTGGCTGTGGACTTCCCATCAGCACCCATCTCTCACCTCTCCTGCCTTTTTAAGTAAGGTCAAATTGAGCGTGCGATGAGTTAAGTACGGTATCTTACAGACCTCAGTGTCTGTAAAAACCCTGTCTGCAGATTCCTCTTTCAGATGCCATTGTCAATGTCACTGCTTTTATATCCTTACCACCCCTGCAAGTATATATTTCATTCCAAGCCTTCTGTACTTTTCATGACTGCTAATTTTGTCTCTTTTATAATGTTGTTATGTCATCTGTTTCTTTGGCTGGCCTTTTTAAGGAGGTTGGAAATAAAGTTGCCTTTGCAGTCATGAGAAAAATTAAAAAAACCCCAAAAAAACACTAATAAAAATTTAGCTACTGAATGTTGAGCATAGCCACTGACGAATCTTTAAATGCCAAGACTGGAAATTATGTTAGGCATTGCAGCTCTCTGTCTTGTGCATGAGAGGTAGGAGAGAGGTACATACATATATATATGAGATACATATATATAGGCAGCAAGGGTGAGAACCAGATGCAAGACAGCGTAATTGCTGTGGGGCAGATAGTGAGTCAAGGGTTTCAAACCTGCCTCCGGTGTGATCTAGTTCCTTATGTTAACCAATTGCTGAATACATTTCATAAACAGTTATCACAGAAGGATCTGGAACATACCGCGCTCTCACCTGGCTGCTCTGCCCTCGAAGCTACAGAATCATGCTCTTTGCTGCTTCTTTCTGCTCTTGACTAAGGAAATGGCTGGAGGGCACTTTTTCCCAGCCAGAATAATGTACAATGTACTCATGAAGACACTTTCCAGGGAAGTTGGATGTTGAGGATAAGGCTTCAGCTCTTCCACCTCAAACAAGCACTGAATGTGTTAGACAAGTGTATATAGGGGAACTGGAAATATCAGATGGATTTTTACTGGTGCTGCCTGAAGGAAAAGAGTGATCCCAAGTGCATTTTTGAAAGAAGGCGTTTCTTGTTCTTAGGAAAGATTTTAGCCTTGTGTATCTCTGCAGAGATCTAGAGAGGGATAGAACTTAAGGTATATACGGGTCTGCTTTGCTAATTGCTGGCTACTTCCAGGCTAGTTTCAGCACTGTTCTTTGAGGTTAATTGGATCCTCCACCAGCCTGGATTGAGTATCTCACGTGATAATACTGTACAGCCTAAGGAGCTGTGCCGCTGATACCCGATTTCCGACTCAAGTCACATAGCCTGATGCTTTACATAACCTGCAGGGTAGTGGGAGACAGGGGTTTGACTTGCAGTAGACGAAGAAAGGGGCTGAACCATCATCTCTTGAAAACACCCTGAGTATATCCTTCACCCACTGAATCAAGAGTTTGAAATTTTTATTTTATTATTTTTTTTATACTGTTCTGGCTGCGATGTGCATCCATAGCAAACTTAATTCTATTGACGATAGATGTGCTGCTCTTAGTTATTTATTACATATTACACTGAGATAGTCTGTTCTTGTCTAATGCCTGCAGACTACAAGTTGAATATAGGTTAAGCTATGTTCAACTATTGAAAAACAAGGAAAGCTAGCACTTAGTGTTAGATTTTAAAAGTGCTGGTTAACACTGTACTTTGGAGATGCTTGATCCTGGTCCAGTGTGTCATAAGGACATCTAATGAATTCAGTTCGTCATGGAAGGTAGGAAGCAGATTATCAACCTGATTTTTATGTTCGGATTTATCTAAATGCTGACATGTCAGTATTCGCAAACCTGGAGGAAATCTGTGTATATACTAAAGGAAAATTTTAGGCACCTAGGAACTTCTGAAATAGTAAAAGTAGATTGCTTGAGTAAACTTTCACCTGAGTTCAGGTCTTCAGGATTGCATTCTCGTATACAGGCATCTCTGTTTTTACTGAGCCTACTTTAAGTGCCTGATTTCCTTCTTGGCTTCTTTTAGGTTTTTTCATCTGGACTAACATGGATTAACCTTATAGTGTGCCTACAAATGAGTGAGTTAATACCCAGGCTATGCTGCTAATGGTGTTGCATTTACTGCTGAACTAGGAAGGAGAATAGCTACCTTAGGATCTGGCTCTCTTGTGATCTGGCACCAAGTTTAATTGGACAGCAGCAGCTCCTTGAATTAACAAGTCCTCGTGGCAGCACGCACCTGATTCCCAGCATGAGCAGAGGGGATGCAAGGGAAAAGGGTATCTGACCCCAGGAAGACAAAAAAGGAAAAGAGAGGCATTGTCACAAAAATGAGTGAAAGCAAAGCTCATCTTTTCAACTTGTTTTCTTTTTTTTTGAGAATTAACAGGTAGGGATCAAACCAGTTATATTTCAGGAACTGCTAGCTGAGAAATACTTTCTACATTTTGAAATTTTTTGGCTGAGAGTTTGAAATTTGTATCTTCTGTCTTGAGAAATCTTGGAACAGAACAGTCTTATTTATAGTAAATACTGGCAGAATATTGGACATATAATGAAGAATTATGCTACTTCTTTGAATAACAAATAACTTGTCATACCACTTCCCCTAGTCAAGGCATGCATTTCAACAATGAATCAGTGAGTACTTGGTGGTATTTTTTGCAAGTATGATTGAACCAGGCAAGGAAAAATTATGGCATAGATAATTAAGGTAAAGCATCTCACACTAATCACCAAAGAGCTGTAAAAATGGGTTTGGTGGGGGAATCCCTGTTATTTAACCATTATGTTGCTTCTTGGCTGTGGAATACAGGAAATGAAAAGAAAGTCATTTTCAGCTTTACCTCATGTATCTGCATGAAAAATTTGAGTCATTCAACATGTTTAGTTGGTTGCAGCTATAAAGTGAAGCTCACAATCTCCCATATGTGTGTTTGTGTGTGTGTGTCTGTGTTTGCGTCTAGGACTTCTGGACCTGATAAAATAAGAAAGGGATTTATTTGTACCTTAGTACATAATCTTAAAAGCTGGCCATTCTTGTACCATAGTAACTCATAAATTCCTTATGCCATCTATTTACTCTTCTCTTTTGTTCCAGCATGGATTTTGTATGATTTTGGTTTTCATTTAAACTGTTCCTTCTTTTCTGCTTTATTATTTTTTTCCCCTCATCAACTTGATATCTTGGCTGTCTAGTTAAAAGAGAGAAGTGCTAAAAGAACCAGAACTGAAGCGGACCAGTTTCTTATGGATTTATGTCTCTTGGTTAATAATAGAATTATAGAGGTCTTCTTTTATCTCTGAATATGCATATATTGTAGTAATGGTATGCAGGCTGCCACACCTGACAGCAGAAATGGGCTGATAAGATTGTTAGCACCCTGCATGTTAATGCTAGGATCCTGGTCTCTCTTCTATCCGGCAGCTGCCATTTTCAAAAGTTACAAGAACGTAACTATCTTTGAGATTTCTATCTTCCCAGTCACATTTGGTAGAAATTGGGCTACTTAGTTCAAACATTACATGGAGAGGACACACAGACTGTATTATACTATATTATATTATTGCGCAGCCTTGTTTCCATAGGAAACCAGGCTAAAAACAGCTTGATAAAAGTCAACTTTGTCTCCTGCAAAAAAAATCCCTTCCGAATTTTTATGCTGTAGACCCATAACATAGTTGAGGATACTCTGAAGCAACCACTTTTAAGGAAGATCGTGTGCTAAGCACACATCTGCAAATGCCAAATTCTCACTGTTGGAAAGAAGCTTTTCACCTAAGCAGCTGTAGATATGAGCCGTTCAACTACGGAGAGCCTTCTCTGCCCAAACCTTCCCCTGCTGTCTCCTGTGGGTGAGGGTTGACATCTTGTTCCATGCCTGTGTGAGGAAAAAAGGTAGATGAAGGAAGGGAGAAGAGGACTACAGAAAGGTAAAACATCGTTTCTTCCCTACCTGCTGGTGAAGACCCAGACAAGTCTTTTCTTCTGCCTGTACTCTGCCTCTCAGTTCAAAGCTTCATTTCTCTACAAGTGTGCAGGGAACGTGATGAAACTAATTGGAAGTACATTATGAAAGAAATTGGAGGTACAACCTTCCAGTTGTATATTGCAGCAAGAAGCCTTGCTTGTAGAATTTAACTGACATGTCTTTCACATGACAAAGTGAAAGAAAGAATATTTGGCTAAACCGTAAAAGAGCTATCAACACCCAGCATCCTGTAGAGATACCTGATTCAGAAAAACGGAACTTTTAAGAATAGTTTCACCTGAAAAGAATATTATATACAAAACACTATTGAATTGTTGAATAACACTACTTCACACATCTCAGAAAATATTAAATTGTCAGGAAAATAAATGCCATTTTCAATGATAAAATGCTATTTCAATGATAAGAATGAAACTGGATTAAAAAACAGAGTCTATTCACCAAGTACAACTAAATCAATAAATAAGAATAGCTTAACTGGAACAGTGCAAAATTTGAACAATTTTGGCTTGGCAGACTTGTCAGAAACTTGACTGTTTGCTAATTTGTTCTGTATGCTAAAATATTTAACACATATGACAAGGGAAAATATGTCAGCTCTGGACTATTCATGAATTATTGAGCCTTTGTGGTAAGTACTGGTCACTCAAGTCTCTCAAAAATAATACACATTGTATGTCCAGTACATGTAATAGGCAAGGTATACATATACCAGCTTAGTACTTTCAAAAATGTGTGTAAACTAAAGGCTTAGTCAACAGAAAGCATCTGTATATTTTTAGAAATACAAATAATGTTTGCTTATATGGTAATATATTTGGAAGTGTAAAGTTCTGGAAGTGACCTAGTATATGTAATTGAAAACTCTCTTAAATTGAATGCAGCCATAGATGATCCATCTCATTTGTATTAGATATGCAGAATGCAGTAAGTTATTTAAGGTTTAAGTGTTTAGTTACCTCAGCTCCCTCTGCCAGTGGAGAGGAAGGGACATCTCCAGAGTGTGGTTCATCCCACGCTAAGTGGCATAAAAGTGGAGAAAAATGAAGAAAAGAGATATTCTCATTCTGAAGATAAGGAGCATTCAAAAAAATTGTCTTTGATCTTAATCGAAGCATGTCTTTCACCTTCCGAGCAGCACTTCAGACACATGCTGATTTTTGTTGCAACATTTGCAGCATGTGACCTACAAGCATCTTAAGACATGTTTAGGCAGTGGCACAGGAACTGTGCCAAGTGAGGATTTTTTTTTCTACAGCATTTTGCAGATGGACCAAGGTTGTGACAAGATGCAGGTAGGATACATCTATCCCTCCAGTTTGCTCCAAGATACTTTGGCTTATTGAGTTCTAAAAATCCTTTTTTCTCTATTATTATTTAATCAGGCTTAGTACTTGCAAATATATTCAATAGCAGTTTTACCATCTGAGGAGCAGACTTTGATTGCAGATTCCCAGAGTAACGTATCCAAGATATGATGTTATGACAACCGCCATTTTTATTTCATTGATTGAGGACAGTAATGAGGTCAAAATCATACATCTAACCAAGTTCATTTAAGCCTCTAATGAGCTGTGTGATATGAAAGCTTTTTTCATGTCTTATAGTATAGACACATACTGTGCAGTAGGAAAAATACAGAAAAGCAAAACATCTGAAAGAAGTACATAATTTCTAAAGGCTACAGAAATAGCAAGATCATAGCAATATGTTTTCAGTTTGTTAATCATTCTAGTGACTTAAAGGAAATTTATGTTTGGTTAAAGAGTTGCAGTGCAGCAACTTAAGGCTGCATTGCCACCATTGTCTTGCAGCCAGCAATTATTTGCCATCGTCTATACTGGAGGAAGGCACGTACACTGAAAAACATGGTTATGGAGTTTGTTGCTGCCCACAGGTTGCACTGTGTATGGTCAGGGGTCCACTGTGTGAAGACCTGTGGAGATGCAGATCAGGAGAGTGATGCTGATTAGAGTTGCAGTCTAATTTAAGATGTGGTTGAAGAGGTAGGAGATACTCCTGGAAGGACAACTGAGAGCAGGAGGCTTGCAGTACCAAGGGAACAAAGCCCTGGAAGCTAGCTCTGTGCATCAGCCTCATATGCATGTTTTTATTCCTTTTTTCATCAGTATTCTTATGCCATTTTACATTCTTTTTCTAAGTTTAGTATCAAATGATAGGCACTTAATTTTTTGTATCCATTAAGAGACAAGTGTGCTCACATGCCAAATCCATACATATGTGACTTTTCAGGTATATCACTCGTCTTTTACAGGACTGTATTCATTTTTTTTTTCAGTTTTTAATGGGCTGGTATAGTAGCTATCGATACTGTAGTACATACACTTTAGACTGTAGTAGTTTGCAGTAGAACCACAGATCTGTGTTACTGTCTTAAGAGCTTATCTTAAAACAACCCTTCTCGTGGTACCTTGCTTCAAATCACTGAATCTGTGGGGTGGAAGACAGTCTATGAAATCAATTACAGCTAAAAGAATTGCAATTCAACTTTATTTTGTAGCTTAAAACCAGAAAATATTTTTTGAAAGACAAAGATTTTCTTTTCAATTCTGCATTTATTCATGCGATATAATGGTGACCCAGAAGTCTGGTCTACTAGTTGCAACATACTGATTGTTTTATTCACATCTTCCAAATCCCATGAACAAGAAGACCAGAAATTAATTTTGTTTAGTTGACAGTAGTTTCTCTTTATCTTAAAAGTAAGCACCAAACTTCCAGTCTTAATAGTTATAACAAGAATGATTAAAAAAAAAAGACCCCAAACCCCCAGGCTTGAGATTTCTCCAAGTCATAAAACTGTTAATGTCACATCCACCCATATTTGTTTATAATTAAAATTATTTCGTATGTTTTTAAACATAGTGTTTTATTTTTTATTATCTTCTCTTCCTTTTACTGTTTCTTGCTGTCTTCTAGGGAGATCAGAATCTCCTTATCCAATGTTTTTTCCCATCAGGTGGACGTGATATTTTTCTTTCTCTGTAACTCATCATTATACTTTTTTTAAATGTATTTCAGGTAGATTTAATTTTAACACATGTTGTTTTCCCGTGAAATGCCAGTTGTAGTGTGGAGATCAAATTAAAAAACATTTAAATTAATTCATGTTGATAAATGAAGGACAACAACTGCTTCCCTCACCTGTTTTCTTTGAGTGATACACTGTAATGCTGAATATGTTAACTGTTTCAACACTGTGATTCAAAAAAATTGCATTGTGTTCCCATCCTGAAACTTGTTTTTTTACCTTTGAAAAAGAATCCCGTTAACTCAGTGCCACATTGACTGGATTTAAATCTTCAAAGATGTCTCCTGAAAGACTGTCTTCCAGTGTAGGGCCAGGCTGTCACTGTGTTACACTTGCCTTACACGGATTTTTGTGGGACCACAGGTAATGAGGCAATGGAAGATTTCTGTCCTTAGGGAGCATAGCAGCCATTATTACAGGATAATTCCATTTATTTCAGCCTCTTCCAGTGTTTTCTTCTCTGAGTCAAAGTTACCAGCCTGACCTACCACAGAGGCCAAGCAGCAGTCACCTCCTTTCCTCAGGAGCTGCTGGATACAGGGCAAAGGAAAAAGAAGCAGCCAGTACCATTGTGACAGAGAGCTATGAGACCAGAAAAAGCCTTGCAATTTTGGTGGTGGCTCTCTTTTCCCAATTCCCTTTTCTTTTTTATTTTTGAAAGCTTGTTAATATTTTAAGTTCATTCTTATCTCTGACTATCCATGTCTGGAAAAGGAGAGGGAAAATTAAGACCGTTTTGAGCCACCTTCCCTCCAGGCCTGAAAAGAGGCCCAGGATGGGTATGGATGAAGATAAATGTGCTGGATATGGATGAAGATGGATGTGCTGAAGGAGCAGAGCTACTCAGGAGGCTCCCATGCATCAGCTACCCCTTTTATTCTCCTTACTTACCTGATGCAAGGCTCTCCCATCCCTGCCCAATATGTCTAGTGTTCCTCCATCTTCTACTTCTCTTACCCTGTCTTCGCACTCTTTTTTCCACCTTTTTCTTAGGTGTGGTTTCCATTAATAAGCTATCCGTGTTGGCCCTGCACACCTTTCTTCCCTCCTACATCTCTCTCCAGTTTACCAGGTCCATGTCAGCTTTCTTGTAGACTTTCCACCCCAATATATGTTTCATTCCAAGCTGAAAGCTGGGCCCAATAACAAATACTTGGGTTTTTTTTATAGTGTTGGGCATCACTCACATTTCTGAGAGGCTGACCTGCAAGAAGGTGTACCCCAGGGAATCACAGAATCATAGAATAGTTTGGGTTGGAAGGGACCTTTAAAGGTCATCTAGTCCAACCACACTGTACGGAGCAGGGACATCTTCAGCTAGATCAGGTTGCTTAGAGCCCCGTCCAACCTGACCTTGAATGTTTCCAGGGATGGGGCATCCACCACCTCTCTGGGCAACCTGGTTCAGTGTTTCAACATCCTTATCATAAAAAAGTTTGTCTGTATATCTAGTCTGAACCTACCCTCTTTTATTTTAGAACCATTACCCCTTGTCCTGTCGCAACAGGCCCTACTAATGCCATGCTTAACCATGGTAGCCTTGAACCAGGGCACATTCAGGCACACAGGGATTTCTTGGAGCATCTAGCTGCCAAATTAATTTCCTCAGTGTATGTCAGGAGAGAAGTCTTCCAAAAGAGTTTGTGTTTTGTTCAGAGTCAGTACTTTTCTTCCTAGGAACCACAAGAAGCAGCTTTGTTTACACATTTCAGTTTGCTGCTCCAGAGTGTGAAGTGAGAAGTTATCTGATGAGACTGGAAAAGGAATTCAGAAAGCTTTGGCAAAGCAAATCTTTTCCTGCCTTTCCTTGTCTAATTTCAGTATGAATGAAATATCTGAACAATTTTTGCATACTTAAGCAACAAACCTCAACCAGATAACAGGTGAAAGAATTTTTTTTGTTGAAAAATTATTGGCAAAATTGGAAATTCCTGAAAGTAGGGAATATTATAGAACATTTTGAGCAGTACAAGTGCTTAAACTTCCCATCTCCTGTAAATAGCTTCAAGGTTTTGCTTTTAGCGATGTCTCTAGAAATAATGAGAAATAGCACAGAAGATTAATGACAGTGCCGTTATCATAATGCCGATTATAATTGGATACACATTATAATAGCTTCACACCCTGATTAGCTGTTGAGATTACGATTATTTTAGCTTTAGAGGTTTTGAATTTTACAGAATTTTACTACGGTAGTTAGTTGCTTTCTGTAACAGATTTTTTTTATAGACTTACCAAGAATTATCAGGGAGAAGTGAGACAAAAAATGTTCTTCCCTTATGCAGACTGCTGTTATTTGATATTCTGTTTATACACTTATAATAGTGTTAGAGTAATAGACCAAGAAAAAAATCTTTTCTATCTTACATTTTAAAGACATTTGTAAAATTGCTGCATGCCAAATCCATCTTAATAACACTATGTACAAGGTGTACCAAGACTAGTACAAGGCTACTGTTAATGAATAGTCCACCTTCCAGCTCCTTTGAATTTGCTTTTAACATGTTGATATGCATATAAATTGGTACTAGAAGGATCTTTCCTGTTTTCTAAGAATTGCTGGAGAGAGAGAGGGAAGGAGAGAGACAGACGGACAGGTGGACAGACAGATGGCTCTAATATTGGACGGTTTGTGTTTGATAGTCACAAACCTTCCAGCACAGATCTGGGATATAATTTTTTAATGCATTCATCATAATAGAGAGTAGATGCTGTTTAATACACATGGAAATGCTTTTTATGTCCTCAGATGTTTTCTTGTAGAATTTTAATTTAGTTATTCATAATCCTCTGAATTCTTTAGAAACCAGTATATTTTCAGCTACCATTAATCTCTACCAGTTTGTCTTCAGATTCCAGTGTTTTTCTAGGTAAGTTCAAAAACCTAGCGTCAAGTTTAACAGCCTCATCGAAAAACTAGTACTGTACAATACCATTAATTTTCAGAGAGACATCTCCACCAAAGTGATACTTCACATGAAGAAGTATAATAAACTGGTAATTCTTTTGTGAGAAGACACCATGTTTGTCATGTAAAAACACTTTTAAATGAAAATACAGTCCTTCACAGAGTTTTTGTTTTTAATAGTTTGTTGTAATTTAGAGGAATATGGGGAATGCATATGGGGAGCAAAAAGAATTTTAATCATTTGCTAAAACCACTGTATTACTAGATTATGCGTCCTGAGTAATCATGTCCAGTATCTACCACAGTCAGAACATCTTGCAGTTCCTTTCGTAAATATACTCAATCATAGTAAAAAAAAAAAAAAAAAAAAGAGTATATTTTGCCCACCTACGTTTTTTTATCCTTCTTGCTTACCCCGTTCACCCATGCACTATTTCATTTTCACTTCCTCTCACATGGGAATCAGGCAAAAGTATTCCAGACAGGGTGCATTATGAAATAGCACAGGCTCTTTTCTCATTCTTTTTTGGATTCCAGCTCCATGTACTGTACTCCCTTATTGCTTTTTACTTTTGGCTTCATCGTCTTGTTGGCACCTCCTAATCTTCTGGACTGGATTTCATAATGTGTAATCTGAGTCGCCTAAAAGGTGAGCATCCAGTCTGAAATAGTTGTTGAAGTGGAGAGAAAAAGACGGGCATCTAGTGTGTGTGTGATTCATCCCACCTAAGATATCAATTTTAGTTCAGTATGAATCATGAGCTAAAGATACTCTCCACTAACCGCAGAGAAATCCTCAATGATTAGCTTAGACTAGACGTCTTTTAGATGTCTGAACTGGGTAAGTTGAATGTGATAGTCTGTGATCACTTGTACACAAAGACTTTCTCTAGCTTCTCCTGGTAACGGAGAGAGCTCCCTTGTGCAAGAAAGCAATAGATGATACACTTGTGAAAAGTATACTGCCAAGGAAAAAGCTATGCAAGAACCAGAGGATCATTGCCTTTATTCTTGCATCTCTCTTCCCTTTTCACAGGGAACACCAGCTATGCTGGAATTGTCAGTCCACTGAAAACATGATTACTGTCAGATTTTGAAGTAGCACACTACTGCTCTAATAAAAAGAATTATTCTGTCTATATGGTTTCCTTCCAAAATTAGTCTTGCGATAAAGTGGAGGATTTAACCCAAAATGACAGCCTGCAAAGAACTACATGGGAGGATCAAATACAGATATCTCAGCAAAACTGAGATGGCAGTCTTCTTATGATGAAAGCTGCGAAGAAATACCAGAAATAAATTGTATTAATAAAGGGGAAAGCATAGCTAGAACCCTTCTTGGTATGCGCATTCTGAATAACTGGTTTTATTAAGAGGAGTCTACATCTAGAACCCTCAAATGATTTTCACATTTTTCAAATTTTTCAGTCTTAGTGACACATCATGTTGCAAACATTGATTAAGTAAAAGCTTAATTTTTCCTAATGCTTTATGCAGTATTAGCATCCTCAAATATAGTCTTTTAAACTTAAATAATTGTTAGAGTGTTTAAAATAAAGTTTTAACACCAGTAACTATTGAATAAGTAAGTTAGTGACAATTTTCTTTTTTTTTTACCCTTGGAGAACTTATCCTTGGCTTTATGAGCCTGGCAGCTTGCTTAAACATTGCCAGATGATTAAATAACTTCCCTATTAAAATCAGCATTTGATAGTTAAATGCTGGTACTACATTGATTGATAACCAGTTGTAACATGAAGTGACCTTGCAGTTTTTATACATAAAACACCTTTCTTTTTGTACCTGAGGATGGCATTATAAAGTATTGCTATTAAAAGCTGGAATATTTTGGAATTTGGGGGGAAGTAAGAGTTTTTATCTTAATATTTGAAACATTCATTAGATGTAGCAAGAATTTTCTGTTGAATTATCCCCAACCATAAACATTCTTCATAATATTTAAGGTGTGAAGACTTCACAGACTTTATGATACACACCAACAGGAATTACATAGGGCAAAGTTGAAGTCAGTGCCTATTTTTGTGTTGTGGGATGTATTATTGCAGATAAAAACTGTAAGTAATGTAAGAAAGATTTGAATGCATAATATCATTCTTTTGGGCAATCTGATGTACAGGTTATCTAAAGGTTGTACATGTGCAAAAGACTACATCTTAAATATCAGTTATCCTTGGAGAAGCTTGTGATAAGGTAACTTTAGAAAAGAAATCATTAGAATTCTAAATTTTCAGCTGTTTTTTTTTGTCATTATATTTGTTATCAGTTTTACCACTTACAAGGGTCATCTTATTTCTTGCATAGCAACCAAAAAAAGTCCTATTTATCTTATAGTAGGAAGAGATAGCTGTGTGCTGGTGTTTCCCTTTAATACTGGAAATGCCGTCATTCCCAGATTAAAATGTTCTCTTATCTATACTATTCTAAACGCAAAGGTTTGCAAATACTTGAAGAAAAACACACAGTTTAAAGAAACTGGAGCCATGTTTCTTGAATCTTTTACACTCAGACAATAGCAGGAGATCAACACACCAAAGTTTTATGACTATTGCCCGTCAAACAAGCTATGGGAACTGATGATGACTCTGTAACCGTAGCCATCTGCACTTGTGAAGTAAAATACATAAGCTTAAACCAGGGGCACTCAACCTTTCTAACCGGGTGGACAATGCTTATTATAGCACCCTAGGGGCTTCTGTCAAGAAGCACCTATTAGGTGAACAACATCAGTAGAAACTGGGACAGAAGGTGGCTGAAGTGCTGGAGACGTCCTGATGGCCATAAAACATGGTAAATTTTTTTATAAGCCAGGTGTTTTTTTAAATCCCCTTGGAGTAGGTGCTGTCAATTTTAGCTTTAAGTTTGATACCTGAGTAAATTCATTTATTCTGACTTCCCAGCAGTTTGCAGGTTCCAGCTTCTACCGCCAGACTCCTTTACATGGTGTCTTTTGCTGTTCACTCAAATAAACAGTGAAAAGAGTCATGCAAACCTTAGTCTTACTAGCGTAGGTAAAATGTGACAGCATGATTTCCAGTATGTGCTGTGTGAGGCCAGTGGGATCTCTACCTGCTGGGTTTTCCTGCCAGTGCTGATCTTATGGTTACCTTTTCTTCCCTGCTATTGCTACAGGGTCACCTGGATTAAAGCTAATGTGAGCACTCCTGTCCCGATTGTAAGTACAGCTGTGTACACTGTGTACAAATGCTCTGTTCCCAGTCGTGGGTCATCAGCTTGTCTTTCATAGTACTGTGGTGGGAAGAATCATATTAGTACATGGATCGTTGGTATTCATAGGATGTGATCATAAACTCTTAGTTTCTGCATCAGAAATAAATTATTTAACTTTTATGCAAGTTTAGAATTTTTCTGTTAATTGACTTTTGCCATGTGCAGTTAAAAAGCTGTGCCTGTACCTGTTTTGGTTTTTTTTAAAATTCCTTTTCAAATTCCTGATTCCTTTTATGCTTAGAAAAAAGAACTGGTATGTTTTATGTAATAGTGATCTTTTTTGTTATTATTTTCATTTAAGACCATCTCCTTAACATTTTTTTATTCAATATTGCTGTTTCACAGAAATGTGAAAGACCTCGTACTTTGAATAATCACCTACTCAATCATCACTCATGTTACACACAGCAAAAGAACTTGATTCATTTGACTCTGCTTTTCTTTTTCTTCATCCATTTGAGCCCCTGGGTGAAGCTAGAACCTCCATAAAGATATGTTGCATGTCTTTTTAGAAAGAAGAATATTTAAGTTCTGTTTGGACTTCTTTTTCTAGAGAGAAAAATGTAAATATAAACATGCAATTAGAACCACAAATTTGTTTGCTTAAAAGGCAGAAGTGTTGGGTGTTTTGGATCATCTAGAGTGTCTGCCCAGGTGACAGAGAGTATTCCCAGAAGACCTGTTTGAAACAGTTTAAAAACTAACAAAGATGAAGATAAGTACTGTACTGATACAGAAAAATACAGAAACAAACCTATAAAGGAAAGTTCTGGACACTGACATTGGTGTAAATGCACATAGTACTTGTTTGTACTTTGTTACCAGTGGATGAGCAGGCAGATTACTGGTAAGTGTGACATAGAGCTGAGGAACACATGGAGAAATATAAAATAGGGGATGGAGATCATTCAGCATGACTTGTGGAAGGAAGTAATGTCACTGTCTGCTAAAAGTCTTTTCAAAGGAGTAAAGGAGCATATGGACCAAGGCGCATCTAGTTACTATAGTCTTCCTGGATTTACAAAAATCTTTCAGCAAAATTCCTTACCAAGTCTTTAATAAGAAATAAAGCTTCCATGGAATAAGAGGAAAGATCTTTCCATAGTTCTATATTTAAGGATAGGGAAGAAAGAATAATAATTGAATTAAAGAATAAAAATGGTCACTATTTGCAATAGTAGGATAGTGGAATTCCACAGCTATTTATCCCAATAAAGGGAGGTGATAAAGTTTTCTAGTGATACTGAACTATTCAGGGTAGTATACTCAGAAGGGAACTCAGGTTTTAAGATACTGAGTAAGTAGGTGATAAAACAGCAGATGAAAGTCAGTAATGATGAATCCAAAGACAGGCCTACTGAGGAAAACCAGTCTTAGCTATTCATATATAAGGATTGTCTCTAAACTGGCTGCTAAAACTGTGAAAATGCATTTTCAATTTGATAGTTCTATAAAGCATTGGAGGGGGATGACAGGCTTGATCATAGGTGTGGTGCTGTGTCTGGCCAAGGAGATATAACTAGACAAAGGCTTCATTAAGAAAAAAGTGGCTAAAGATGAATAAGGTAAAAGTGTATGAAATCATGCTGGGGTTGAGCAGAAAAATTATTATTCACTTTTTCTTATAATTATCACTGATCTTTAAATGAAATTATCAGGTAGAAGATACAAAATGACGAAAGGGAAATATTTTTCATACAGTCCATAATGAATTCATGGATTTTATTTACATAGAACTTTCTGGCATCCAAAACTACATAAAGGATATAAGAGTGACTGAATTCATGGAAGAAGATTCCCACAAGGAGTGTCAGACCCTAAGATGTAAAATTTACAAAGTCCTCATATCACACATTTCTGGGAACTGGGAGCAGATGTTGTGGGATTCTTACTGTGGGATTATTCTGCATTTAGTAGATTGGTAATGATGGTTATATTCATTATACTGTTTCAGACACAGGATACCTTGAAGGATCTTTGTTCTGGCCCAGTACTCCTTCTTGTACAATCTTACAGCCTTATCTAGCTGCTTATATTCCATGCTTTTAAAAAGTGCGATAACCCTTGGGTACCGGATCAGACCCAGTGTCCACCTGCCCCAGTCTCTTGTGTCAAACAAAGCCCAGCAGGGAATACTTAGAAAAGGATTTAAGGTTTGCACCAGCACACAGTTATGCTTCCACTCCTATACACTCCATTGCCTGCAATCTGTGGATTGGAGATTTTCTAAAAAGGAGCTTTTATCTTTTTCTTTTTCTTTCTTTTTTTTTTTTTTTTTTTAATACTACCATTGGGTTTTATTAATCTAAATGCATGTAATTGTTTTTGAACTTACACTTTTGGCATCTATAGCTTCCTGTTGCAATAAAGTTCAACATTGCCTAGATGCTGTGAGAAGTATCTTCTTTTCTTATTCTGGGTGAATGACCTGATAATTTTATTTGCTATGCCTCTACTACTTGTACTATGGTGCATAGTTCTTCAGGCACAGTGTTTCCTATTCACCGTCTCTATAATGGTATTGATTTTACATTTTTCTTTTCCAGTTGAGTGTCTTTGTATATCTAATCTCCTCTCAAACAGAAACTGATCCATACCTTTGCTTATCTTCACCATCTCCATCTTTGCTGTATATTCCCTACTTCTTCTGTACCTGCAGAGGCACTTCAGACAGATCTTATGATGGGTTAATATTAGATAAGTTTTTGCAATGCTGGTAATGAACAATGAGAAGTCTCACAATGCATCTTGTATCACATGCAGGGAGGCCCATGGACTTCACTAGGAGCTCTTCCAGAGCGAAGGAACTAAGTGATGCAAATTAAGCCATTTAAAAATGCAGAGATCTCTCTCACTACTCTGGGCAGAGATAAACTGATACATATACAGTGCTATTGTCATGCCAAGCTTTGTATCAACAGTAACAGAGAGGAATGCCAGGGTAGAATACAAAAAGCTTAACTGTCGTCATGAAAACAAGCATTTGGAAATACTTCCTGTTTCCATTTTTGCAGTTACTTCTGGTAACATAATTATCATGATTTGAAATGTAAAATGCACCTACAGGTTGGTGGAGATAAGGGTCCAAGGAAGGTCCTCTTTTGCCTTCATATGGCAGCATACTGGCCAGCCATGGTTTCAGATTTTATTAAGGTACAAGTATAGCTGGTTTTTTTTGATCCCATAAACAAAAAGGCAATGGCTTGCAGTGCAGGCGAAGAAAAGATTGATGAAGGAGGTCACAGAGGTTTAAGGGCAGAGGTCTTCTACCTGCATATGGGTGTCACGCGGAAGGTTACTGAGATCCCTTCTTCTCCAGTCCATGGCAGAGAAGCTCCTGCTAGTTGAAGCAAATCTTAGCAGACCTGAGACCATAAATTCAGTGTTTCTCAGTCTTAATATTATACCCTACATTAGGTGTTATGTCATACCTGAGCTGGGATTAATCTTGGCCAACCTGAAGGATAATGATGTTCTTATATTTCCAGTGCTCATCTGTATTGCTAGCTGTACTTATCTTTAGGCAAAAGTGGTATTCTGTACTCATGGGCTTTTTGCCATCAGAACAGTATCTATCAGGAAAAATAATTTCTATTCCTTTACACTGTGCAGCATCCTTTGTTCTTTAAATTATCTTCTTTAAGTACATTACAAGATTCATAAAATCCTTCTTTGCAACATTGATCCTTTCATGGGTTTTTTTTTGTTGCTGATTTATTGTTTTTCACATTTTTGTACTTTCTTAGGTAGTAGGTTTTGGGATCAAATAATATAGCCAAAAGTCATAAATCAGACTCCCCTAAGTATGAAATTGTACCAAAATCAACTTTAATGTTTGTAGTAGGTCTTTTTTATACATGATGCTTACTTTTTTTTTTTTCCTTATGATAGGACTGGTTCTTTTTTCAGATGAAAGTTGAGTCTTGAATAATTATGTTTAAATGGATATCTAAGGAAAATACTAAATAGTATAAGACTTCTCATGACACTGTATAAGCTTAAACCACTGATGATATTTCATGATGTTTGAAGTGTATTTTACATTTACACTCTGCATATTTGTCATATTTACATAACAGTATAAAAATAATAGATACAAGTGGAAGTTTAAGGTTTGCAGACAAGTCTCTCCTCTTAATCAAGATATTTTTAATTTGGATATTCATAAGAATTCAGATAATGTAAAGATATTCAGTCACCTGAACAATGAAAAAGGCGAAGATTGGACTTCCTCTGTTAGACCATTGGCTCCAGAGCAGATTTCCTGACTGACTTAAAATGCTGCTTTTGTGTTTTGGCCCTTGATGCTGGAATGCTTTCTCTTTTAATTTTTATCCTTTGAGGATGAACAACATTTATGGTATATAAGGCATAGTGGAAAAAAGTAGACATTTTGATCTTTCAAGGGTTAAAGAACTGTTGGCACCAAGGGCCAGTGTTTTCGTAAAGATTCCTTTGTTCCATATGTGTACTTTTACAGTAATAAATAAATTCATTTTTTTATATTATAAAGGGAAGAAGCCAAGGTAAGATTTACAATTTTAAATTGGTTATTTTGTGGCATACCATCATCAATTTAGTTTCAACAAATTACTGTGAGTATTTTTAATATAGACATAGCATACTTGGTAAAAAATTAATTATATGCTAGGCTAAATTTAGGATTTTTTTGCATAAATAATACTACTTATAGAAACTGTATTACTATATTACTGTAGAATGAATCTTTTTTCTCTTACATTTGATTTACTGCATTTACTCAGACCGACTAGGTATTTTAAACACGTAATTAAATAGTATTTTTTAATGTGTGCAATTTAAGAAAAAAGCTGGAAAGATTCCCAATCCTTGTTGGTAAATGTGTACAAATATTATTTTTTAAAGCATAAATGACAACTCTGAAACAAATATTTTTTCAAAAGATTTCAAATGTTATATTATATAGTGTTATTGCTTTAATAATGTTATCTGTGAAAGGTGAACAAGTAAAATGCAAGAAATCTAGTGTCAAGACTGATGCCCTATATTTATGATTTGTGATATTTTCTATTCAATTATATGAAAGCCAACTGTTCTTGGAGATTGTACTGATTTTCCAGGAATTTAGTCTGCATTCTTTAAGAACTAATTACTCTAATCAACCCATTGCACTGGTCCATCCCTTGCCGACCATTCTACTTATTTTTACCTCAGACTCAATTTGACCTGAACAACACAAAACAGATTTTATAACATGATTAAGAGGAAATGACATTGGGGGAGGGGGAAGATTATATTACCTGGAGTGGTACCAAGGTAAATAAACACACTTCAGATATTTTTTTCCCTTTTTTGCTCCCATTAGCTTTCATTGCTTCATGATTTGTTTCTTAGTTTCCAAAATAAACAAAAAAAACACCAGGAAAAAAAAAACTAACAAGAACAACAAAAAAGCCTATAACTGCAAGTTCAATTACTTTCATTGTGTACTACAATAACAGTAGTTATTGGTTATGGTTAATGCTCTTAAGCAGTGATCTACCAACATCTTTGTTGGTTTGATATAAGGCTGAGAACACAACTGTTACTTCAAGGAAGTGGAGGGAAATTAAAAACCTCCCTTTCATAATTTCAGTCACTGTGAGCTCTACAGAAGGAATTTAACCTCTAAAAAAATCCTGGTTTGGATTTGTTACATAAAAATAAATTAAACACTGATTTTCTTGGATTGCTTAAAGTTGTTGCAGCTTTGCCTTTCTCCCAGCTGCTAAGGAACGCACTTGTTGAAATGGACATTGGACTTTGTGCACAAGATTTCAAGCCATCACACATGGCAAAATGGTGCACCAAAATGCAGGGCCAAGATGATGTCTTGATGGCTGGGCTGATAAGATTGGGATGGCTTTGGCGTATAGAAGATAGTGAAGCCCACTAGAGGGCTCACAAAGTCTTTGAAGACACTGCGTTTTTCTGTACTACCTATTCCTTCCTGCAGGACCTGACAGTGGTCCTGGAAAGCACCTGCTAGCATCTGGAATGTAAGTGTGGTGAGTATAAGCAGAGAGCTGTCAAATTGTTTTAAGGATTACTATAATCTACAAATTCCCAATATTTTAGTGTATGTACCAAGCCTGTGTAGTAACTTTGTACAAATGACGCTCCCTAAGAACAAGATTCTGCACATACTTGGGCACATGTGCATTTTCATTTGCCAGGAGCAGTTCGGTTTTCTACTCTGCCTCCTATTCGAGTAAAATTCAATGAAGATTGGATTCAGCTTCAGAATAAACATCTAAACATCTAAGTGTGAAGTAGGGGTCCAGGCCCCCCATATAGACAACGTAGTTCTAGGCAAACTAATCAATGTGGCCAGGAGCACTGTTCGGCCCACATTAAAGTTAACACATTGAATATGATTTAGTTGGCTGCTAATGGTCCCATTTGAGGTGCTCTGCTCGTTTACAGATGCTACTTCAGAAAGTTACAGATGTCCTATCTGCCAGCCCCTTGGAAGTGGTTTGGATGTGCTGTAAAACCTCAGATGGCGCAAGGTTACTGTGCAGGCAGCTAAATTAATCACCTTCAGTCAGCTGAGTAACTCTCATCCTAAGTTAACAAATTTCTAGACCATTATGATTAGCAGAATATCTGTCTTGGTATGCATACACTTTTTTACCTAAAGCCAAAGCAATTTCTAATAGTTGATTTCTGCCCCCCTATTGCTTTCCACAGAGAATAAATTATACGTGTGCTTAATTTATAAGTATGTTTGGTATAATTCAGTCTTCATATATTATCAAAGCAAAAATTACTGCTAGTAGGGTGAGAGGAGACTGGAGCTCCTTATCCCGCCTATGTTGGGCCATCTCTCCCCACAGGACCAAGGATTAGCAGTTCTTTGGAGAAGACTTCCTATTTCATTCATGATGGCTATGCATATAATACAAGTGCAGTGGGCTCATCAGGACTGGCAATATCCTAGTACCCTTGCATTGTATATCAGCATGATTTGGCTCTCTTGACAGAGAGTGAGCTTCTTTTGTAAATAGGAAAGCCCTATGTATCCTTTGAATAATATTGTTTTAAAACCAGTATTACCAGAATAAGTCGAGGTCATCAATAATCCTCTGCTTCCGTCTGAAAAATTAAATGTGAGTGTTTGGACAAGCTGTAAATGTTGATCAGCATCTAAACCTTGCTATATATAGCGTCTCATACAGAAAGGTACTACAAGTACAAATATCAAAGAGAGACACAATGAGCCATCATTAGTTTGTTCTGACTGATACTAATGATACTATTTTCCTTTATAAAGCTTCTTTTTACAAGTGGCTGCTGTGTACTTAGGAGTAAGCACAGCCTATCTTCTTAAATATCTTCTCAACAATTTCGACTTGAGGAAGGATTTCCAAGCCCTGAAAAAGCACTTGGAAGCACATAGCTCAAACTGGAATGAAGTTAGGGTAATCCTCTGTCCTTTATTATGCAGCAGGTCAGATTAGAGGATCACAGAGATCTTTATGGCTTTATAATCTATGATTAACATATTAATTTTTAACTATGTGCTTTGGTCCAGTTCTTTGCAACAATGCATACAAGCATGTCTTTGTTTGGACAAAGTGGAGCCAAAGCAAGGGGTTAAAATTAGGCAGATGTTGCAGTGCTTTGCAGGCTGGAGCTTAGTCCTGACATCCTGAGTTCTCTTTGTCTTTCAGAATGTTTTCAGTGAAATGTCTTTTTTTGGCATGGTAGTCTGCATGCCTTCCACTTTATTTAAAATAAAAAAAATATGTAAAAGTATTAAGGCTATAGTACTTTTTCTTTGCCTAAAGAGACAAAGTAAGGCTGATGGACCTATAATTTTCTGGATGCTTCTTTAGGCCCTTCTTGTAGATGCAGGTGACATTAGCCTTCTTCCGGTCTTCTGGGACATCCCCCCAACTCCATGACTTCTCAAAGATTATGGAGAGCAGCCTCGCAAAGACGTCAGCCAGCTCTCTTACGACCCTCAGGTAGATAGCAGCAGGGCCATGGATTTGTAGGGGTCAAGCTCCTGCAATAGTTCACATACCAACACTGCCTGCACTGGTGGTGGGTCTGTGTTTGCATCAACCCGGATTGTTGTTCCCAAGGCCTGGAGCCCAACAGTGCTGGTAAAGACAGAGGTGAAGAACGTGTTGAGAACCTCTGCCTTTTCAGCATTGTTGTTGACTAATTCACCTCTCCTGATTAACAGTGGGCCAATTTTTTCCTTCTGTTTCCTTCATTTTCAGACACAATATATATATCACCCATAGAAATATTTTAAAAGGTCAATTTTTCATGTGGACGTATATTAAGATAATGTAAATGATGGAAAATTACCATTATCAATCTGAATTCTGTATTTCAAGTTATTAAATCTATGAACAGTTATAACACAACTAAATAATATATTTTACATTTCTAATAACCTTTTAAAGTTTTGAAAGGTAATAAAACTGAGAATGGTGGTCAGATTGATATCATTCTATGTTTAATTAAACATCAACAGTAACATTGAACTTAAATATACTGACCCCTGAAGAATGTATCTTTGATAGTGGTAAAATGAAGTAGCTGGCTTGCAAAGAGTGACTAATTCTCCAAATATGTGTTGGGGTTGTTACTTCCATTACTAAGTGCCTGTGCCAGCTAAAATCAGTAAATTCATAGCAGCGTGGTACGCCTTGAAAACTATTGAGTAGAGAAATAATAAATACATATGCCTGTAATAAAAAGGATCTACATCTTTCTGTAGGAAGGATTCATCTTTCCATCTTTCATACCTGCTCCCTTTGGTACTGTAGTTTACGTCTCTCAGAATGTTTCTGTTACAAGTAGAGTTGCAAACGTAATTCAGAGACAATGATACTATCAACAAATTTCTTTCCATTTGCAAAATTTCTGTCAAGTTTTCTTGTATTGATTTGTTAGTCATACACCCAGTACTTCCAATAATACTTTTGCACTGCCGTCAGTGTTCAGGAATCTCAGATGCATTGGGTTTACTGGTTCTCAGCCAGTTTTCAGCTGCCATTCTAGGTGCTGCCAGTTTTTCAGTTACCCAGATGCTACAAGTTGTGCTGGTAGGATAGCTGCATGTATTCAGTTTCACTGGTGAAATTTGAATTATGAAATTATGAAAAACACTTGCAGGTATGCCACAAAATATTCTAACACTGCCTGCCTGAATCAGCCAGTAGCTACTGGGAACAGTAATAATTGTACAATAGTACACCTAAGTAGCACTGGAATTACTTGTGTTGTATGCCAAGTATTTGAGTTTGCAGCACATGCCTTGTTAGTGCTCTGTCTTTCATTCACAGTATTACGTGCACATGTATTGAGTAGTGGGGAATTGGTTGAAGGAGGTTGTTGGTGTAGTGGATGATGTATTAAGACCATAGCAGAAGCCTGAGGCTTCCAGTTATTGTCACCTAAATAGAGGTGTCTGCAAGTGAACTTTGTGAGTAGGGGTGGAATTGGAATCAGTTAACTCAATGTATGTGTCTAATGCTATTTGACATGTCCCGTCATATCTGAGGCAGCCACGTAGGGCTGGTGAATGTGTTGTATCTGTGCTGTATTGTCTCCATGCACTTGTTACATGTACCTCACAGCTTCTCAAATGAGAATATGCCTGTATTGAAGTAATCAATTCTATATGTAACTCTCTGTTTACAACGGTAGGAACTTGTTCATATTTAGACACCTAAATGTATATCAATGAGGAACTGAGCATATCTCACTTTCAGTACTAAGATTCTGTATCATTGAGAAAATCAGGATGGCATTTTGTCATCGTGATGGATAACAAAATAGTAATATGGATGATGTAGATCAATGCAGTAAGAACATGTAAATAAAGGCAGTTTAGGAAAAATATTCTTGTACAAGGGAGAAGCGATTAAGTCAGCGAGGGCTGTTTGGAGTAGTAGATTCAGAGATAGAGTGGAAACCATACTTCAGTAGTTTCCTTTTAGTTTGTGCCTAATGCACTTGTCTTGCTTTCATGTAATGCTTTCTTTTCCCATAATGCTTCTATACTGTTCTGTAACATCTCTAGTGGCAACGTTCTGACCCCATTATTAAAGAGGGCAGGGTTGCGGTTAACATTGTTAAATCTTCTTTCTTTGATTTTGTAGAAACTTGGGGATATTTTAGTTCAGATTGTGACACTACCAGGTGACCCTGACTATGCATGAACTGGTGGGTTAACCTTGGCCAGCAGCCAGATGCCCACCCTGGCCTCTTGCCACAGAGGCCACCCCTGCAGCCCCCTCCGTCTACCAAAACCTCGCCAGCTACAGCTCATACAGTCAGAAACAGTACTTTCCTTTTTGTGCTGATGAAGGAAATATCCATTCTTCCCTTCTGCTGCCTGTAGTTGTCTGAAAATAGTTGTGCTGGCCAGAATTAACCCTTCTCCTACTTTTTCTTATTCTTTTATCTTTACTTATTGTTTGACCTTCCTCTTTTGAGGTGAGGAAGTGATGTGAATACATAGGTTTTGATGAACTAAACAAAAAGAGACAGGGAAATTAGAGAGACTGAATGAGATCATTGGTAACTTACTGTTTGCGAGAATGGAAGGGAAAAGGAGATCATTGTGAAACGTATGTCCCACATGTGCAGACTTACCCTCCTCTTTGTACTGTCCTGTGTTGTGCTGGGAGTACCCTTATCCCTATGAGTATGTTCACTGGCAATTCCAAAGAGAAAGGGAAATTTGTGGCTCTCTCCTCTAATCAGAGAGCAACAAAAGACCCTCACATGAGATGCTGAAACAGATGCTGAAATATAAAAGGAATTATGGAAAAACAGTATTTGTAAAGGACTTTGTTAATGGATGAAAGTCTCTCATCTCTTTCTTAATATTTGTAGTTCTCTGCTGCCAGAATTCCCAGAAAGCAAAGGCCATTTCAGACCTTTATTCATTGATGGGTCTTAGAAATACAGTATTTTTGAAAATCTACTTCTTAATTAAAGCTATAATAACGATCTGGGATCCTCAAGAACATAACAAGGAATATCCCTAACACAAGTCCTCTTGAGCCCTGCCTTACAGTAACAGTGTGATTCATAAGTCAGGTTCACATTGAGAGAAGAGTATGATGTGGCTCTATCACTATTGTTACCCACACGGCAGTGAAAAATTACTACTGATGATCTCTTTTGAAAGAGCTTTAAACTTGTGAATGTAAAATCTTGAACTTTACTCTTTTGAATTAAAAAAAAAAGAAACAAATGTTGAGCTACTTTCCAAAACGTGAACATCAAAATTAATGTAACATTTCAGTAAGGTAGTAAATGTGTCTTAATACATCCAGAAGTAGTATTCGCAGCATTAGCTGCAGCATCAAGTTTGAAGTGCATGTTTAGTTAGTCACTTATGCTTAATTTTAAGTCTTTCTCAACTTCACTGAATTCCATTGAAATTCTTCTGTTGTGCGAGTATAACCTGCATTATCTGTTTTGAGATGCAACCTTGAATTTAAGCCTTTGAAATTCACATTTGTCTAGATATTCCACATTACCAAGGAATCTAAGTTTTCTTTATAATTGACTTATTTCTTCATTACTTTATGTCGCCAACAAATTTGAATACTTTGGAACTTGTAAATAACGTGTTTTCTGTATTGATTTTTTAACTAGTAAACACTTGTTCGTATCTAGGAACTACTGGGATGATTTCTGATATTGTGCTGGCATGAATACCTAGAAAAATTATTCAATGATTCTATGAAGAACACCCAAGTTGAGGAAAACTAAAATAAATTATAGTGAAGTATAAACAAATGTGAGTTTTTTCCAAACAAATAGATTTTCTCAATTTATGGTGTGTCATTTAGGTGTGTCTCTTTAAAATATTCCTATATTTATGCAGTTTGGTTGTGGAAGGACTTTGTATTTATGTAGAAAATAATTTATGAGAAAAAAATTAAAAATCATAGGACAAATCCAGATTTTTTTTAATCGGCTGTTTAAAATTTGGTATTTTGGATACTTTAATAGGTATGCAACACTGATTACTAGAATACTTTTCACGTTTAATCATCTTTACTGCATTATCTTGCTGAGAACAACAGTATGTTTATGCACATGTGGGGGAGATAAAAAAATCCAATTTGAATCTAGAGAAAAAAACCTCACGAGTACAGCTATTGCATTTTTGCTGGTTGTGCCTTAAAATACGTATTTTTGATTACATATTTCACTAGAGTATTTCAACATCAGTATGTTTGTCATTTATACCAGCTGAGGATATAGCCTATGGTCTTAGGTGATAGCTGACATTTTCTCCATACTCTCAGAGATAATACAGGGAACCTCAGTCATTTACTTTCCACACAAGCAGGATTTTCCCATCAGTAGCTTCACAAGGTTATGTGTTTATAATCCTCACTTCTTGAACATAATTTTGCTCTTAACACTAATGTTGAATCTTCTTGTAAGGATTGTCTTCATCTTTTGTTACAGGGATTTTAAGTAGGGTAATAAAATCTAGTGATGTGGTCATTGTCGTATACTAAAAGCCTATAGTCAGGCAACTTCTGCCAGAAGTGAAATTGGAAGCATTATCAATGATGATGTTTTGTAAGATAAGATTGGTTTAATTATGTTTTATAAGCACCGATGAGAAAGAAGTGTACTTGTTAACTACCATTTCATCCCATTTATTCACTACACTTCCTCCAGTGTACTGTGTACATTGCACAGGAAGCTCTCTAAAGACAGACAATATTTTGAAATTAATTATTGTTATGACTTAGTCTTTTTGCTTTTAAAAAACAGAACTGAAGAAAATCCCTGGACTTCTCAGGGGTGCAGTACTGGGAGGACTTATGATGCAACGAAGGTCGCAAGACACTAGGAATACAGCTTATTCTTTTCCCTGTTTATAAATCCTATGGGAAGAAAAGGATCAGTTGTACTATTTCTTAATCAGCTTGCTGGTCTGTCTGAATTGTGTCCCATTGAGGGTAATTCCTATGCATCCTTGTCAATGAAGAACTGTTTTGTTCAATTTGATTTTTGTGAACTGATGATGCGATTCTTGGGTTTTGGTGTTTTGTTTTTCCTTTTGCTTGTGAAACCACTAGCTGCATTATCTGTTGTTTGGTGAATACTCTTGTTACCCTCTTTATGTTCTACATTGTAAAGTTTGCAACAAAAGGTCTAAAATCCTCAGAAAATATAAAAGTTTTAGTGGGGACAAAAATCTACTGGGGACTAGCAGTAAACCAAAGCCCTGATTTTTCTTTTTATAGCTTGATAAGTGGGTTAAATTTTTGGTTCTATCTTTCCAAAATATTCCCAATGTGTTAGTGTTTATACAACACTTTTCAGAAGTACACTGCCTTTGCCAGAAGCTCACCTTGCATTGGCTAAGGTGTAATGGTGACAAAGTAGCAGGGACATAAAAAGAGCTCTTCTCACCTGACTTTAGATGTCTGCATTGTAGATAAACAGGACAGTAACTGTAAATGCCATTTAATGGAAAGAAATAAACACTTCTCAAACACTATTAATCTGGTCAGCATTAGGATGAGACACCTACTTCTCTCCAATGACTAGAAAAAGTCCCTAGGATGAATTCCTTAGAGGTAGATGTCTATGGTACAAACATTGAGACAGATAAATTCCCATTCCAACATCTGTCATTTTACACTGATGAAAACACAACACTTCATTAATGCTAACTGATATTTTGCATAAATAGAGGTAAATATACATAACCTACATTTTTTTTGTATCATTTAAGGAGGTATTTTTCTTCTAACTAAAAACTCTATTTAGAGATGAATGCTTCTGAAAATCAGTTTTGAGCTTGTTTATGGGAGGATTGATTGAGTTGAGCAGATTCTGCATTTAATGACAAAATAACATAAAATATTTTAATTCAAATGTAAGCCTACTTAGTAAAATATTTTAAATATGATTGGAATGCAGAAGGAAGATATTATTAAATGAAATGGAAATGTTTTAGTGACACAAAAGCACCAGTTACTAAGTGACTGAGTACATTTAGGGAACTAAACCAAGATCTAAGCTGTTTTTAGGGATATGTAAAACATTACAAGCTCCTCATTTTCAAATTTATATATATTGAGTTAAATGCAGTATGAGTGTAAACAAATCAGCAAAGTTTATATGACTTGCATCTTCTGAAAACTTAAGGCCGTGTGTCAAGTATATGCCAAGAAAATGACATATTTAACTTTGAATTTGAAAAGATATGTCAGCAGATTGTGATTTTGTTTAAAATCACTTTTCTTTTTGAATGCTTTTTTTGAGAGAAAGGATTGTTTCCAATATGGAATAATTTAAATTAGAATGTTTGAATTGACTACAACAAATTAAATTCCACAATACTATCTGATACTTACAGCAGGTAGTAATAATACCATTCAAATAGGGACTATGAAATGAAAAACATGTTTTAGGAAAGCTGTTACTCTGATTGGTAAGGCCATTCACGTGTAGATGATAGATGCCAAAGAGGTCACGTTTCTAAAGTAAGTTTAGTTTAATAAATAGGTCCAATGGTTTGCAATTTCTCAACAAATTGTTCAATTTAATTTTGTGTTCTGAGTCAACAATTTCCAGGAACAGCAATTTTCAAAATGTCTTCTGGGTAAGCATGAAGTTATGGTGAATCCTCATATATATCAATAATCATATGCTATTTATAGAATATTTCTATTCTATGAAGAATAATCAGAACGCCTATTTACGGGAAAGAAATGCATAGCATCTCCCAGGCCTTCCTGGCTGTCCAGGATAAACAAGATATGAACCAAAGGCCATGGACATGATCAGAAGGATTCTCCTGTACTTCAGCACCTTGGATTTGGCTTGCTGGCCCTTGACTCTCCTGAAATAGCTGCATATTTTAATTACAGTTTGTTCAACTGCAACGTCTTTCTGTGTGATGAAGAAGAGAAAGTAGTAGCATTACTTCTGTGGCAGGGCCTGCTTTGCTGTCCGAATCATTCTGATCTATTCGTCTTTCAGGAGCTATTTCCAAGCCAAGCAAAATGGTTGTAGTGCTGACAGAGGCATTGATTTTCTTGTCAGACTGTGACATGCATCTGTTTTTGGAAAAAAGGGATAATAAATGAATGTGGAGTCTTCCTTCTCTACTTCGTTTGGACCTTCCTTGGCCTTCTGGCAGCTGACTAGCTTCTGGGTTGGGAAGGAGCGTAGGTATCAAGTTCAAACCTGACATTGATGGTTCATGTTTGATTTTGTCTTTTTAGAATCACAGAATCATACAACAGCCCAGGTTGGAAGGGACTTCAAAAGACCATCTGGTCCAACAATCCCAAATTGCTCTGCTTGCTTTCTGTGGACCTGCAATACTGATCCTTACCAAACACAGTGCTACTGACTGATATTTTCTTACTGCTTGTTGAAAAGACTAAAACCGTTTTCTAGGGCACCATCAAGGATCTTTTCACAGTCACAGAATCACAGAATAGTGAGTTTCTACACCAGAATATGGAAAGGTGGCCCTCTGATGCCTGTGGTAGCCAAGTTGACCCAATGCAAGTTGGTAGCATCATACAACATTTTGTAGCAGCATGTGGCCATACTACCTTGAATCTAAAGGCTTCATTGGGTCAGTTTTGTGGCCCATCTGATAAGTGTTAGTTCTACATTGTTGGTCTCACCAGGCAGATTGTTGCAGTTGCAGTACTGTGGTAATAAAATGATGCTACTTCTGGCTCTGGACCTTGTGTAACTACTGTGGCAGTTGGCTTGCGCTGGCCTTTAGCGCATGTATGTCTACAACTTGTAGACATCCCTTCATTTGTGGTATCCTCAAGCATTTCTTTCTCTATTTGCCTATTTATCTATCTATCTGTTTGTTTATTTATTTATTTATTTTAATTTGCCTGTTGTTTTTACTGCTGGTGGATGTATCACCTTCTAAGCCACAATTATTGTCATTAACAATTATGTACTGTAAACTGGCAGTTACATACATTGTCGCAAATAATTAGTTGAGAAATGTAACTACATGTGTTTTAACTTCCTTCAAGTACAATGAGCGGAAGTATAGAAAGATTTAAGTGCTTTGTCCAAGGTGACATGACACTGCAGGTCTTTGACAGACCTATATCCAGGATCCAGTTAACCCAGGAAACAGTTATAATGCATCCCAGATAACTTTTCTGCTTAAGGGAGAGACCAGAGAGAAACTAACAGATTTGAAATCCCCTACAATATATATATTTTAAAGTAGATATAAAACTAAATTGTAGCTAACTATTCCTTTATGACACATGAACTTTGAAATAGGCAATAACATAATAGTCACAATCAGAAAGCTGTAAAAGAGAAAACTGATTATTAAGCTTATGTTTACAATAGAAGTGGAGGATTATGATACAGCAAGAGAAAGTCTATAGGTAAATAACGGTCTCTAATAGTTTGGTTTCATATAAGTCATGTGATATTCTGTTGGCTGTAATAACTACATTATGCTCTGTATACATTGTTTTGGGGAATATTTGCGTAGAATATGTAATATGCAAAAAAAATCACATGAAAGTATCTTTCAGAGATTATTCAGGTCCTCTTTCTTACATATTTTGTTTATTTTTGTGTGTTTTGTATATTGCACAAGAATAAGTTTACTCACATTTGAAAGTATACTGTATCATTATACAATCCAAATATTTCTGTGAAATGGATTACAGAATAATAACGACAAGATTAAAAACATTTTTTTTTGTGGTGACTAAGCTATGAATAAGAAAGGTGCATTTAGTGCATTGATTAAGTTGCACATTGAACAATTATTTTAGATTACGAAAAATAACAGGTCTTACCAGTATTGTTTACCTAGAAATCATTGTGGAACACTTATGCCTGCTAAACAGAAACTTCCCTAAGTCCTTAGTACAAATAAAAATACTGAGCCACAAAACTGTATGGGAACTGAAATTTAAAGGCTGGTACTCTGTGATGGAGGAGAAATTTATAGAATATTAAATCTATGTTTACTTTTAATTTTCTTTCTTGATTACATCATTAATGAAGAGAATACAAGTAATATTTTCTTTATGCAGTCTGGGCTAGTGAATGAAAAACGTACCTGCTTAGGGATCATTCTCAGCTGTTCCCCCAACACCAGTAAAAGAAAGAACGTTTTTTATAGAGTCAGTGTGGTTTTCAGTCAGATGTGCTTCCTAATAATAGTTTGCATGTGGCTATGCATTTTCCCACTTGGTTTGTTTGAAGGTTTCTGGAGTGGATCTTCTTCATATATGGCCTGACAATAAATTGGTTTAAGGAAGGAAAGGGGCATCTGATCTCGTTGATAAAAGCTTGTTGGTTTTATTAACAGGTGAATACTTCAGCTGCTTTGGATGAGTGCTGCCTTAATTCTTGGGCCATTTTACTGAAATGAATAGGCTTTCCTTCTGAAAGAAGATGACAAATATGTTAGAAGGCAGACCTTAACTTTGCCTGATGTGATGAATACATATAATTTGTTTTATACTTACTACTCTAATTCTCCAAATGTTTTATGAAATAGCAATAAACCATACATCTTCTAACAGATTTTACTGGTGCGTATATATGCTTTGCATGTATATTTGTGCAATTAGCTGTTGGTGGCAGGCAGTAAAATGTCTATTACGTACTCTCCTTTCCATATGGGAATGAATTTCAGAATTAAACTTAGCTTATTGCAGAAGAAGTGCGCTCATCCACCAGCAGAAGAATGTCATCTGTACCAATGACTGCTCCTCAGGAGAGCCGGGGCAGTGGTAGTGCTGGCACCGGTGCCTAGCAGTGGTGCGGTGGCCAGCAGCAACACCTGGGAAGTGGGAGGAAAAGGGGAAAAGGGTGGTCCAGGCAGCACAGAAATAGTATTTATTCCCTTCAAAGTAGCATGTGTGTGTGTGAGACAGAGAGAGAGCGAGAGAGGGCGAGAAAGAGTGCTTTGCATGTTTTTTATTTTTAATTATGATTTCACTTCTGAAATCACACATGAGAAGAAGAGTTAAAACACACTTGACCCTGAGGAAAAAGGAGAAGAGAGTCTATTTAGTTGACACCGATCTACAAAGGGACTAGAAAATGGACTTTAAGGACAGGGAGCAGAACCTGTCAGCGCGTCAGCATCCAGCGTCTCGTATTATGCAGGTCTCTAGTTCAGTGACACTTACGAAATCCCATTCACTTACCTTAATATTGAGTTAGCCTATACTGTGTAAGTCTTGGCTTTCAAAAGTTTTTATGCCTTTTCTGAGCAGAGGGCTAGAGCACCTCTCCTATGAAGACAGGCTGAGAGAGTTGGAGTTGTTGGAGACACTGGAACAGGCTGCCCAGAGAAGTTGTGGATGCTCCATCTCTGGAAGCGTTCAAGGCCAGATGGGATGGGGCTTTGAGCAACCTGGTCTAGTTGATGGTGTCCCTGCCCATGGCAGGGGGCTTCGAAGTAGATGATCTTTAAGGTCCCTTCCAACCCAAACCATTCAATGATTCTATGATGCTCCAGTCTGATTTGTCAAAAGGAGGGTGCCCCTTAGTTATGCCAGTAACTCCTAAAAAACTTTCCTCCGTCAGGAGTCCTCATGCCACTAAGCGCCACCTCTGCTCTCACTAAATTCAATGAACTGGATTGCTGTAAATCCCCCATCTTCTTTTTCTTTGAGGAATGCATTTGCAATAGCGATGTATAGTTTTTATTTGAGTCTGTTCCAATGTTTAAACTACTTCTGCAGAAATTCTACATTGAAAAAAAACCTCATATCACAATAATGAACAGATGAGATAAAGCACATCAGAAATTATGTGCAGCTCCAACAATGGGGTAACCATCATTTATTAGCCTTGCATAATAAACTTTGTAGTGGTGGTTTTTTTTTAAATTATGAGTTGAGTGTTTGTGATGACAGTACTGACAACGTTTATCAACAGATATCCTGCTTTCATACATCCAGCCAGACACAAGACTGAATGGTTCACAGGATTAGAAATGGGATATAGAACAGTAAATTTTGCAATCCTAATTCAGGGATGTCACATTACTAGTACCTATTAATTAGTATCCTAGAATTTGGTGTTGCAGCTAATTTGCAGTAGAAACTATTTTTTATAATCAAATATTCATACCACAACTCATAATTTTCTTAGAAAGCTGAGATCATTAAATCATGAAACTGTAAACTCAAATTGACTTGAAGAGATCATCCAATTCATCACCTATACTGAAAGCAGGATCAAGTACATCCATATGTGACAGATGCTGGTGTATATTCTGTTCTTAAAGTTTGAAAGCTTTTCCTGAGATCAGACATAAATCTTTGCTGCAAATTAAGACAATCTCTTCTTATCCACCACGGCCACAAGGAACGTGGCTGTGTTTTCTACGCCAGCTTCTGTCTGCTCCAGTCAAATGCCTCTCCCCTTGCCCCTTCCTGCTGCCACTTCCTCTCGGCTGCATCTCGTGGGCTCCTTTCAGCTTTCCTTCTTTAAAATTGCATACTTTGGTCTTTCAGTATCTTCTTGTTTTCATTTGGGCTCTCCAATTTGTCTAGACTAACTTGCCCCAAAACACTGACAATTCTCTGGAAAAAGTCCACTAGTGCAAAGTAAAAGAAAGTAAATACTTCCAGTGTCTCATATAAAATATTTGTTTGTTAACAAATCCAAAGCGATACTGCTTTTTTTTCTTGCAGCAGTGTCATGTACAGTTAGTGATGAGTCACATATATTTAAAGATCCATTATAAACTCCCAAACCCCTTCTATTGTACTGCTAAGTTCCCAGGCTGTTGTCATTTTGGTATTATATTTGACCCCCTTTTATAAGTATCACACTTAGCCCTACGTCAGTAGATTTCTTTGGCTCGCCAGGTTCACGTGGCATTGTGGTTGTCTGAACAATTATTTAGAAATTTTTGGAGTGATGCCATGCCCTGTGAGAGGCGTAAGCAAAGTCTCTTCTGTACCACACTGCAAATGCTGGATGAAGCTGGGTCCAGGACAAACTTCAGTAGAGTTACGGTTGCCCATCGTCCCACAGGTCATTAAAGAAACATAAGCAGCATTTTGTGTGTTGTTTTTCAACGTTTTGCACCATCTGAGGCTCAACTTGGATGCCCTGTGTAGACATTAGATCTGTTTGAGACGTCCTGTGTTTTCTGCCTGGCCTCCAGCTGCCAGGTCTCGTGGTCCAGTAGGGTAGGGTGCTCCCAAAAGGTCTGCATCATATGTATGAGCCTTGTGTCAGGAGACTGACAAGTGCCTGGATACCTCTCTGTCTTATTCCCCATGGCTTTTCAGATGTTATCGTAGACTATTGCCTTATTCTTCCTTTTGCCCCTGACCTTATTTCAAAAACAAATCTTTGGTATGACCAGACTTTTTATTTCCCACAGTATAAAATATACATAAATTTCCTGCAGGCTCTTCTTATTGGATTTCTTCAGACCTAGCTGTAGTCTTCCTTAGTGATTTTGGGAGATTTGGCATGTTTTCTTATTTCCCTCAGAAGTGGACAGAGAAAGAATCCTCTGTTCCAGGTTTATTTTCTTATGCCTTTTATTAAGATCTATCAGTAAAGATTTTCCAAAGACATTATTCCATTAATTTGTTAGTCACATTAATTCAAAATAAAAGTGATTTGGCCCAGCAATTAGAAATACACTTTATATTTTTATCTCCTCAGCTGTAAAGGGAAATCATCATGTTCAAAACATGACAGTAACCTGACTGCAATATTGTTAGACTGCAATGTCAATATGTACAGACATGACATACATAATAAGTAAGAGACTGGAATCATTGGTATTATATAAATTTCTATTTTTTGTATTTTAATTTTTCTTTACCTTTACAAAGGATCAAGTGCTTTCAGAAGAGATCCTTTCAAACTACATATAAGCTCTATGTAAAGACAGTCAGCAAAGTTGATAAGGATAATTTTAGAAATGAAGCTGAGTGGCTCAGTTTTTGCTATGAAAGAGATGTGTAACTTCAATAAATGAGAACATTTATATTTGGCTTGCGGGAGGAATCATTTGATTTAGTTGAGGCAGTTGTTGCTGATCTTACAGTTTCATTTTTTAATATAAATTGAAACATTTCCAGTAATGACATATATGTTGATATTAAACCTTTCACTGAAGATAGTAATCATATTGATATAAATACGTTGCACAAGTATAGTAACACTTGGAAGTAGCATATTTTATGTTAATCCAAAATGGATAGCTAGAAATAAGTTGAAAACCCTTTCTTGGGTATAATTTTTCAACATTATTTGAAATAATGGGGATTGTTTGAACCTTTTTTATCAGTATGGCTCCAGAATATATGCATTCATTTCTGTTTCCTTTGAAGATGATTGCCACAGGAAATTAGTCTTTATTATTGCATTGGCCTTATGCAGCAGAATAAAGCTTGAAAAAACAAAGTTCAAAAAAGAAAAAAAGTACTTTGCTTACTATATCTTCATTTTTTTATCCTTCATTTTTTTTCTGTGGAACGCCTTGGTTAACTTCTGGTGAAATTACTTCCTTCTCACTTGGCAGTGTTTCTAAATTATGTTTGGGATTAAATGAACTAGCTATAGATTGGGTATGTACTGCTGAGACTTAGAAGTTGAATATGGAACTCCTGTTATTAAACTTGAGAAATCTTTGCCAAACACTAGTATTTGCCATCTGCATAAAGAAATTTTTACCTTCCCAACTCATTTTCTTTTGTATTCAAGAGTTAAACCTCCATGTAAACTAAGAAAAAGAAACCAGAGGAACGTCTGAAGGAAAAAGCATGTTTGTTCCTTGGTATGTTTTAAGCGATGGCTGAATTTTGTTTGCAGTATCTTTATCATTTCTGTTGAAACATAAATGTTTATGGACATTTTAAAGCCCTTGTACAACAGACACAAACCAACACATCTAGATTGTTGTAAATTAGCAGACTCTGAGGACCTCTCCACAATGTGCCAGGAAAGCCTTCATGAAAAAGAGAGGGAGACCAGATGTAGTTCAAAGGAAAACTTCTAGCTGCTTTGGCAGGCTCCAGTCCTGATTTGAACTCTCTGAGCTGCAGTGGAAAAGTGTGATTTATGACTGATGAAAATGGATTAATGCTGCTGTACCCAAGGGTATCCAACAATCATTTTGTCTGTGGAGATACTGGACTGCACGGTCAGACAGTTGCTGTCAATGGCAGGGTAGAGATCCACTGGGATGCACATTGTCCTGCTGAAGAGTTAAGCAGCCTCACAGGCTGTCTTCAAGTTGCTGGGTCCCTGTCATTGTCCGTCCCCTCCCCCTCCTCCCTCCCCCCCCCCTTGTTTCCTTTGATTTGCGTTCTTTGCTCATTTATTTCCAGTGGTTGGCAAAATCCTTGCAAAACATCTAAAGCTGTATATGTATTAGGAAGAAAGTAAGTTCACATGGTGCTTTTGCAAAAATCCCACTATATCATGGCCATATAGACCCTTTATTCTGGTTCTAGTGCCAATGTGAATATTCAGTTTTACAAAGAAAATAAATCATCTTTTTATAGCAAAGGTAATTATGCATTTTAGGTATGGGTGCCTCAGCTACACATCCTTCACGTGTGAGTATGCCTTAGAGATTATCTTCTAACGAAGGTATTTCAATAGTAAAGTCTTCTTTCTGGTGTTTTACTGTTGGTTGAGGTTTCAGATGAAAGTTAGAAAACTAAGTTTCTCTTTGCCACAACAGGAACATTTTTGTAATGAATCTTTAACATACTAGCCTCTGGCAGGTAATGCAGTTGCCTGGAGGAAATTTTAAAAGCTTTTTAAAGTGCAGTGTTGTCAGTAGATGGTTTGCAGTATGCCAGTTTCCCTTTTAAGACTGACTCAGAAATCTACAATGTTCAGTCATTATGCACCAGAATATATGCTAGTTTACCTCTAAAGCAAATGAGGTTATATAGAACGAGTTAAGCAAAAAATTCAAACAGACAACTAGGAACTTTCTAGAAGTGTTTGAAATAGAGAGGGAAAATGAGAAGAATAAAGAAAGATGTTCTCATAATAGAAACAAATTTGATTAGTTTGAGACAAAGTTTTGTACCATAGGTTGCAAATAATTGCAGCAAAAATTTCATTAGGTTTACAATTTTAATAGTTACCTGTGCATTGAAAATTAGAAGTTGATGAATTTGACCTCCCTGTCTGTGGGCATGAGGATGTTTCATGGACAACTATTTGAATGGTCCAAAGCATAAATTTTCAGCTAATGGCAAACTCCAGCCATCCGCTAGAAGAGCAACACAGCAAGATGTGGAAGTGCTTGCAGCAAAACGAGTTAGGCAGCATGGTGATGTGGGGCAGGGAGGAGACTGGGGTATTCCCCACCTTCCTCGTGCTGGCTCTGTGCTGGCAAGACTTATCTTGGGTCTGTCAGGAGCAGGAGCAAAGTTTTTGGAGAAAGGTACTGCCCACCATAGATCGCGATCAAGGTAAGGACTATTCAGGTGAGCTGGACAGGCACATATCTATGGTGGGCAGCTGCCTGATGTTATTGTGAGGTTGCTGTATTTTTGAAAGGTTATAGCAACTGGACGACATCCCCATGAGACAAAGGCAAATGTTACATCCAAAAAAAAAAAAGGAAAGAGTATCTGGGGAGCTATACACTAATCAGTTTCACCTCAGTCCTTGGAGAAAACATGGAGAAAGGCATTGCGGAAACCATTTACAGATACATGAAGACAAGAAGATGATTTGGAGCAGTCGGCATGAATTTGCGAAGCAAAAATCACATTGGATCAGCCTGATTGCCTTGTATGATGAAATGGCTGTCTCTGTGTACAAAAAGAGAGCAATGGTTGTTGTTTACCTTAGCTTTAGCAAGGCTGCCTATGCGTGCTGGCATTAGCCAAATCAGGGCATCGTGGACTAGAGAGGTAGACATCAAGGTTGGGGGAATATCGCCTGAACCATCAGGCTGTGAGGGCTGTGATTAGCTGTGATTACCAAGTCCTGTCCACTGTCTGAGGGGTGTTTCTCAGGGCTGAGACTGTGGCTGATACTGTTTTAACATCTTCATTGGCAGCAGTAGGGAGTGCATAGCCTGCTGGTGACAGGGACCAGCCTATGCCTCTGCCTGACACCAGTCAAACTACATCGGGGAAACTGTGTCCAATTTTGGGCCCTGCGGTAAGGAGTACTGGCAAACTGGACAGTGTCCAGCGGAGGGCCATTGAGACTGTTGGTTGGCTGGAGAATGATGTACAGGGAGAAGCAGAGAGAAATGGTTTGTTCAGCCTGGATAACAAAATGCTGAGGGCAGTCTAACTGCAGTTTGCCCCTACCTGTATGACATTAGAGAGAAAATTAAGTTAGACTCTTTCAGAATTGCATAAGGGAAGGACAACAAGCAACTGTCACAAACTGCAATACAAACTATTTCAACTCAGTGTAAGGAATAACAATAATTTAGAGCAAAAGTCGTTTATCGTAAGAAAAAGCTGCCCAAACAGGTGGTGGAATCAACTTCAACCTCATCCTTAGAGATTTTCAAAAGTCCACGGACTTGAAGCCCTGAGCAATCTGATCCAGCTTTGCAATTAGCCTTGTCTTGAGCAGAAGCTTGGACTAATTGCCTCCAGAGGTTCCCTCCCAACCTCAGTTGCTCTGTGGTTCTTTGAATGCAGCTAGCAGGAAGCCCCTAGAAAGAATGTGGTTGAAAATACAAAAGGGATTTACTCTCACTTTCTTTAACTTGCTTAGTGAGGACATAAAATGATTTATTACATCAAGGAACAGAAAGTGCAGATCATAATAAAACCAGTAAATTATAAGAGAACAAACTAGTAGGGCTAATGAGTCAGATCTCATTGCAGATAAATCTAAGGGCAAAACATTTACAAGCACTGGCAGTTCCCCCTAGAAATCATATTTCAGGGAGAAGCACAAACCATCTCAATACTTGTGAAGCCTAAGAAATAGCTCCCTTAAGTAAGCTTTGACTTCAGTGACCTAAGGTCCAGGAAAAAAAAGAATCCTCAAAAAGTGGAAACTAGGTCAAATTACCAAATTAGTGTAAATGAAGTAGCACTAATATGAAGGCTGACAAAATTGGAAAGGCCAAGACACAGAATTATGCATGGCGTAAAAAAGGACATAAAAGGAAACTAAAAGTCATTTTATAAACACATTAATAATAAGAGCAAGAAGAAAAAAGGTTGATATGCTATCAAACAGGGAAGTAAAGGAATTGAAAAATGGTATTAAACCTGCAAAAATGTTTAATATCTTTTCATATTTCCTTAACTGTGCTCAGTTAATGCAACTACTAAGCCTAAGAAAGGGCTAAGATGTCAGTTTGGAATAATAAAAGAGCTTCTGAAAGAGTACATAGGGAAATTGGGTACTTTTAAATGAGCTGGGTTTAATGAAGTTTTTTGTATAGTATTTAAGTAACTAGATGGAGCATTCTCAAGTTCCATTAAGAGTTCTCTGTTGTGGAGAAGGGAGGAAGTTTCAGAAAACTCCAAAAGAGCTGACTCAGTGCCTGTCTTTATAAAGGAGGGAATCGAAGGTCTGGGGAATTATAGACCGATAAGCATAATTTAAATTTTGTAAAAAAACCCCTGGAATAAATAATCAAATCAAATGAACTGTAAGCACATGCAGAACAGTGGGGAGATGAGTAATAGCCAAAATGAATTTACCAAGGAGAAATTGTGTAATACCAGTCTAATATCCTTTTGTGACAGAATAACAGTTCTTGAGAAGAGGGTGAACCAGGAGATGTCATCTGTCTTGACAAATAAATCTTCTAACATTTTGTTCTGACATTATATTTTCATAAGAAGGTATTAAAAGAAAAGAAATTACATGACTATTATGTGAGTGTGTAATTAGTAGGGAAACTATTCAGAGCGTATTGTTCCCTGTCAAGCTGACATGTATTCTGTAGGAATCTGTCTTCGATCTTGTACTATTGCACATTTTTAGTAGTGACATAGACAATCGAATAAAGACTAGTCTAATAAAATTTCCACCAAAACGGGTGCGAGGGGAGGATGAGTTGAATCAGCAAGCAGGATGAGAACTCAAAAACTGATAAGTTAAAAAAACTACCAAACAACAAAATTCTGTGATGACAAAGGCAAATTCTTATTCTAGGTGAAAAAAATTCCTGATACAAATACAAGGAGAAACATGTTAAGAATTGAACCTTAGGTGACCTGGGTTTGTCCTTTATGGTCATTGAAGTTATTTCCGTTATTGTAATAATAATTCTTGGTCTCATTTTTTTAAGAAAAGTTTCAAATAATGTAAATAAGATACTTTTATACTTTTACAGTACATCATTCATTATGAAGGTAAATATGTGCAAATTTCATATAGATCTTCCAATATCCTTAACTTTGATCTCTTTACAAAGTTGTTGCTGGTAAGAAGGGTAGAGCTTACGCTTTTGAATTTTAGGAAAACTCATTCTATCTTCATAATTTCTTGATTTGTAGATAACAATTACAACTTTTCACATGGTCCTCTGGAACAATTGTGCCTGGTTTATGGTCCATGGTCATGAGTTTAGACTACAGTGTCGTAATAATATTTTTGGTAACTAATAAAAAAAATCATACAGCTTTTGTAATGTTTTCAGCCAAGAGTTTTCTAGAATACATTCCTGAGAAATGTTACAGGCCCAGTATTTGTATCAAATCCTTACAGATGCTCTAGAAACTCTCCCTAGTGGATGCAACCCCAAATTTTAGGCCATAGATTTCCACCATTAGTAAAAGACTGTAATGATCTTCTGTATGAGTTACAAACCCATTGGAAAGGAATAAGTATTAATGTTGTTAAAATGGTATTTTTATAGATAAGGTTATTGTACACGTTATTGTTTACATTCTTCCTAACATTGCCTCAATTTTTCCATTTCTACACAGGTACATTTTTTACATTTTTCTGATTTTCATAGTATAGCCATCTTCACCATAGATTAACAAAGTGTATTTCCAAGAGATGTCTCATATAAAATACAAAAGGGAAAGTAAAGGTTACATATTAAGGTCATCTAGACTGAAAAAGGTGCATGAAATAAAATGATAAAATTTATTGGTGCTCTTAAATTTCATTGAAGCTAAGCTAACCTTACTGTAAGATGAGTAAACTAAGATCACTTTCAAACTAAGAATTCTGCTATCTCTGCTCAAAATACAGAGGACCTAATGATAAATTTAGAAACAAGGCATTATCTCAAGATCATATTTGTTAGCTACATACCACCATGTTCTTTAATCAGAGAACAAAGGCAATGAAGTTCCAAATGCTTTATTTCAGAGAAAGCATCCGGCTCTAAATGCTCCAGATTCGAAGCTAGCAGGGGAAAAAAAAAAGCAAGCTGAGTTAAGACATTTGCCTCTTACATTCCTATTCCAGAACATATGTACAGACAGATAGTTTAACGTTTTAAAATCTTTGAGCAGGATATGCAGAGGACCAGGAAGAGAAACAAGAAGCTCACTGCAGAAGTCAAGAAGAGTTTTGTCAGATGAGTGACACTCAGGTTAGCCTCCAGGGCCTGGATTTACCTCACCTAATTTTAGACATCTGGATATCACACCTCATTTAAGTCAGGCTGGGTCACTGTCCCCTGAAAATACTTAAAGCACTGGACCTCAGCTACTTCACTTAGATAAGATCCTGTTCTTAATACAGCAACTGTACGGTCAGCAGTAATCTTATATTTTGTATTGCATACTTCGTATTGCTGAATATTTGTCTCACTACATCATATTGCATACAACGTAATGTGACTTTCCAGTCAATCTGAGATGAGCTTTCAAAGGTACCGCAGGCAAAACCCAACAAATGCAGAAGTAGAATAGTAATGCTCTACAACAACAACTTAGTCATTACCAATTCCTTTGAAATTTGTTTTAATAACATTAATCATGAGGAACTCATTTGGGATTAATGTGGATGAAGTACTTAAAGGATTTCAGCGTTAATTGACCATGATTTTGAAATGTTCCTACATGAACTTTGAACGCAGGAACACCACACACTGAAGGTGATTTTGTTTTAAGGTAGCTGCAGAGATACAGAAGTATGTTATGTATGAGCATAGGATTTAGGTCTGGGGATGGTTCTGCATCCTTATTGCACAAACTGAAAACTGCACATAGCATCTTTTTTTTTATTTGCTTTTGGACTTCATTGAAGTTGCTGATTCAAGTAATGTAAACCTGTTTAAGTCAGTGAGTACCTATGCATAAAAAGATGGTAAGTTTAACCAGCAGGGATGAAGCATTTACAGTTAAACTGCCTACATTTTGGATAAACTATCAACCACTGGCTTTTGAATGTTGCTTTGTTTTTAATAACTTTATCTTGGAACTAAGCTGCATAACTTCAATATAGATTTTTGAACCGTTAAAATTGTAGGTTTGGTTCAAGACCAACTTCTTTCATACTGAGCACTTGTCAATGGGCAGTAGATTCAAATAATCTGAAATCAGAAGGAATAATGGTGGTAGTAGATACAAGTGGTTATCTTTATGGTTGCAGATTGGTTTTCTGACTACCTCCTTGTTTTTATTATCTCTTTCTCACAGCTTTTTGAAACTATCATCTTTTGGACTGCCCAAATTTAGTTTTTCCTGAAAATATGTTTTCCGTTTCTGTTTTGGAAAATCTTCAATGAAGTTTGAGGTCTTCCTGTGAAGTGACACCTTTGACTCTGAGGTTATAATTAATTTTCTGTCTTTTACAATCTCTACTGAATTGGAAAATATATGCTTTTGTCTGAACTCAATCCATTTTTATATGAATAGAAAAAGGTAGATCTACACTATGCAGCAGAATGCAGACCAAAGGTTGCCAACGTTGGTCTGACTTGCATCTACCGTGTGTCACAGTGCAGTACTCTGCAGAGGCACAAGCTGGTGTCCCAAAATGCATATTAACTGAAACAGTTAAAATGGCTACCCTTTCTAACAGGGTATTGAAAGAGAAATGAGTTTTCAAGAGCTGATGTTGAAAAAGGGAAAAAAAAGAAAAAGAAAACCCCGAAATTCATGCCTGGCAAGTGATTAAGGGGAGCCAACAATGTGCGATCGCAGCCCAGAAGGCCAACCATATCCTGGGCTGCATCAAAAAAAGTGTGGCCAGCAGGTCAAGGGAGGTGATTCTGCCCCTCTACTCCGCTCTCGTGAGACCCCACCTGGAGTACTGCATCCAGCTGTGGAGTCCCCAACATAAGAAGGACATGGACCTGCTGGAGCATGTCCAGAGGAGAGCCACGAGGATGATCAGAGGGATAGAGCACCTCTCCTATGAGGAGAGGCTGAGAGAGTTGGGGCTGTTCAGCCTGGAGAAGAGAAGGCTCCGGGGAGATCTTATTGCGGCCTTCCAGTACCTAAAGGAGGCCTACAGGAGAGCTGGGGAAGGACTTTTTACTAGGGCATGTAGTGACAGGACGAGGGGGAATGGCTTTAAACTGGAAGAGGGCAGGTTTAGATTAATCATTAGTAAGAAGTTTTTCACTTTAAGGGTGGTGAGGCACTGGAACAGGTTGCCCAGAGAGGTTGTTGAAGCTCTGTCCCTGGAGGTGTTCAAGGCCAGGCTGGACGTGGCCTTGGGCAACCTGGTCTAGTGGGAGGTGTCCCTGCCTATGGCAGGGGGCTTGGAACTTGATGATCTTCAAGGTCCCTTCCAACCTAAACCATTCTATGATTCTATGATTGCTGGAGGGTGCTAGAGAAGTAAACAGAAGAGGTTATCAACCATGTTACCCAGAATCTGGAAAGGTTATGTGTTCTCTCTCTCCATTGTCTGAAAAGAGATCTACAGTTTGTGTGTGAACGAGAATATGTATGGTATTCTATGTTTTTGGGCTGAAGTAACAGAATCCTGCTTTTATAAGTGAAAAAGTCAGAAAGTAGACTAAAACCATTGTCATTATTTTGTTTTAAAATCTCTTGTTTTTATTCATATCGTTTGTGATTGAGAACTGAGAAGAAACAAGCAAAATTCAACACTTGCAATATTCTAATTAGAAACAAAGTCAGAAGCTGAAAATTACACTTGCTCAAGTTTTTCTCAGTTTTCAAAGTCCACAGGCAGAGCAGACTGAACTGTCCATTTTGAGAAAAGACAAAACAATAAATACAAGTCTAGTCCAGGGTGACTAACTGAAGTTTAGAAATTTAAGACAAATAATTCAGGTCAGATATAGTATTAAAAAGAAAATATCTTATGTTATTTCACTAGAGTGTGAAATATTTAGGAAAACATAGAACATTATTTATAGTTTTGCAGACTCCATACTTTACTCATTTTGCTAAACTTCTCTACTGTAACACAGAGCAGTAAATGTTTCTGGGTAGACTTTATGAAGAAATGAAGCGGTAAATTGCATTATGTTTTGTATTATCTCTGTCTGCCACTAAACAATGCAGCATCAAATTGAGCTCATATGTACAACAGCTTTTACCAGAAAAAACATCGGTTCTGATAAACTCATCATGTAAATAGCAAGTTTTCTCCCTCGTGCAATCACAAGTTGTTTTTTTTCTGCACTCCTGAGTGTGTTGCGTAGGATTGTGAGCCCAAGTGCATCAGTTTTTGAGGTCTGCAAAGATATTTCATATAGTCCACCAAACCACGCATGTCGAGTTCCTGGCAGCTGCCTGAGATGGGGAAGGAGGATGCTGTGGTCCAGCTGAATTGTGCTGGCTGTGTCATTCCACTGGATGCCCATCTTACACCATCATATGGTCCCTCAGCAGCCCATATATGCTGTGGGTGGCACACACTCAGTATAGGCATCAGTGCTAACAGCTCCAGTACTACATGTACGCTGCAGCCTTGGTCATGTGTCGGCAAAGGGGCTATAATCCACGATCCTCAGTGGCTGCTAAGAAAATATGTGGCTCTGAAGTCAAACCAGCTGAACTGAGGGTGAGAATTTAAATGCATTAGCAGGGGAATGCTAAGTCGCTATCTGGATATTTTGGTAAATTAAGTGGTCTTTCTTCAGAAGAAACTGGTCTACTTCTGTGTGATCTCATGCACACATGTATTTAATATGTATTAAAGATACACCCCTCCTCAATTCACGTCCCATCTAGAAAAAAATTATTTGTTGTGGGAAAGAAACGGTATAGAATATCAGAGTGCTCAATGATTTCTCCAATTCCGTGCAAAGGTCAGAGCAATCATAAAGCAATTGTTTGGAGTTACTCCTTTATCTGCATCTGAGCAGGTCAATCTCTTCTGGAGTTAAACTAGAGTGGTCATACTGATGGCAGTAAAACTTGAAGAAGATCAGGACATACACTCGGTGAATAAATAAACTGGAATTAAATACCTGACTGTGATATACTGTTTAATGTGCACTCTGTTCATGGCGAGTCACAAGTTAGAGCTGACCAATTCCAGTCATCACAGAGTTCATTATGCTTCATTACCACCCATTTAAAGATCATTACAGTGTAAGTAAAAAGCACTTTTGGAAACAAAGAGGGATGAATGAAACTTAAAATGGTAAGCATCCAGAGGTTTTTATGTTTCCCTGCTGTGTTCCACTTTTTAGTGGCCCTTGTGGCACTTTTTCTTCCATTAAACAAATCACTTCTAAAAATTTGCTACATCTTTCACCTCTAAAAATGAAGATGCAGTGCTCTGTATCTCATAGCTCGCACAAAAGTACCTTGAAAGCTTTTTCTTGACAAAATCCCTTTCAACCTGTGGGAGAAGATAAGTATGAGATGAAAATAAATGTTCTATGTCATTGGTCTTCTAAGAATTTAAAGGAAGCCTTCCTTTATGGCTGTCTGTTTGCAGTGCACTTCATTTCCACAACTTCTTTATGCATGTTGTAGAAACTTCTCTGCTTTAACTGTAAGGACTTTGAAGCTGATTTAGTTCTTTTGTTGTTTGCAGATAGTTCAAAAATTGTGAGTAAAGAAGCCTATCAGACCAAAGAGACTGGCCGGTCATTGTGCAGATATTATTAAAAATTAAATACAGGATTTTAGAAATAAAAGTCTTGTAGCAAAATTGTGCTCTGGAAGCTGCAGTACTTGTGTAAAAAAACTCTACTGATGTGAAACAGTTTAACTGTAAAACAGCTGTGTGCTCTGATGGCTGAAGAAATTTCCATTTTAGTGTAATGGCTCATAGTGTTGAAAAACTCCACTAAAGATGATGAAAAAAAAAGAACAGTAAATGTTTTTTATTATAAAATATGATTAACTTTTCACATGGTTGGGCCATATGAAAGAGATGGAAGAGGAAAAGGTAATTTAAAAAATAATTAAAATTGATATTTGCAAAAGGTTTATTACCTTGATTTTTATTAAGGTTTTCTGCTAGCTGCTCTACTCCCTGCTGCTCCAGATCTTTCTGCTAGAAATCAATCATAGATTTTAACAGTAATTTGCCTGTCACCAGGAATTTTAATTGTCAGTGTGATCATTTATTAAAAAACAGAGGTTGATCTGCCCTCTGCTATGCAGCATGTATTTCCATAGATTCAAATTAAAGCAATTGTGCAAGCATGTGTTATACAATAGAAATAACATGGCAGGAAGAAAAGCTGCTGTGTGTAGACAATTTTCTAGTGCTAATAATGCTGAAGGTGTATGTACCTTCTGAGGGGTTTAATTCTACGGCCTGTGGTACATGCTAGCCTGGAGGAACTTCTTTTGTATCACTGGGGATATTTGAAAAGTCGTTTCACCAAAGGAGCCTGTGCACTAAGAACAAGGGGCTTTTAGAGAAGCTGCCCTTTATCCCAGCCCCACTCCAGGCAGCAATGGAGCAGGAGCTGGGTGAGGACAGCTGCTGCTCTCTTGGAGTATAGATGCTTGGGGTTGGAAATGAAAACACGTGATCCTGTCTAAGAGGCCACATGGTTAAATTTACATACATCCTGATTGATGAAGGCTGGAACTAAGTTATTTTTGCAGTGAGAGAAAAAAGGAAGACCCATAATAAATGGTAAATTGAGATCTATCTTTCAGGAATTGTGGCTTCTAGTCTTGTTCTTTAACCACGGGAAAATATTGTTTGTCCTTTGTGTATATGAATTAATATTTAAAAATCTAATTTTGCTACAAAACCTATATGCATAAAGAAACATGAGCTCTTAATTGTTGGCAACACAGGCCAGACTTTACTTTACTTTAGGCACCTGCTTGAGGCACTGAAGCTGGAAGAGTAGTTGGCTAAGAGCCCTCTACCATTAGAGGAGTGTTAAGACCTGAACTGCTCTGAGGAAGGGTGTTTATATCCTTTATTGGCTCTAGAGGGAACTTCAGGTCATTAAGCTTCAAACTCAGATATTTCAGATTTCATAGCGTTGGACATGTAGCCACATTTGAGGCACTGGACTCTGTGGCCCTGTATTGAAACCTGGTCTCCTCTGACATTATGTCCTTTCCCAAAGTTTTCCTATATAGTGATAGGTAACATTCAAAGAACAAGGAAGACAGAATACAAGAATATATAGGTGGAGAGGCATCTTATTTACTGATCTCAAGACTAAACATATTTATACACATTGATGACTTATTGAAAACTGAGCAAGTAGTCCTGAGTGCAAAGTGTCACCTTGCTCCCATGTGAATGGAGAATGTAGCATGTACATCCAGACAAATAAAGACTGAGGCTGACTATGAAATTTGTTAGTCTATGTAGATTGCTGGGACCCCTTTCATGTTCTCTTTACAACAGTCTTACACTGATCTGATTCTGTTAAATCAAATGGAATTTGGCTGAAGTGAAACTGCAGCAGCACTTGTACAATCCAACACAGTTCTTCAAAATCATACAAAGGTACTTATTCAAACAGATCACTTCTTATTAAACATGAAAATAAACAGGCATCATGATTTAGTGACCAAGAATGGCTTGTCTTTTAGCATAGCTCCCTGCACCTGTGGATGTAGTAGCTTTCTCTGGAAAAGGGTTTCATTTCATCGTGGGCTTGGTGGAGTCCTTCCTATGGGCCAGAAATCTGCACTGTTATAGAAGGAGGATGCTGGACATAAAGGATGAAAGCACTCCTGACAAGTTCTCAGAAATGTGTATGCCAAGGACAAACAACATAGACCAGAATTCATTGCATACCTACTTTTTAATATCTGGAAGTAGGAAATTACCAGGACAATGTGATGTTAAAGCAGAGAGATCTCTTTCAGATCTTCTGTGTACGGGAGAGGTCAAAGCTGCAGCCACGCCATCAGTTAGGACAGCTAGCACTCGAGGTCTTTCAACAGGCTGATTATGAAGGAGTTCCACCAGGGATTTCTTTCAGATGTTTGCTTTCACCAGAGATCTCCCATCTCTGGCAGGGAGGATTATCTGGGCATTAAACTGTAACTGCTGTATGAAGTAGAATAAAACTTGTTCCCATGTCCTGCATTACCAGGTTTTGGCTAGCAGGATATTTAAACTGGGGAGTTTAAACATCCCTCCAACAGAGATTTATGTCAGACTGGCAACACTGATACCCAAATAAAAAATACTACTGTACAGCATGATGTCTGGAGTCCGCATAATGCAGAATGAGTGCAAAGAGCCGAGGCTGTAATTTTCTCTTCTCCTCTGGACACTAACCAGGTTTACATTTCCCTCTCTGTTGGTGGACACTTTTCTGTTGTTCTTTTTTATTCTTTTATGCCTCGTTAAGGTCTTCTTGCAATATTTACTGAGGCCAGGTTCCCACGCACTTGGGTGACTGCCAAGAATTCAGAATTTCACTTAGCACCAAAAATTAATCTAGTTGTGATCAGGAAAAAAACTTTATTGGTGGAAGTGATAGTTGAGTAAATTCTAAAAGGTAGCGTTTATTAAAGCCTCTCCTTTTCAAAGGCTCGTTTTAAATTAAAAACAAAGGATTATGTAATCTATTTTATTATTTGTATGGAACATCGCTTCAGTTAAAATTAAAATGAAATGCTATTAAACTAAGCAGTAGTCTAAGTAATTTTAATATGACTCCTAGCTCTTAATAAAACGATAGCTGTTTGTGTAACTCAGTATAACGCTGGATTGCAATAAAATGTCTTCCTCATTACAATCGATACCTATGAATAGCAAAGACCTGCAGCGTGCCATGGCCTTTCTCAACAGGCAGCCTCACTTGGTGGTAAGGAAAATTACTGTCATCTTGTATGAAACCATTTTAGCATCACCCTGAGCTTAATAGAGCAGTCTCTCATTGCCTGTTAACAAGCTGAGCTATTGCCAGAAAATGTTTAAACTGACAAATGATGTCAACTCTCTTTTCATGCAAAGATTTTTTTTTTTTTTGTATGTTTAGTGTTAACATTAGTTTGAATTCTGTCAAAACATATGTTGATTATTTTATTTAACAAACCTATCAGTCCATTAGTTCAGGGTACAGAAAATCTCTAAATAACAATAGCCAGATGTCAGTGTACCTGTGGTTAAGTCAGAGCCTGGATGCTTGCAGATAATTTCATCATGGTTTCAGCTCTGTTAAAATGTGAAGCAGATACGAACGTTAAGAGCTGTGTTGTGTAGCCCAACCTTTTGCTCAGTAGTTAGTCATCATTCCTATGCAATATACAATGCTGTTATAGCGACAAATTACATATATCAAACATGATGGAACGATGAATGTCTCGTAAAGGCCAAACACACTGATATTCTACAGGCATTTATAGTCATATATGTACTTGCAGCTGCATATGATGCATACTGATAATAGCATGCAAAAAATAGGACAAATGAAGGTACATGATTGTCATGGTTTCAGCAGGTATGGAGTTAACTTTCTTGCTAAGTTTTGTGTAAGGTGAACAGTCACGTGAAGAAATTCAAGAAAAGCATCATTCCATTGCTCTGTATTCTGGGAAGGAAAAGACGAAACCTAAAACTGTCCAAATTTCTTAATGGGAGGAAAATAAAACATGAAGGCTTTTTGGGAACATACATCAATTTTATGATTTCAGCAGTTGGAAGTGTAATAAAGAGGCAGTATTTGTGCTGCAGTGACTTTCAAATTACCCAAATGGTCAAGCTGCCTTTGACCACCTGCCCTCCCTTTCTGTAAAGTTTTCACGGGCAGTTAGAGACAGGACAAGGCAAGAGGACACGCTGAAGAAGGAGATAGGCTGGTGTACGCTGCTGTGGGCAACTTCCTTCCTGCTTTATTTCATTACATCCTCAATTGCATAATTTGCCACAAGGTAACCCACTTCATCCCTCATGGCACAAAACTATACTGTAGCATTGTACTTATCCAGCTGCCTACTTTGCTGAGTGCACTTCAGGTAGACCTGGTGGATGATATGTATTATTTTTTGAGTGTCATAGAACTAGTAGTGGTTTTGCTTGTGAGCCTTACGGTTAGGATTTTGCTTTTCAGCAAGCCTGATAAAAGGAAGTCATAGTTTTCATTTTATAAGGGAAATGTACTCATTTTATTCTCTGCACCTCCCCAGGAGCCTGTAACTTCACCGGATTTCTTAGATGGTAAGTGGAGCTGGATGTGAAAGGGAAGGAAGATGCAACTGTTAGTCTGGACCCTCTAATTTGAACTGGTTTTCAGGAAATAATTATCAAATTAATTATGTCTCTTGATTTGAGCTGGAGCCAACAGTTATTAGGCTCTGTAGACAGACTCTTCTATTTTCATGCAGTCCGGAAGTGACCAAAAAGACCCTTGAAATAAATTAAGGATCTTTCATTAAGAGTTACTTTTTTGTTCCCCTTCCTAATGTAAACTAAGTTGTAGCCTTTCTGTGACGTGGTTAATGTGTGGGGAAAAGTAATTCTTTAAAGATCATTGTTTTTCTTTGTGCTCTAAGGAGTGGCTGGAATACCATGGTGATTAAAAAGGAGGGAAAAGAACTAATTAAATACCTTCCTTATGCCAACTGTGTGTTCAAATCCATACTTCTTGCTACTTTCCTCAAGATACGCAGACCTAGAAATAAGGCTTCAGAGCAAGAGAAAAGCTGAACCATAAAGAGATATAGAATCTCACAAAGGGGGGAATTGTCTTCCTGTCATACTTGAAAAATCACAGGGAGTCAAAAGGAGGACAGAGCAGTGCTATACAGTCCCCTGAGAAACAGTCCTCCTCTATATCCCGGAGAAGGAGGATTGCACATCAAAATCAGGCTCACGCTACAGCAAGCCTCAATGCAAGCACTGTATTAGTTGAGACAAGGGAAAAATGAGAGGAGGGAGCAATCAAAAGGGACAGATGCAGGAAACTCCCACTTCATTTAAAACATTTCCAAATTGCTAAGTTCCTGAAATAACAGTTGGGACAACTGTAAAATTTCATGTATTATAATTACAGGCAGGAAAATAAGATACAGGCTTTTCAGGAATCTGATCTCCATTTTTCCTTTCCATGTCCACGAAATGCCGGTGATGGTTCAATGTACAGCCCACTAGGTCAGGAGACCAAGTTAAACTGAATACTGTTACTGCTTAATAACTATGTTCTTCTTCATAAAATGTTCGCTATGTTATCAGCCAGGGTTTTCGTGTTTTCCTGAGCTATGGGTTTTAGTACAGTTGTGTCAGTGCTAAAATGCCAAAGTTATTTGCTTTTTTAGAAATAAAATACATTTTTGTTAGTTCATTTATAACCTTTTACCTGAGATACCTAATTTTGAATGTGTAAATGAAAAATGGCCCAAACCAAATGATCGCAAACAGTGCCTATGGGCACATCAGGCTGATAGAATGTAAAAGGTTAGTATACTGTTTGCATACTGCTGGGGATGGGACGCACGTTTTTGTCATCTGGTCCTCATGTCTATTTAAAAAAAATGCAGAAAACATTTATATACAATGTACCATAAAACAGTTTGGAAGCAGAAATCTTTTTCTTCATAGTCACGTAATTGTACTTCTGTTCCAAAATATGTTTATCCATACTCAGAAGTTTTGGAGTCTTAGTTTGTTATAAGTTCTGAATTGGACTTACAAACATTTACACTTACTTTGAGCAGATTTTAATTTTTGGAGAAGATTCTCAGTGCTAAACAGAAGCATTTTCACTGAAGATTGCATCTGCTGTAAAGGAACAGCAAATGGGTGTTAATATCAGTGAAGCTATTTGCACATGGGGGATTTTCTTCATTTTTTGTGAAGTTTGCATAAAGTCTCTGGAACAATTCTCACCTTATCTTCCTGCACCAATACATTAAAGCCTTTCCAAAACAGCAGGGACGCTTTCTTAGAGTTTGCATTGCATTCATAAAATTATCATCCGGTTCCTTTTGTTCGCATAGATCTCACATGATCTTTCTGAATAGCTGCAGAAATAAAATCAAGCAGCAAGCTTGCGGGCCACAAAAGGAAAGGATTTACTGGAAATCTGAGGGTGGCCCCAGCAAAAGAGTAACGCTAGGGAGTCCGAATCTGGATCAAATAGCAATCTCAAAAGTGTGGGGAATAGGGACAAACATACGGGTTCTGTCTTCTGAAAACTGGACTGAATCTCTTTATTAAAGGCTGCCATGCTAATTGTTTAAGAAATCCTAGTTAGATTGCTTTTCGCTACATGCTGGTGAAACTTCTTCATTTAAAAAACAAACAAAAAGTGTCTGTTGCAGTTTCAGGTACTTTGTGGTCAGTCTGTGGTTTCTGCTGTTTTATGCATTAAACTATAAGCAGTGTAGCTGGCCGAAGAGAGGGATATGCAAACAATCCTGTGGTTTGGAAGCAGACAACTGAAATCTACAACATACATTTATTTTCCTGCTTCAGTGATTCAGTCTCTTTTGGAGAAATAATTTAACAGTGCTATTGCATGAAAATGTATGCACAATTTCATGTTAACCAAGGTAATGCCAAGGTCTGCTAGGAAGGAAGAGGATTTATTTTGGAGTCTGTTTATAAAAATGTGTCCTAATTAATATCTCCGGGTTGCGCCTGGAATTCGGTTTCCTGTTTTGACTCTCAGTTTCATAGGGTCTGCCTGTGTGAGAGTTGCATCTCTCAAAAATTCTGATGTTCATTTTGAGGCTTTAAATCCAACTTTGAGGGAAGCTTTTACTGTGGGGAGTTGAATTAGGGCCTATAAACTGTATAGTCTGTGATGACACACCAAAAACATGCAATAGCTTTTTCTAATAAGGGCTTGTGTTTTCAAGTACTTGACACTTTCTGAAGCTTTATAAATGCAGTCTTTTTTTTTTTTTTAATTGCCTTCTGAATTTTTGCTACCCGATGCAAACCTTGCCCTGACAAAATAAAATTTTGATCATTTCTATCTGGAAATATTGAATGGAAATGGAACCCCATGTTACTCGTAGGTAAATGTCCAGGCTTTCAAACAGGTTGTGAGGAGAAGCTTAAGGGCCAGCCTTGCGCTGACAGTTTAGATTTAGTGCTCTTAAGGAGCATGCTATCTTGTTGTGTTTCATCTAGAAACAGGGTTGCACTAATAAGCCACAAAACCTCTGCTGCTTTTCTGTTCATTTTTAGGTAAAAATCGCATTTCATTGCTGTCTCACAATCTGTAGCTTTTACTTCTCAAGCAGATTTTTGCCCTTCATACAGGCTGCAGTTTAGCTGTGATAGTAGAAGTTTAAGTTTCTGATATGAACACGGTTTTGAGCAATGTTCATGCTGGAAATCCTTGGTGGAACTGGGTGACTACTGGGCTTCCGAATTTGCCATCTAAAACCAGAAATTCACATTTAGTATCTTCAAGGTCAGACATTTGAAGCAGCTACAGTGCTTTTTGTTGATGAAATATTGCAGCAGTAGTAGTATATAAATGATGATTAAGTGTTATTGACAGTCATTGTTAAATTATTGGCTTGCTTCTGCTGCTACTGCAAAAATCTTCAATATCTGCAGACACAAAAATGCAGTGTTCATATAGGGAGCTGCTTACAAATATGTTGATTACAGTTAAATTGTGTCTCATTTATAAAATATGAAAAGGCAGGGGTCTTGTGTTGTGAGATTCATCCTTTTTTCTACGGATTTGTGGAAATGAATTCACGTATCAGTTGACAACAAATATATAATCTTATTTCAAGCACAAAAATAAGTCATCCTTTGCCTTGGAAAACTGCTTGATCCAAAGCCTATTAAACTCAATGGGGGTGATTTTATTGACTCTTTTAACAAAATGGACTTTAGCTTCATACCTTTTCAGCTTTCCTCCCCAACCTTCTGCTTTCCAGGCACTCCATATCTACCATATATGCACTGTGTCTTCGACGATTATGAACAAGTTCACATAATACATAATATAACAAAATATTCTCCTTGCCTCTTCTGCCTGTCATCCACTCTTCTTTTACTCATGCAGTCTCCCCACATTGTCCATTTCCTGGTGTTTTCTAGGTAGGTCACATGTGTTGTGGCGGATGTGCAATATCTGTGCTACAAGTTGGTGTGTTGAGTCCTTTGCATGATTCACTATATTTCTTAAATGTGGATGGTGTCAGGAGAATTAACCAGTCAGAACTACTAGATATGTTCATTAAACCCATGATCATAGAGATGCAGTGAGCAGATCTTTATCCATCTGTCAAGAAAAAAGATCTAAAACCAGCTCCTTGGGAATGCTTTGGATTCCCCATTGCAAAGCTGTGTTTTATAGTCACTGAAAGACACGTCTTCATCCCTCAACCCTATCATTGCAAGCTCTGAAGCTGATCCAGGTATTTTCTAATGAGATAATGGTTTTCTGCACTTTGGATATTTTGGAAATTGTGCCAAGAAGGTCAAGAACTTGTTAGCATGTCACAGTACTCGCTTATAAATCTGCTAAGCAATCCTAGATGAAAAATCACCCTTAGCTCAAATCTGTTGAAAATAAAAATGAAAAAAAAAATAAAATTGTTACCATGCTGTCTATTTTGCATGTTGTAAATGTTTCTAAAAGCTGATCAATAAGTGAAAGAAAAAATGCTTTATTTTCTGACATCAAGATTAAAACTGAAAGGTCTCTCTATGACTGCGTACATTACATAGAGGATTATCCTTTCTACATGCCATTCAGGTTCCTTTTGGGAAAGAACTGCTGCTTGGTGGGAGTGTTAGCTTTGTAACTAATCTCCTTTCTTGAATGTCAGTAGGACTTTGGACTTGTTCTCCTTCAGTTCTTTTTGCCTTATTAACTTCTGCTTTTGTTAAGACTTAGTTTTGCTGTTCCTCCAACTGAAAGAGACATTTCCTTGAGGGAACAAATGTAACTTTGATGGGTGAAATGTCAATTCCTGCATTTGATGACCATCTCTGAGTGAATGAGGTATGGTGTCACACTGCCCTCCTATCTGGTGACCTGCTGAGAAGTGTCTCTATCTAACAAGCATCCGCTTATGTCTTTTATCAGTCTATATACTAAGAATACACTTGATGCAAACATGTATAGGGATTAATGTGTGTAGTCATTACTGAGTCATGAGCAAGTCCTAGACACAGTGGTAAGTAACCACTTTGAGAAGACGAGGAATTTACATCCTTGTCAATCTCCACCCTATTTTTTCAAAATATACCGCTTCTGAATCCCATAAGCTAGTAAAGAATCTAAAACCTATGCAAAAGCTGTAAGGTTCATAACACTGAGGTATGGGTCAACACAATATATTGTGCTTTCCTTACTGCTAATGTGAATCACCATAATTCAGTCTAAAGGTGTCACAAATGTTTAGACATGAAGTGAAGCCACAGTTTCGCTTAAGCGGTAAGAGCATGAAAAAAGAGCTCTACAAAAAGACAGATGAGGTAGACTAATGCTGAATGACAGCACAAAATACAGTAAGATTCAGCTGGAGGGTGAAAGTGATTACAGCATCTTTTGTTTCTACTGTCCCTTTTTGCCTTTTTCTCTGGCAGTAAAATGGGAGCATCCATGTAGTGCGCTATGCAGCCCTGTATTTCCCACCCAGTGCCCCACCCAGCCAGTCCTGTAGCTGGGTAAAATCTGTCATCTGTAATTAGTCTTTCAGGATCTGTTATATGGGAAATGCTGCATTCCAGCCAGTAAGTCATAAAATTCTAATTAATGACTTTATCATTCGTGTTGACAGAATTACCCTCAGATTAATATTTTCAGTAAGATAAAAGTTTTACCAAGGCAAAATGAGATGTTGTGTGCCCTCAGACTCTGAAAATGAAGACTAGTTTTAAATACAGTTTTTGAGAAGATGACCCTTAAATTTATTAGGGATGAAATTTTCCCAAATTTTCCATCTGGTGCCTATCCTTTAAAAAATTTTGTTGGTCAAAAGACTTTAATTAATGACCTTTATATATGATTCTGAATCTTTGTAACGAGCAGATGGTAACTAATACTTATGTCTGGTAGTAACTCAAGAATCTTATAGTACACTATTTAAATATATCAGAGAGAAAGTTTTTGGAACTGAAGTCTACTTTAAACTGATATTCATTGTTTCTCTATGTGATCGATCTGTACCTTGCAATCTTGTGATAAAAAGCTTTTTAAAAATTACGTCTTAACTATGTTGCTGGAATTAATTCTTGTGTAAATGATATGAGTATTAGATCTAGTAGTATCTGCATAGAGTTCTTCAATTTAGGGAGAATATTTTTTGACTAAAGATGTTTTTATTCTATGGTGTGGTCTGTGCATGGCAGTTACCATCTGTACCTCTGACTTTTTCCTGCCCAGTACCACCTCTAATTTCATTAAAACACTTCCTGAAAACAAAAAAAAAAGCAGTTTGTGGTTCCAAATTTCCCTCCCAATAAGTTGCCTATTAAATTTTGAGATATTTGGAAGTAGCATGAAGCAAAATTGAAAGCACGCACAAGGATAATCGCTTATGTGTCATAAAGTAATATCTCCAGGATCCAGAAGTTTAACATGGTACTTTTTTAATCATTTATGATCAGTTATGTTAACCGGAACTTGGATAAGAGTTTTTTTCTGTAATGCTGAAGCCAGTATGGAATCCAGAGTTTTTTGCCAGACTACATTACAGAGAGCTGATAATAACTGAGAGTAAACATTTATTTTCCAGAATCATTATAAATAACTATTTAGTAACTTCATCAACCACAATCACATTTTCAAAGTGTAAATATTTTACTGTTTTATCTTCTGTTTTGGCCAAAAAGATTTACATTCTTCTTGTTTTTCAGGTCGTGGGGGGTGTGTGTGTGTGTGTTTGTTTTTAGTTTTTATTGTTATTATTTTCTCCAGACTTCTAATAAGCTTGCTGAGGTAGATCTCATTTTATTTCATTATTGTTGCATGTAGAAGACACAACATAAAAATGTGCGTTGATGTAAGGAAGGTAGATGGCTTCAAAAATGTTGAATAGCAGATACAGAAATGATATATCATAAAAATACAAAAAAGTATGATTTTAATTAATAGAAAAGTTAAGAGTTGAGTGACAATAATTACACTGAATTTTTTGATCAATCTAATGCTTCCATTTAACATGGCTCAGTTGGTAAAATAGGTGTGATTACACAGTTCTGTAAAAAAAGTCTTCCAACCGACTAGGCACCATCATTTTCCAGATGCTGTAGTAACATAATTGTATTTATAAGGATTCAAGTAACTAAAGAATGCCTAAGAATGAACCTCCAATGACATTGAAAAAGAGATGGTATGTCAGCAAGGTGACTGAAGAAAGATGAGGCTTCCCCAGTCATCTGGAGAATGGAAAAGTCTTACAGAAGCACAGGAGCTAGACGAGGGTATAGATTTTTTTGAAAGGATATCTATCCTATCTAAAAAGTTAGGTTATAAATGAAACTACAGTTTTTTTCAAGGAATGCTATCATGTACCTGTTCCTAAGTAGCAGATGTGAATTTAATTTGGATTTGCTGAGGACAATTTGGCTATTATCTATGGGGACTGCAGTCAAAGATCATGTCTGACTACAAGTTTGGGAAGATACTCTTTGTCCTTTGCTATGCCTGTACAACCTGGGAAGCTGGAAAATGATTTAGCTCTCACAGAACTAGTTGGAAATGTGATTGCTTCAAATTTATACATGAAAAGAGCAAGGAAGGAATAACACTTCTGGTGATCTGTGTGGGAAAAAGTTCACTAAATTCTTAAAGTTAGTTTGAATTCTCATGAATGCCATCAGGTGCCCAAGTACTTAAATTGCATATTTTAGGATGCCAGTCAATCACATTCCAGCAGTACTTTCAATCTGTACTTTTCACTTTATGTTCTAAGTAGGGGAATGAAGCTGTACTTAAAGGAAGACTATAAACATTCTGGTTGCCTGTAACGGGAGTGATAGATTTTATGTTGTACATCTTTTCAGAGAGTGTTCTCAGGGACCCTTCCCCTCCACAGTATTTTAGGTTTTTATGGATTGATTACTAAAGCTGAAAAAAAAAAAAAAAAGAAAAAATCTGTTTCAGGACCATTTTTGCTGCATCTTGCTCTTCTGTCAAATTGATATATGGACTTTAGTAAAAGAAACTTTTGAGATATGTGAAAAAGGACTGTTGAGACTCTTTCTTCCCTAGTGTAAAGTGCATACAATTATTTTAATATCTCATTGCTTATTATAGAGAAGAGTGTTATATTATAGAGAAATGAATAATCAGGTGAAATGACATTTATAAAGGATGGAGAAATGGATGGTGCACCAATGAAGACACAGGTTCAGAATCTGGGGAATGCACAGGCTGTGTATTTGAATATGAAAGGCTATGTCTCTTAAAAGGTTTTCTGAAAAAGTCTGCAAGGTGGAGATATATCCTGAATATAAGGAAGTAGAGCTACCACTTGAGATAAGTCTTAGGTTTTGTATTCTGAGGAGGAGGATGGAATTATTCACAGATATATAGAAAAAAAAAGTAAAGAGCTCTCAGGCTGAACAGTAAAATTAAGAGTTCTCTTTGAGCTGTTATTATCTTAAACCAACAGTTAAGAACTTCTTGAAATGTGTCAGAGTGTTACGTTAAAGCAAAATTAGAGAAGTACGAATAAAAGCAGAAAGGAGTGATCTCAAAAGCTGAAAGATGACTTTATTTCAAGGAAAATTTTGTCTCAGAAGTATTTGAAAAATAGGAGGGTGAAAATTAAGTCTTGATTCTGCTTTTGGCTGAGAAAAATCACAGGGAATCTTTCTGGGAAAGCTGTGTCCATGGAATACAAAGACAGAAGTACAAAATATAATTACAGAAAAATATGAACTCAGAGATAACTGTAAGACAATAGTTAAGATGCTGATGTCAGGGAACGTAGGTGGTTGATTATGACTTGTTTCTGTTGTGTTTTTTATAAAACAACTGACTAAGGTTTTGAATGGATACACTTTTCCTAAAGAAATTGCTATCTATCTTTTGTCTCACTTCCATTCTAACCCTATAAGGAGGACTAGAAAATAGCTTATGCAAGTCTTAGTTTTCATTATATTAATATTGCAGGGTCCAGAGCACTATTAATTACACTAAGACTAAATGTATATATACACATATATATAACCTTAACCTTATCTGCAATAAGACCATAAGAGTGATAGTGCTAGATCAATACAAAGAGACTTGTAGTATAATACTGTACATCTGAGAGCCACCACTATCAGATGCTGAAGAAAGAGTGTGAGATCAAGGTAGCATACAATGATGTCCCTGACTAATTGCCCGGACTCCACCAATTTATAGGTCTTGTGTCCTTTTTTTAATAGATCTTAATTTAATTTCCTTCCATGATTTAGGCAACATTGCATTTCACATGACAGTAAATTTGATGATGGGACATAGTCTGACGTAATCCTTTCAGTCATTTCCGTATGGAAAAGATCACTGCAGGTAGAAACTGACATCTACTTCAGTTGTGCTCCTACCTAACCTTTTGTTGCAATGCAGAACTTTCTCTTACAGATGCTTGACTAAGTCCCTTTCTCTTTGCATGATTTCTGTGTATAAAATACTATTCTTTTTTACTTACTCTCATTTGCCATGATCAAAAAAGGCAGGAGGGATGACGAGATTTCAAAGGGTGACAAAGATTAGGATTTTGTGCCTTTGTTTTGTGAAACATGAGAAAACAAGGGATAGTTCTTTTTGGAAAAGATTCTGTCACCACATGTTCTTTTTTTATAGCTTTATAGCTTTGAACTTTAGTAACTGTGTGGTTACGCAGCTAAGTACCTCTCAGATTTCAAGGATGGGGTCTGAGAATCAATATTTTAGTGTTGGACTTTCAAACCGACTTCTCAAATCTCAGGTCTTAGAATAAAACCTCTAAACCGTCACATGACATAAGGCACATCATATTGCTCCTGTCTTGAAATGCTAGGAATCTTTTTTTTTTTAAAGGGATTTTGACTGCGTCACTGTAATTTTTTTTTAGGATTTTTATTTATTTTAGTTAGTTTTATTTTTGAAGAATCTGTTAAAACTTAAGCTGTGGCATTTCTCACGAGTGACTTACTGACTCTCTTTTTGAAAATCAATCACATTATTTTTTCTTCAACCAACTGGCTTTCCAAGAAGTGGTATTCTACTATATAAACTGTACTGTATAATGCATCTAATGTGCCTTCTGAGCACATGGCACTTGAATATCAGGTAACAGCAAATTCTTCCTTCTGTCTTCTTTTGGTGCAGTTGATCTTTTTTTATTTTTGACAGGGAAATTCAATGTAGCTCATTGAAAGTATTATACTGTACAGACTAAGAGGGGTGAAGAGTAATGCCTGCTTTTGGAAGTCTGCCGTGTCATCTTTGCTTTGTTATAAAAAATGTGTCCATTGCCCCCAAAGTCAGGATTTACTGACAGTCTGACTTAGTATCTTAAGGATTGTTTAAGATCTTCTGTAGTTTGTCAGTGAAGGTTGCAGTGTGCTAAATTAAAAAAAGGTAAGTCCATAAAGCCACTCAATTCCTTTTGAGCAAAATGTGACAGAAACAGCACTAGTGCATGTCATTGATAGCAGATATGCCTGTACTTGAGTGAAGTTCAGACATTCTTTTTGGTATTGATAAACCTACCCACATGGCTTACAAAATGTTTTTGAAGCCATACGCTTCCAATTTTGACTTTGCTCCCACTACTTCGAAGAACCAGCATGACTAATGCAGTCAGAGGAAGATTGGTTTGGTTTGGTTGAACTCCCTGAAATACTAACTCAGTCATGGAATAAGAGGGCTGACTTTAGCTGACTTATATCCACATATACACTATTTGGCCCAAGTTAGCTAATGCAGAGAAACACCATGTTGAACAGTAAATCGGTTTGAAAAATATACCTCTCAACATGCCAAGGACCAAAATGCCAGCTGTAACGTGGAACAGGGAACCAGAATGAAAGACAGAAATATTACTAAGGCAGAAAATCTTAAAATGCTCTGGGATTCATTCTTTTGTGAAAAAAAGAAAACCCTCTTTTTGTAACTTAAGTTTAAGAATCTTTATTTCTGATACAAATAGTTCTTAACAGTAGAAGTAAGGAGAAGGCAAATGTAGTGGGGCATGCAGATACCTTAGGGACTGAAGATTACTATATGACTAACATGACCTTCTTTAAGTGAGCATGAAAAATATGACTTCCAAATTTTGCACTCCCTAGGATGCAAAATAGGCTACAAAGACGGAAAAATACATTACCAATAGCAGAAGTAAAAATCAGTGCCATAATCTAATGTAACAGTCATTGCAAACTATTTCTTGAAGCTGTCACAAACAAAGGAAGGATAATTTCTAACATGTGCATAAGTTATTTGAAGTGCCTCTAGTAAATGTTTGTACTTACAAGAAAAATGGAATTTGGTCCCATTTCTTTCCATATATCTTAAGTTCATTCTTTGGTGATATTGAATCATTTTGTAGTTTCACTGTTCAGCCTGTTTTAGGGCATTTTTATGTTAGCTGCCAGACAGTACTTTAAATTCGTTTGTGCAAGTTGATAATATTTGGTTGTATTTTATTTACAGAATAAGTTTGATTTATAAATAGCTTTGTTATGAACACCATGACAGACGTAGCTTGCATTTGTGATATTTTATTTTTTCTCTTTGAGATATATTAAACTATTATTTTACTGTACTATGTACAGAATCTATAAAACTACTAACCTACAATTTGATGAAATCCTGAAATCATCAGGAAACTCCTTACAGGCATCAGAGAATCTGCCAAAGCCAGTGAAGAGTCTTACCACACATGGAAGTCATTTCCTCAAGGCAGGCAGCCTTCCAGTTTGGTGAAAATGATTTGCAACTGTAATTGTAATTTGATGTTTGCTCATGTCCCTTTTACAATCTTTTATAACCTCTGGAAGCTGAAATGGTAAACTACAGGAGAATACTAAGGCCCCTGGCTCATGTTTGCAGGCATTTTGGAGGATGACTAAAAAAGATTTTTATTTTCTCCTCTGCTGCCATAGCTAACACTCAGCTTTACTAATGTAAAGTGCTGTTGTCTTCAGTTTAGAAAATGCATGGGGCTGTGAACAGCAGTGGTGTAGGAAGGTTTCCCTTTCTACTGTTCCTCGTGTAACTTCCAGCAGAGAGAGGAGAATAGAGCCGGGACGGTCACGGCTTTCGTGGTTTTAACACGTCCCATGTGCAAGCATTCACCATGCAAGTCTGAATCCTGTTTTTAACTCCCTGAAAGGATGCTATGATTTTGAAGGATGCTGAATTCTCAGGCTCTCCCTGTCCTAGTAAACATACATTGAGGGTCAGTCTGTGTCACTGAGACCACCAGTAGAGGAAGATCACATCCAGGGCATCACAGCCCAACTCCACAGTCACGCATGCTCCCGGGAAAGTGGTCAGGAACGTGAGCTGGCACAGGGGAAAGCCATGGCAGCAGCCATCCTAAGCCTTTCACAGCACAGCCAGTCAAATGATCAATTATTTGATACTTTCAGAACCTAAGTCTCAGCTAATAGTTGCTAGCAACAATTTCTAAACTTTAGCTTTGCTTTATATATTATGTGAGTGTACTAGTAGAGTAGAAGACTTGCACCCTATCATGTACTGCATACCTCAGAGTAATGTATGGAGCACTGAGAGATGGCTTTAAAAGTTGGCAAACCTATAAGGGTGAAATCTTGTTGTCCATCAAATTGTTCAGTCGCCAGAAATTATAATATTGCCCTCCCTGTTTTTTTTTCTCCCCCCCCAGCCTTTAGGGAAAATGTGTTTATTTAAAAATATATTAACTAGTCAAGGTTAAAAAAAAAACAAAACAAACAAGCTAAGCTGCCGTTACACATAACAATAAAGTCTTTCCTCAGTTATTTCAATGTCCTGGCAAGTAACAGGTAAAATAACAGTCTGCTTTCTGCCCTGGAGTCCCTGGATTGCAGGTTTTTAAGCAGTATTTTGTCAGTTTCAGGTGCTAAAAATTGTCATTGAGCTGCTCAGAGTGGATGCTCTAGTGACTAGGTCTGTCTTTGTTCCTAAGTAAGAGCATTTCCTTCCTTCCTTCCTTCTTTCCTTCCTCCCTCCCTTCTTCCTTCCCTTCCTTCTTTCCTCTTGTCTTGTCCCTTCATTTCCTATGAGAGACAGGGGACACTTGGTGACTGAGTAATTTTCTTCCCTCTTACTGTTTCTCGATAATATATATATGTTTCTCGATGTATAAAGTGATAAATATATATACACAGAAAAGTCCTGACTTCAGGCTTCTTTCCCCTGTAATTCGTCTTCTAAAAATGAAATCAACAACATTTTGTGTACTGTATCATGAGGAACATTAAACATTGGAGCTAATTCCATTGGCTTGCTGTGCCGTGTTTAGTCTGTACTCCAGAGCCAGGGCAGGTAGGAAAGAGCAGTTAGGTGTGCAGTAAGAAGACACCCTCATCCACCTATATTAATTGTTATTTTGGGAGCTCTTTCTGCAGACTCTAGGAACTAGAGCAATCAGACAGACTGGATGAAGACTGGATTGATTATAAACCAAAAGATAAGACATAGGACTAGGTGGAATCTCCTTCTGTACCATATGTTCAGACTACTATAATGAGAAGTTTTAAGATACCATGAGTTCTCCTCCATTTTCTAGAATTCTTGGAAAAGTCACCTCAAATTCTCACTTAACTAAACGTACTTAGCCTAAGCTTTCTAGAGTTCATGCCACCATAATCATGGATATCATAAGCAATGATTTGTTTCTTTCAATTCATTAATGAATTTTAGCTTTTGAAGTACAAAAAAGTCTTCTGAGTGGTGAGTTCAGTTGCTCCTGCAGATTTGCTGAAAAGTGTTAAATCACATTATTAAAGAGTCAGAGAAGTGTTAGAAATTAATTTGTACGTCTATATCTCCATCCTAAACCAGAAGATATGCTTTGAGCAAGTTGTCTGCCATCTTAGGTTTCCGTTTGAATTTATAAGGTGTGGAATAAATAAGTGGCCATAAGAAGGGTGAAGCATTTAAAAGCACTGAAAATCTTTAAATAGGAATCTAGACAAGCTGAATTCATCTGACTTGCAGCTGTAAGGACTAAGTGCTACTAAGACAAATGATCTGAAAAAATGAGAAAGTATAGATATGGGGCAGGAGACAAAGCATTGAAATTGTCTTGGGAGGTAACTTATTGGAGTTGTAATTTCCATGAACAAAACTGAGTGATTATTACATTTCTACATATTCAGGAGTTGGTAAATATGTTCACATATTTTTTTTTCCAAAGCCATGCAAGAATATCCATTTGAAAAGCATTTTATGCATACCCTCTTGTATGATTTTTAGATATAATTTCTTTTTTCTGAACTGATATCTTTAAGTTGAATTAATCAGAATTTAGAATGAAAAGTAAAATAGTTCTGCATTGGATTGTATGGTTTAATAACAAGAATAGAAAAAAGAATATTTTTTATTCCACTCTAGCTGTGCTGAAATAAATGTCCAGTTTTACAGTATCTGCATATATTCAGATTTTCTGAATGTTTTTAAAAAAACATATTTCTTGGAATTACTATTAAGTTTTGTTCAGTACAAGGAGCCATTTCAAAATGCAAAGTATTGGTGTAAAAACATTTGCATCAGAGATGAGGATAAGCAGGCCTCCAACATGGCCTCAGAACATTACAGTACCTACAATTTGTTTTCGTGTTTGTGGAGCTATTGAGATTACTTTAGGGATGGTAGATGTGCACCTAAATTTTATTTCTAGTAAGGCTGCTTTCTAATCTGACATGTACAACACAATCTTAAAAAGACTACAAAGATACAAGTCTACATAAGAGTACATTTATTACTACTGTGCATACACTGTGAAGCAGATGGTATTTTCAGTAAGTTATTCATGAAGGATATGCTTTGCATCACCCCTTGAAAGAATTAAGTATCTTGTTTGCTAGTCATATCCTGTTAAAATCTTTTTTCACCCTTTTGTTCTTGGTATAAGTGTCCAATGGGATGAAATTAATCCCCTTAACATGTGTTATGCAGCATGGAGATCATAATACGATTTTTTTACTTTTTCAAAGTAAATTTTATGACTTTTTTCTGTATATAATTAATGATTTAGTGAGCATATGGTAGTTGAAGTCCTACAACTTTTCTTTTTGACTAGTTTTAAAATTAATGTCATTCTTTTGATCATCAAAAATCCGAGAGATTCTGAGATATTTGAAAATGCCTTATTCCCTAGCAGTGATTTAAAAAAAATGCTGAAAATTGATTTCACATCTTCTAAACATATTTTTCAGGTGAGCAATATAATAAAGTGAGCTTTATCGCTAACCTCAGTATGTGACTTTTACCAGAAGAGCAACAGTCTTCCTGACGTGGACAGCTAAAATACTCCAGGCTAGGTAATATGGGGAGTTGAGAAAGAGACATTATCTGGGAGGTTTCGCTAAATAGGAACTCACTTCTATAGTTGAAAGAAAGTCTTAGAAAACTTTGTTTAGTGCCTTTGCCAGGTTGTCCTCTGGTTGTGAAATCCGTTAGGTTGCCTCACACTGCATCAATGAACTCAGGGACTGGAGAGGTTTCCTACCTACAGATCTCTGCCAGAAGCGGATCTCAACCTGCAGGACCTGTTACCTGCAGCAATAACCTAACACAGTCGTTATCATTTCCAAGCAGAAACAATGTGCCCTTGCCAGCTGGTTTTTTTGGAATGATGGGTTTCAAGCTCAGTGCCATCCTCCCTAATTAGAAGGCCTTGAAGATCTTAGCCTGGGGGTTGTTCAAGCAAAAGGTATTCTCCAGCACAAACATATTTTATCTCCAATATGAGTATGCTTTTGTGATCTAACTGCAGTTAGTTATTATAGAGATGTACACATTTAGCTTTGGGCAAACACTGTGAGCAGCATTTGTATTCAAGACAATAGGCACTCATCAGTGTAAATTCCTGTCTACTATGCAAGGGGCATCTTTTGATCTTTTAGAAAGAGCTGGCAAATTGGATGGTATTTGCAAAAGTCTTTCAGCCGAGAAATGTCAATAAAGTAATCGTGTTGAGACCAGTACATGGAATTGACTTCTCGGAGGGGCCACAGGGATGGTTACAGGTGCAGGAATGAATTGCGTGGCTCTTGATTACATAGACCGAAGTTCACCGATGAGAAATTGTGCACAGGCTCAGCATCTCCAGCCTGTACCACAGTCTCTCATTTGACGTGGTGAATTAGGGTGGAAATACCGGGATACAGTTTTTCACCCTTTTTTATGCAGTGTATATGGAAATGCTTTGTAAATACTTTGCCTTCACCACACTAGTGAATACATAAAGGCAACAATGAAGTGTGATTGCACTGTTATGGTTGGTGCATGTTAACAAATGGGAGTAGATGCATAACATAATTTCTTACAGAAACGTTCTTTCACAGTCTGGTTCCCCACAAACTGCTTTCCTCTGCAGATTTTTGCAAATCTGCAGTGTTTAATGTGTCTCTCTGCAGGTCACTGCTCCCTATCCACGCTACTTCCATAAATAAATAGAAATAATTGCCAGTGGTTTAAAATTATTATCATTCATCTATTACATGTGTTTGTTGTTAATCCCTTAACTTGAAAACATTACTGTTGTTTTATTTTTATTTTTTTAAAACACATCTGGAAGACACAATCTAATGCGTATACGTAAGTCTTTTCTCCTCCTTCTTAAACATCGCTACTTTGAATGCAACATTCTTCAAAGTTTATTCTTTTAATGATCCAATAAAAATGTCAAGATGTTTGTAAAGTACAAATGCAAGTGCTGTATTCGGTGCAGTATTGCAGGATTGCCAGGATAAGCTGATGGTTCATTAAAAGGCTGGTTTTAATATAGGAGAGGAGTAATCAAGAGGTGGAAATGAGAAAATAATCCACATGGAAATACAGGGGAAGGAAAAAAAAAGACTTAAGGGAACATATAATATCAGTGCTTTCTTGCTAAGAAGGTGAGCGTATCATATATAGGAAGGAGAAAGTGGTAGACTGGTGAGTCCACTGCTAGAAATACAAAATATAGGTTTTCCTGATGTCAGATTTAGATCTTCAGTTTTACTGATGATACGTGTCTTCTGCTCTGGTGAGACGCCACCTGTGTCCAGCTCTGGGGCCCCCAACATAAGAAGGACATGGACCTGTTGAAACGAGTCCAGAGGGGGGCCATGAAGATGATCAGAGGGCTGGAGCACCTCTCCTACAAAGACAGGCTGAGAGAATTGGCATTGTTCAGCCTGGAGAAGAGAAGACTCTGAGGAGACCTTATGGTGGCCTTCCAGTACTTAAAGGGAGCCTACAGGAAAGATGGGGAGGGACTGTTTATCAGGTGGTGTAGTGATAGGGCGAGGGGTAATGGTTTTAAACTGAAAGAGGGTAGATACATATTAGACATATTATGAAGAAATTCTTTACTGTGAGGGTGATGAGACACTGTAACAGGTTGCCCAGAGAAGGAAGTGTTCAAGGCCAGGTTGGATGGGGCTTTGGGCAACCTGGTCTAGTGGAAGGTGTCCCTGCTCATGGCAGGGGGCTTGGAACCAGATCATCGTCAAGGTCCCTTCCAACATAAACCATTCTATGATTCTATGATTCTTCGCTGTTCCTGGAGTAGCCAGCAGCATTTAGGAATTTAACAGTGCTTACTTGAGCTGCGGAGGAGCACTTCAAAATAATCTCTCTGTTTGCGCATTAATATCTTCCTATAATTTTAAGTAAAGTATTTCTCAGGAAAGGTTCCTTATTCAGTGGCCATGAGGACAGGAGCTAATGATGCTACAACAGCTGCGCAAGATACACATATCTAAAGATTACATCTAATGCTTGATAGTGATTTATTTTTTTTTCAATATAGGGGATCGTTTTAGTGGTAGGATGTACCCATTAGCTCTTTGAGATTTTTCATGAGTTCTGCAATAGAAATATTTCATATTTTTGTTTTGGTTTCTGTAAGTATTAAGCAAAGATAATGGTTCAAGAATAGCAAAACCCAGAAGTTTTACAATACTTGGAGGTTTCAAAGCAGAAGTGTGTGAGATAAGAATATATGTAGGGGCATATCAGATTGGACCAAATATTCAGCCTGTTTTTATCTTGACTAAAACAGATTAATAATAGGGTATTGACAGCCTAGGGAAGAGTCTAAGCTGACAGCAACATTGCACAGAATTTTTCCCAGGACTTCCTGTGCCATAATGGTAGGTTTGTATTTAATGATTTCAAATGTGGGGGTTTTTCCCTTAATTTGTCCAGTTAGTTTTAGAACCTTAGTAAAAAGTTTACAAAGAGTTCCTTACCTTAATTTCATGTTATGTGAGACAAGTTATGTCTCCCTTCCTTCCTTCCTTCCTTGTTTTGGGTTGGTTTTTTTTGTTGTTATTTGTTTTAATAATAAGTCATTCCCTTACTCCCTGTATCAGAAAAGAGAATGTACAGTCTATATGCACCTTTTCCAGATCACTGAGAATTTAATAGACCTCTATTATACCTCTCTCCGGACTAGAGCGTCCTTGACTGTTTTATAGTTCCACATACAGAAAACCTGTAAAGAAGCCTAATATGTTAAGTGCAGTTTAATAGTCCAAAAAGCCAAACTGCATATTTTAAGCAGCTAAATAGAAACAGGTCTCTATGGACTTGTAGTGTTCTTCCAGGCATTAACTGATTTTGCTTATTTGAAGTTTACTCAATACTTGGTTGCTTATTTAGGACTTGTATACACCTTTGAGTCTATCCTTTATAATTCTTCCTAGAAATATAGGTTTGATAATAAGAAACGGCAAATCTAAATGATTTAAATGTGATCTTTGTGGTAATATAGAATCAAAAAAAAATCAGAGTCCCTTAACTGTGGTCTTTGACATGCACATATCCAAATAGGGCAAGGTCACCTTACATAATGTTGAAGTTTATTACCCGACGTGGTATGCTATTAACAATGACACTTCCAAACTTGATGTTCCTGACAGGGGCTTTATTAATTCAATTGCTTAGACCTGATTTTTGGAAAATTTTGTCTGATTTTGTGTGAAAATGTAGATGGAAATTAACGATGAGACTAGAAGGAGTGAAAAATGGACTTTATTGGCTTTTAAGGTTTGGGTTTTTTTTTTTTTTTACAAGACAGAGTAAAGCAGAATTAGGGAGATTGCATTTCTTGACAGATGTACCCAGGATTTACTATTTCCTGACTCCTAGCTTTGTGCCGAATCTTTGTGCTGAATCTTGTAAAACAAATACTAGTTAGCTCTCAGTTTGCAATTTTGAACTGGATTTTAAATACAGTATTGCCAACTCTTTCTATATATAATCTTATAGTTTTATGGATTCTGTGGAAACCCAAACTATGGGAAGATGAGAAACAGTCATTCTACAGTTCCTGTCTTGCTGTGATTCCTTACCACAACACATCCTTCTTGGGTGTGCAGTGGAAGAAACAGCTTTAACACCCTCCCCAGCTGTTTGGAGAGCTTAGCAAGATCCACACCTTCTCTGGGTGATGCTTATTTGATGCTAAGTAGTTGTTGCATGAACAATTATGGACAGACTACTCATTTAAAAAAAACAACACTTTGAACCTTGGCATATGGTAATACTTGTGTTGGGAACGAAGTCACCCAAACAGCTGATTGGTGTGTGGATGGAAATGGGAGTCTTCATTGCAAGGGTCTTTGTAATGGTATTGTTAGATTGGACAAGACTCCCCAAACCACTCTTCTACTGGCTTGTGGTGCTACTTGACCACTCCAGCACATGCATAGCCAATTTTCAGGAGCTGGACTGACAGAAATGACAGAAAACATCTCCTAACCATCTTAAATGTGTGTGCAAAAGACTGTCTTACACAAGCATTTCTGCATCTGCAGCAAGTTTCTACAGGCTATTTTCAAGTGGCTTACCTAGGTACGATTTGATCAATTCCCCAGTAGGAGCTGACTGGGACACTCTACTCAGGACACTAATCAAGACGTTTAAGCTCACAAATTGAACGAGGCACGGCAGGAGCTGCCTGGAGGAATCTCTACAACTCTCTGAAATTCCCACCTGGAGAGCTCCTGTAACTGTAGCTCCTCAGTAAAATAATTAATCGTGACAGAAGGTGGCTCAAAGTTCAGTCAGTCACTTAGCTTCAAGTCAGTCCCGTGTCTCCAGCCAGTCCATTAGCTCATCTGTGCAGAAGACTGGCCTGGGAAGTCCTGGGCCACCCAGTAAATTCATTACTGGATGTGCACAAAGGCCCAGCCACAACACCCAGCTACACCACGGTTGCAACTGTGGACAAACTTGAGCTTCATGCTTGAAGTTTACTTTCCATAGCCTGTGCCACAGAACAACAGGGGAGGTGTCTCAGCTGGAAGGGACATGCAAAGATAACATGGGCTTTCCTGCTCCCCCAAATTCTATTACCTCCTGAAAACTATTACTTAATATTTGCAACCAAATTGCCCCTCCACCCACAAACCCAAAATATTTTGCCTTCTTCCACTTAATAATGTGACAGTGTTTCTATTTTTAGAAGCTATAAAAAGACTCAGTATCCCACTAAATTCTTGCTTTAGGACTCTGTGGGGTAAGGAAAAATTCTGGATACCTGATAATATTTGGACTGGCATTATTGGAGATCTATCTTCAGTTTTAGGGGATTATTTAGGTAATGGCCTGCAGGGTTTTTTTGCTAAATTATGGGAGTTTTGCCAGTTTTCAGTTGTAGGACTGGACCTAGTGGGTACGGAAAACTGTGGTATGAGAAACAGCAGTGAAGTCTTTTACTGCTATTATGTCATTTAGAGCATGCCACCTACTTTGTCTTTAAAATAAAATTTGGATTAAAATACCGACACAACATCACTCAGAAAACCTCATAGTACCTCTCTCTTACTAGTGAAAGCTGACAGTGACACAGTTCTCGTGTCAATCACCAGTCTGTTTGGTTTGCTTTCATAAATTTAAAATGCCCCCAAAGAGCCCTACAACAGTTAGACCTACTCTTCCATGTCCCCTTGTGTTAGTGAGGATACTTCAACCATCAAATGAAGCTTCATTTTGAATCATCTGCCTGGACTGACAGCTTGACATCTAAAATGAAATGTTGTCCCATCAGAATAAATATTTTAAAAATATTGCAGTTTCCTAATGTCATGATTTTAAAATTAAAGTATAGGGTCAGCACTGTTTCAGAGAGCTCTTTTTTTTTGCTTTCACTTTTACTAGGCCAGATAGGTTGACGCTTATATTGTCATTATTATACTTTAGCAATACTACTAGATATTTCTTTCCCACCTGTACCATTTCTGCAAATAAAAATAAAAAAAATATTTTAAAAAAAATCAGTTTTATTGAAGTGTTACATGTTATTTTGTCCTTGCCTGCCAGTCTTTCAGTAATGCACAAAATGTCAGTGTGGCTCCCTTGAAGTTCTTGCAGAGGCAATGCACTTTGAAATACATTCATCCAGATGATTGCCTCCCCACTGAAATTTGAACCTTGTTTTATCTGGGATTTTATTAAAACCTCCAAATTCCCATTTTCTTGAGGATGCTACTTAAAATGACAGTTCTTTAACTGTTAGGTTGGTGACAAGATGTCACAGATGGAATATTTGGTATCTCAAAAAATATTTTGTAAACCTTTTACCCCTCTGGGAGCATTAGTTCCTGTTTCATACGCTGAGCTTCAGAAACAGCTAGTAACATGCTAGAGCTGAATTATCCTCAGACATGAATGCTGGTTAAGTGCATGCCTTGCTGTCAACAATTTTAGTTGACACAGAAACTTTTTTTTTAATCTGAGCAAAATTTAAGTTTAACATAACCTGGAAAGTTGACCCCTTCCTAATTGGCGGAGATGCCTGGGAAATGTTGTAGTTTGTATGCCAGAGAAAAGAACACAAGGACTGCAAATGAATATGAATATAAATTGATATGAACTACAACACGTGTTTGCCTAGATTATGTCTGTGATATATTTAAGCAATTAACTATGTCTCTCAGTTTCTGGTCCAAAGGCCTTTATAGATTTGTCTCTTTTGTTTTCCTTTGAGTTGTTTTGTTTGACCAGTCTCTATTTATTTTTTTAAATATATCATTCCAGTCTTGTTGCTGTGTCACTAATTGGTTTTGTTACTGAAGTAGCATGATCTAAAAGTAAAACAATTTGTACTTGAAACGTGGACCTTTCACATATGCTTCACTATTGCTGGGGACCTACTCTCTTACATTTTTGTAAACCTGTACAAACCTTGACTTTAATTGCCAAAATCTTTTGAATTAGTGCAGAATATATTCACTGGTTTGCAGGGCTTTTTCCATGATTGATTTTTGTGTATGTACTTCTAATGACTTGGGGTGTAGAGATATTAAATCTCGGTGGCCCAGTTACACAACATTTTATACAAAATATGTCTAGAGTGTCCCACATTTCATAACTTGGCTCATAAATTTCATAAGCAGGTTCCAGCTCACTGTCTGCCGCCAGGGCTCCTTGCATTCATTTGCTCCCCTCCTCCTCCCCTATTATACATCATTGGGGCCCTCATGTGCCATCCTTCCCAGTTTTTATCCTGCAGAAGTGCAACATCTCCTCATTTCTCACCTCTCCCTCTTGCATTGGTGGTCTTTGTTCCTTCACCAAGGCGAGCTGCTCCATGTATGCATCCATCCCCACAGTGCTATTTAAACCACTTCCCTTCAATTTTCACCCTACCTGACTCTTTTCAGGGGTCTTCTTTGCTCCCATATTGGGGTGTCCACAAAACTCAAATGGGCCTCCTGATGGCAGCTTTCCCTGACACATATTCCTGAGTCTCCCTCACCCAGGACATCTGGAAATCTCCTATACCCTGCCTTGCTAGTGATGGTGGCCATGCAGGGTAGGATTTCAATGTTCATTCAACAAAAGGAAAAAGGGTTTTCTTTGGGCAACTACTCCTTTTCTGTCACTTCCCCTCTTTTTTTCATTGGGGAGGGGAGACCAAAGCCTGTGTTAGTGCCTTACTTATAGTTTTAACTAAGACACAGTTTTCCTTACAGAACGGAACTTTTTTTCTCTAAGCAAAAATCATTGACAAGACTCACATGATAGATACAAAATCTAAAATGTAACTGATTAATCTATACAGTAACTTCTTAAAAGTCACAGAAATATCAGATATGTGAGCAAAAATGAGGGCTTTATTTTCTGGCTATGCATATTTTTTTAAGTTATTTTCACTGACTAACATCATGTGAATAATAATATTTGAATGAAATTGCAGTTGTTTTTCATAAAGAAATGGAGGAAGTCTGATCTGGATTGAACAGCCAGAAGAAGAGACAGAGTAGATTAAAACTGTATGAAGCAGAAATCCATATAGGGTGATAGGAATTGATCAGACACTTATTGCCAGAAACATAAACATGAAAATGTCTCCCACAAACACATCTGTACTTGCAAATACACCAAAGCTAATATGTCAGCATACAGTACAGAAAAAAAGTTTTGTTTTTTTTTTTTTAATTGGTGGAAGAGCAGTTGCTCAGAATACAGATTATCTGAAAGTGCAATAAAGACATTTTTCCAAGGTTAATCTAATCTTTCATTGACAGCCCTGTACAGCTACACTGTATAATGGTAGCCACTGCAGAAATGCTGAAGCTGGCAACATCTTACACCGACTCTGGAATCATGGAATATAACTTACAATTAAGTAATTTAAAAGCGATGCAACTGCATTGGTATGGTGCCATATCCAAACAGTATTCCTGCTGAGAAGTGTTCTGTCTTAGGTTTAATGTTGCATTTTTGCTAGAACGTGTGCACCGGGCTGAGCTGCCTCGTGCAGACACAAGAGCTTGGTCAGCATTAGCTTCAGGACCTCAGTGATCTGCAGCGTGGTGGAAGGATGCCCTGTGGAGTCCCTGGCTTACGCATACGAGTGCTTTCTCTGACTCTTTAAAAAAAGATGTGTTTATCGAGTGTGCCACTGGGAAGTCTGTGCGCTAATGACTTCCCTTTACTTTCGTGTTTCTGATGAAATATGTTATCAATATTCTCAACAGTTAATTGCTGTTAAAAATCTCTGAGTCATTTTAGCCTGCAAAGAAACTTATTTTTTGTGCTCTGGCAGAACATTCATCTTTGGCCAGCTACATCTGGGCAAGACCTGACCTCTTGAAGCTGAAAACTGCAGTATTTTTCACTTACAGGACAATGTCCCACTGGGAGACATCAGCAACATAAATACTGTACTGAGGAAAAATTGAAATGTAATTGTTGCTTCTCATGTTGATATTAAGGTTTGCATTTGTCTTCTCCCCTCTAATTCCCTAATTCAAGTTTCTGTGCCTGTCATCAAACATATGAGGTACAGAACAAACTGGTATGAGGATCGAGTTGCGCAGAGACCCAGGCTGTTACACTGGGAGAGCTGTTCCTGAAGGACATACCAATTTGTGCTTTGAGCTGGTATGTAATTCTGCCGTGACTAGACAGATGGGTGGCTATAAATGAAGTATCTTCCTATTCCCTCCGAGACGTATGTGGTAATGTCCTTCTTTAGATGTTCTGTCATGGCAGTGCACACAATTAGCTACAGAATATTAGTTACTCTGCAGGATGCAAATCAACATCATTCTGTAAGTGTAGTAAAGGCACAAACCTATCAAATGGTATCAAGATACCAGATTTTCACATATACCCAGCTTGTATTAGTGATTTGGTTGCTCACCAGCTGAGTCAGGGGGAGAGAGTATAATGAATGGACAGTCTTATGTTTATTTGTAATGAACCACAATTTAATGTTTTCATCTCCTTGCCCATTTAAATGCAAAAGAGTACATTTCACTTTGTAATGAACCACATACACTGATGTACAACTTCACTGAAATATCAATTTCTTCCAAAGCTTCTCATTGAGATGTAATAGCTTCACAGTGGAGACTGACATTGTGGTTAAACACCAGTAAGAATCTAAGTCAGAAGTAGACTCTTCTTTCATGTCCTGTGTGTAGAAGAGAGAAATACATCCTGCTATTAATTTTAATTTTTTTTTCCAACCTGGAGGATTTCCCTGAAATTCTTTGTGACCTTAGCTACACCAACAGGTATCTGGCTATCTGCTATGAGCTTGCTGGATAGATTGCTTCAGTTGAATAATAGCTGGGTTTGATTAAACAGCTTAATCTGATATGTGCATATAAAGAAAGACCTGATCTCTGCCAAGGGTCATCAGTAGACTGAGGATCTTAGACGTGAAGTCTAACTCATTTCTCTTGCAAAATCCTGCTTTGAATCCTGCCTTGCACCCCTGAGAACCAGGCTCTAAACTGTGACCTGAAACCCCAGGACATGACATAATTTTGGAAGCACAGAAGGTCTTCAATAACCTCTGTAAAATGCCTACCTTTCTCAGTCACTGTGCAAATGTAGCAGTTCTGTTCACACTTATTTTATTGTGAGGCATGTTGTGGAAAGTTCTAGATCACTCTTCTTGCATCAGTTCTGTCCTGAGCGGTTAATCATCTCACATTTCTCACACAGAATAAAATTAATAACCCTCTGGAGAAGCTAATTTCTCTCTATTGATCATAAGGTAGCACAGGGATGACCAGCTAGATGAAGGTGTCTGAAAGATTGCTGTGTAAATTAGTGTTCAATAAACCTCATCCTTAAATACAGCAAAACCTTTTAATGATTACAGTCTGTGTCTTCATAATGTACTTTCTGTTAGCATTTCACTCAGCAGAAAAATACATTTATTCTAAAGCTTGGGTATGGCTTTTGGAAGGACCGAGTCACCAGCAATTTTTAAATCATAATACAAGTTTGTAACTTTGTTCAGATACACTTTTTTCACTGCATTCAGGCAGTACCCATACCCATAAACACAGCTTCCTCTCGCCTACTCCTAGATAACAGTTCTGTATGTTCAGATCTGCTTTATTTTAAGCTTTTCTCTTGATATGTGATGAAGCACCACAAGTTTGCATCCAAATCTTACAATTTATCACGTTAAGCCCTTAGAGAAGACAGACAATATTATGTTGTTAACAATCCACTTTGTTCCTGTTTCCACAAGAACTTGGTGATGAGCCTTGATGATACTGTACAAGTAGGAGAGAGATAATATATCCATATCATTTAAAATGAAAAGGCCTTTGAGAAAATGAGTCTTCAGCATGATATGCCACGAGTGATCTTGAGTGTTGGCTCAATATTTCTGGAAAGCCAGAAGACTGATAGAGATAGAGACCTTTTACAACAATACAAGGCAAATTTTAAGACACTTCAGGGATTCTGAGAGTGGATTAAGCAGTTCGTGTAGCTATCCCTACTATACTCTCCTGTCACAGTTGGAAATGTTTGGTTGTGCTACTCATGGTAGATTTCAGAGTGACTGTGTTTCCCAAAAGGTTTTATGTAGTCATTTGCTAACAAATCTGTTAGAGTTGTGGGGGTGGTGTTTTGGTTTTGTTTGTTTGTTTGTTTCATACCTACTTTGCAGCAAACTTGCATTTGTTCTGGAAGAATTTTCTGTTCTGTGATTTTTGAGACAAGTAGCCATGTGTTTTGGAGCACAAGTGGTCCTTTCAACGATGAATTATTTGTTCTTCTACTTAAGACAGTATTCATGGTTGTCCAGTGGAAGAACTATTGAAGGGTTAAGGCTTTAGCATTACGCCACTTGAACTCAAGCCTGTTATATTACTGCAACACTGCAAAATTTCAAACAATCTTTTAAGTTCCTTCTGAGATTCCTGACTCAAGAGAGTTCTTGAAAGGGAATAAAGCCCACCCTGGCCCCAAGCTTCTTCCACCACAGGTAACGCTGAAAGCAGTTTAATAACTTAAGCATTACTATCATCTTGTATTGGGTTTTCTTCTGTAAAAAAAAAAAAAAGAAAAAAGAAAAAAGAAAAAAACACCCTCAAATCCAGATTTTTATTGTAAAGAATCATTGCCTGATCATGCTCTTTTTCATTCTTGTGCTGTCTTCTCTAGTTCAGCTCTAGAAATGTCTCAAAAGCAGGAATGCTAAAACAGAAGCACCTGTAAGAGTTCTCTTCAGGAATGATTTTTCTCTGCTGGTAACAGAAGTGGTTTCTGCACTCAGTCTGTGCAGAAATTGATGTAAGTATGGCAAACCCAGATATGCACTAGTAAGATTAGAATCATATAAAGCTCTTCATTTCTGCAAAGATCCACTGGATCTACTCATTTTGTACCACCTCAGTGTTCATTTTGGAAGGGTAAAGTCAATGTGAATTACTACTTTGGAACAAATTAGGTTTATTTCCGTTCAGTTTGAAGACGGGTAAATAGCCTCACACAATTTTTAAATATGTTGCTTCTAGTATAGCTAGTGTACATTAGCTAATAAACAGCCCAGAAGTACGAAGCCATCCTGTAATTCTTTAATTCTTTAAAAGCACATAGGCTTGTAGGGGGTATACCACACTGAATTTGTCAGTACAGCCTTTGCATTCATTCTCATGCCTGACAGCAGCTTCATTCTCTTGCTTGGGCTTTGGCCAACTCAAATTAACTACTTATACTGAAGCATGTATTACAAGGATTGTGCCGGATCTACATAGTATTGGCAAGTTTTTGGAGAAAGCCTTGTGCCCCAGAGGTCTAACATGTCTAGCCAATTTGGAGTGACTGTTAGGAACCCCATTCCTGTTCCCTACAACCATTCATTCTGGCTGTAATTCAAAGAATTCTCTTCCTCTGGCAAAAGAAAAAAAAAAAAAAAAAGAATTTTGAGTTGGAACAGCCTCATGTCTCTTCCTCTGAGTGTCAGTATATTATGAATAGATGTGTTATATATATAAAATCTGTTAAAGTATTATGGCAAGCTCATTTTTGTATCCAGATGACTGACTTACACTGTGTTTGTGCAACATGATTTCTGAGCTTTTAAGTTCAAGTTATAGGTCACCTCCATTAGCAAATTCAGAACAAAAGTTTGACTAGCATTGGTTATTTCACAGAAAACTTTTTAAATTCTGACAGGCAGGCTGCTGGACACTTCATCAGTTCCTCTGATGCTTTTCAACTGAAGCCTTTGATAACTGCTAATCCAACAAAGGTTTAACGTTATTTTTAAAGTCAGCTTCTGGTTTTCTGAGAAACCAGCAAATGCTGCTTTGATCCCCTTTTGCACCTCTTGTCTTTTAGTCTTGCTTAAAATTACTGTGTCCATTTTGGAGCTTTTTAAACATGCTCTCATCTGCTTTTTTTGTGATTCATCAAAAAAAAAACCTGCTTACAATTTTATCTTCTTAAAAATAAATTCTGTGTCTCCTACCAGCATTTCCCTTTCTTGATGTGAGAAGTTAGCTAGTAATTACAGTCCTGAGGATCCTTTGTATTAGAGGAAAAAATGACAATGAGGTTGAATCCCTCTTTGTACTTCTCTTGTGAAATAAATAAGGTTGTGTCAACGTATTGTTCCTGAAGCACAGTATGGTAAGGAGATGTGCTTTTATTCGCGGATTCAGTTCTTCCACCTGGCTGCTTTGTTGCCTGCTGCCTCTGCTTCTCTCTGCATTTTTTTAATCACCCTGCCTCAGAGATAGGCAGGCCTTTGTACAATCCATCGGAGCTGTCGAAACACTGTGCTCACGTCTGCCTGGTGCCGGCCCTTGGGCAGGGAGGTGGCCTGGGTTTGTTCAGTCCTGAAACTCCTGTTTCAGCAGTCTCCTTCCCTAGAGCTGCTCAGGGGCTGCCCCAGCCATCCAGGAGAGACAGCATTGGCAACAGCCCCCCTTTCCAACTTGTTTAACCAAAGCATACCCTGTCTGAGAAACTGTGTATGAAACACAGTTGGGGTAGGGCAAGATGATCTGCAGAGGTCCCTTCCAGTCTCAACCAATCTGTGACTGATTCTGTGATTGTGAACAAACTCTGTACAGAAATTCCCAGATGGGAAAAGCGGTGGCCCTCAGCTACCCATATCAAAAGTGGAACTAGGTACATATCTCCAGACGACGACCCACTGAGGATCTAATTGCTGTCTGCAAAACACTGCCTTCCTCCTTGTTGACAGTAGTGGAAATGTCCCAACTACCCCTCTCTGTTAACACTTCACATAGGTTGTATGACTCTCTCTTGATCTTCAGGTATAAGATGTAGGTATTGGAGTAGAGTGGTTTGCATGAATTTGAAGGGACATCTGATTTTAAAAGACATGTGTTTGAAGGGTTCCAATTACACTCTGGAACAAAGGACCTTGAAGCTGTCTGTATTAATTCATATTCTTATTTGATCTGATGACTAAATAAACACATCTCCATCCCCTCCTTCATAACTGAACTTCTATCTTTTCTGCTAGAGCATTTGTTTTCTTTTTGTGGTATTCTACACATCTTTTGGTATTAGGAAATCAGTTTGAGTATTGGAACAGAATAAAAGGCAATTACTAAAATCCAAACTGTAGAATGAAGTTATGTTCTATTTTTAATAGACAATTTAGAGTATAAATATATACAGAGTTAGGATGAATATTTGTAGCATGAATTTCTTTTTCATAATACCCCTATTTGAATAATTTGGGAATAGAAAGCAGATTGAAAGTCGTGTAAATTTTTCTGCATCTGTAGGCAATATTTAGGTCTTGAAAGCAAAGCAAGAAAAGGAACAATTTTTTCACTCTTAAGGCACCTTTTGTATTTCAAAGCTTTTCCAAATACTGTACTGGAGTAAAACCAGTATCTTTTGGAATGAAAACGAGAGTATAAAGATCAAGTTATATGTCTGAATCGGGGAGAACAGCAGTGTGAACCTGTCTCTCAAACATCACATATGAGCTTTGTGACCGCCTGCCTATTGGATGTAGGTGTATATGTGCTCCCTTTCACAGATGGTGCCCAGTAATTCCATTTTTGCTAAAAGCAACACCATGTTTCTCTGGAAAGCTTCAGTTCTGCAAGCCAAATAAGAAATGACTTTTGTCCGAAAATTCCAGCCACTTTCATCTGCAATATTTTCCTTTGAAATACCAGTCTCATTTATCATAGAAAAGTGGAGATCCATGCTTTTATCTTTTGCTGCTTTTAAATACATTTTAAGTATCAGTTTCACATGTTACTACCTGAAAGAAACATAAAAACAAAAGCTTCTTGTTCAAATTCCCTTTTGTAACTGCTCGTCAGTCTTTCACTATGCTTTTAGTCAGTTATTCTGTTTCCATGGAGCTGTACGAATTAGTAGACATCTGGGTAGGGAAACAAGAAAAAAAGGCACAAAACTAGAGTACGTATCTTATCTGACATTTTCAGAAGAAAAACACTGTGTTTTCTTTCACTATCAGAAATGTAAAAATGGGCACATTTTGAGTGTTTTGAAAGTTTCAGTTACTCTTCAGGCAGAAGTATCATTACTGGAGCACTTCAGCAGAGCTCTTTTCTCCCCATTGAATTGCAAGCGTTCAGCAGATTATGACAGCTGCAACAGGATTTAGATTTCATCCCTTCTTTCATTGAGAGCAAAAGAATTCCCTTTCAGTGAAAACAGCATTAACAATACTTCTCTGTATTTGTGGGACTTTTATAATCTTTTTGTGGCTGAGGACACTGTTTGTAACACAAGATCTTCCCTGTTGTTCGGGCATACTGTGGCATGATCACATTGAGAAGATTCATCAATCAATCATCCAATCAATCTCTGTGTGCCTATACAATGACTCATCAGTTAATCAGTGTGCTAATTTAATTGCTACTTGCCCCTTGCCAAGTTAGTAAAGATGCCATTGTGGTCCCCATAAATTAAAAATAGTACTGTGCTAATGTAATAGCAGTTGTGATTAATTATTCATAAATTCTTATTTATGTGATTATTCTTTTGACTGTGATGTAAATGATATTTAAACCCTAGGCTCTATTTTCAGAAAACTTAATAGCAAAGAGAGAACTACCATTTAATCTGAGGTGAATGGAATCTCTAAAGAATAAAGAGAGAAAATAAAAGGAACTGTGATCCACATCCTATTCTTTTCTTCAGGTCCATGGACCATTACATAGTGAAAAGGTTAACAATTTGCCTGTCAAATAACAAGCTTCAGGTTGTTCTGCTTTAAAAGTGCATTTGTTATCTTCTCAAGTGCTAGAAACTACCTAGATGACTTTTCTATCCTTATAGCCCTCAAATAACACTGAGACATACACAAAAAGCAAAAAGATGGGAGTTGTACCCATTAAAAATAATTCAGGACAGAAATAGCTAACTAGGGGTGACAAAGTAAGACTTTCTGTCTGTGGACATTTGTACTTTGCAGCGATTTTCTGTTGATTCTAGTAGCAGTATCTCTTGTAGCAAGCTAGGGCTCTCCCTGCTACCCCTACACTTCCACCCCCAGAGGATGCAAAGAGCCTTTGAAGTATTTCATTACTAACACACACACAAAGGAGGGACACACAATCTCTCTGTAATTCTTGGATTTTGGGTAATACCATCTGGCATGCTAGAAGGTACCAGAGTTATTCAGGGTGAAAACTAATCAAGATCCTTCATTAGAGTGGACAGTGTGGATCATTTCTTGAGCGGCATTAAGGTCCCTTTCAGGTCCCATGACCCTGAATCCCAAGCTGTAGTATGGCTCTGCCTTCCAGTTCCCTTCTCCTTTTTCATTATATTCCACAAGGAAAAATGCCCAAATTTTAAATAAAAATGTTGTGTCAGCTGCTCAAAGTGGTACGTTGTAATTGCACTCACTTCTTTGGTCTCCCTAGTTTCTGGAGAACTGTATCAGAAATCCAGGTTGGTGGAAAGCACAAGGTGCTTCAGCAGAAGTGTTGACATGATGCAAGTAGTACAGAAGAATACCCACTAGCCCTAAAAGGAGCTAAACAAAGGAAGATGGCAGAAGATTTCCGTCTGCTACTGAAATTTAGTTTTGCCAACTATCTTAAGGTGACTATCCATAGCATTCTCACTGCATTAAGATCGGTGAAGACTGCGTAGTCTGAACCCCAGGAATATACTTTTTTCTAAGAGCTGGCAAATATTCTAACCCATATAATAAAATAAAATCTCTTCTGGGGGAATCAGGAGACCTAGAATGAGTAAATTATTTTTGTGAAGAATTTGCACCATCCTATTTATTTCTGCTGCTTTGGGTTGCTATGATAAATACATGTTGGTTTTGGAAGAAAATTTGTAATATAACTGTTATAGAAAACACAGGTTTTCTCTTTTTGACTAAAAACAATACCTCACATTTGCCCTGCACTGCCCCAAAGTGCAATTGCAGGCACTTCACATGGCCTTTTTTGGATTAGAGGCACTACATCCCTTCCCATGAGCAACACGATAACAGTGAGGTTTGGGTTTTTCTCCTTATAGCTGTTAAAAAGGAGATGAACTCTTTTCCCCAGCTGCAATTAAAGGGGAAAAAATGAGGGATATAATGTAATTACCAGCACTGGAATCTCGCCAGGATGCTGGACCTTATTTCCCTGAATTCCTCAAAAAAAGTGTCATGGGACTCTTTAATTATAAGCAATCAGGACCACAGTTCCGTATCTGACATGAAAGGCTCTGCCTCCAGCAACATAGACCATCAGTCTGGGCATTTGCTCAGTGCTGACTCAAAAATGCCATCTAATGACTCATAGTCATATTTTCTGGAGGTTTTTTGTTTTTGTTTTTTAAATTTTGCTATGTACCTAGAGCTTGTCACAATATCTTAATAACCAACATATGTACACTTTACAACACTCTATTATACAGTCAGTAAAACAAGATCAGCCAGTACATATAATCAAGTCTATATTCCTTAACACTATTTTGTAAAAGAAATGTGTGGAAAATGTAGGGCAATATTTTTATCTTTGTTCATGTGATTTCATGTGATAGAAAGTAGGATGGAAATCGTATTTTAATTGCAAGGAGTTTTAAAAACATTTGTGTATGAGAAACAGTTATAACTTCAGCAGAAAAGAACTGTAAAATAGAAAGCAATATCCCATCATACTATCCTGGTTATAAAATATGTCAAAGACTCTTTTACAACTCACAGAGGAAAGATATATCCATATTCCGATGATGAAGTTGGTCAACATCTACCAATGAAAAAAATTCCTTCATGTGAAATTTCAATTTCCTCTATGTTGATAAAACAAGCCCTGTTACTGTTGTGTGAAAAGGAGTCACTAATATTTTCTAAGAGGAGGATGATAAACTCCAAAAAAATTGGAAGTGAAAAAGGAAATTGAATGGACTTGCTTGCATAGAATTATTATTACAACATACATCAAATAATTGATGAAGATAGAATAAATGGATCGTGGTTCATGTGCCAGTTTAATGAAATAACTTTGTAAATTCCTTGAGTTGAGGTACTCAGGTGGAAGAAGGCACGTATGTGGAAAAATCTTCCCATACCAAACTATGAACAGCTCAAGTTTATACTTTCAGAAGGGAGAACTGGTAATAGAATATCAATTGTAGAAAGCATAGAGAATATCTCTATTCACATCCTAACCACAAAAGTTGTTAGACAGAATGTATATTTACCTTTTTATCTCATTCCCATTTATATGCAGAGGATAGGGTAAAATCAATGACCTGCATGGGTCAACCCGTTGACTTCACCAACACAAAAACAAAATTAATATCAGCACTACTTAGTAAAATCATTTTAGAAATTACTTTGATTTCTCCAGTTGTTTATCAATTTAGAAATCATGCTAGTTAGACTTTCATTTTCTAAGATTCCTGTCGAACTGTTAACTCTGTAAAACAGAAGAATCCCAGCTAGTGGATGCCTGGAGAGAGGGAAGTAGGCATCGACATTATTTTCCTGTGTCAAGGAGGAGTGTGCATAAGGAGGTTTCTTTCTGCATACGAGGCATCTTTAATGATTTAAAACCTCTACTGAACTACTTCATTTACCACTGAGTTTAACATAAGCCTGCCTCGTCTTTGATTTACAGTAAGTCAGCTCCTATGTACTGTAAGGTGATAACAATATAAGGTTGTATAATAACCATTTTATACAAGAGTTGCACCACTTTTGGACAACTGGTTTAAGTCAGCTGAGGCAAGAATATTGTTGTGTCCAGTGAGATTAAAGGCTGTGTCATTGCCTTGAATAACTCTTGGGTTTTTGTCTGATGGTCAGTGGAGTGAGAGCCTTTTGGAAGTGATGTTGAAGCGCGGTGGACATCAGTCCCCTTAAAAACCGGTCACGTAATCTTTGACCCCAGAATTTAGGAGGATCGCGCCCCTTGCTTTGTTACACACAAGTTCCTTCAAAGAAGCTTGCACATGTGAAAATAGGACAGAACAAGACAGACTTTCATCTGAATTTAACAGTTATGTTTGGCAGAAATTCACCTGTAGCAATGTGGTTATCCAGGCAAATTCTTGTCTGTTTGTATCATCTAAATTTAGATTATATTCCTCTTTGTGGGGATGTCAAGCTGAAAGCAGGTCAGGACAGATGTATTCACAGATGTAATTCTCAAATTTTCAAGATATATGTAAGTGGCTTCCTATGAGAGAGAACAAAATTTGACTAATAACAGATGAATAAGAATAGTGGCATTCAACAGAAATACAATTATGGGCTGTGTAAAAATTGCAATAATCTGGAAAAAGAAACCTGACGGCATGATGTTGTAGAGATAGTAATACCAAGTGCCTTGGTATGTTTACTTGAAGTAGGGTTGTTGTTGTTATTACTACATTGCTAACTTTAAAAACCAAACAAACTATAACCCAGGTCTGGAACATTACCACAGTGATGCTCCAGGGAATGATTTAAGTGGAATAAAGATATATTAGTCCATTAATTGTTAGCGATTTAGTTGTAGTTGTGAGATATTACTTCTCTGGACGAGGAAAAGAAAAGGGCAAGTAATGAAAGATATGCTTTTACTGGGAGGACCCACCTCCTCATTTAGTCAGTCAAGGGTTGTTATCCCTTTATTACCCTGTAATTTGAGGGCAAGTTCAGTGAACAACTGTGGAGGCCATTAGGAGCTGTCATGGACAATTTATTTGCCTTTGAATGGAAGGTGGAAGCAGTAAGGCAGAGGCTGTGCTGCCTCAAAGTGGATAATTCTCCTTTTGCAAGCTTTTTAATACTATGTTTATTGTTTCCTAGTATGTCTCCCTAGACTGTTCTTTGTTGCCTCTGCTGCTCTTGTCAGGAATAAAATTTATATAAGTGTGGCCCAGGAGAACCAATCTTATTTTGTGTAGTGACTACGCTAGCAGCCCACAGCGTGTCTTAGTGAAAACTTGCAGAAAACCGTAAAATCCACACCTCTTCAGAAGCTAAGGTCTGGTGACATTTTTTTCTTCACTGCTATAAAATACAGGTAGTTGTGGTAAAACAGACTCTTTCTTACAGTGTTTTAACTCCAGAGCAAATGTCATCAAAGTTTGTAAAAGCGAATTAAGTCAGTTAAGTTGTTACATCCTAGTTTAACAGTGTAAGCATCTGACTTGTTACAAAAGCAGTAGTTGCTCTTTCGTTTCCTAAAGTGTAATGGACATCTTGAACACAAAAGAAAAATCTGGTACTTGCTTTAAATAATGCATTATATGAACATAAGACATAAGAAGATATGTTAATTTAGAGATGAGACTGACAACAATAAGATCATCCAGTTGCAAACATAGGGGACATTTATCCTGAAAGAACTAGTGCTACTCAAGAAGTGGAACCAACAATTTTGCTCCGACTGTGTTTTGAGGGTAAGGATGGGAGAAAGGGAGATCCTTTTTTAACAGGCACTGTGTATTAGATGTGAAGGATATCTGTAAGATATAATTTCCAAAGCTTATGTCACCAGTACTTTATGTAATTCACATACCCTGTGGATGTGCTGTGTTACAGGAGTATTTGAGGAATGTGTTTTATTTCTTCTGAGTGAAATCAATCCATGGGTTTTGAGCCACTTTATAGGTATGCAGTTTTCTTACCAAAGTTCCTTTTGCAAATGTCTCAGAAAATTAAAAAAAACCATAAATGAATATGAAAGTATCTGAAAAACTCTTTTTCAGACGCAAAGTCAGCCAGTGGGTTCAAAGGCCTTAAGTTCATGGCCATCTAAGGCTAAGTTTGAGTCCTGTGTATTTCTCTTCCCCAGTTAATGTTGCTTTGGTTACCCCTCAGTACTCAAAATTTCCAGGGTTTCATTGTGGCATTGATACCATTTATTCAAGTAAATTGACAGTTGCAGTGTGTCTGTGCAGATTTATACTGACTAATTAACCCATTCTTCTTAATGCCTTATCAAAATAGTGATTTTTAAATGGATGTCTGTGCATTCACTATCAGGCTTACTGTCTGAATTTAAACACTGTTTTACTTTCCTGAAAAGTGCAGTGTTCTTGAACTCTACTGAATGAATCTCAATTCTCTAGAAACTGTAGTTAAACTAAGTCTGCACTGTCATTCATCTTAAAAAAATGTTTAGATATACAAAATAATTCCTGTTCATAGAGGCTCCCCAGGGAACTGATCACAGCACCAAGCCTGTCAAACTTCAAGGGGTATCTGGATGATGCTCTTAGTCATAGGATTTAACTTTAGGTAGTCCTGCGAGGAGCAGGGAGTTGGAAACGATGATCCTTATGGGTCCCTTCCAGCTTGAGATAGCCTATGATTCTGTGATCTATTTCCTGCCCAGTAATGCTCCATAATTACAGCATGAACGCTTAATAATGTCGATATACCAAATCTTCTAGTCCAGACAGAAGAACACAGTCCCAAGTACTTTATTAACTGATCAGCTGCTTCCAATCAATTACAAAGAGTCTGGCAGTAATTTTTTCCTCTTAGTTGCTTTATTAAGAATAAATAATGAGTATGAACTTTTCAATTGGGCATTTCCATAGGCATGGACTGCTTCCCTTTATAAACACGTAGATTTTATTTAAAGCATTTCTTTCAACCACTGGCTTTTAAGGCATGCATTTTCATTCTGCTTTGTTTCTGCTTTTCCTTCCTTCTTTCATCTGCAGGGTTTTAAACAATTTCTAGAGGCACTAGCAGGGGTTTCTCGTGATGTTATGGATAGCCTAAAGAGCAGTTTACGGAATTGCAATAGTAGGTATAACTTAAGGTAGAAAAAAGGTTGAGACAAAGTTGAAGATGCTAACTATTTCAAAATTAAAATTACATGATCTTCTGAAGGACAAGCAATAGTCATTTGCTAACCACCAGTTATTGGTGGAAAGGTTGTTTGTGTTTTTTTTAATTCTATCCTAAACTCTCTGCAGCAAACAGCTGTGAAAATGTAGCTATGTAGGTGTTATCCTCTGTGTTTAGTTCTGGTGAACAGCAATTCCTCGGCAACCAATGCGCTCACCTAGTGGTAAATGATTAAATCAGTAATGGGAGAAGAAAAGAGAAACCTCTAAACATATGAACAAGCAGTATCTGACACTCCCAAGTCATCATGAGTCTGGGCTTACCTTTCGCATACTCATTTATTCAGCTGCTGTCATTGTAGGCTACATCTACAAGGCTAAACGCATGGGTTCCCGAAGTGTTCCCGCACTCCACAGTAGAGTGATGCAGAGTGTTCTGGCCCACGCTGGTCACAGTTAGTCTCCACTGAAGGGGAGCGATTGTGTGGTGTAACACAGGGCTTGGCTGTGGTGGGTCCTCAGAGCCCCACATTGTGCCCATGCGATCCTGATACATTGCTCTTACTCATGTGCGTACAAGCATGTGTGCATGTGGATGGTGGGGGCAGGGAAAAGCTCTTTTCATTTCAAAGTATTATTTTTCATTTCAGTATTTTTGTAGCATGATATAGAAGGTACACCATGCTCAAAGCCTGGCAACCCTCTCATTCCCCATGCTGAAAGCAGAATCCAGTTGCTCATGTGTTGTTATTGCCCATTGTGCAAGAGCTGGGAGTGTGCTATATCCCTGTTAGAGGCACAGAACTGCCTTCATGGTCTTTATCTTTTTAAATAAACACTCCTGGACCTATATAGCCGTACTTCCAGTTAGGCTGCTACCTGCAGGGGAGGACTGCTTTACTCAGTCCCATCCTCACAGCAGTCTCTCCCAGTACTCACTACCATATGGCATGGTAAAGAGCAACAGGAGACTGCACTTCCTTACCAACAGCGTGAGCGGTGTTAGAAGAGCTGCCAGGTGAAGCTCATCTCCATCATTACCAGCAACCACAATCTTAACTGCTGTGGAACCATTCCCGTGATGCCGGCCCTGTCCTTAGCTGCACCACCCTCTACTCCTACCTCCATGTTTTACAGAAATGTTGGCACACCAGATGGATACTTACACAACCAGTTCCTGCAGTTCGGTGGAAAAGGGTGCTTTGAATGTGATGGCAATGCCAAATAAATCAGCTGCCTCTTTGTGAAGAGTAGGTATGCTAGTTAATTCCCAAGCTTTCCAGTGAAGCAATTCCCTCCAAGGTGAACCCAGCTGCAGTTCAGGAGATGCTTCATTCTGACAACAAATCATTCCTCAGCCATGACCATGCCAGGTTTGGTGTCTTCTGCCCTACAGTCTTCTACGCTATCCCAAGGGGCCGTGTACTTTCAAAGACACCATATGTTCTGATGCCATATCCTTCGTTCCCGTAGCAGCATGCTGTGTACACACCACTTCGCGATGACAGATTGCACGACAGCCTTCCTGTTTTTTCAGGTATTTGAACTGAAAAACCTTTAAAAAAAAAAATCAAAGTTATGTCTGGCAGCCACAAAGATGCTACGTGAGGGAGTGGGACTGGACTGCAAGCCATTGTACTGCTGGTCCGACTGAGAGGGAGGTTATTCACTGCATGGCCTGGAGCCCAGGGATGATTAGCAGTATAGACATAGTTTTGTCCTTAACTGGCAGATGCAATTAATCTTTCCGCTGCAGGATATTTGCTTGCGCAGTATGGCTGCATTAGCAGAATGATGTGAAAAAGCATATCGTGTATCAGAGATGGAATAATAACCTTACAGTGGCTCCTTTTTTTCAGCTGTCCACATTCCAGTGTAGGTGGCCAGTATCAGAAAGGTCGTCTTAGACCTCCTCACCTCCCTTATAGCCGTGTGAAGAAGTAGGACTTGCAGTCAAGACCTGAAAGAATAGCTACTTTGAAGTCATGCTCACACATTACGCCTTTTAATTGCCTGATTTTCACAGAATGGGTTGCTCTTCCATGTCCACAGGGCATACCAGTGTCACTTTATGGTGCATCATAGCTTCATAGTGCACTCAGAGGGAAAACCACTCATTAAAAATATGAACAGTGCCTGCTTTTCCGTGCCTATTACTATCAAGACATGTCTGAAATATGCAATGCACATTCTTAATGGGTACTGACAAAGTACTTTTAAGCACGTTGATGTTTTAAATGTATATTTAGACTAATGAACAAGATGTAGCTGAAGATTAACCTTTTGAGTCTATCAAATCAGTGGGACAGCCTCCCCCACTCCTGAATCCCACTGTTTTCTTTCTTAACGTTTTATCTATACAGTGATACATTAGGGAGATAGGGAGGCTCCAGCTCTCCTTGAAGCATCCCAGATCATAGAGAGAAAGAGAGGTAATACACCAGGGTAAAAAAGAACTGCATAGTAATGACATAAAGGACAGAGCACAGTCAAGATTATTGAAAGTATGATTTTGACCTCAGCAGTGACTTTGCAAAAATGGCACTGTGGACCTCCATATTTAATGTGTCTCAGATTTTTCAGCTAAAACTTATTTAGTTGGAGAGTGAAGCAATGTTGCTCTTCCAGACGTGCCATCCCTACCGACCCTGCCTCAGCTCTAGTGTCCCAGCCAAGCCTTCTCTGGCGTAAACCACCTTAGCAGCAAGGGTGCTTTTACTAGTCGCCACCCGCCCATGTGTAACCTTCACCTAAGCAGTTATTTTCTGCAATTCCTGTGAAAGTCCACCGGAAGGCTATGACCATGCTCTCACTACATTTGATAGATGGGCATGAGAGCAACAGGTTTTAGTCATGCCATGAGTAGCACTAGTAGGCTCTGGAAACGTATAGATTGAAGGGCAGCCTCAAGGTGATATTGATGGCAATGCATGCCGTGAGCAATCTGTCTGGGATTCTTTCCTTCTCTGAAGGCTACACTGGGGGCACGATTTGGTCTGTCCTGGCTTGTAACCCATATGCACGCATTTAATTAGGAAAGAAAACAGAGCTTTCATTACTTGACAGTAAAAATAGGAAGAGATGGATATATTCCTGTTCAATCTGAAGTACTAGATGCTCTAGCAGTCAATGTAAGAGCTGAATGTTAGAGTAATTTTGTCTAAACCCTGGTTTGGGGAAGAATATTCTAGCTCCCTAATTTATTTCCCCTGTTCTTGAATGCTCAGTTGTTTCTGCTAGTTCTTAGATCCTGCTTTCTGACACAGTTTACAATTTTTTGTACTGCTATGTGCAGCATGTCTTTGTAAAACATGTCATGATGGGACTTCTAGGCAACAGGTTCTAAGTCCTTGCATCACTTGTCATAAATGCAGGATCACCCACCAAGATAAAAAATGTGGGAGACTCCATAGATCGTAAGTGGTATCGGAGTTCGGAATACCTAGAGATAAGCCTTGAAAATATGTGACTTAGTTTACTTAACTTTCTCCTCTGTTTATCGTCTTAGTAGCAATGTTCATCACACCTAGCTTTAGGAATATTCTTGATGTTCCTAAACTAGCTGAGGGAGACAGGCATTTCTAACAGACAGATCAGGCATCTAAGATCTTCATGCTTAAATGTAAGCATTAAATCTTATATTTTCTTTTTCGCTGCAGAGAAAGAATAGAAGTGGGTTTAGAGTAGGTATCTATTAAAATGGGTGCCTCAGAGACTCTAATGCTAAGACTGTGCGGCATCATCTTTGTGTTTGAATTCTCCAAGGTACAGAAATATGAGTCTTCTGACCAAGCTAGATCTCTCAGAGTACTAGTAAAATAACTCGTGATACAAGAGTAGCTGCTTTAACAGTGTGGGGTTTTTACATTTGCTGAGATAATAAAAAATAATCATTGTAGTTACATACTGGAACTCCCATATACCTGTATATGTGATGTTCTTACCGATTCTTTATTTAAAAGTATGGAAACAGTAGGGGTTTCAGTAGCATTGTATGCACTGGATGTTTGGAACTTAGATTTGCAGTATTGATGTTTATAGCCAAAAAAGCCTCCCACATCCAATGCCTTAATGAATAGTTTTCCTTTATGTAAATTTAGTAAGAAGAATGTGCTTATGCCTGCTGATAATCTCTGTGTTTGTAAGATTTCCAGATTTTAGCTGAATGTTTTGTGTGTGACAGCTTGATCTCCTAATAAGTGGGACATTCAGCCCAGATTATTTCTTTCTACCTGAAACTATCTTTTTTTCCTTGTACTGATTTTCTACTTAGTTACCTGTTACTTTTCCAAATAGATGTAGTTCCTCAAGAGTGTGGGCTCCAGAAGACTAGAAGTACTGGCAAACAATTTCCTTTTGGTTCATGCAGAGTTGATAGCTTCCATGACTGACATGTCCTTCCAGGACATACAATGTTTCAAGTTAACCCAGTATGAATGTTTGACAAAGCCTTCTTAAAAGGACTTCATAAAAAAAATGTGATTTTCCTCATAAAGCGCAGAAGATATAAGGGTTTGATTCCAACCTCATTTGTCTTACCTTACATTGTTTAGATAAATAAGAACCAAAACAAGCTACAGAGAAAAGGGACTCAGACAGCATGCAAATTTCATTGCAATAAAATTCTATTGCAAATAATGTCAGTGAAAGACTTGTTGGTTAAAAATGGGAAGAAAAATCAATATGGAAGTTGAATCTTTCAGATTCTTCTCTACTGCATTTTTGAAAAATTTTTGAAAGCTGAAGTTCCACTGAAGAGTTTTGTATAACAAATAATCATATTATATAACATGGCTTTTTAATTCCAGAAAATACCTTTTTCTTTTAAACTTACACATATTGTTTACTGATAAGCTTAATGTGTACTCTAGCTAAATGTCCTATTTCAAACTAGAAGTCTTAAGCATTTTGTTCCTGATACAAATGATCATTTACTTTACCAGAAATGGATGTTTCTCATTCAATCTCCTAACTTGTGCAAATCTATGTGAAGTTATTTACAATCTTCCATACTTCATTAACTGAAATGATGACCTGCAGGCTCCAACTATTTAGTCAACTTTCTCTTCCAGTACACTAATGAATAGATCTACTTAGCATATTGATGTTCATAGAATCATAGAATGGTTTAGGTTGGAAGGGACCTTAAAGATCATCGAGTTCCAACCCCCCTGCCACAGGCAGGGACACCTCCCACTAGACCAGGTTGCCCAAGGCCACGTCCAGCCTGGCCTTGAACACCTCCAGGGATGGGGCTTCAACAACCTCTCTGGGCAACCTGTTCCAGTGCCTCACCACCCTTAAAGTGAAAAACTTCTTCCTAATGTTTAATCTAAACCTGCCCTCTTCCAGCTTAAAGCCGTTCCCCCTCGTCCTATCACTACATGCCCTAGTAAAAAGTCCTTCCCCAGCTCTCCTGTAGGCCCCCTTTAGGTACTGGAAGGCCGCAATAAGATCTCCCCGGAGCCTTCTCTTCTCCAGGCTGAACAGCCCCAATTCTCTCAGCCTCTCCTCATAGGAGAGGTGCTCCAGCCCTGTTAACTGTCTGTCTTTCAGAAGAGCAGTCATTATTTATACTGTGTCTTGAGTTAACATACCACAGGATTTTCATTTCTTTATTTCTTTATTTGATAAGTGACCCTCTCACAAGATTGTGATTTTTAATATTCTTTTGCATGCTAGGCCATATTTTGTTTGCACCCCTTTCTGAAAAGAAGCAGACACTCTACTATTGGCTGTGTAGTCTACAGTACTCTATATACTGACTGCTATGGGAAAAGGATTTTTTCCTGGTGCTGAATATATAGACAAAAAAAATTTTCAGTGAAATAGGGCCATTGACCCATGGTATTTGTAGAAGTCAAGAAATGTGGTTTCACTTTGGTTTGGTTTAATTTCGTTTCATTTCCTTTTTTGCAACTATAAGTGCAAGGACTGCTCTAATTTGGCCCAATGTACTGTCTCAGGAACTATGGGCAATTGTCCTTTATAGTCATGTTGCTGTTACCTTCCTTCCATGATTTGTGGCTTTGTGGCATAACTGGATCTACAGTGAATAATCTTTTTACAGAGCTATCCAAGTATCTGATTTGCACTCAGTGATTTGCTGCACTTAGGATTCTCCCTAGACATTTCAATTTCTAAGGATCAGTTCCTGACAAATGTCTTTAGGAGAGCACAGCAACTCCTCTCTCCCTGTTTAAGACTGATAGGAAAAAAGAAAATCAGCCACTGTACTTGTTAACCATCTTTTTTAGTTAGTATTTCTCCCTTTGAATTGCATTAACAATATTTTCCTAGGTGTATTTAAAAAAAAAATACTTATTTTGCCATTAGTTTCCGTTTTTTGTCTTATTAAATACAGTAATGCATGATGCCCGTTTTCTATTCTCTCCATTGTTCTTGCTGAAGCTGTATGTCTGTACACTTTTACTTTCCCCTTTCCACTCCAGGGCTCATTAGGAATTTCAATCAGTGCAGTAATTCGAAGGTGAAGGAGCTTGGAAGAGTGACCAGTTGTGTCAGTGCTTAGCAGCAATTACCTTATTAAGGCAAAAGCAGAGTAAGGCAAAAGACAGTGTAGTAGCTGCTGTCTTCATACTTCCATCTGGTTTTGAAGGCATCAGTTGATTTGGGAAATAATTTCCTTTCATTGGAATCGTACCTTCTCATACAGTGGAAGAAACCCACAATGTGTACACATTTGGTGATTATTAACTTCTTAATGATCGCTCAAAACCAGGCATCATCAGAAATCTTAGATGGAAATTACAAGTCCATTGCACATATGGTATGAAACAATTTCATGTGTGCTTTGTTTTAATCATCCCTCCATTTTTTAGTTTTTATTTTCTATTTAATGTGTCCTAGCTGGAATGGATGAAGGAGGGGAACTGTATGAAAAATATTGAACAGTTAATGTCTTTAGTAGTTGTTTCTTTCTGTTCCTCACCCCAGTATGTTGCTGATCTGATCTGAGACATGACATTTGCATTTATCAAGTTCATGGAAATATTGTAGGTTGCACTAATGGTTCTTAGTGCCACCAGGAGAGCAGCCTTAAAACCCACCTGGGATTGCACAGGGATCTCACTTACGCACATAGAGAAGAGGCAGTAAGTCGAACGTTTTCTACCAACTCTGGTTCAGTCTCTTTTGGGGCTTGAACAAGTCACTAATGGGGCTCATGTGCCTACGCCTCGCGCTTTCTCTCCGTGAGAACTTTTGGCATAGTTCCTGCCGCCAGGGGCCTTTGTTCTGCTGTCACAGAGATTGAAACCTGCCTATAAATGTGACAAATGTCTCGCAGGCATAATTCCCCTGGCTTCAATAGAGTTACACAAGGGATGATTTTGGACATTTTCAGCAGTACTTTGCGGTTTTAGTACCTCTATGCATACAGTTTGCAGCACGTATTTAATCTGCACAAGCAATTTGATAGCTGTCCCAGAAAGATAAGTCACCTTTTGTCAGAATTATTGCTCTGTATATTCCACAGTTAAGAGACTATTAAATCATTTACTCTAAAAGCTTAACATTCTCCAGCTTTGAGACTTTGCTTTCTTCAAGGAAATATAATGTCTAGTCCAGCTTGATTCAAATTTTTTCTTGTTGTTTTTTAATAAATCCCTGAAGAACTAAATAATTAATAATGCTACGGTTGGTTTAGGACCTAAGGCAAATACAGTTTATTAGGCCAAAGACAAGAAATGTGAAAGCTCTTCTTTTTCTCTTGGAGTGCTGCATTTCCAGGTTATTTTCTAGACTGTGGCCTGACATCCACCAGTCTCGTGACTGAAACCAATTGCTGTATCAAGTCCTCTGTATGTGACCAGAGCCAGGAATGAACTAACAATTAAGCAATTAAGTGGGTGATGAGAGATCCCATGCTTGAGCTTTATCCTTGCCCTCTTTCATTTTGCAGTATGGATATACTCAATTATTCAATCACAGAAGCTTTTAAGCTAATTGTAACTGGATACGGTCTGCATTTTTAGGTCTATGAGGCCAAATCTCAGGTTCAGAAATCCTGTCGGAGGCCATTTCTATCTATCATTGAATAGCACTGCCTCAGCTCTGAAAAATAATGTCTGATGCATCTTGGTACTCCGAGGTGTTGCAGCTAAGCTTTTGGCACTCAGGAAATCCAGTCTGATTTATCCATTTAAAGATGATAGGCAGTAAAACAAGGCTCAGCAAAGGCCTTCTCACTGGGACTTTGTCCTTAAAATATCAGACATTTCAAAATATCCCATATCCTTCTGTTGCTGGCCCTTCAGTGAGTGGGGTGTTTGGAGTTTGGGCAGAGGTGACTCCTGCCAGCCCTTGCTTTTATATGCCTCTGTTGGGCAGCCGGCAGTGTTTGGCTTCCCTTGAGCAGAGAACCTGCCTTTACAGAGGATATCCTTCTTTATGACCAGCAGCTTTAAATTTGGGAATGCTCTAAGCAGTCCCATTCATAATCTTCTCATTACCCTATGCAGCCACCTATATAGCAGATGCTTCTTTGTTTGTTTGTTGTTTTTTTTCAGGAAAGTTTTGGTAGAGGAAGAAGAGTAGTAGCTTTTAAGCTATTCCATAGCCTTTCCATGAGCGACCAATAGAATTTCCAGGGTAGAGAAGGCACTGCAAATTTCTTCAGGATTGTGCAGGCCTGTGGAGTCACAGTGCGCCAACATTAACGGTTGGAGTTGATGACCTTAAAGGTCCCTTCCAACCTCAACAATTCTATGATTCTATGATTCTGTGATTTCTAAACTCAGACCCAAAAGAGGTTATAAGTCAATTCAGAAGATCTGTTCTGTAACACCTATTTCTCTCCAAATCGGTGTTACAGCCTCTAAAGCACTGTGAGCTGGTTGAAAAGTGAAGGCGCTTCGTCCAGATATGGGTTGTGACAAGTGCAAAAAAAATATTTTTTATTTTGATTTTAGTGAATCTTTATTTGAAAACTGCAAAGGAATGGTCCTAGAAACATGAGAAAGCACTTAATGCACCAGATGCTTACAAGAAGGCAAAGCTGCGTGAGCAGAATTAAAGGTTTCGTTACCATTAGCAGCAGTGATGCTAACTATTCATTAGGATTCTCCGACACACCGGTACACTGTATGAGAACAGTTTGTTTTGTATTCTGGGTTTAATTACCACATTAGACCTTAGACCTCTCAGTGAACGAAAGCTTCCTGCCATTCTGACAGCTTATTTGATAGCAGCGATTGTTAACCTTGAAGGCACCTCAAATGACATTTGAATAGCGTTATGGATTTATACCGCACATCATGCTGTTTTGCTCACTCTCCATTAAACCAAACAAGACACCTCCAGAGGGCTGTATTGATTCTTGACCACAGATCCTGGCTCTGCAGGATACTAGTCTATTCTTCAGAAAGGTCGTGCTCTCTTAGAAATCTTTTTTGCAGAAAATACACATTGCATTGCAGCCAAGAGCTGTGCAGATGACCACATAACCAAGTTTTAATGAAGGTTACTGTCCTTCTGCTCTGACTACATCAATAGTGCAATACCTTTTGCAAAATATATGCATACACGATTTTTCAAAGTCAGCTTTATTAGTCTAACAAGTAGCAGACATATTAAACCCATCATTGTTTTGAGTGTGCTACCTGAATTTTAGAAATAGAAACGTCTCATTTACTTTTAATGTTTTTCTTCTGTTGCCCTTTACCTCTGCCAGGTAATACCTCCTCCTGTCTGTAATCTTTTCCTGTTTATGTTCTATTTTTTTGCACTTGAGAGAACACCACTGGGAGAAGTCAATGCTCTGTTCACTCTTGACTCACCTTACAAAGGAGGTGGGCCCTAGGTGTACCTTTATATCTTCTTTTGTACTTTGGAGAGGTCTGAAGACTTTTCTGCTTTAAATGTACCCTATAGACATTTGCATCTAGATTTCTTTAGCCTTTTTTTACAATTAGAGGGAAGTCCGTGTTCAAATAAGTGGTTTGCGAACATGATTTACCGTACAGCAACCTGTAAAAGCAGACGAGGCAAAAAAAAACCCAGACAATCATATTAATGATAAATATCTTTCTGGGAGTTTTATTTCTCTGTATTCAAACTACATGCATTTCAGTCTTGTAGCCTCAGCCTTTGTCTCCTGTAAGAGGTACTGCATCATCCACTCAGGCAGCTCCTAACGTATCATATTCAGTATAAAGCAAACCCCTAGTTTCCACGAAAAGATGTGAGTTTGAATTCCATTGTAAACTGTCCAGATACTTCTGATGGACATTTCAAAAGTCAGGTTCATTTTTGGCTTTCTAGGCTATACTTACCAGTCAAGAAAATGATCTCTTGACTTGCAGGGTGCAGATTCTGCTACAGGTGTCTAGGTAAGGCCATTTGCTAACTGATTTTATAATCCTATTGCAATAAACCAACATAACTGAGGCCTTCTGTCAAAACCAAATATAATTTTAAAAAGAACATACTAGTCCTTGAATGATTTGTCCTGATTGACTATTCAAGTTGATGGTGCCAGTTCATTTGCATATATACTCCTGAATCTGACTTGCAGTGGCTGGAGTATTATCTAGAGGATTAGAAGTAGTAATTGCTACAGGAACATCGTAGTCTGATAACCTCCAAAGACTGGTCAGAAATGGACTGACTTTTGGTTACAACTCCAAGGAGAAAAAAAACACTGACTGTGCACTGTTGCTTAAAATAGGATCAGAGGATTAGTAGCAGTACCCAGGACATTAAAGGTTGATCTTCAGCACAACTGCTAGCTCCTGACTTCCGCCAGTGCTTTTCACTAGGCGTTATCACTATTTTTAGTTATGATGTTAACAACAGTACTAAGCTAATGATTTGTGAAACCCTTTATTTTCTTTAGTGATGTACCAGCAATTTTTCAACTGCTAGGCAGCAGTGGGCTACAAGCTGATCTGTAACATTTTTCTGAAGATTGTGGGTGGTCCTAAAATTGTGGTGGGACTAAAGCAGTATCTTGAAAAAGCTCTTCTACGGATGATGAGGGTTGTTTAATGTGGCATTTTAGAGCCACCGAGGGCATATGCATTTGCAGTTCTCTTGTGATAACCAGTAATGATCTCTGGGACTTTTTAATTGTGTTTATATAAGCTAAGTCCTGAAGTTTTGGTATAAGGCAGCTATTAAGGACGAAGGCAATGAACAGAAGTGTGTGGGTGTTGGTGCATAGTACAAAAAGTTGTCTACTAGGCAAAAAAGAAACGGACAAGCATTTTCGAGAACATGTTCAGGTTAGTTTTCTTATTTTGATGTTATGGTCAACAGAAAAACTTTAAAAACGTGCTTCAGTTCTGAACACACAAGTTCGTGAAGCTTGATGGAAAACAAAGCAAGAAACTAGAAACCTTCTAAGGTTATTTCTTCTTTAAAAAGATATTCCAAAGCAAATTATTTTTGGACTGCAGTCTTTATCTTTTGCATCTGCTGTGTATTTAAATATGTGTTCTTTTGCTTTGATGCTAATGACATCATTTCCCTATTTATAATAGTCTAACATGATAAGTCTAGTGAATCACAGACTTTATTTCCCCAAGCTTTGGAGCCCTTTGTATGTAAACTGAAGCAGTTGCTGATATAAACAGAATAATCAAAGCTGCTAATCTGAACATCAGGCTTGAATTAAGGCCATTAAGTAAAACAATGACATTAGAGAGCTGAACTATAATTTACTCTAAGTTAAATTAAATTGAAAATGTTAGCATTATTATACTGTGAGAAATTAAATACTTCTACCTTCTTGACATGCACAAATACTGGTGCATTTTCCTAATTGGTTGTTATTGTTATTGTTTTAGGAAAAATACAGTGCAATATGCATTATTTTTTGGCTCACTGAGTATAAAGGTTTCAAAAAGCAAACATTGGAAGTGACTTTCTACCAATTGAATAATGATAGTATAAAAAGATGTAAAAAATGTGGAATAGTAATAGATTATAAATTGTTTAAATAAAATATTCTTAGAGGAAAATATAATTGACTGTATTCCTTTTCTACATAGTGCTACTAATTACTGCCTAAAGTTAACCAGAGATCATTAGAAAATCCACAATTTATTATTATTATTTTTTTAAAATTGAGATTATTGGGAAATTTTGAAATTACCTGTGGAAGAAAATTTGAATGTATAAAAAGTAAATTGGTCATTCTCTTGTATTTTGGTAAACTAAAATCTTGTCTTCCACTTTTAAAACATTTGCACTTCAAAATGTAAAAACATGAATTAAGTTATTAAATGATTATGAAATATAGGGACATGCTCCTGTTTCTTCTAGCAGTTATTTTTCTAACTAAGAATCACAAAAATTTTGCAAACACATTTCTTAGAATTTTAAAGAAAATTTTTCAAACTTTTCAAATTTTTCAGATATTTATTTGGGTATTTTTATACTTTGGGGTAAAACATCTGATTTTAATTTTATTTGCTGGAAGAGAAAAATATTTCCATGCAGAATTCAGAACCAGCTGTTTTACTACTAGTCCTTCCCAGGTTCTCCCTAGTGATAGTGCCAGGGTAGCCAGCCTTTTCCCCCATCACTTCTGCACTAAGAAAAGTCAGTGTAATTGTCGTGTCAAAAGGACTGATGCTTCAGCCTCAGAATTTGGCCATGCTGCGGACAAACTGCTTGTGTAAGCTGGGGACAAAAATCTGTGGAGATTATATTGAGACAAAGGGACTGTTCAGCTGCTATCACAGGCTGCTTCTGCCCTCCCACTGCTTTTCCTGCTGACAAATTTATTTGTTTGAGGCATCCAGTGGTTTATAAAATTCCTCTTGTCTCTCCTTGACTCTTCACAGCTCTTTCCAAATACGCATGCAGGCTCATTTACACACTGAAGAGATGTCTGAGAATTACAAAAGTATATTTGTCCAAAAATATCCATATTCAGAAAAAAAAAAAAAACACCTCTGTTCATGGAGTCTGTCGTACTGCATAGAGACAGGGCTTGCACACCATTCGGTTGAATGGCAAGTTAGATTGAAGACACATGTACAGATTTTTCTTTCGTGGCTCTCTCTACTTCAGTTTACGTCATGAGCCCACTTCCAATGTTTCAGAAACTGCTAGCATCATCATGTTAAAAGTTACAGGTAATACGTACCTGGAAACACTGCATATGTGTCATAAATGTGGTGGTTATATCCTGAAAGTGGATAAAGGCAAATTTGCTGAGCTGAGACAGTAGTTCATTGTTGATAAATGCCTTATTGATTTGAACCTAGGTAAGGATAGTTACTCCGTTGCGTGAGGAAGGCAATTGTAATCAGTAAACAATGTATCGACTTGTGATATTGAAACTACCGTGCATTGGATGTAATAATTAATAGATATAATGGTTAAAATTGTATACATAATAAGGAATAAGGAACAGTGAGGTATCCTCTTCTAATATTTCGGCATCCAGGTATTCATTAGTATGGTATACCATGAGTTTCTTGGAAGAAACTGAATTGTTCTGGCCAATTAGAAATCAATCTTCTGCTGGCAAAAAAAAAACCACAACACCTTGTCACAAAGAATATTTTATTTATTTATTTATTCATTAGGCTGTTTGTTACTTTTTCAAATGAGGGAGGCAGTGTCACTGCCATTGCCAGTGTCAGCTGAGCTCTCGCTCCCCATGCAGGGTTGTGGTGCTCCATGCACACCCTTCACACACACACCTTGCACACCAAACGGTCCCAGCTCATTTTTGGAACTGTTTGGAGTTGGTCTGGTTGCCTACCCAGAGTTGTTGGACATCATGTGCAACACTTTGTAGTCCTTCAGATACAACTTGGACATTTAGGAAAGTCACTGGAGACATTTAGGAGATCCAGATCTTCTGGGATTAGCAACTGGAGGGCATGAAGGGGTTGGGTCCGTGGAACATCTCGGATGGCACCAGTCACATACTTGCAAGCAAGTAAATTGAACACTTGATTAATATTAAGGAAAAAGAAAGACCCTTGAGGCCTGGGAGTGCTCACCTTGTGGCTGACATGGCTTTGGGCAGGAGGCTGGACTGGAGACCTCTGATGACCCTTCCAAATTGAATTATTATGGGAACGTATGGAAAGAAATTAAATTTTGCATTCACACTGGTTTCTGATTACAAAATGTCTCTAGCGTGAAGGTGTTCCTGAGATTTGGGTGTTCGTGTTGAATCCAGGTTCCTAGAGGAGACTGTCCTTCAGCCTGACTGTCTTGTTTTAGTAATCATGTTTATGCATAAGTGAAATTAGTTACTCTGAGAATATGCATGGATTCTACATCACTCGTATCCCCTCTTCTGCGAAACTGAAACAAAGGGTTTATGCTTTTCTGCTCAGATCAGAGGTATACATTACAATGCTTCCTGTCACTGTTGGAAAGTCCACCCAGGCACCACAGAAAATGCAAGCAAGACCTGCTGGTCAGCCAGTATGATTCCACTGCTGTAGAAAGTTATCTCAGATAAGCAGCTTGCTAACTCAATTTCTTTTAAGTAGCTAGAGAAAGATTGCAGTCGTACAACTGAAAAACTACTTGGAACAAAACCACAATAAACTGAATTGAACTGCTTTCCTATCATGAAAAAACAGCCAATATGAGCAGTCAAATATACTCAGATAATTAATCATCACTTGATGAATGGCATCCTTCTGTTCATTTCTCTTTAGCTGAGCAATAACTTGGTCAATAGAAGACTGATATTTTCAAAAATATTTATGTAAAAAAATATACCTCGTATCACTACAAATAGTTGAGCTAATAAAAGTGGCAAGAATTCTGCAACTGTAAAAATTGTTACACGAAGTAGTGCATTGTGCAAGGCAGTAAAAAGTCAGCAGAAACAAAGAGACCATACTTCAGTGTTTACAGAGTAGAGATATTTCACACTCCTGGTCATTTCTGATGTCAGTGATTCAGCCAAGACATGCACGCAAAGGCTGTGTAGGGATCGCCACACAAAGATCTCAGGAGGCTGAGAAGTTGAGCTGGCATCATTTTAATGCCATGACTGCTGTCTTCAAAGCTTCCTTCTCATTGCTAGGGAATGATGAATTATGCAATAAATAATTGCCATCACCATTAAAAACAATTTTTAAAGCAGTGTTATGGAAATCTGTGATTAGATGTTGGCTATCTATGTAGGAGAATGTCAAGAAAATAGAAGCTCTAAGCCACTGGTTGTTATATTCAAGATTCTAGACCTTGAGGAAAACATTCTCATAACTTGAGAGAGAAATCTAAAATAGTTATTTAATTAAAGAGACTATTTACATTCTCAGCTTTCAAATAATTTAGACCTGAATATTCCTTTTTATTGACAATTTTTAAAGGAACTCTGTTAAGGATTTGTGTTTTCACAGTGGTGGCAGAACTGCCCATCCAGAATCATACACGTTTACTACTTTATAGTAAAAGTTTAAGATAAGAGTGCAATATGAACCTTGTGTAGTTTTGCTTTATTTAGTACTCTAGGAAATTTCATGCAATGGTGTAAGACAGATATATTTATGGAAGACATTCCTGTTTGAACACTCTTAAAAAAATACAGAAAGTAATTATACCCATTCTAGTAAACGTTGACAATTCTTATTCATACCTTATTATTTATCATGCACTTATTTTGAGCTTATTTTTTGTTTTAGTCTAACAAGTAAGCTTTCTCACTACATTAATGATAAGGATATGTCTTTTTTAAATTGGAAATAGTTAATTGTTCATATAAACCTGTTCTTGTGTGCTTCTGGGTTTTGTTATACCATAAAAACATATTGAAATAAAAAAATATTTTAGTAAAGGTAAATAGTTCAATAGCTGAAGCTAAGCCAAACTTTTTTGGATGGTTAAATAATTTTTTTGCAATATGCAATTTTGATCTCAATTAAAAGGTTCACGGATTTGGGCCAAAACTGGTGATCAGATAAAATCATAAAATAAAATTAAAAAAACCTCTCATTTTCTAAAGAAACCTTGAATTTCCATATCAAAATATTTTGAGCCACTAACTAGCTAGTTTATTTCATTAAATAATCTTTCCACAAAGGTTTTTAGGGAAATCAGTTACAGCAGATGTTGATTGGAAATGAAATATGCGGGATAGAATTTTAGCTGTGAAACTGAAGAAGAAGTTATCCCCATGCTGCAATGAAAATTAAACAATGCTTGTTTATCTTTTTCCTGGTTTCAGAATCAGAATACTTAGTAACATTGAGCTCTTACCCAGAACGTTCAGTTAGCAGATCTCAAAGCATCTGGAGAGGATTTAATTGCAATTATATTCATTCCACCCAAGACCCTAGAAAATAATCAAGTATTAAAAATCTGAGAGCACAAAAGAAATCAAGGAAATGTCTAATGAGACGTTAGGTCTACCTCCTGAGGGAAATTTCTGCCTATGACAAGTTTCATACAGAGTTTTTTTCAGAACTCTGGGAAGAAAAAAAAAAGTATTTTATCCTTTTAGAACCTATTTTATCAGTGTCTTCAGGCAAAGGCCTGTACATCAGAAGATCTGTGACCAGACATTTGGCCTTTAAGGCACTGATCATGAGTTACATATGTGAAGTTAACCCACTGCCCACGTTGTACTGCTGAATGTTCTTGGTTCTTCTCTGCTGGAGATACTGCACTGTTTACTTTCCATACTTTGAAGTGTAAACTGTTATTCATCCTATTTACCAATTACACTTGATACTTGTAAATAAAAACTATCATTTATCTTATCACTTAAGGCACTCTGCTTGACTGTGTGGTCTGTCGGCACACCATGTTGGCAAAGGCAAGAGAGCAAATTGACTCCAAGCGTATAACACATACAAAATATTGCTGCAGCATTAAAGAAACTTGTTAATTGTGTTCTACTGTGAGAATAATTTGAATAAGCAAACTGTATTTCTGCTTGTAAACGTTGTTTCTAGAGATCTTTCATCCAACTGTCATATAAGGGACGAAACAATTAAACCACCTCCTCTGCTGTCATATTTTGGACTTTGGTAGTGTATGGAGACTAAGGCAAATAAAGATAATGGGAAACATTCAGTTTATGGTTAATATTTATTTCTCTTTTAGGCCACTCAAAGACTAACTTACATTTATTCTTAAAGTTTTTTCTGACCCACATCTTTGAGTATTACCCACAGTGCACTATTTAGCTATTCAGGATAACTGTTGGATGTTATTACACATTAGTTAGCTAATCAGGTCCTTTATTTCACTACAAATAATAAAAAATTGCAAATCAATATCTAGACTGAGTTTCTTTCAGAATATTCTTCAGATATTAGTACCAACAGTATTTTTTGTGTATGTTAGAAGCCTCAGATAACCATCTTCAAAAACATAACTTGGCGATGCATTTGTTGCTTCTCTGTAGTAGAATCATGGTGGTTTTATTTTAAGACAACCTGATTTTAGAGAACTTTTGTTTGTGTGATCACGCAGTCTTCCCCTTTTGTGTCTGTTTGGAGCCCCTTGGCTAATTTCCACCCAAGCTTAAAGGACAGTAGAAATCTCACAGACAAATTCACAAAAATCAGTGGTAAAGAGAAGGAGAAAACACAAAATTTATTTTCTTGATGCAATATTCAAGAGCATTCAGCTTGGCAGTGTCTGGCTGTGTAATTTTGTGATCCTTGTAGCACAGGTCTTCCTTGCAAGTGGACATAGAGAAGGAGGTGAAGCTTACTGTAGTGAGGGAGAAAAGAAAAGGACAAATATTCTTTAGTTCCTAGTGCTTTCAAACAGTGTGTTGCTCTTCTGCTGGGTTTTTTTTCAGATGTATCACAGACGTGAAGCTGGCACCTGGCTCTATTATTTATATGGAGTATATCCATTGAAATGTTAACTGTGTGATGGGCATAGAGCAGTCCTGGTTGAAGAATGCACTTGGCAGAAGTTTATTAGTTCAGGACTGGGCAATTCAAGAAGATCAATAGGTTCCTGACCACGTCATTGATTGTGGGAGCACCAAAACACTATGTTCAAATGCTATTTTTGTTATCATCTGCCAATTTTAACAGCTTCTCTGGGCAGTTGACTGAAGGACTCTTTAAAAATAATGTATAGGTTACATTCTGCAGGTCTTCCACAGGTGAGCATCAGTTGAAATCGATAGTAAGGACAGAAACACGTTTCCTCCAAGGAAAAATGGCCAATGAAGAAATGAGCAAGAAAATAGATGTCTTTGTTTCACACTGATGTTTTATATGCAATAAAAACTGTGGCATGGTTGGGGATGAAACAACCTTCATACACAAAAGATCTGCAAGTGTTCTGATAGCTAGTTCATGTTATTTAATGTGCTGGAAAGGTAAGAAAACAATGAAAACGTGCCTGTGCCTCTGTCAATTAGTGGTGATATACCTATTGTGCTATTCATAAAGCAAGCATTATTGGTGAAAGAGTTGGTTATATATTAGGGAGCTCATAGCCTGAAGACCTGGTGTAGAACCGTCATTAAAGTGAATACTAAATGAAGTTCATTCAGTTTAGTTTGTACATGATGCCGATGATTGATTTTCACAGTCAGGCTAATAGAACAGTTTTCTTCAGTCCTGCAATTACATTACTGTTAGAGCCTTCTTAGTTGGTTTTTTTTTTTTTCCTCTGGTATTATGGTTTTAATAGAATTTTTGAGTCTCTTTTGTTGCTCATAAACTTAGATTTAATTGGATCTTGAAATCTCAATACTGAAAATTTCACCCTTTATTCTTTGGAAGAAAAACTGCTTTTTTGTATTACCATTCCCTCAACTGACTGACCTCAAAAGGATAATCAATGCTTTCATGGTGGCAGATATTTCAATAAAGAAAATGCATATGTGGCTTAAACTCAGTAATATAACTTATCAATGGAAATGCTTTATGAAGAAAAACTTAGGATAATATCTCTCTGTCATTTAAAGTGATGTTGGAAGTCTGCACATTTATATCACAATTTATAATTAGAACATCTTTTGTCATGTTATTTAAGTGAACCGCAGACATTGAACAAATAGTGTTTGTTTTTAACAGTTTTCCTGAAAAAGCTTTTCTTTTAAATAGCATAGATCAGACTGGTCTCTAACAGAAAGATATGAGTCCTAACAAAAAGAAATCATTTTAGACCGATTAAAAAATTAGCAATGCTGTATGTGATGTTGTTAGCTCTGAAAAATCAGACATACGTGAATGGGAAGAAAAGAGAGCAAGGCTGACCAGTTAATCATGTTGTACATGATTATCAGGTACATGATAATCAGGTACATACAGCTGGACAAGTACTGGCATATTTATATACTGAAAAAGTGGCAGAAAAAATTCTGGTGTTACATCGCTGTTTCGTGTATTGTATTCTTATTAAGAGTCAGTCAATGCTGACATCTTTTAATACTTTGTATTAAAAGCAAGAGTTCTCAAAGTGATGCGCAGTAATTAATTCACTAAAAAAATATTGAAACAGTACTTTGATTTTTTTTTTCCTGCTTCTACTTGAAGAACACTTGTAAATGAAGTTGGAAGTGTGTGGGTCAATGCATAGGCATCATGAAGCGAAGCCAGATCTAGAGGCACTAGCTATAATGTCATCATGATCCAAAGAACAAGTGGTACACCCTGCATGGGAAAAGAACAGAGTGTCTCCTTTGGAGTCGCTTGATCTCTGTGGTTTATAATCCGTGAAAGCCAAGAAAATGCTGAACGAGAGGGGAATGTGGGTATGCATTGAAGATAAACTCTTCAAAGGGAATACAGATTATGGACTCGTTTGTGCAAGAAGTACAAACAATCACCAAAGAAAAGATTTTCATATACTAGAGCAAAAGTCTTTTGTGCTTCCCACTATTGACCCTGACCACAGATAGGAAGGTAAAAACAAAACAAAGAGCGTGTTTTACATGCTAATTTTTACAAAAGCTAGAAGTAGCTCCCATTTTCAGGTGGTTGGACAGAAATGGATCCCAGGATGATTGTAAGAAGAAGCCATGTAAATACAATGGGTGATAGTTTGTGTCATGTAAGTTATGTGCCTGGTGCAAAAGACTAATAATCAGCTGTACATTTGTCAGAAGAAGCAGCATGACCATTTCAAAAAGTATTTGGGGCTCCTCCCCAGCTGCTAAATCTCACAGGACCATCTTTGTGTGTACTTACACATTGTATTTGAAAGTGTTTAAAATTAGAAGAAGGCCACAGTTTTGAAAAATAATTAACACAAAGGCATTTAATCTTTTAATGCAAAAAGTTGCACCTGCATGATGCAATTTCAGAAGGCTTGATGTGAATAAAAATATCAAAAGGAAAAAAGTCAATGCATTTTTTGGTTATTGTGTGTCAATCAAATCTAGAAGTTCTTGGTGATCCTTGTCCAAAAATATCTGTAAAATGATGAGAGACGGCACAGGAGTTCAACATGATAGTTAAAAGGGGAATCACTTACTAGCCTGTTTGTATTTTCTGTGAGTTCCCCTATAGACATCTCTCCATTTCTATAGGTGTCTGCCCCAGGAAGAGATCTCTGTTCTCTAGCGGAGGGATACAGAGAGCCTTTGTGTGTGCACTGAGTGTGACGAGGAGGATTACGTTACTGCTGCAGGAGGTGGAACTGTGCATTGGGACCTGTGTCCTTAGGTGCGATGACTGTTACATGGGTGCTTCTCAAAGTCCCTGAAATAACACGAGGGCCAAATTGCATCCCAGCAAAGTGGTATTATCTTAGCAGAATGGTTGGTGTTGCCTTGCCTGTCTGGGGACATGGTCCGAGAAGGGCAGTGGTTCAAGGTCTGATGACAGAATGTCAAAGTGCAGTGTACAGAGCAAGGGAGCCACATCTGTATTTCCAATAGGAAGCTCTCCATCTAAATGAAGTACACAAAGGATGGTGACTGGGTTTTGATCTTGGAGGGAGTTAGTTGGTTCACTGTAAAAGATAGATAACATGTTTAGTTTGCTAATTACCACATGACAAGAATCCAAAAGTGAATTGAGGAGTGAAGTTATTTGACCCAGTGGGTCTTTACAGTGTTTATGACAGCAAGATCACGTTTAATACTAAGTCATAATTTCACAGGTGATATGTTGCAAAGGACTCTAGCATGCACCTCAATCTCTCTCTCTCTCTCTGTCTCTTATCTGATCTGGAAAATTTCCCTGCACCACAGAAGAGGTGAATCTAGGAAGATTTTTCTTTATGAGGGCTTGTTTTTGCAAACTGATAAATACTTTGGGGGATCCAGCAAAAGTTCAAAGAATATTTTTAACATTAAATGCATGACCATGTCATTACAGATTATACTAATCCCTAAAATAGATTCAGATTCAATTATAGACCATTAGTACAAGATGTTATTTTCAGACTCGGTGATTTATTATAAACCAATTACATAAAAATAATTTTGGGGGGTCTGATTGAGATGGAGTGTGTGTATCCGACATTTATGACCAATAAACTTTAAACAACAAAATGGAAATTTGTCTTGTAGTGCAAACTCAGGTTTTTATATTTTAGGACCATGCAAAAGCAGAAGCTAGTCTGAATTGTTTTTAAGGGCTTTGGTAAATTTATAGTTGTCAATGACACCTGAAATTATTCCAATTCCCGGAAGATTAATAAAACTTTAATTTGATGCATAGGAGGGATGCTCCACATAAGACTGTTTTAGAACAATGTCAGTATGCATCCCTGGTTTTGTAATTATATTGAATTGTTAGACCCAGTGATGCTAGGATGCTGTCAGTTGACAACGTACAGGTCAGATTCACTTGAGCAAAATACTGTTATCATGAATGTCTGCTGGTTTGCAGCAGAAACAGGAGACATGAGCTTGACACACTGATCCCAGTCAATAGCCTGTGGAATAAAGAGGAACCGCCTGCTTCCCTCTCTTCTCAGCTGTATCTCTCTTCAGGGGTGATGCCTGTTTAGATATTTTTTATGAGGCTCAATGTCACTGTTACTTCTGAGAACTGCTGATACGTGATGGGTGATGAGCTGCTTTGCACTGATGAGAGATGCTGCTGTGCTGTGGCGCTGTTGGTATTTCTGGGCACGTTGGACCAGTCGTGGGGTCCAGTTGTGCTCTGATGCTGATGAAAGACAAGAGTAACTTCACCAGTTTATGTAATTGCATTAATTTTAAATCCGGGAAAGTACAACATAGGCAGGCTTCTGTTTTCTCTTATGCTTTTCTTAACAGTCATCTTGATGTTTCAGGTATGGTCATTAGTGGTTGAAACATCTGAATATTCTAAAATGAGAGAGTATTTTTATATGCAAGGAAAAAAATAACACTGCAAGAGTTGTAAGAGTTTTCAAGCAATCAGGTATTGCTTTTCCTAGTATGAGACAGATAACTCATTGATTTGCTGTCAGACACTTTATTATTTTTATGCCTACGCACTGCTAGAATATCATTCTCTCCCTTTTAGGATAAATATTCAATACCACAGTAAACCAACATTTGAACAACTGAGTGGATTTTTGAAAATTCAGTTAGTAAAACTAGCAGACATTGTGCGTACACAGTCTTTCAACTACATGAAATAACATCCACCTGACTTCCCGACTAAGAATGGACGTCACAAACAACTCAGTGTGAGATTCTAGTCTGTTCTTTAAGAAACCTTTTTAAAATAAATGGGCACGCATCACATTTTGTAGAAGGACCTTGCCTGTGTGTTGAATGTGATTGTAAGAAGCAAAACCAATCATGAAGTCAGATCAGGACTACAAAGAAAATTCACATTTTAATTAAAAATGATCCAAACACCCACTGTTAAGAGCTTTTCTCAAAGGGAGCTCAGTGGGAGTTAAAGTCCTTGACATACGAGTTATCTCCCCTTAACTAGAATGAAGAACTGTTTGTCATTTTTCACTTGTCAGTACTTTTTTTGTTTTGAGTTCTTAGCAGTCTGATAACCACAAGAATTAACATCAGAACTTTTGAGATCAATTTTGATTTATTTCCATTACTGAATCCTTCCATGACCCAGTCTCTTTGTCTGTAAAGTGCAATTGGGATTTACCAAACAAGGATAATAGAAATAAATTTACTTTTTTAAGCCCAGTAAAAATAATATGCATTAGAATATGTAATCAGTGCCTTGAACATTTTCTTACATTGCAGTAATATGCTCGGTTTCCTCTGAAAATCTTCAATATAATTTGAATGTCCTGTGGGTAATTTGGGGCATTCTGGGACCTGTAAAGACTACACCTAAACTGGCATAAATGATTTTTCATCAGTAAATGCCTGCAAATTGGGTACCACAGTGGGTCCATCTTCAAAAAATAAGAAGAAAGAAAGAAAGAAAGAAAGAAAAAAAATCAACCCAACACTGTGCTTCATCAGTGAGCGCAAAGTCTTGGTTCCTTGACAGGCAACATCCTTCCACCCCAGCTCTGCAAGACCTCAGTATTCACTGTCTCTGAACGTACCCTGATTTTCTTCAGAGGTTTGTGCGGTGTGGGCGGCGAGGGAGCCAGGATGTGACCCAACAAGCGGTGGGGGGTCGGTGTCTGGTGGAGTCCTCGTGCTCCCCCATGGGACACAGCCAGCCGCTGAGCGTGCAGCGCTGGGGTTCGTGGCACAGGGCAGCGTGCGCCTGCCAGCCTGTCTAGCTGCCAGCAGGGTACTCAGCCACCTTAATCTGATGTACATTCTTCAGGAAGATGAAACAGGCCTGTAATTTTTGTGTCAGCTGGCTAATGAAGTCAGCCCTCCGTTTCTGTTACTCCTTTCCCGTACCAGAAGTTTCTGGCAGAGCTGAACATGCTCTTCTTGAAACGTTGCCATCCTTTGGCCACTGTGGAGCTTACGTCCAATTCTTGAGGATCCCAATCATCCTTCCTCTGGGACTGGGGGAAGGGGTATCCCACTGACTTCACTGGCAGTAGGAGCCTCAGTGGAACTTACAGATTAAAAAAAAACAAACAAAAAACCCCAAGCAAATAAAAGAACAATATCAAAAGAATCAAATAAAGCATAATCATAAAAAAAGAAAGAGATTCTTTGTGGATTACTTTGTAACTTGTAAAACTGTTTGCCATAGGCCATTGTGAATACCAAAACTGTACAGGAGTGCAAGGTGCAATCCCAAAAGTTAATGAAATAAATGCCATTAAGACTTCCTAAAGGCAGAGGTGTCATTCCTGAATCAGGAAATCTATATCCTGCAGAAATGTAAGGACAGAAAAAGTGTTACAGGTGTCTCCCCATATGCTTATCTTATTCATAGACTTTGATTTTGACCGTCACTAGAAATGGGTTATATGGTTAAATAGAGTGGTTTCTGTTGTTGTGCTCGGCAGAGCCAAGGTTTCCTCCAGTGTCTTTTAGTTCTCCATCTGGAAGTGCCCTCTGTTACCTGTGTTTGTTTTTTGCTGGCTTTAAGAGGAAATTACTTATCTACATCATCAAGTGGACAATACCACAATTATTATGTAGGAGCAAGGGCAAGCCTGATGGCTGTACTAAAAAGGCTACAGAATCCTGAAACTGTATTTCTCAATTTTCACTGGGAACAAAGGGGTATTTAAATTAGTCAACACATGTCTCTGTGGGGACTTAAGCAAGGAGCAGAAGCTGTGAAAGCAACAATTGGTCAGTAAAAACTCTCCTAAGCCTTTGGGGCAACATTAGTGAAAATCTGCTTTCACATGAGGTAGAAAGCAAGTGTTGAGAAGAAGAGAGTTAAAGGGACAGGAATTGTACAGAAAATGGAACAAGTAACAATCTTGGTTTTGCTATTGAATTTCAAGAAAAGATGTCTACACGTCTTTTGTTTTAAATCAAGTGTTTTAATTACAATGTGAGAAGTACAGGGCATCCTTTAACTCAAAATATTTGCTAACAAACATTTTATATACATTCATTGTGGTAGTAGTTGTAGATTTAAATAGTATTTGTAGTTTTAAATAATGATCAATATTGATTAAAATGTAAAAATGAAATAAGTTTATAGCAAAGGCAAATTTGCAACAGTAGACCTTTGGAAGGAATTTTTGAAGGTATTTTTGAAGCCATCAAAAAAGGAAGTTAAGATTTTTAAAAAATAAGACAAACTACCTTAAATCCATGCAGTCTCAAATATCCTGAGTAATTACTATTTTCCATAACACTGTGGGAACATTAAGAGTGCACAATACACCTGAAAACCAAGTGTCTTATTGAAGACATAATTATTTTAATTTTTTTCAGCAGGGGACATATACAGCTAATTTTTTTAATTTTTTTTTTTTTTTTAATGTGATGGAGCTTACTTCAGGAAGATTGGTGAAATACTTTTATTAAGAGTTTTGTGTACTAGTTAGGCATCTAGATATGTATAGCTGCAATTAGCCACTACAGCACCAATAAAATAATCATAACAGTCTTCCTATGTAAAGTACTTTGAAGTACTCTTGAGAGTCAAAGAAATCACGACATGAGTGTAAAGTAATCCATATGGTCACAGTACAAACATTTTCAACGAATTGTGATAACAATAGACATTTAATGTTTCCACAATGAAAACACATAGTGTTGCTTTTGGAAGGCCTGTTCAAACACGGTAGTCATGGGAGCTGTGAAAAAAAAAGGAGGAAAAAGAGAAAAAGAAACTTCCAGATTGTAATTCTGAGAACACGTTTCATGCAATGAAGATTTCTGAGAAAGTTGCTTCACTAGAAACCAAAAGGTAGATGATGATGGCAAGAGACAACAAGGTGAATAGATACAATTAGCCACAGATCTGGGAGACAGTAAAGCAAAGCTATATGTACAGTTTCCGGAGCATAACAGTAAACTCCGAGTAGCCTGTCAGGGGAAATACATGCTCTGAAAACCGTGAACTGAGAAGGGCTGGAACTAACTTTAATTTACTGCCTCACAAAAGAAGCTGCTGCTTTGCTTTAAATATTAAAAAGATACAGTTATAGCTCACTTTAGGTAATGTAGATGTTCAGGTAAGTTAATATAATTTTATTGAAGCCTTACCAAAATGATAAACTATAGTGCTTTTGAAGTAGCCATTTATTTGTGTATTTAAAAGCAAAACATAGATGCATAAAAGGCAACAGATTATTGTGTAATTTAAATATAATAGCACATATTTATTTAGCAGAATTAAAAAAAAAAGAAAAACTGTTTTCTGAGAATACAGATATAAGTATAAGGCAGGAAAGCTCTTTGTAAGCAACTCTGCCAATCCTTTTAATCCAGTTCCAGTCCTCAACTCTTTTCTAGGAGAAGCTGGGGGTTTTTTTTATTTTAATGTTGTTTTTCTGTAAATATTGAAAATGTGCATTTGAAAATTAGAAGATAGAGTGTGCAAGAAAGATGCTCTGAGGCAGTGGGGCAGAGAACCAAAACTGGCTGTATACTATTTCCTGTGCTGTCAAGTTTAGCTGGCCATTGGAGCAATTTATCTAAGGTTGTTTTCATGTTTCCATTTTACTTTATTTTGAGTAATATAATTTAAAATCCATCCACATAGTTTTTCTCTGACATCAGAAGAGGAAAGGCTAGGTAATCATTTCATATACCAGAGGCTGGTATCATAAATTACCAGCTTTACTAAGTCAAATAAAACCCCTTGTATTTAGACTCAGGTTTTGCATCTTCCTTCCAGCACTGCAATGCAGATGAATTTGGAACGTGCCTGCCTGTAAAAGACATAAAAGTTAGTGTATATGAAACATCCACTTGTTCTCACATCATGTTAAACCCTCCTTTGCTGTCTCCCCAAACCGGGATGTTCCCACCCCGCCTTGTGAGACCCGTTCCAAAGGAGGAAGGTCTCTTGGGATGCAAGGGATCTCATGGTGCCAATACATTAAGGTGTAAGCTTCACCTTTTCGCTTCCACCTTTGCTTTGGAGCAGTCATCTCTGTTCTTAAATCCTGGAAGTTTGGATATTTTAGGTGAAATTGCCACTCATTTAGTGTTTTAAAGGAGTTAGTGAGGTTTCTTTGCTCATTCAGCAAGTGTTTGTTCAAATGTTTGTTCAAAATTGTTGTTTTCTGGAAATTGTTATTCACAGAAGTCCAAGGAACCTTTTTTCCTTCCTGAAAACCTATCGGGAAACTTGACCTTGTTCTTTAAGATTATTTAATATAGTAAATTTTTTATCTGTGTTTTCATAGTGTTTAATAGCATGAACTGAACATCATGATCCAATTTTAATTGGTGCTGTAAAAACATAGATGGAAAAAGAAGGTCCCCAAAATATGCAGAAGAACTACCAGATGGACAAATTTCATTCGAGGAATAAAAGGAATGAGTCAGCCAATGCAAGTACATATTGCTAGCCATGGTTTCAGTGCACTCTTGGATTAGACAGTTAATTCAGATGAAATTTTGTTTCTAATCTGGAAGTGCAGTGAATTGGGTTTTCGTGAGTCTGAGGGTTAGGCCAGTGAATCTGGATGCAATTTTACTGTTCAAAGACTGTGCGTATCCGCTGTTTTAAAACTTCTGCTTTCTAAGATTCTGTGGTCTTTCTAATTGTTTAAACGGTTCACTTGCTCAAGTTTTGTATTCAATTTACCACGTGCCAGGAATTAGTTGTAAATAGAAGAAAGGTGCAGGTTGCCTGGGTATTCTGAAGGCAAAACAAAGTAGAAAATTAAAGATATTTATCTCCATTATTCTCTTTTAAACTTGTTATTAACAAATCCAAAATACAAAGAAAATGATAAATTATTATTCAGACTCTGAGAGCAATATATATTTTAATGGGAGGAAAAATAGCCTGCTGCTTGCCTATTGTGCTCCTTTCTTTCTTTTCTGGAATAAATGAGGTTACAACTGTTCTGTGGACATTCCTGCCTATTCTAAGCAATTTTTAGATTATGTGATGTGCTTTCATGTCAGACTGTACCAATTAGCGCCAGTAGAGAGGACAGTAATAACCAAAGCAGATTACCAGTGACAAGAAAACATGAATTGCCTTGCCAGATCAAACTATTAATGGCATTAAATGAACCCAGAAATTTTTAAATATTAGTAAATGTTAGATAAATTTTAAAGGAAAAAGTCAGAGATACCTTAAAAATTACATTCCTGAATATGTGATGTGTTGAATGATATGCTTTCAGCTTGCTTTTGGTGCTGCTTGCCTCATAAGCTTCACTCAGTGAAGAGCTTTTTATCATTTGGTTGCCAGCTTTTGCTCTGCCTCAGAAGAAAAGTTATAGACTGTTTCTCTGAAATTTGTATCTTTAAGTCACGTTTGCTGGGTAAGTTTATAAACACATGCTACAGCAGCCAGCATATCAGACTGTCTCCATAGGCTGATGCCCATGCTGTCCTGGCAGGACCACCAGAGCTCTGGCTGTGCCTCCAGTCCTACAGGGAGGTCAGAGGCAGTTGGACGTTATGGAGGATCCTCCAGGGCACAAAACCAGGCTCCAAATATACATTTTTTTCACTTGCTGATTCCCATTATTAACTGCAGCAGAGTGCAATATGTGGGCATTTGGTTCTCTGGTAATTCCCAGGAAAAACGCTTTCCCTGAAGCATGGTAGTCATGTGGATTAGAAACGCTTTGAGCTCCCTGGGGCCAGGTAGCCTCCTGAATCTTTTCTGTCTCCCTAGGCTGCACACTGCTCAAATAGAGAAACTTGGACCGCTAACATAAATAACTGGAAAGTAGTGCCATGTTTTACCAGCAGCAATAGTACTCCTTTCTCTGAAAAAGAGAATTAGTAGTAGCAGTGTTTAAAATAAACCTGTTTGTTGTCAGCTTAGCCAGCTCAGCTGGTGGACTTTTTTCAGTGATTACTGCATATCAACTGTCCAGCTGCAAACAATATTTTTTTTTGTCAAAACAGCTATAGTAGTAACCCCTAAACATTGTTTCATCTCATATTGTACTGATTAGATTATTACATATTATTTTTTTTAACATTCTTTGTTAACCTCATGCGTAATGTTCCATAGTAATACTATAAAAATATTCTAAACAAATTGATGGTCCTCCAGGAACACTGGACTATCAGGTAATCCTGATGGATTAGCATGTTTGCTATAAGTGTAATGAAGTGTATTTTACCTGAAAAGGTTTTAATTAGGAAAGCATCAGAGATTTGTATAACACCAAACCATTAATCTGAAAATGGAATTATAGCAAAACCAGATGAACACACCTCATCAACTAAAAATAAATTTGCTATGATTATAGAAAATGACATAGTCTGTTTAATACATAAATTGCAAGATAATGAAATTAGAGGTCATCTACTTGAATAATAGTGATTGTGTTTGGAAAAAAATCCGCACTACCTCACGTAATGGAGTGGAAAAAGGGTTATGATAAAAGCTTTTCATACTGTCTATGCTGATGATTGTAAGCTGAAAAAGACAAACATGATCTTGAAGAATATTTCTAGAAAGACGGGCATTAAAGCATAGTAATTTTATCATATACTCTTGTGCTCACATTTTGATATATTTAATAAGTTTTGGTAATTCTAAGACAAAGAAGTATTAAAAAAGGTCTCAAACTTCATATTCTGCAAATCTTTTAGTGCTCTTTTCTAACTTCTTTTGGTCGTAAAATGTAGAATAGAAAGGCATAAACTTCCCTAACGGAAGGAGTGACTTAGCAACAAAAGTAGCTCTATAAGTAACTGATGTTAAGAAAAGAAAGGCTAAAAGTATTCATGATAACATGATGAGTCTGTCTGTTCTATAAACTCAGTATTGTTTACTTATTTAATGAAAACCATGACTGTGAATATCCAAGTAGATCACAAAATAGTTACTGTTATGTATAACAAAGAGAGTTCAAAATAGCTTCATATTATCAGGGCTTAACTGTTCATTAACTTTGTTTTGCAGTTTTCATACATCTTGTATTGGGTTCAGAAAACTTGGGGTATTTTTCCTTCTAGCATACTTCTTTAAAAAGTAATAACACATTTTATCACTTTTGCCTAGGTACAATGTCCTAGGTAAGATAAATGATTCAGCTGATGACCTCATACACTGTTTTGGGTCATCCAGTTATGGACTTTCAGTAATTCTGATGCAGACCCAGACTCTGAACCACCATTTCCTTTTTTTCCCTAGCCCAGTGGTCAGTGCTCAAATCCAGATGTTCAACACCTTTACATCTGTACCACTAACATAATCAGACTTGTATTTTACTTTGGAGGATGAAAGTAGAATATAGTATCTGTCACTGTGGACTAACTATTGTCAGCACTGCCTAAATTTGGCGGTTTGGCAAAAAGCGAAGACTCTTGATAGGTTTTGACCAGGTTCATGACAAAATTCTGACTGTAGCTATATTCTTACCAGCTGGAATCCAGCTACATGATAACGAAACATGCAACATATTTGAGATCACTAAATATGTAATACTGATTATCAGATTCCTTTTATGTCATAAAGTGATAGTGTAACTAGATATGCAGCAGGCAAATCCTTGAAAAGAATAAATAGACCTTGAAAGGTCTAGGTTTCCTTTCACATTATGATAGACTGCTGGATCACCTTCTGAAAGTACATGTTGTTCATCAGGAAAGAAAACAAAACAGCAATGTGATATCGGAATTCAATCTTTATACAGAATTTTTCCTGCTTTTAAAATATGGGAGATATACACACACATACACACACACACACACACATATATATACACAAGCACACACATGCTTACCTAGATTAAGAAGTAAGACTCATGTAAGACTCTTTAAATGTAAGGTGAAATGTTTTGTGATCACAGTTGACTGATCAGGTAAAATATAAGCATGACCTAGGTGTCACGCTTATAACATTAGGAAGTGTTCTAACCTATACAGTCTGGTTTCGCAGAAATCACAGCATCTCTGCAAACATAATTGCATTAAAATCCCTTGACACAAAAAATGCCACCTCAGCTATTAATATTACACTACAAAGAAGTCCTCTTGCCTTGTAGTATTGTGACAGAACTGCTGATGCAATATGTTCTTTGAAAATACCTTCCTTCAATATTTTGTGTGCCTCAATGATTCATATGTCAAATGAAATTACATGCATATGCTGTAACATAACATCAAATATTTTGTTCATAGAACTTTTTATGACAATGATTAACAATACTTTTCAACTGCTAAAATTTTTGCTTTCCTCAGTCTGTTCAAACCAATAACTCAATCTTATTTAACTTAAATAAAATGATTAAGACATGTTAAAATACTTATATAGATAGATCAAATATATACATATTTTAATATGTGTAAAATATACATAAAATATACATATCTAAGTATAATGTGTGTGTGTGTAAGATAGTTTGAAGACTGTAGTAAATATCTCACATAAATATCTCACAACATGCCAGGGTTAGAAACGTCTAGGTTTTGTGTTTTAAGAAGGAAATCCCATAAGTAAAACTTGTGCACACTGGAAACTGACAGACGTTTCTTGCCTTTGTCTTTGTTAGAGCCAAAATATTGTCCCAGAGTTCTGTTGGATAGATAGTCCCAGTTCTAAACTGAAAATATGCAGTAATCAAGAGCTAAGCACTTTTTCCATGACAGCAGGAAACACAAACCTGTTTTGTTATGTACCTTTTTTGAAAGTACTGTCTTTTTTTTTTTAATTTGCTGAAAAATTTAGGATAAATTTACTTCTGACACAATTAATAAATAAAACTAGCACAAAAATGATTCAAAATTTAATCCTCTCACTGTAGAAATTAGGTGTATGTGTTCTTGTTTTGGTTGGACCCTGGTAGGCAGCTGAGCCCCCTGGAACCACTCGCTTGCTCCCTCACAGGGGGATGGGGGAGAGAATTGGAAGGGTAAAGATGCAAAAACCCATGGGTTGAGATGAAGACAGTTTAACAGGGAAGGCAAAAACTGTACACACTAGCAAAGCAAATTGCTTTGATGATGACCCAAAGTTGTTTAGATAACATTACGAAATTGTATGTCTTAATATTTCTTTTTCAGGGTTAACATGTTAGAAGTGTTAATTACATGGTTGCAAAGCTTAAGTTGTGGGTTTTTTGTTTATTTCCAAGTATTTTAATAGTAATAGATAGCAGTAGAAATCAGTATGAAAAAACACGTTTTCCAGGTACGTACGTGGAGACATGAATCTCAGGTATAAGGATATTGATTCACAGGTCTGTATCAGTCTTAACATGGTTTCTTTCCAAGTCACACTAATGTTATTAGTTGAAACCAATATCCAGTTCAAACTACCATCGTAGATCTACTATTGTTATAATTGGCCTTGATACTGATATATCCATGATATATGTCATGTACATATCAAACCTTTAACAGATATATAGGATTACCTACATAAACTGTACCAAAATATTATTTCTGCATGCTGTATCGATAAAACATGTACCACTGAGCAGCACTGTGTGTTCATATCAAAGCAGAAAAAATATAATGCCCACAAAGAATTCTAGTTTTCTCTTGAAGCGTGTTATTTTCCTGTATTAGAAATGGGATTCAGAGACAGATCACAGCTATCTGTGTAGAGCTGTCTTCTTTGGGGTAAGCTGAATAGGCCTCCAGTCTCCTCTGAGTACATTGATCAGTCAACTCAACTAAGCAGACAGTAGTCTAATGCCATTTTGATTTCCTGGGGCATCACAGCTGGCCTCCAGCTGTCAGTCCAGAAAGTCTTGGTGCTCACGTTGCACCTCCGTCATATCTGTGGCTGGCTCGGGTACTCCGGGGTCTCTGTATGTAGGCAGATGAGTCAAGCATTAGGCTTTGTAAGCTGGAGCTGAATTGCTCCAAGACGGCATTAGTTTGACACACATTGCATTAGTCTTTACCAGGAGCAGATTTGTGGTCAGGCTTTCTGCCTCGGTCAAAGATACAGTTTTATATTATTTTTTTTTTTCTGTATTGTTTGGATTGGTTTTTATATAACATGACTTTTCCTACGGTAATATGCATGGTGTAAGAACTTAAGCAGATAAGGAAAAGGAATATAGTTACATCATGCTTGGGAAAACTAATGAGAACATTGTTAGGCAGCTAATCTACAGAAATATTGAATAGACACAACTGCTTTGAAAAGGACTGGGGTTTCTTGTTACTGAACACAGAAAATGGTTGGATTCATTCAGGTTGGCTATTTTAGGCCTATGGTGATCCTAACATCTTTAGTTTACTTCCTCCTGATGTGCTTCGGTTTTAAACATGATAAACATGATAGCAGTAATATTGTTTCTGTTTAGACATTACTAACTGCAGCATCTGAGAGACAGATATGTTTAGCTTCAACATTGTGAGTTTGGAGGAATTTTTATTCCTCCGGTCATTATATCAAGGAACCCCAAAGGTCACCAAAAACTGATGCAGAATATCCAGTTGCTGTCTCTTTTTTTGTCTATTTAGGGAAATTGGGCACCTTTACGTACTGATTCATTTCTCCTGAGTATCAAAAAATGGGCCAGCTAAGGTCATACAGAAAAAAGACCAAACATATATTGGTAGGGAAAAGAGAGAGAAGTAATATTTAAATTATATGAATTATTATGTGAATGGAAATTATTTCATTTTCTAAGACTACTTTTTCTTCCTTATAATAAATGTCATAAATATTATAAAAACTTTTAAATGTAGAGAGCTGCTTCAGAACTCCATTGTGTGCATGTTTGTCCCTAACACCTTCTGGCCACAGTGTTAATCAAATGAACTAATGTTTATTGCTGCTTTATTTTTTTCTCATCTCATTTATGTAAAGCAATGTCTACTGCTCACTTATGCAGTCTAGCAGCTCTAGGCTAGTGGCATGTTAGAGTCACTAGAGAAGTGTAATAAAACGTATGGGTCCACAGCAGCTGTGTACTCTGCACAGTATTAGACAAATTGATTTTATACTAATTTTTTTTTTTTTCAAATCAGACAGAGGTTGTTTATTTCATTATCTTTTGTTGAAAGTTACAAAAATAGAGAGATATTTGGTCTCAACTTCCCAAAATGGATCTGTCCTTTTCTTTTATTTTTCCTTCTTTTGTTTTATTCTAGATGGTAACAATAATAAAAAAAAAGTTTCTTTAAAAAAAAAATCTGTCTTGCTAGATGGTAATTCTACACCTCTCATCTTAGATTAAAAAAAAATATTTTTTATTCCTGTGTATTTCCAATGCTATTTTTTTATTAGAGGCAGTATTTTAGGTTATCATTAAAGAAGACTATACGTCATGAACTATTGCATCATGAATTATTCTAAAACTGTTGGGTCATCTTAATCTTGTCCTTGGCAATGATGAGCTTAGCACAGGTTGCAAAACTTGACTAAGAAGCAGGTAGACTCTTCATAGTGCACTGAGCGTAATCTTGTGTCATCATGGATAGATTTGAATAGAAATGTGAGCTACATCTTGGACTGCAAACTGCACGGTTATATTATTTTACTGCTCCATTCAATTCCATTTTCAACCATCTGGAACTGTGTGCAAATTCATATCCATTATGAGGTAAAATTTGACAGAAAACATTAACTCTGTTATGAGAAAAGTTTTGTGTACTATGATCTGTTCCTCAATTAGCCTTCTGTATACCAGTTTCCTCCACTAATTTGTCAGGGGTTTGCATATGTAAATGCCAGCCTCCAGTAAGGTCTACAAAAACACTGTGCATGGGTCAAGGAGATATGCATGCTCAGCTTTTCCTATCAATCAAATTCAGGATAACTGAAACCTCCAAATTCATGACAGAGCACTTCCTGGACACCGGTATTTGTTAATATCCTTTGTACCATGAAGTTAGTTTGTCTTCACAACAGTAATTGAAAACATGTCCCAGGAACAGCAGCTAAAAAGAGCATGTCATCAAATAGCAACATTTTAGAGTTTTCTCTCAAACAAGAATATTCTCAGGTCTTTAATCTTCTCCAAATGTCCTCCCCACTTTTTCCCTTCATGACACTTTGTGAAAGAGAACCGGGCAAAACAAGAGAAAGGGATCAGGCAAAGCCTACATTCGTGGTCTTCAAATTTAAACCATTTGTGAATCTACATACAGAAAACTTCATAGCAAATACAAATGGGTATAAAATACAAAACTGGATAATAATTAATATAACTGCTTACAGATAGAGAAAGTGAGGAACTTATGGTCCATTTGAGGTCATTTTAGAACACACCCTAATTACAGAGTAGCTATCAATCGGGAAAAACAGATGAAACAGCACGATTCTTTAAGCAGTCTAAAATTACACAATATACATAAAAATGGGATACTCACAATCATTCATATTTTTGTATTCATGGATGTGGTTAAAGAAAAGAAGAGTTTCTATTGACAAAAAAGATTTTATTTCTTCTTCTTTCAGTGAGTAAAATATAAATAACAGCTCCAGCAATCCTTCAAACCTTGTCTATTCATATATATGAAGTCTTTACATAATGATGAAGTCTCAGAACTTTTCTTAATACATAATATAGACTGATTTTATACTAAATACACTAACACTAAGCTATCACTATTAGAGGAATGTAATGTGAGGAAAAATTTCCCTGAATGGTTCTGTATAATATTAATACAGAAATAAAATTCTTCTGAATGACAGGATGAAGCTGCAAGGTACGAAAATTGCATGCAGTCTGGTATGCAAAAATGTGAGTGTCCATAAATTCGTTTTTGTTTTCTCCCCTGATGTTTTTCATTGAAGAACAGTTCTAAGATGCCCGAAGCGTTTTCAAATGTAACTCACAAGATTTGAAAGGATCACCACATGCTATTTTTTTCGCTTTATTTCTTGAAGCTTCAGAAAATGCTATGGATGCCAGTAGACAAACATTATAATACTCTTCCATCCTGGAAGAATGAGGTAAGCATAGTTACTAACATGAGTAGAGCACATGTAGTCCTAATGATGCTTTGCTGCCAAAGGAAAGAGTAAAGGTAAAGGGAGCTGTTGGATACACAGACTTGGCAGTCTCCTGAATGTCAGCAGTAGAAATATCTTTCGTGATATATGTCAGGCCTTTCAGACTATCCTGAATATTCCAGATGAACGAAGACGACATTTGGATTTCACACTTTCCCTGGGAGAAATTTAAAAAGTATTTTTAAAGTCTTTGGCTAACAATTTTATTGAGGCTATTTGTCTGCTCACCTGAGCCTGGAGAAGTTCTCAAACCTGTCACTCATGAGACTCTAAAGGCATGATTAGATAGCTCCTAGAAATGAAAGATGTAAGCAGTGTCATAAATGACTACTGTGTCCCAAGGCATCCTCATTTTGCCAGAGGAGTAGAATATTGCAACTGGAAAATGCATTCTTGATTTCAATTGGGATGACTTACAAATATAGGGAATAGGTAAACATGCTGTGTCTGGAGGGCACATAAATATGACCTAGTAATAATAAGCAGCAAATCTCATTCGCTATACCTCAGAAATTCAGTTTTTCTTTATAAAAATTCATGGTGAGATAACAAGTGGTAAAATGCCTGTAGAATGCTTAAGGATGGTACAGTATTTTCTGTTTTTCCATTTGCAAGGTGTGCTAACACAGATTTCTAAATTTACAGATTTGCTGCGTCCTTGGTCAAAATTAGAGATTATATGGCCTGTGAACACTGATAACTATTCATTCAATAAATATTTTTTTCTTTCTTCGTTTCTCAAAATTGTCACTTAAGTGACATTGTACCTTTTCTTTTCCAAAATCAATGTAATTGCTAGATATTAAGGATAAAGTCCTGGCAAATGCAAAATTATCAGTGACGTCAGTGCACCTAGGATTTACAGCAAGTCACTGAGTCTTCCTTTCTCTTGGGACATAAGGGCAGATTCTGAAGGAATTCATAGAGCGCTGCTAGATATTATAAAATGTTACTTATTCTTGGTAGCAAAACTTGAACCCTGTTGAATGCACAAGAGAGAAAAAACATCCAAACGTTACATTTCCTCAGCTTTATCACCCTAGGTAACTTGAAGTATGGAGTTCTCTTTATCTTAGAGAGGTTTTTTTTGTTTACTTTTCAGTCTTTTATCTGAATGTATTCAGCACATTTTCAAGATTTCAGGGTTTACATTCAGGCCAAAGATGGTTAGTGTGTCTGTTGCATGCAGCACTTAAAAGCAAGTGGTTCTAATATCATTCAGATAGAATGGGAACCAAAGCAAATTAATCATTCTGTAGTAATAGTCCTAGAAAATCTGTGACCTATCAGAAATACTGACATTGGGCTCACTATAGCAGACAGATTCTGAAAACCAGCAGGAAAAATTGTTTAACAGGTAGTTTTGAAGTAATGCCTTCTGATGAAATATGAGTAAGAACCAACCCAGCCTTAAACAACGCTAATTTAATTCTATAAAAAAGTTATTTTTACAGTTAATATTGTACTTTAATGGTTCATGTAAAAATCTCAATTTGGTTTCCTGTAGAAATATACCTGAAAACATGAACAAGAGAACTGCAGCTTTTAAAGACTTTTAGTCTTTGTTGACTTCATAATATGAGAGAAGTCTATGAGGTCGTACACTCTGCTACCAGGAAACATTGTATTTTCTAGTTTTATTTTAAAAATTGTAGTTGAATTTCACACTTCTGAATTTGAGAGACTAATAAATAGCACAGCTTTGAAATGGTCCTTACAGATATCCCCGTCAGCTTTGCCGGTGTTACTGCTATTCTGAGCTGCTTTTGAGCAAAGCCTGATTATGGGACTGGTAGTTTGTGATCTGTGAAACCTGAAGCATTATCAGAGCACCATCAAATGCATTTTCCCTTTTTCCTCAAGGCCTAAACTTCTCATCCAGAAGCATGAATCTGGTATTCCCACTCTGCAGGTCTCAGTTATGATGTCAGGAGACCATTTAGCACTCTGTGTCCTAATGTCTGGGTCCTCTGATGGAAGTTGAGGCTTTATACGGTTTTTCACTCAGCCACAGAAGTAAATAACCAAACTGTTTTTCTGTGCTGAAGGATGGGTAGAAAGAGATCTAAGAAGAACTGTGCATACATATTGTGTATACAAGTATGCTCACATGGCAGTTACAGATATCAAAAGGTTCTTAGAGTTATAATTTTAGTTGGAAAAAAAATAAAAAATCACTGTAAATGCCATACAATTGCATACAGATGAAGAGTTGTCAAATGGGAGAATCTGGTCAATACATACATGAGGAAAGTTATTCAGGACACTATCAACTCACAAAAATGAGCTAGACTTGGCTATTTATACTCTGAAGTCAAGTGTAAGTTTTTTAGCCCGAAGCCAACCCATCTCTTGAACCAAATACTCAGCAATTTTTTGGGTTGGCATTTACTCTGTCTCCCCTGCTTTTCTTATATGATTCTGTATGGAGAACCAAAAAGAACAACTATTGAACAATTACTTTCCATAACACTGAACAGTTGATTTTTGCTCCATTTTCTACTACATTCTCTTTTTTCTACTACATTGACCACTATATATAAATAAAAATACTTTCTTCTAGTAAAGCCAGAATTTAAGAAAACGGTAAAGGAACTTTGCTCAAATGAATGATGAAAATGTCCTTTTTGTCTGTAGATTTTAATGCTAAATCTTTTTTCTCTTCTTTCTCTGTTCTTTGACATTTAGCTGTTACATTCAATAGCCATCATTAGGACAAAGGTACTATTTCTGAAGAAGAATGTGACTCTTACTTTCCTTTTGCCTTAAGATTTGGCACTGGCATTATTTATACTTTTATCCAATAAAGAGAAGCTTTCTAGAAAGTGATTAATGTTCTGTCTGTTTAAAGAATGTGGAGGCATATACTCCATTCAAAGAAAAAAAAAAGATTTTTAGGTCTTTTTTTATGTCATGTCTATCCTCTTTATATCATTTTAATGTTTCCTTCAGTTTTTATGGAATGGAGACTTTATTGACTAGTCAGCCTAAAATGCAGTGGTAAATATTATATATGAGCTAAATAAGTTGATTGCTGTTTTGCCAAATAGATGTCAGAAAAATATGAAACTCCCCATTGTCATCATCTACAGAGAGAGCTCATTCAGTCTCTGAAGAAACTATAGCAATGTTACTTCTTGGGTTTGTTTGCATTTATTGCCAGAAGCAAACTGAAGTATAAAAAATTCACATCTGGGGAGAAAAAGCAACATTTTAGGAAAAATAATTGTTACTTTGATTGAAAGAATAGTTCATTCCTTCCATTTTGTAAGCAGTTTTTTTAGTTGAACCTTCCACCAGTAATCTGAAATAGGCATTGGGCTGCAGAAGGAAAATCCATTCTTCCTTAGTATATATCCGCATGGTATAGCAAAAATTAATATTGACTGTTTACATGTTAGTTTTATTCTCCAAAAACACTCCTAAAACTGGCTAGTTACTTCCAAATGCTAAGGAAATAAAAGCAGCCTCAGGTGCCCAACATGCTAAGCTTGTTCTAACCCTTGAACTACCTTATTTCTAGAGTTGTAACACCAGTAGTTGCCCTTAGGACAGCACAGTGAGGAAAAGATTTTCCAACTAAGGAGAGGGAACTCATGCTAAAAGACTAAAGGCTACTGTAAATAAGTTTATTTGCATATGGAAGTTAAGTGCTCCTCACGGGCAGGAGAATATATTTTGAAATCTTTGAAGGTCTCACTAGAAGAGTTTACAGCTGCAGTGTTCCAGTGTTGGTGAAACTGGATATTTGGCTTCTGTTTCCAGAATCAGAATACCAGGCAACTAGTAAGATATTTAAAAACTTGGACCATTAAGAGAAATTTTTCCTTATTAGGCATTTAAAATTCACATTATCAATTTTTGTATACAGTGGAGTTGAGTGATCTTTTTTTCAAGGAAAGCTGCAGTGATTATGGAATCATCTGACTGCAGGTATCAGTGGGTCTAAGGAAAACTTTAAATACCATAAAACTCTTGATAAACCCACAGCAACAACTGCCTTACAGCTGAGACTGTGAGGCCTGAGTTATGTTGCAGCAAATAAGGATTAGCAATCAAAATCATTTCCTGAGCCAGAACATGCCTTAGTCTGCTGAAGAAGGAAAATTCACACCCGTTTGCAAGATAATAGGAATGGAGGAAGAGACAAATGGCCAAATTTCACATGAATCACAGTAGCTTCTTTAGGAAATTGCAGAATATTTGAGGTTGGAAAGCACCTCTGGAGATTTTCTAGTCCAACCCCACTTTTCAAACCAGAGACAGCTACAGCAGGTTACTCATGTCCATGTCCAGTCAGATTTTTTAATATCTCTGAGGATGGAGACAACAGTCCCATTGTCATTTTTGTGGCCCTTTTCTGGCCTCACAGCTTTCAAACTGCTGTTTTGCAAGGTTGTATGTACAAATAATAGTCAAAGTTACTCTATAAACCTTCCCATAAGAGGAATAAAGCAAATTACAAACACTTCTTCAGGAATCAAATGATATCTTCATTAATTTTTAATGTATGAGTAGATTTTGGGTGCTATTAACCAGTCTCCTATCACTTGGAAGGCCAAAAGAATGACTGGGGAAATTTGTCTGAGAATCTTTTGTGGCAGGGATGACGCAAAGCAAAAATCATTAACTCATCTGATAAGCTACGAAAGAAGGTGGGCTCCAGACTTAGCACCTTTGAAGCTATTTCAAACTATTTCTTCTTTCCTTTTTGAGTAGTACTGAGTCTTTTTGCACCTTTTAAGGGCCTTGAAGAAGTTGAAGAATGCATGTAATGTCTTGACAACAGGCACATCTATATTAGTTAGGATTAGTTAGGATGAAAAGTGCTATTTTTAAAAAGATGTTCTGACTATCCCACCTATCGCTGTTTTCATTACTACCATGGAAACAGCTGGAGCGTAGAACGTGAAGGCTTTTGGGATGAAACTGAACCATATGTGTTTCTGGAAATCTCATGTGCACCGCAAGAATGAACCAGGGTGAGCCTGTAGTAAAAACTCCCAAAAACTTAGCAGAAATTGCTTTGTTCTGCAGAACCCCCTGTTGCGATGCTCTGCTTGCTAATGTAAAGATAACCCCTGGTGCAAGCACATATACAAGCCCAGGAAATTATATTCTTTTGGGAAAGCCCCATCTTTTTACGAGAGAAGTTGACAACATGATAAGTCATTTGTAGTAACATCTTCTTTGTAGCTGAACCCATACAAAGTGCTTAGATGAAGCTTGCAAGTTGGCGTTCAGCCAGCACAGGAGCTAACTTCACAGCATCTGGGCAGATGTTTGGTTTTCTTCAATGCTGCTTTGTATGTATGGGGATTTGTTTTCTTTGCAAATGTTGACACTGTTAAACTAATGATCTGAGCAAACCTATCACAACAGATTTATGTCTTACGTGTATACGCACACATGCATACACTAACATATACACACGTACACAAAATGTACTGTAGTGTTTGTAAAGCCCTGTACTCTACCTGTCTTCCTTCAAGTCATTTGTCACAGAAATCTTGCTGAAGGAACTTTTGCTGGTACACATGAAAAAAATGTGTCCTCAAACAGCTGTTTCTATGTAAAATACATTAATGCCATTAATTAATATTGACCTTTTAGAATATTCATCATGCCATTGCTTTATTATCCTGAAAGTTCACTTTAAAGGAGGTATAGCTGGTCCTGCAGGGAGAGGCTGAAAGAAATCTCAGTTGGGTTTTATTTTTATGCTAAAGTTAGAAAAAAGTAAATGTTTTCTGCTGGGTAGCCTTAATTTGCAACATCATTACACATACTATATTTATTTTGGGTTATTGTAAATTTTCCTAGATTATATTATTCATCAGATGATTACTTGGGTAGAACATGAAAGTTATTTGCACTGAAATTGCTTAATAGTCATGCTTTAGCATATTTTCTTGCAGGAAAAAAGTGTCTTTATCCAAATAGGCAAAGCATTAACAATCACTCAAATACTATCGCAAGTCCATTGAAGATTAATAATCAAGAGTAGTATTAGGGATCTTTTGATACAGTATATGAATCATTTCTTATAAGTCCTCAGTCAGTTTGTGTAAAGATACATAGATTATCATTGTTTACTTGAGTTTTCATGTTTTCTATTAATATTTTTCCGGAACTCTACTGTGCAGACTTCATCTGCTGTTTTACGAAGAAAGTCAAATGAGATTTTTAATAGTAAGCTTATGAAAAAAATTGCTGGTGCAGGTCATAGCCATGGCCGGTCATTTTTATACTCGCCCATTTAGTCTTCCCACATCAAAAGAAACAGCAGTCTCTTGAGATGTAGTTTCTGCACTTGCAGTATCCAAGTTACAAACGCAGGTGCCAAGAAACAAAATCTACACGGCTTCTTATACACATATTATGTTTTTTCAGAGTTTTTGGAGTGCTAAGATATGCTTCCCACGGCATTTGAGGCTTGCACCTTGCAAAACCCTAGTCTGGATTTCTACAGTTCAGAATTTCTTTCAAATTCCTGCTGCTATAGTGGGGTTATTCCAGTGTTTCTTACTTAACTAGAAGCTGGCACTACTAGATTTTCCAGTTTACAAGTTACTATGCCACCTACCAAAGATAGGTTTAGGGGACAGTCACTCCAAAATAGCTGCCATCTCAGCAGGGTTAATGCAAGTGTTCAATATTTATCTGTGAGGTCATGTAATGAGCTAAACACATTTGTGTCATTTTCATATTAGCATCAAGTACATTTGATAATGTCCAAGTTACCATAAAAAAAAAGCATCTGATTTTATAAATGTAAATGAAGTCACTGAAATTTCTGCTCTGACATTTTTACACAGGCTGGAAAAGGCTGAAAAATTCATAAACCAAAGAGATTTTAGTCGGTCAGTCAAGTGCAGGAAGCAACGCTGTTGTACCACATCAGTGCTTGCAACTCTAGAGCAGCAGCAGGACAACCTTCCTTTGGATGGGAGGGCTGTCTAAATCATCTCCCCAATAAGCCAAAGAGGTAAATAAATTTGAGAATTGTGAAGAATTGAATGTGTGTATAATCCCGAGACAGCACCTAGGAAATAGTCTATAAAACCCAGTATGTTTCAGTAGGAACAGATGCTCATTAAGGACGTGCAACAGGGATGCAGGACAGCGGGATTCCTGAGGGTGTCTCTGGGAGCTGGATATATACAGAAATCTTGTAGGTTTGATGTTCACACATCTAGTTTAAGTACAGATTACTATAAACATTTGCAAATGTTTTTCTATTTTACATTTACTCTTAAGGGCTTTATATTGTACTCTATCTGAGTTAAAGGAAATGTTGAGGTACATCAAAACACTCCTCACCCATTTAGGGGAGAAAGAAGGCTTGAATACAAAACCTGGACTGCTGGAGACACTTTTACAATTGCCTAGCTTTGCAACAAGTTATTTTCAGGCATGACATGTAGAAATAACTTCACCCCGTCTAAGAGTTAGCCCACAGAAGCCAGGAAAGGGACTTTCCTGCCCAGAGATGAGTCACATTTAGGAAGCTTCTTTAGGGTGAAAGTAATAGAAAGTTCACATGAACATCCCAAGTCCCAAAGGTGCTTACAGTTGTATATACTTGAAAATAGAAACACAGCCCTTTACTAAGTGTATTTTCAAAACTTATCACAGAGGGGCCGCACTTTGTCCAGAGTCTCTGTGTGCTGCTCTTCTGCTGTATAAAACCATTTCTGCTGGATCACACAGGAGTGAAAGTGGGTGATTTGGGCAGAGCTGGGCAGGTAGATACACGGATGTACTGAGAGACCTGTGTTCCCCAGAATTAGTTTGTTCGGTGTCTGGTTTAGGTTCCAGGAGCAGGCATCCAATAGAGCATCATTAAAACTCCTAATCTGATTTTGCCACTGCAGTTGTTCCTGCTGCTCCCATTCATACTGTCAAAGGACAATTACTCTCATTAACCAAAAAAGTACTGTTTAGGGGAATGCAAATTCAACGAATAATGCTCAGCACTTGGCCTGCTATAAAGGTAAGCAATCTCTGACTGTCTGCTAAAACTTTACACTTCCCATGGGCAGTGAAGCGGTGGATTTTTAACCAGTGTCATGCTTCTTTCTATACCGGATGATTAATATGCTGGTAAAAACTTTATGCACACTTAATCATTCATAACCAAACATATCTGATTCTGTGCTGTTAAAAGCTTCAGCATTTGTAATTAAATGACATCAGCAGAAAGAAACCAGCTAAATCCGGAATTAGGCAGTTTGAAAGCTTAATGATAACGTTTAAATCTTCCTCCTTATTGCACTGTGGCATTTAAGGGGGATTCTTGGTGTTTATCATGAGGGAGGGAAGCAATAATAGCACCTCCTTCACAGTGTTTTCTTGGGTGCACTGTGTTTTCGTGGCCAGGGAGAAAAAAATTAGGGTAGTGCAAGAGTAGCCTAAACATCTTTACAGGAATATATATTACAAAGTATGTTTGAAGCCATAGGCAATAATTTTCAGCATGTAAGTTTGAAGAAAATAGTCAAGAAGACAACTGTTGGCTGTGAAGATTGTAAAGAGGAGGGGAGGGACAGTCTTCAGGTTCTACTTTCTCATCTAGGGACTCTCTTTTAACTAAACAAGGATGTTCATTAGAAATAAATTAATGCCAAACCTACAAGACAGTCCCACCTGCTGTTCCTTAACCTGGCTTCCCTTAGAAGAGAAGGAAATTGATCTCCCAGCCTGTGAGAGGGGGCTTGAACCTCTGAAGGACTGGGTAAAAGTTGAGGCATTTGCACCTCCTTATCAGGCTCTGCTTTTAATGGCAAACAGGGACTGCCCAGCCGGAAGGGTATGCATGATCTCATGTCACACCCTGGATACCAGCTCAGTTTAGAAATAACACAGTTCATGAATTTTGACTAGCTTTAGATTGAACTGTCGTTTCTCATGGGGTAAATTCAAGAATAGAGCCTCATAATTTCTCATATTGCTTTTTCCTATAACTTTCATGATTCTTCATAACTCATGACATTTAGCATATTTTAGATTTTTAAAAAGTGTTATATAAAACGTGTATATTTAAGACAAATTACCTATGGATATAAGGTGCTTTCTGTGACTGTTTGGAAGGAGATTTTTCTATTTTCATGTAATCCACTAAATAAATAATTAAACCCACTTTTAAATTCCTTTTTTAAAATAGGATTTTTAACTATTTTTTTCAGTTGGGAAGATGTATGCTTATATGCTGTAGTAAAGGACAATAAATTACAAGACAAAATGTTTCCACCCTGTTTTTTTTTTTCTTTTTTTGTGGTCCTCCAAAGCAGGTGTAATAGTCAGATCAGTGGTCTAATTTATTAATTCCCTGAAGCTTGAAAGAGATATCTTAGGGCAAAAGAATGTGGAAGCTATCTGAAGCAATGCAGTATTCAATTATTTATTTGCCTCCCTCCTTGAAGACTGCTTCAGTTCCAGATCTTCCCATTTCTCCTATATAATTAATGGGAAGTATAAAACACAGCTCAGAGAAACTTGGCTAGATTTGAAAGCATGTGTGCATGACATTTCTTTCATTCATCATAGAGAGTACATAGGCATATGCATACCAGTTTCTGCTTATTTGTTCAGCGAACACATGACATATGTCATGTGTTTCACTGTGTGCTGAAAGTGAAGACACTTGTTTTGCCAGACAGGTTAGTTGTAATTATAATTTGCAGGAAGGTATCTGCATAAATGTATAAAACGGTTTTATAAATTTGTAAGCAGATGCATTTAAATGTATTTTTTTTAGGTCTAAACGATTATTTTCACTTAGTAGTACTGAGATAGACAGACCTCTGAAAGCTACATATCCCCATTCGTTTACTCACCATAGACAATGTTTTGCAACAGGAAGCAGAAATCTTCACTCTAAATTACAGAAGGGATGAGGGCATGTTCTTGGAAGCTAAAAGGTTTAGGTATGTTATACTGGCAGAGGAGAATACTGAACCCAGATCTTCCATTTAAAGGGTAGGCTCTAAGGTGAGAACCACCACTGCATTCTTCAGCTGCTTCTTTGCTTCTGTTTCTTGAAAAAAAAAGAAAAGAAAAAACAAGTAATTGCCTCAAATGTGATGTGTAAAATCATTGCTATGTCACTGAGGAGATTCTAAGTTGTTCATCCCAGTCCTTCACAAATCCCCAAATAGATTCCAGATTCTCTTCTACTTTTGGTTTTTGTTAGCTTGGCATAACCAACCAGTCAACAGATGCCCTATTCTGAGACACTCTCTGTTCCCCACCAAGGGAAATGCCCAGATGGGAATAGATAGCTACAAGCTCACACTGCCCAAGCTCTGAACCAACTTGGCATCAAACTCATGAAAGTAAAACTTTCAAAAATCAGGGGCTAGACTTTTAAAGGTATGTATCTGCCAAAGAGTATTTTAAATATCAGGCATTGCACAGCTGAGGATGTGAAATTCCACCGTTTCATGCCTGTGGAACTCTGGCTCCTAAATACACAAGGAGTATTGAAACTATTCATCACAGTAAATTGTAGATCGTCGTTAGATCATAATAAAAATAAGCCTGGGTGTCAAGCAAGGTTTTCAAAAACCTATGTTATAAAAAAATGTGCCTATGGATAAATGCATTCTCTCTCAGTGCAGCCGTCTCCCAGGTTTGTTAAGACTGATCTGCATAACTTACAAGATTTCTGTAAGGAGACAAATGCTCTATTGAAGTAGAAAGCACTACTGTTTGCCTAAAATTCAAATCCTGTTTTACACTCTCATGTATTAATCTAAGCCTTTCAAAAGGAGAAAACAGATTCAAAAATCATACTATTAAGTGTGGTAAATATAGTGATTAATAGAATTCAGCCCTTGCAAGTTTTCTATGCAGAGGTTAACAGAATTATTTATTTCTCTGTGTCTGGAGCTGATTTAGCACTAGAAACCTCAAAGTAAATACAGTTTGCCCTTGAACAGTAGTATAGTTTAGGAATATAAGGCAGTTTCTTTATTTTGAAAACTGCGTCAGTTGTGTGGATAACAGGTTTCTTAATTTGCACACATTAAGTAGACCTTTCATGTTTTTAATGTTTAGTTTACAGTAACCCAGGTCACGATGTGTGAAGCTGGGAGCAGGGTGAATGAAAGCACAACCTTTCCCTCCCATTTGTGAGAAAAGAAAGAGTGGGGAGGAGGATAAGTGTCGTAACAGCTGTCATTGCCAAAGATTATTTAAAAGCTGTAAAAGCCTTCATTTGCCTTCAGGAGTTGTGACATATGGTCAGAAATGGTTTGAAGATTTATTGTCATCTTTGTTGGATGAGATTCAAAGTGTTCTTTAGCAAGGATCTTGTCCCTCATCATCCTTGGAAAAATCCTTCAGAAATTGTAGAGCATACAGAAAGCAGACAGAGAATAACGAGCCTCAGATAATTTTTTTTCCTTTTTTTTTTTTTTAAGAAAGGCTGGAAGCAGGGTTTCCAGATGAAATAAAGCAAATATTAATGGTAAAACTGAACCTTATTTTTTTACTTGCAATCCAGGTTTTTACATGACACCATTTCATCAATGACAGATTGTTCCTTATCCAGTTAATTCAAATTTCAGGTGCAAACTGTGCACACTACACATCACAGGGTTGTTCATACAGTCATGATTTGGAGACATAAAGCTTCTCCATGCAATTACAGCTATCCATTTTGCCTGGACCTCCTTCCCCCCACAGTTAGCAGATGTGGGTTTCATGTTTTGAGGGCATGATAAGACCTTTCCACTCATAAAAGCCCATCAAAACTCGTGAGGCCAAGAAAGCGGCAGGAAGGTACCAAATGACAGGTTGCCTGATCAAGCAAAGTAAAGGCTAATGGCAAAGGGAAGACAGTTGCCTGAGCATAGACATGCTTAGAACCAAAAATAGACCCAAGTGTGCATCTAAAAATGGTAATGGACAAATCTTCTCTGTCTTTATTTTCCAAGCCGAAGCTATGTGGAACAATACTCTGCCTACTCTCACTCCCACTGACTGCTGCACCTGTGGGAATTTAGAATAAAGCCCGTTGCGATGAATATTGAAAGGCACATTGATCTTGAGGTATACGAGGTACCAGTGAGATATGGCAAAGGGCACCTTTCTTATCCCTCTTAAATTTTGCATAAGTCAGACTGATTTAAGCTTTAGCTGAATAAAATCCTCCAATTTTAGCAGGCTTGACAAGAATTTATTGTGTTCCAGTAAGAAAATAACACAGAAACATAATACTCCAATCATATTTTTAAAGGCAGATTCACAGTATAAAGTTATGGTGCTTGCACGGTAGAATTATAGTTACTTTCAGATGCAGTGTCCTTGGTTGTTTCCTGAATAACAATAATACATCACATAAGCGGGAAAAGAATCATCTACATATGTAAAACTTCTCACTGTCTCCTAGCTGGGGTTAGAGCAGAGCCATCGCAAGCAGGATGGGGACGGGAGATGGCCACTGCATTAGTGCTCTGCTGGCGTATGGTGGGACGAGGCAAAAGGTGCTGTGTCAGCGTTGCAGGTGAGGAAGGCGATGCAGCAGGAGTGACAGGCCGAGAAGCCATGTGAATGCATTTTCACCAGGGCTTCTTGGAGTACAAGGAATCAAGTGAAGAGCATTAAGGGGAAGACAGACTTGGCCAGGGAGTTTTGTCACTCCCTTGACTTTGTCGCTGTTGTCAGTGAAATTTTCTGCTCCTTTTGGGAGGAGGAAAAGTATCCAAATAATACTCTTCTCCCAGGCTGGATGAAAGCTCAGCCAGGATTACATAAAAATAAAACCAGTTGTTCCAGCATCTGTTTACCATCCAAGACAAAACAGAAACTACTTCATCAAATCTGCTGGAAGTTTCTGGCCACACAAGTGGTAGGAAACTAGGCCTGTCCAGAACGGTCCTTTGGCAGTGGGACTGGCAGACCTGTCTGTTCAGCTCTCGTAACTGCCAGGTGTTGCCTTATGCAACATGCACAGTGGCTGCTATGTGCCACTCTCAAATAATTTTTTCCATACCTGCCACTGCAGGAAGGAAAAAACAACTCCCCTACTTCAGGGTTCTTCTTCTGGCAATGTTTTTACCCATTTTATTCTTTCTTCAAATGCCCCAGACTTTCTACAGAGCTTCATTCCTCCCGGTAGGAGCTTTGTTTTCCTGGCAGCAAGACCTTCCTAACCCTCAGGCTATATTTTTAAGTTTTGATTTGCATAAATTGCATAAACCCACCAATACAGGGCCTCCCATCTGCTTGCACTATTATCGCTGAGCTGTAGGAACAACACAAATGTTCGAAATAGAGTTGCCAAACCAGCCTGAGATGCTCTCCTCTCTCACAGAGGGGCCGCTGTGGTGCACCAACTTGAAACCAAACTTCCAGACACTGCGGTGAAAAACATCCCCTTCCAGTCTATCCAAGGGTTCAGACTGGCAAATGCCATTCCTAGAGGAGCACAGAGGTGGTGGGAATGTCACCGGTGAGAGGAAGCCAAGCAGTATACGTCCTCATGGGTTGCTGTGGTACTCCTGGTTGTGCCATCAAGGAATTCCCTGCTGGCAGAGAGGCATAGCTGTGCCAAATACCTGATCAAATACCTGAGGCAGCCACCACTTCTGCGGCCCTAGAGAGGGCTGTCTTCCTAGTGCCCATCTCCAAGTCAGGGCTATGGGATGGAAATAAAGAAGGAGCGCATAAACACAGAGATGTGTGCTGCAGGGTGGAAGGGGAACCAGCCTTGATAAGGAAGAAAAAAAAATCCTTTTCTGTCCACACCTATATCTTGAATAATCAAGATGAGCTATCCAAGACGCTAGTGAAGCAATCTTGGCCTTTTGTGAGAGATGTATCAATGCAGGCCCATGTATAGTGCCTCAGAAATTGCTCCAACAGGATACCCTTCACAGTATTATTCACAGTTTCTGAGATGCAGAACTAAGCCCTAACAGTTTTCAGAATCACTTGAGATTTTCTCCTTATTGCTGATAATTTAAATCTTCTTGAGGGAGTTGGTAGAAAATCTGTCACAGAAAAAATTCTCCCTTTTTATTTTTATTTTTATTTTTATTTTTATTTTTATTTTTGTTTTTATTTTTATTTTTATTTTTATTTTTATTTTTATTTTTATTTTTATTTTTATTTTTTAAAGAAGGAAAGCTTATACTTGGAAGCAAATCTTAGTCATTTTCATTTGATTTTTACGTGAATCACTGAGGTACTGCTCCATGACTTAAATTAACCTTGTTAATACAGTTGTATAGTTATATAGAAACTCATGCTCTCCAGTGGCCTTTAATTTCTACTCTTTCTTCAAACACCTGTTTTTGAAGATAGAGCCAAAGCATTTATATGACATATAAGGGCGCAAATATATTACTAGGAGCTTCAAATATCCTGTCCCATGGATCCTTATTGTCTCTTTAAATAACTCTCGAGAAGGAGTTTGAATTATCCACATTAAATGATAGCTAGGAGACCTGTGTAATGAATTTATAAGTTTATCCTAATCAAATGCTGTTTTCCAGATATAATTTCTTGACTGAGCCCTGGGCCTATGACAGCTCAGTGGGGGGCTAATTATAGTGGTGCTATTAGTATGAAAAATAGTTGCTTTCCCTTACGGGAAAGTTTCTGTAGACTACTAGGTCAAGATAATGAAACAGTGTTTGGCAGTCTGGAAAACTGCAAGTAACAGTTGCTTTTCTTACAAGCTGATGCAGATGATTTTGATGAAATTTGTGAAATTCTGTGAAATACTTGCCATTGCTTTCAGAGAGTAATTCCAGTGTGTAGGACAAATAGGCTACTGTACTTTATTTAAGATATTACATTACAAATGTCAGCATGCATAAGAATAACATATCATGTGGGTGAAGGAACCATTGCTTCTAAAAGGAAATCAATATATAATAACCGCTAATATCAAGCCTCTATTCAGTATAATAGGGGAAACATTTTCAAAGAGCCTGCAATATGCCTGCAAGGAACATTCACTTAGCACTCCAAGAATAGGTGCTATAACTGATCTTGCCATTCATGCATCATAATACTTGTTTGTCCCTTGCAGTTTTAGGTTTACACAGTGAGCTGTAACTGTAGATAAAGAGCAAAGCGGAACTTTTTTTGTAGCTGTACAAAAATAGGTATTAATTTTACTGTTGAGCACACATTGAAAGAAATGAGCAGAATAACAGGGCTAGAATCTCTGGATCTAGGGTAATAAGCATGTTGAGGAAACCTGAGTTATATAAATTACAGATTATGAGGACAATGAGGCTTTTGGCTTAGGCCTTAACTGTGACACAGCTATTAGCATGTTGCATACCAAGGTCAGAGAAGATTTTCTCTTACTTATTTTTCTGCAATGATCACATATATTTATGTGGTCTCAGAGGAGAAAGAGGCAAGCAGATCTCTGTTTGTATTTTTAGGTATTGATTAAAGTCTCTGAGGCTGGGTTCTGAAATTATTTTGCATGTTTTTTGTTGCCACTGCATCTAGTCTGTTTTAGTTTTAGTTTAGGGAATAGCTTAATATAGTGCTCTCAGTGAAGCATTTGTTTCCCATTAAATGTTGCCAGGATTTTTAGTCCAGAGTGTAAAGTTAATGAAAAATTACTGGTAAGTATTTTTCTAGCATCAGCTGCAGTTTATTGTGGTTCTACAACTATGGTGTCTACATGGCGGATGAATGAATGTGCATGGTTTATAATGGGATTAGGTCGTATGGATCTTTCTAATATCTTTTATGTCAAAGCTCCACCCTTATCTGTAAGAAATTTAAGACATCGGTAAAAAACTGTGGGAAAAGAGCATTAAACACTGTGGGAAAACAGAATTTTCTTTCCAATATACGAAAAGTGTTGGAATATTCTTTCTTACTATTGGTTTGGTTCTGATAGAATCACTCATGTTTTTTTTCATTACACCTTTCATCATTAGTAGCTATTTCTCAGACCAAGTTCTCTAACTTAACCTAATAGTTATAGATGGCTGGAGAAGTTTTGACTTTCCTTTGTCTAACAAAATGTTGCAAAATTGGACCTTTGAGATGTATGTGTTTCTATCTCTTTTGCTTCCTATACGAGAGTTTAAAGAGAAAAAGGCTCATAAAATATAAGGCTGATGAGATATACAAGTTGGAATGAAGGGCTGCTTTTCAGAATGCAGTACATAACCTGAAGTGAATATGACAAAAAAATGCACGAAAAATGGGAAACCACAAAAATACAGTATATGATACTAGTTTATAATCTCAGAATTCCTGTTTTACCTTAAGAATGCTATGAATAGTCATTTTTGCTTCTGTTTTATAATCAAGAAAACATTTGCAATCCTTACTAAGGACAGACAAAAACCTCAGAAAAAAATTACTTGTCAAAGTATGGATATGTAAGTACATATTTTCTACTTCGATGGAACCATGGACAATGAAGTAGCTTATGTTAGAGATGAGGATAAAATAAAGAAAGGGTTGGTCTTTGTTTTAGTGTTGTTGAAAGTCTTCCTAAGACTTCACCACACAGCTCTGAGGGTTTCTTTTTTCTGCAAATTTTAGACCACATACAATTTTGAAGTATTGATATGGCTTCCTCATCACTGGATTTAAATGTCAATAATGCCACTGGTGACTTAGCATTTGACAGTTTAGTTTAAAGAAATTTGAAGGTAAGAAGTGTATGTTTTTATCCTTGGTGCCCAGGCGTAACTGTGATGAGCTTTGGAGATACTGAGTTTTGAAGCAAACCCGTTTCCTTTCAAAAGTATGAAAAACAAACTGATGTGCAGGTGTCTACAGTATATGCAAGGTATGAGTAACCCTGTCAGATTTACTCTTTCAGCATTCAGCAGACTACTTAAGGAAAGAGATATTAATTCATTTTTAATGTTAGGAAAATACAGTCATTAAAAAGCAGATAACATAAAATGCCAGAAATGCTTTTAACATTACACGAAGTGCACTACTTGCCTAAATAGCTTGCTACTTTTGGAGATCTAGATATGCTGAGGTATTAAATATTAAAATAGAGGTTGCTTTTTAAAATGCAGTGTTTCTTATCAGAAAAACAGTTTGAACAAGCAGTGCTGTTGTATAATGCATGATGTTGCTAATAAGAGAGTCTTGAAAAATCATTTTTCACGCTATAAGAGTGACTAGTGTTTTGAATAAGAAAGATTCTTTCTCTGTTCATATTCTCTTAACACATATATACCAGTGCTGTCAAGCTGCATGTGATTATAAATTTGCAATACATTCTGAGTCACATGAGGTCCATTCTGGGCTTTTATCCTATTTTTGTATATTTACTGGTTATCAACTCTGTTAGCAGGCTATACATAACCTTGATTGGAAAGTCATTCTCAAAGAATAGTTATCAGTGCTTCAGTGTTGGCTTAGATGAATGTGTTAGAATGATTCTGCGGGGTCTGTTCTATGTCTAGTGTTATTTAATATTCATGGTATTGATTTGAATGAGACAATAGGAACAACGCTTGTTCAATTTTCCAATGACACTAACCTGTTATTAGTTGAACCTGCAACATTAAAGGAAAAATTTCTGATATGTTGGAGAAACCATTAGGAAGAAAACAGGGTGAATTTAAATGAGAAAAAAAAAAATAATCTGGGAGAAATAGCATCTTAAGTATAGTCTAGGGAATGGGTGATTATGTAACATTTTAAAGAAAAACATTTCTATGGCCACAAGGCATTACAAACTAAGCAGAAGTCAAAAATGGCATGACATTGCCAAACCTCCCCCAAAATATATAGTCAGCTGGATGGGCAGGAGCATTTTCAGAAAGATATCACAGAATCATAGAATGGTTTAGGTTGGAAGGGACCTTGAAGATCATCGAGTTCCAACCCCCCTGCCATAGGCAGGGACACCTCCCACTAGACCAGGTTGCCCAAGGCCACGTCCAGCCTGGCCTTGAACACCTCCAGGGATGGAGCTTCAACAACCTCTCTGGGCAACCTGTTCCAGTGCCTTACCACCCTTAAAGTGAAAAACTTCTTCCTAATGTTTAATCTAAACCTGCCCTCTTCCAGTTTAAAGCCATTCCCCCTCGTCCTATCACTACATGCCCTAGTAAAAAGTCCTTCCCCAGCTCTCCTGTAGGCCCCCTTTAGGTACTGGAAGGCCGCAATAAGATCTCCCCGGAGCCTTCTCTTCTCCAGGCTGAACAGCCCCAACTCTTTCAGCCTCTCCTCATAGGAGAGGTGCTCCATCCCTCTGATCATCCTCATGGCTCTCCTCTGGACGCGCTCCAGCAGGTCCATGTCCTTCTTATGTTGGGGACTCCACAGCTGGATGCAGTACTCCAGGTGGGGTCTCACGAGAGCAGAGTGGAGGGGCAGAATCACCTCCCTTGACCTGCTGGCCACACATCTTTTGATGCAGCCCAGGATATGGTTGGCCTTCTGGGCTGCGATCGCACATTGCTGGCTCATGTCGAGCTTCTCGTCAATCAGCACTCCCAGGTCCTTCTCCTCAGGGCTGCTCTCCAGCTGTTGCCCGCCGAGCCTGTATTTGTGCTTGGGATTGCCCCGACCCAGATGTAGGACCTTGCACTTGGCCTTGTTGAACTGCATGAGGTTGGCTTGGGCCAGCTCCCTTGCTGAGGGCGCACTCTACCCCACTGTCCATGTCGCTAACAAAGATGTTGAACAGTACAGGTCCCAGTACCGACCCCTGAGGAACGCCACTCGTCACTGCTCTCCACTTGGACACCGAGCTGTTGACCGCAACTCTTTGGGTGTGACTGTCCAGCCAGTTTTTTATCCACCGAGTGGTCCATTTATCGAATCCATGTCTCTTCAATTTAGAGACCAGGATATCGTGTGGGACAGTGTCAAACGCTTTGCACAAGTCCAGGTAGATGACATCAGTAGATCTTCCCTTGTCCACCACCACTGTAATATATAAATATACTCTGTGCTGTGATGCAGGGGCATTTTGTCCAGGTTTGGACACAAGTGAGAAAGAGCAATTGCAGGTAATCCAGCCACACTAATAAGAGTTATGAGACAATATAACCTCTGAGAAAAGGTGGAGGAAACTGAAGTTTTTCAGTTAAGAAAAAGCCTTGAAACATGAAAAGAGTAGCTATTAAAAAAATAAAAATTAAATTATAAGTTCTCCAGATTTATGAAAAGAAAGAAAAATAAATAAATAGGTATTCAACATCATAAACTTTTTAACAGTAAGGCCATTGAAGCACTGGAATGAGAATTCAAGAGCAGATTAGACAAAAATCTTTCAATTATGGCAGAGACATTGATAAGTGGGAGATGGACAAGAGCTGTGTATTCACTTTTGAGAGAGATTTCCTCAGCATAAAGAGCAGTTTTTGTGCAGCCTGGATACCATTCTTCATCCTGCATAAGACAGTAAACCACAGTCTCACTTCAGGATGGACTTGGGATTGGATGCAAATTCCCAAGGCATTTGAAAAAATTCACACTAAATAATTAGGGATGTGAAGCAGATGGGAATAACACATTTGTTACTGTGTGCTCAAAGCTATATGTGAAAGTCTATTTTTTGTTTGGTTGGTTTTGTTTGTCTCGGTGATAGCATGCAATGATACGGCTTAAGAGCAAGTACAATAGCATTTTCACTCAACATTAAATAATAAATGATCCCTACTATGGGAAAGTGAGAGACTTCAAATAAGGCCATACAATAACATGGAGCTAAATGATTTGAGAGCAAAGGACATCAGTCTGGAAGGACCTGGATTCAGTTTTTGCCCCTGACTTGCCACTGATTAAGCAAATCGCTTTGTCTCTTCCTTCCTTTCCCCTTGGCCCCACTTGCCTTATGTAAGCTAATTCTTTGGAAAGGAGTGCGATGTGTGCCTCTCACTGTGTGTTTAGCAACATGGCCACCCTTGTGCCATTGGGTGCTTTAAGGAACTATTATTATTTAATAACAACAACAATGTAAGACAGAAAAGGAAAGGTTCTAAGTAAGGTTCATATGCACAGCACACATCTAGTCTGTTTGGACACAAGGCATTGCAGTGAGAGATGAGTACTATTCAGCCAGAATCTGCTTTGCTGCTTATTCCCTTTAAAATATTAATATTCATCACTTACTGTATTATTCACAGCAACAAAAATAAAAGGAACAGAGTAAAAAATTTTCATAAGTCACTCTAGTAGTCTGCATATATTCCTTGCGTAATCCCAACCCTTTTGTCTTTCATCTCTTCTAGTATTATAAAACTCTTTTTCAATAAGTACTTTAATTGAGTTATACTTAATGCTATAAATATTAACATTGGACATTGTGTGTGATAGCTCAGAGAAGGTAGACATATTATGCCCAGACCATTTTATGCATACAGGTTTATATTTACATCGCGCATGCATTTTTGTTTTGAGTCAGAAGTGTTGATGTGGTAATTTTATAACTCATTGACTTAATAAACGTAAACTTTCCAGTAATCCATTATTTGCAAGCACTGTAAGTGAAATTTTTGGCTGCCCACGAAAGGGATTAGGTCCCTTGAGGCTATTTTGGGGTAACAGAGTTCCCTCAGTGTCAGGTAGAATAGCTTTTCTGAATTATTTCAGTAGACTAATGCCTCCAACCTAATCAGTTTTGCTGATATAAGTGGTCCACTCTGGAGCCTATTGTGAGTCACAGCCAGGGTTTTCAGATTCAATAACACTTATGACTTTATGGGAATCAAAAATATTCTGGATTCTGATGCATTCTTGACCAGTAGCTTAACTGGAAAACATTAGAACAAAGTATTCAAGAAGAAAATTAAAGCTTATAAGACTGTATTAACCTTTTAAGAAAACAGGTCTAACTGGGTATGAACTATAGTAAAAAAAGTAAATAAATAGACATACATCTCTTAGCTTTTATAGCATGTAGCATTTGAAGGGGGGCTGGAGGGAGAAGGACTCAAGAAGAATAAATTGTAACTTTCAGTAGTTGCTTGTAAATTATTCAGTCTCTTTTCATTTGTTTTGGTCCAAAAATTAATAACATTCACACGTGGGATGATGATGAATGGAAAGCCTGAGATCTTTACTAACACTTGACTGAATATTTACTAGTGCTAATACATCAACACCTGGAGATCTAAAATCCTCTCCAGGCCTTAGTTGCTGTTGCAACCTTCAGCCTGCTCGTGATTTCTCCTGAAGAAGATGGGGGCTGACCTGCAAGTTGAATTTCAGCTTTAGACTAACTATTTTGATATCAATGAAAAAAGCAATGACTGAGGAAAGCCACATTTGGTCACCTTTGAGGTACTGAGCATGGTCTCTAAACAGGCCCATTGACACTGCATTCAGTAGGACTATGCCAATGTGGTAATGAAGCAACGTCAGACTAAAGACTTCAGAAATTGGCAGGGTTTTTTGGGGGAAGGTATATTCTTATGACATTTTGAGCTATTTTAAGATTTAGTTGCTACTGATATGAGGCTTTTGCAGCACAGGCTCGCAAAATGTCATTGACAATTTAAATTATTCTCAAACATTTTAATACATTTTTCTTTTTCAGAAAGATTTTTCGGTTACATTTCTCAAGATTAATGTTTACTTTCTGTGATAACCATGTACTATAGACTGTTTCAACTTGGTGCTCTTACATTCACATCAAGTGTCAGTTGTTTGAACAGTCTTTTATATCTTGTAGTCACCATGGGTAGTTTTAGACCACAATTTAAGTAACTGAAACTTCAGTGTCCAAGCTTAAACTCCCAGCTTCCCTTTACAGTCAAGGAGGAGATATCGTTATTTCCAGAGAGCAATTCATCTCCCCCTGAAATAGGTATCTACATGGGTCAAACAAATTTCTTTATAGGGAAGTCTGGTTTTCTCCATCATTGTACATAGCCTAACTCTTAGATTTAGATATTTAATTTTTAGATATCTGAAATTAGAGGAGATAATTATCCCATTAGACAATCAGTACTGCCCACAGAAAAATACTTCTTTAACAAAAAAGCATTACCTGGAATTTCAAACGTTGTTCTTCATAAACTTGATTACTCATTGGTTGAATTTTCAATGAGATCTGTTTATAATTGTCACATACCTTGTACTGAGAGTGGCCTGCAGTATTCAACAGCTGAGAAACATTTAGATTTCCTGCTTTGAAATATCTGAAGTCACTTGTTCCCAAGATGATATTGTATGCCCGTGTTGGTGAAAATTACACAGACATTTTACACGGCCAGTTTCTGAAGGAGAGAAATTCATACTTTTTTTCGTGTCAACAAAGGAAGCAGGATTTGATTTTGTACTGTCTTTCAGTTGGTAATCATTTATATGTGTGCGAAAAACAAAACTTTAGCAAGTCAAAATAGTTGGCTTTATGTAATTCCGATCTGTGAAATCTCACACACTGAACATGAGATTCCTGCCCTTCTCCTCTTTTGATTCCTGTCCCATTCTTATGTACTGCTGCACTTGTATATTTGCCATACAGTGCCACGGTCTCTCTCCTGTTCCATGAATCCCCATGCAAGAAGTGCTGTACCGCCTGGTCGGGGACCTGCTGACCAGCTGTGTGTGCAATATGAAGTCAATAAATAAATAAAACATCAACAGTGCTGTACTGCAGCCAGGGCATTTCTTGCGGGTCTTGCTTCAAAGAACCCACAAGAAGGCATTTTCTCTTTTTGCAGCTCTGTGTGCAGTCGTATAGCTGTCGTGATAACAGATAGGACAGTTAATCAGAAGTTTTCTGTGATAGTATAGGAGAAAGCTAAGAAATATGTACATTTGTCTTTACTGCAGAGATGAAAATGACAACTAAAGGTATAAGACGTTTGTGAACCAGATCCAACCAATTTTCTGAGGTTTTGCAGCAGTACAGGTATAAAGCAAATCTGAAACAGAATTTTTTGATTCTCTAGGAAATAGCACATTCAATATATTTTGTCATATGTAAGTAGCAGTATGTGGCTGAAAGAGGCAATGTGATGTATGACAATACAACAGAAAGAATTTGGTAAAGGAAAGAGAAATTATTACCCAGTAATCCAAAGCGAAACTACTGTGTAATCACCCACGATCTGAAAGCAAAACTCTAAGAAAGACAGATCAGTGAAGCCACCTCTTATCTCTTCCAGGGAGTGAAATCTACCCACAAGAAGCATTTATTTTCCTGCATGTATGAAAAAGAAATAAATGAGACGTTCAAATAATGGAAGAATCTGCATATTCATCACTTAGACGGAAATGAAATTTGCTATGCGGACATGATAAGAGTTGCATTTCAGTAGCATTGATAAGTGAATGTCAAAGCATACATTTTTAGGAGACAATTTGGTTACTTTGGCAACTCAAGCATTATTAGTCACTTCTGATAAGGCATCCTTCTTTCATTACCACCTGTGGCCTTTGTCGTTCTGTTTCCTAGTAACATCAAATTGTTTTGATAAAAAGTAATTAACATATTCAGTTGTAACAAGACTATACATAAATTTGATCACTCTTTATTGCTTCTTCTCGAGGCAGCATAACGAAATTTAAAAGTAATCTTTGTTTCCTTTTCTTTTCTTTATTCCTAACCAAGCCTGAGAGAATTACGCTAAATTACTGAAGCATCTGTATATCCAAGCCCATTAAAATAATACAATTAGGTTTAAAAATGCCAGTTAGGATTGCTGCTTTATATCAGGGGATATTTGATTAGGGGAAAAAATAGCCTTGAGTTATAGTAAAATAGGAAATGATTATTGTGAGAGCTTTGAGAAAATTGCAACAATTCAGAGATACAGAAAATAGTTAAAACCCATTTCAAAATATAATTGTGAATGATTTCTGTTGTGATTTACCTTGATTTATTTAACCACATCTTAAAGTCCTGATAGTCCTAAGTCAGAAAAAATACTAACTTTCAAAAAGTTTTGTACAAGGAATATTGTTAGCTTTTATACAGAAAATTGCTCGTGTTAACATACAGAAAAAAATACACGTTCATATGTATGTATGCATGCATGTGCTAGGCACTCTCTTTTTCAGGATGTAAAATTCTTTTCTTGCTGATGATACACTTAATATGGCAAGGAAGTTAAGACAAGGAAACTATACAGCTGGTGGCAGCAGCAATTCCCTGAATTAAGTTACTGATTACTTCAGTATATTACAGAATTGCAAAATGGTTGAGGTTGGAAGGAGTCTCTGAAGACCATCTATTCCAACCCCTCTGTCCAAATCAGAGTCAACGAGAGCAAGATGCCAAGGATGGAGTCCAGCTGGGTTTTGAATAAGTCCAGGGTTGGAGTCTCAACAACTTCTCTGGGCAACCTGTGCCAGTGTCCAATCACCCTTACAGTAAATAAGTTTTTTCTTGTGTTTAAATAGAGTTTCCTATGTATCAATTTGTGCCCATTGCCTCTTGTCCTGCCACTGTACACCACTGAAAAGTGTCTGGCTCAGGCTTCTTCACTCCCATCAAGTACACACTGAGAAGATCACCCTGAGCCTTCTCTTCTCCCGTTGAACAGTCTTGACTCTCTCAGCCTCTCCTCACATGAGAGATGCTCCAGTCCCTTAATCATCTTTGTGGCCATTTGCTGGACTCCCTCTGGTATTTGCATGTGTTTCTTGTACTGGGTAGCCCAGAGCTGGACACAGCACTGCAGATGTGGCCTCACCAGTGCTGAGCAGAGGGAAAGGATCACCTCCCTCAACCTGCTGGTGACACTCCTCCTAATGCAGCCCAAGAAGCTGTGGGGTTTTTTTGCTGCAATGGCATATTGTTGGTTCATATTCAACCTCTTGTCCGCCAGGTCCTTGTCTGCAAAGCTGCTTTCTGGCCAGTCAGCCCCCAGCCTGGACTGGTGCATGAGGATTATTCCTCCCCAGATGCAGTACTTCACATTTCCCTTTGCTGAACTTCGTGAGGTTCCTGTTAGTCCATTTCTCCATCCTGTTGAGGTCCCTCAGGACAGCAGAACAGCCCTCTGGTGTATCAGCCACTCCTTTCTGCTTTATATAATCTGCAAATTTGCTGAGGGTGCATTCTGTCCCATCATCCAGGTCATGTCCTTATTGAAGTCAAGATAAAATACATCCACTGTTCTTCCCTCATCCACCAAGCTAGTCATTCACTGGAGAAAGCTATTGGTTTGGTCAAGCATGCTTTGCCCTCCATAAATCCATGCTGACTACACCAAATCAGCTTGTCCTTCATATATTTAGAAATGGCTTTCAGGTTTATTTGCTTTGTCACCTTCCCAGGGACTGAGGTGAGGCTGACAAGCCTGTAGTTCCCTGGATCCTCCTTCTTTCACTTCTTGAAAATAGAAGTGATGTTTGCTTTCTTCCAGGCCTCAGAAACCTCCCTAGCTTTTCACGACCTTTCAAAGATATTTGAGAGTGGTGTTGCAGCTTCCTCAGCACCCATGGATGCATCCCATGCAGATCCAGATTGTGTATGTCTATTTAGTGTAAATATTCCTGATCCTCCTCCACTGAAGTTAAGCCTTCCTTGTTCCAGGCTGTCTGACAGGTCTCAGGGCAGGGATTGCTGAAGGCTGGTTTTGCCAGTAACAACCAAGTTGAGGAAGGTGTTGAGCACCTCAGCCTTTTCCATACGTCCTGTGTTACCGGGTCCCCATTCCCATTCAGTGGCAGGCCCGCATTTCCCTAGTTTTCCATTTGCTGTCAATACACCTGTAGAAGTCCTTCTTGTTGCCTTTCCTGCCCGTTGCCAGATTCAGCCTCAGGTGGGCTTTGGCTTTCCTAGCCAAACATGCCTTAATTTTAAACCAGCTAAAATTTTTAGGGGAAGAATTATGCAAAATATGTTAGTGTACATGTAGGTGTGTATTTATTTATGTGTATTAGTGTGTATATACATATGTGCCTGTATATATTTATATTGTTAAATTCTATTGACTGTTCAAACAGACTGAAACGAAATGTGATTTTACTCCATATATGTCACAGATTTCAGGAGCCTGAAAGAAAAGAAACCCTAAAAATTAGTGCAGATAGAACTGAGCATTTGACTGCCTGCCAGATTGCTGGTGTATGAAGAATTAACCACTCCTTGTCCTTGAAATGTGACCTCCCTGCTCTTGAAAAATAGGTGCCATGGAGGGAGTTACTCATGGAATTAATTTTAAATTTAAATAGGTGTAATTCAATTTGTAATTTGGAAACAGCAACTCAACAAGTGATTAGTCAACACCTTATACAACATTACATACTATACTCGTGAAACACACGAAATAGAAAATTTGTGTCTGTATATGAATGTGAGTTTGCACTCGGGAGTGATGTGTATTAGAGTGTTGGAGGTATCAGTCCCACTGATTACAATCTAATAGCAGCAGTAAATAGCAATTTACAGAGAGATGAGAGGAATACTTTTTCAATAGCTATAATTGGAAGCAGAGAAATTAGAGAGTATTTTTTTCTGTTGCAATTCAGACAGATATATTAAATATTTTCAGTTTGTGTTTTTTTCTGTTTTGTGAAAAGTGAGAAATTCTGAATATGTTCCATCACAACATAAAGCACTCTATTAAAACATAGTCAAAATATTTACCATTTTATGATGTTGCATAAAGCCTTTTGTTAGCAGTCATTCACATTTGGTTTTGTTTTGTTTTTTTTTTCTGTGGATCTATATAGCTGCTAGAAAGCCCTGCACATTGTGATCATGGAATTTTCTGATTGACTTTTCTTTTTTTATTAACACTATGATTTTATTTAGGTGTCCAGAAACGTGTCAGTAAGTTCCTACTGAGAATCAGCACTTGCTGAATATCGATACTGATTACCCTGGAATTTTTTTTTATGCAATCTAGTTCTCAAAGGTTGCAAAAGATAAGAAACCAACCTGGGAGACTCCTGTGAATATTCTATGTGACCTTTAGTCCTCTGTGCAGTTCTCTCTAAGACAACAGCATAGGGTAAAGTAAGAGCTGTTACAGAAATTGCCATTGAGTAGTATTCATTGTTAAGTACCACTTATTGTTTCACCTCCATGATGAAATACTTTTCAGAAGCCTGATTATGAATTTCTGTGACTTTGCACTATTTTTTCTGCTTAGCTTTACAAACAAAACTCTCCATGTTCTTTGGAAGAAATGGAAGGAAACAGCTCATTTTATGTTATTACGTAGGAATGAGATAATTGCTTGCCATTATCAGCTTTATGTCATATTGTTAATAACTGGGAATATATTAAAATTGTATTTATAATATTTATTCAGTTTTTTTATAACAAAACCAACAACATTTTCTCTAACTAGGTATTTCTCATATTGGACTATTGCTGCAACTGATCTGGAAAGAATCTTAATGTAAATTGTGATTTGTGTACAAATGTTACATAATATTTGCAGAAAACTTGACACTGCCATTTTATTTTTTTCACAAACTATTCCTTTCATTCATAAAATATAATGTAAACTTCTAGTCAAAATTTGTTCAAACCAGAAATACTAAAATATCAAATAAGTCACAATTTTTTCAGAGCGCAAAGAAAAATGTCTTATGAATTTTCTGTTGCTCAGTCTTGACTGTTACCTTTGAGAAGAGTATGAAGTCTTCATGACCAGAGAAAAGGACAAAATTCATCAGATAAATTATTCATTAAAAATGATTGCCCATCTATAGTGACATCATGGAGAGTAATGGTCTCTTTTTACATTATACTGTTCAGGCCAAACTTAATCCACAAGTGCATTAATATTTGAATTTGATATTCTGAACTAATTGAGTCAGCATTAGGAAGTTTAATGGAAACAACAACTCAAGACTTTATCATGCTATCTCGTTCTTAGAAATAGGCTCTTGCACTCCTCATCCAAGTCTAAGTCACTGCTGGAAAGATTGGTGAAAAGTCAGAGTAATGCTGAAGCTGTAATAAACATGGGAACAAATTCCACACAGCAATTAATTCCAAAATTCTTATGTCATTTTTGCACAGTAAAAAATCCTTGGTTCAAATATTAGTGAGATCAGCAGAGGTCCTTACTGTTTGTCGCAGTATTGAATTTGTGCCTGGAGCTGTTGGGAATGATTCAAACACACACTAGCATATGTTCAAAAAGACTTTTTTTTCTCAGCTTAGCTAGAAGTGAGGACTACGATTCATCTTATCTAATTTCTAAGCCATTTAAAAATTATTCATTTTGTCTTAGTTGTCAGCTAGGATGTATTTGTAGGTAGGAGAAACAGTCAAGAATTTCTAGAAGGCAGCTAAATTATCTCCATTAACTACAGAGAAATGACAGTGGTGAGTGCACCTACATGTACATCTGGTAGAAGAGAAAGAGATGTGATTACATGTGACTTGGAAGACTAGCAACATTTCTGTCAGTAATGTCATGATCACACTCATTTTACCCAGTGTAGACTTCTCTACATCAGATGAATCCCCCCGCCAATGTCAGTTACTATCTCCTCTGACTTTGACAGTACCGTAGCTTAGGTGTAGATATGGTGAGCTGAAATGTAGACACCTACAATGTAAAGAGATAAATAGTTGGAGTAAATAAATCCTACTACCCTTGTATCTGAAATTATATTTACAAGAAGGGCCACTGATTACGTTATGGTAGAGTGAGTTTGGTACCAAGTTCTTTGACCACCCAGTAGAAGGCACTTGACGCAAAATCTCTGTGACTGTCAGCAGCTGGTTTTTCCGCCTCTGTAAATGGCAAGGGACATTTTACAGTGACTTTGGCTTTAAAAAGATATCTGTGATTATACTCTAGAGAAATACTTGTTACTTTGGGGACCAAAAAAGCCAAAAACTGAATAAATTTTAGCTTATGTCCTGATCCTTTTGCAGCTCTTTCAGTTTTGAATAGTGTAGGAAATTAATTTACTCACTATCTGCTAAAACATTGCAGCTTTGTGGAATGAAAAAAGAACTATAAACTTATACGTGAATTTGCATACATATTTCTATCTGAATCTTGATCTGAAAACCACATATCCAGAGCCAAATCCTATATACAAATTATATATACTGTAACTGTACTATCTCCCATATGAGATGTGTTGGAATTAAAGGGCTGTGAGCCGAGTGCAATTTTAGGAATATAATTATGAATCAGGACTTATAATTGGAAGCAAAAATAAAACAAACTTGTGTTGCTCAAGCCAACCAATCTCAGCATTCAAAAGATGCTTCACAAAGAGTTCCATCCCTTTAGACTGAGAGCTCTTTGAAAAATCTTTCTCTAACAAATACAGTTTTGTGCCAATAAATTCAGGTGCACTTTTAACCCAGAAAGTAAATTACTTTGATAAAGTAGTAAGTGCGGTGCATCCCTTTCCAAGGTGTAAAGGGATGGGGACAGAACTGAATATTTATGTATGTGAGGCGCAGTGTTATTAATATTCCGTAATTTAATTTTGTTCTCTGTAACCTGAAACCTGATTTTGGAGTTATGTCAATGTTAATAATTCCTATGTTTACCCATTTGATAATGATAGTTTCTACACATGTTTCTACAGAGAGCTGATTAACTTACCTTGTATGTTTGTAAGTCATTTCTTTAAAGGGAGTCCATTCAAATGGCGCTGTGTGTTGAAGTGCAGATTTGATTTAAATGTTACATCTACTAATGGTATTCGGGTTTTCAGCACTAAAAATGTGTTATGAGAAATAATATGCTTTGAAATTATTTTTTCTCTGTAACTACAGTATTTTTCATTTTTGTTCGAAGCTTGTTTAAATAAATGAAAGTATTTCAGAGACAATATTTCCACAAAAAGAGCTGAAGACAGTGATGATATCAACATCACAAGAAAACAGCTGCAGTATGGTTAATGCAGCAATATCACCTTGAGATTGGGAAGCTGTTTTCAGGGACAGCAGGATATTAGGAAACCTGAGCTACGACTACAAGCAGTTGTTTAGAAAGAATGAGGACTATGATAGGAAAACAGATATTCAGCTTTATCCTCCTGTGTGCCTGGGAGTTGATGTAGTGGAACAGAGTACTCTGCTGGGATCAAGGAGAGATGGTGTGGCCATCATCAGTAAGATGAGATGCAGCTGACTCAAGAAATTCCCTCTGCAAATAAATCAGACTTCCAGGCTAAGAATAGGAAAATAATTTTGCTAAGAGTATAGTACTGCAAGAACACAACGGTCCTGTCTCATCTGTGGGTACGGTCAAACTCTTTGATGGCCAATGGTTTGTTTAGCTCTACTGACTGATAAGCAGGTGGTAGCAGCTTTAGACAGAGGCCCAATAGATGAAAAAGAACAAGGAAGCAAGAAGTAAAAGGTGAATAAGCTTCATGTTTAGAATTGGATGTATTATGGTTTTTACTGCTTTCTGTTTCATTCTGCTTTGAAGTATTCCTCTACACAGTTTTGAAAAACACTCCAGAGAGAAATACAACCAAAAGTGTGAGAACTTGAATTGCAATTGAGTGGTGACTTTTAAAAATAAAAAAAATAATAAAAAAAAAAGAAGCAGAATGCAAGTAAAATAGAGCACAGACAAAACCAGCACAGGGCTAAGTGACTCTCCATTATATTTAATTTTACTGCTTTCTTTCTGGGGATGGAGTTAGAAGGAACTTCCTTTAAATTTACATGCCAGCAAAAAGTACTGTTAAAAACTAATAGTAGTTGTATACTCTGTTGCTTAAATTTCCTCAGTTTCCGAGTAATGGGAGATGACAACTGTAATATGACTGTTTTAAAGGTGACCTTAAAAGACTGAGGGGAATATAGACCTGTAGTTTGACCTCTCTACTGGAGAAGAAGTTGTAAACATATGTATAATTTTGACAGAGAAAAGAATTATTCATCTTTTGTTTTCAGAAGATCACAGAAAAGGGATTTATAATGTGTTAAATATACTTGATTTTCAAGAAGAAACTTTACTTAATCCTCCTCAGGTTTTCTGGGGGAGTAGTAACTATTTAAAGGATAGGAGACTAAAGTTAGGAATAAACGGTTGGTTTCTCCAAAGGAGAAAGGTTCCACTCAAGCATGAGATGAAACTTGTGCTCTTTAACCTCTTTATGAATGACCGAAAGAAAAAATAAATGTAGCAGAGGGGAGATAAAACTGAAGTGATTGTTGTTGATCCTATGAAATTATTAAGGGCAATGAAATTAAAACAAACCTAATTAATCTGTATTATAGTTATAGCTGTATGTAATAATAAGTACGTGGATGCACAGTGATGATTTATAGATTAGATATAAGTTTTCAGGAAAGAGTTCTTAGAGAACAGTTATTAAATCTCACTTCTCAACAACTGTAAAAAAGACAAAACTTCGGGAATTTTTAGGAACGGCCAGTGAAAAAGAAGCACCATTATACTAATGTCCAAAGAAATGTTTTGCCCTCCTCTTGAACATTGCATTCAGTTCTGCTCACCTCTAATAAAAAAGATTAGAAGAGCTTGAAAATGTGCAAACGATCATCAGAAATACAGACTTCCATGCAACCATAGGAAGGATTATTAAATAGACTAAGAGTCTTCAACAGTGAAAGGAGATGATTGATTGAGGTCAAAGGAGATGCTGGAGATCTCCATAACATATGGAGAAAATGGTCGGGTCATGATGGGTCACCATGTTTTATTGTACAAGGAAAACTTATTGGCATTCAATTAAATTGTCAGGCAGTAAGTCTAAGAGAAACGTAAGTAAGCACTTTTCTCACATGACGTGCAGTTGTGGAACTTGCAGAGTGTTGCTGTGATGTATAAAAGCATTCAAAGAGCAATAGCAGAAGTTATCAGCACAAAGTCTGTTAAAGCTGTAGCGAAGCTGTTAAATGCAGTTATATGCGGGCAATCAGGTTACCCTTAAACCACAGACTGCTGGCAGTTGGAAACACGTTGAAGGAAAAGTATCACTGTACTATTCCCCTTTCCTTATACTTCCTCTCTAGGTATCTGCTATTTACTCTAATCGTGATAGCTGCGATACTGAATGGAAGAGGTCTGGGACTGAATGGAAGAGGTCTGGCAGTTAAGTAGCTCATGGACTGGCTCCTGTCCATTTTTGCATTAGCCCTTCCAGAACAGATTGGCTAAATCTGGTTTCATAGTGCTGAGTCTCCTCTCAGCCCCATGTGGTGCTCCTATGGCCCTAGCACACAATTCTTTGTGTGTGTGTGATTTTTTACTAAGTGTGCCTAAAATTACGTGAAGATTGTGTCGCAGCCTACCAGAGCAGGCTCTTCTGGCATGCCATGAAGGGTACGGGTTGCATGCCAGCAGGTATGGGGAAGTGATTATTCTGTCTACTCAGCAACCATGAGGCCACATCTGGAATATTGCATCCACTTTTAGGATGCTTAGTGTAGAGCAGTGTCATATGTTGACATGTCATCTACCTTGACCCTAAAGCCATCTTCAGAGGTACCACAGTTGCATGTTGTTGCTCTGTCCTAGATGCAGAACTTGGTATTTGTCTTTGCTGAGTTTCGTGACATCTATGATGGCTCATTTCTCTACCCGTCAAAGTCTTTTTGAAGAGTAGCTCTGACCTCAAGCATATCAGCTCTTCCCCCATAAAAATCTGGAGGTTTTTGTTAACTTACTGGGGGTCCAGTCTGAACTATCATTCACATCACTGACAGAGATGTTAGTCATCACCAGCCTCAGAATCAAGTCTTTAGAAATAGTAACCCAAATCTGTTGCCAGTTAGACTTTGAACTGTTAGTCTTGATTCTTCGTTTCCATTTGCAGAGCTGGTTTTTCATGCACCCTGTAATTCACACATCCAGTCCGTCTTTCCCCAGTTTGGCTACAAGGATGCTATAGGAGACTTTGTCAAAAGCTCTACTAGAATCAAAATAAGTGTCTTCCAATGCTTCCTCCCCACCACCTCCACCATCCGCAGAGGCTTTTAACTCTTCGTAGAAAGCATCAGGTTGGTCAAGTGCAATTTGCGCTTGGTAAATCTGTGATGGCTGGCCACAGTCACCTCTTGTCCTTAATGTGCTTGGAAACAGATCCATGGGGGCTTGCTCCATAAGCTTCACAAGGTTTTCATATTTTCAGGCTAAACAAACTGAAATATGAACCAAAGTAAATGTTCTCTCCTAAAAATTTGTCTTTTATCCCAGTAGCACTGCTTATTCCAGTTTGCATTCATCTTTTTTGGTGAATGATGGATTTTGCAGAGGGCATTCTAGATAAGGTTTAATATTCTTCCTTACAGAGTTGCAGTAATACTGTCGCTTACTGTCCAATCCAAGATTGAATTTATGTAAGTAACCTAACTAGTTACATAGAAATGTTTTTATAAAATACTGAATTTGATATTGAGTTAGGTCTACATGGGATTTGCAAGATGTGACTGGAAGATGTATTACCTTAAGGATTTGTCCATTCTGCAAATACATAGTATGACACATAATATTTGCATGTTGTAGCCTTCATTATGCTGTAATCTTTCAGTTATCAACAAGTAAACCTAGTTCTGTCATATCTTTTGCTATTCCCTCTCCTCTTAGTAACATTATTCCCTATCTGTGCGACTTTTTTTCTTATTTTATGATTTCTGAAGACCCACATATTCCTATATGGTATTCTCCTCCTGTCTCGTGTCATGGAAAAGTTCAGTAGAGTACTCCTGCTCTTTGTACCAAAATCACTAATGAAAAGATTCTTAAGGAACTCCATGAGTAATTTCCTTCCAGCAAAATACGGTGCTTTCTTTCCTTTAACTAGTTTTGTCTCCACCTCAATTATTGTAGTCATAAATGTTAAACATTTTTATCTAAACTTACAACTTTTCAAGTATTATCATATCTAATGTTTGGGCAAGTCTGAAAAAAAATATCCATGGTACTTCATATTTTCTAAATAATTTATTTTCTAGATATAAAGCCAGTCTGACAACTATGCTTAGTGCATACCTTTGTATCATTTTTCTCTTATCAACATTATTTTAAAATATTATTTCTTTCAAAAATTACTCTAAAACATGTAATCTTTTAACATTCGTCCTAAAGGAATGTACATATTTATAAGTCTTGTTTCCTCTTTCTCATAGGTTTTACATTTGCTAATGTCTAGTCATATGGAACTCTGTGCAAGACATTGATGTTTCTTGCTAGACAAGTGAAAGTGTCATAAAAACCTAGAGAATTACACAGCATCTTTCTACAAAAAATGAGATTGAACAGGAAGAAATCAGAGGGGCAGCTTGTCCCAGATAGCATCAACAAAAGGAGACAAGTATGCTCCCGGTCAACAGACATGTCAGATCTGTTGAGGATAGTTGGCTTGTTTTCACTTCCCTTGAAAGGCTGAGAACTATCCTGCCTTCTTTGAATCTGCGTGATGGATGCATTCATTTGTCAGACCCCAGAACAGACTTAGGGGAAAGAGAGAGTGTGAAGAAAGGTCTAGATTTTCCCATGGATGCCTCCAAATATAGCATGGTAGTGTGCTGTGGTTGCAGCTACGCAGCTGCAGGGTACAAACTGTGACTGTACCCAGCACAAAGAGATTACAGGTACAACAGCCCTCACAGGGCAGGTGGAATCACAGGGGAGAAGAGAGGTGCTGCAGTTCAAATTTGTGGTCTGTAGGGATGCCTGGGATATCTCGCTCAGGTTCAATGTCTGCAACTTAACAGGATCTTGATCCACACTTAGCCAAACTACAGTATTTGGCATCCCATATATAACATGGCTATAGTAGCAAAACCCATGGCGCATGTATATCAGCAATAGCACTTTGTCCTTCATGGAATCAGTGCCAGTTTTACCATTGAATTCAGCAGCTAAACCACAGCATGATTTTGAAAAACTCACCTGGCATTCAAGTATTAACACTTTCATTTTTGGAAATTATTAATCAAGAATCATAAAGAGGTGATAATAAATAAAATGTATGAAAGAATTGCCTTGATTACCCTTCCCAGATGTCTTTATTCATTTTCACTTCTAAAGAAAGCCAGAAAAACTATCAAAACGTTTCCTTGTGGCTAAAATAGTGTTATCTTGCTTTTCTTTCGGACAAAATACTAGCTTATAACATTTACATTCAAACCGTGTTTGGATCAGTGAAGTGGAAGTAAAAGTAACAGGGTTATTGGGTTCTTTTATAATTGTGCGAAAGGAGCAATCACATCACCTTATGAACAGCAAGTCCTTAGGTCAGGGAGGATTCAGAGACAAGCCATAAAATAAAGAATAATATAGTGAGGATATCAGTAAAATAGTAGAATCAGCACTTCTTACTCTATTTAGCTGAAAAAGGATAAGGCCTGACTTGGGAACTAATGCTTCTTAACAGTATTTGGGCAGACAGCCAAAAGGAAAATGCATTTCAGAAAGAGAAAGACAGGCCGGTAGGATAGGTAATCACAGCAAGCCACCCTAAAGCAGCTAAATCCAGGATTTTAAATTGAGCATGAATGAGACTTTCAAGTCCTTGTGGGTGAAACTAGAAATCAGTGCTGTATTTATCAGATTACTAGTGAAACAGAAGCTTGAAGTTTAGACATTCACTTACTGTCCAATCCAAAATTGCATTTATGGAAGTAACCTAACTAGTTACATAAAAATGTTTTTATAAAAATCCTGAGTATGATATTGAGTTAGGTCTACATGGGCTTTGCAAGATGTAACTGGAAGGTATATTACCTTAAGGATTTGTTCATCCTTGAATAGTCTGTGCAGAGTTCACAAAACCTAGTTTTTCAGTTTGTTATTGTTTCTTTTTATTGTGTACTTTGTTTATTTGAAAATTATTATAAAGGACAATCCATTCAAATAGTCTAAGTGTAAATCCAGGTTACTGCCCCTTCATCCTTTTCTTCTTCAAGTTGTTTTCAACTTTAATCCAAGATTATATGTGCTTTCATAATAAGCAGCAAACATCACTCTTTAAGTATATACTAGGTTGGGTTTTGTTTTTCCTCAACAGTAACCACATTCTCAAGTTCAAACACATATAAAGAGCTATTGGAACAGAAATCTGTGTTTATGCTGATGAAAATCTTACTATAGTAGCAGTAAGTGCTGTTATGATAAGTAAATAGTAAAGGTAAAACCTGACAACTGGTCCTATTAGAAAGAGTGATAATTAAGGTACAAATAATATTAGAATATTTATTTCCTTTTAAGAAATATTTGATGTCGCTTTTAATTTGACTCCTGAATAGTGTTAGGCATTAATTAACTTTGGCATCAAGACTAATTTTGGTTCTCATATGTTAGTCTTTTTTAATAGAATATATCTTGAATGTCCTTATGACTGTTCATATGACTATTAGCAGCATACAGAAGAAGAAATCTAAGGGTCTTAAGTCTAAATCCATCCTTATACTATAGAGGTTAACAACCTGCCAAACACGTTAACTTTCTTACCTTTCTGTCAACTAACAAGCCCCCCTAATCTGTTTCCCATTTCTCTTCAGAAGCAGAGTCTAATGAGACTGTAGAAGTATATGACTTTGCTGTTTTGATTGAAAAGATTCCTCCCACCATTGAAAAACTACGCATTTTTTTAACATATGATTTTTTTAGACATTCAGTTTTTACTCATTTATCTTAAAAACATATAATTTTCTTCCATAGCAGAGTCATAACGGTCCTTCAGTCTACTACCAATAGTTCTCTTGTCAGAAAGAGACTCAGAAAAATCTTGAATGCTGCATATCCCCTCCCCCAGCACCCTGCTACCTCCATAAAAGTCAAAACTGCATTGTATCTTGTGACCTAATGTATTACCACACTATGATGGAATTTCTCATTTTGAAGAGAGGAAAAAAAAGCCAGCAGCCAGCATTGAAAATTTCACAGCATCTATAATTTTTCTTCAACATGAAGGTGCAGTTTTCCTTGTCATTGAAAGTGATCTTGTAACCATAGATGTCACAAATAAATAGAAATAAATAGGCATATCTGTCATCAGTTGGTCTTTAGAGTTGAACGATTTACAATACTGTGAATTACTAGTGATGTTTTTAAATATAATAATAATTGAGTTTTGATTTTAGAACTTGTCCTTTGTTCATTCAAATTAACAGCAAAAATGTATGCAAGCAGACTTTCTTTTTTGAATAAGTTCTTGTGGGTTCATTTTGTTCTTCTAGGATAGTAATTTTCATAGTAAATTGTATCATCGATTTTAATCTTTCTGCAGCTTAATATCCATCTTACCCAAGTCTAAACACTGTTCCTTTGATCTCGCTCTTGTGTATAAATCGCTACAAGCATGGGGGGAAGCCAACACACAGTTGTGTCAGATACATGTGATACAAAATGGGGAAATTTGAATTTCTTTTGGTTCTTTCTTATGAACGATGGAGGCATTGCACTCTTTCGTTTTCCCATAAGTAACCAAACAAAAAGACCAAGCAAGTACCTGGGAATTTTCAAGTCAGGCACTGATTCTTCTGTGAAGATCTAATGTGAAAGTAGGGAATTATCACAGGATCTTTATCCCTCTGCCCTCACTAAAAGAATACTGCATGTGTTCTAAGAAATATTCTGATGTATTGAAAAAAAATTAAGCATGTTATCCTCATATTTGCTTTTATTTGTCTCATGGCTTATAAAGACTAAAAAGACTTGAACTGTGTTTCGTTTTGGGAAAAGTATCAAACAAGCTGCTAATCCAGATCTTAAATAAAAGTCTTAAGGGATGAATTTACTTAGCTCTCCTGATTTATATCATAAGTATGCAATAACCTTTCTGCTGAGATCAGCTCTTCTACAGGTTCATCTTCTATTCTTTTCGTAAGTAAACCAGTAATGAAGTAATTGATTATGGAAGAGTGTATAAACATAGTTAAATCTTGGACTTTTTACCACCACTTCAGATGAGCTGTGTATATTATGCTGCTAGAACAATACTGAAAAAGAACAGTGTACAAACCTTTTCCCCATTTTATCTAAAAGCAGTATGAAAATGAGTTATGTGGCTTAATTGCCAATGTTTCTTTTGCTTTTAAATTACTGTAAATGATATCCAGTAGGCACAGCAATAGCATGCAAAAATAGTTATGTGTAAAAGGTAGAAATGGATTTCACAGCAGTTTTTTGTATGCACTTGTAGATGAAATAAAACAACGCTTTCCGCATGAGAGAAATGTATTGCCCATAAACACTTATTTAAACAAAAGCTCCAATCTTCTAAAATTCTCTAAATATTTTCAAGTCAGTAGCCTTTTCCCCATAGGATTTCCTGTGTATTATAAGTGCACAATTGCTGATGCAACACAAAGACCTGCATGCTGATCTTTTAAACTATAGAATCATGCTGCTGATATCCGTCTTATGTAAGATATTTAACATATCTTACATGTCTGACATACGTTAAGCTATTCCAGAGAAAATAGTTTTGGGAGGAGAGACTGAGAGAGAATCAACCTTTGGCATTAAATACCCTGGCTGGAATTCATCTCAGGAAACTTTAGGCATTAAAGAGCTATTAAAGATTTTAGTCTGACCTAGGAATGTAGTTAAGAGAAAGAGTTAGGCGATGGGAAAAAATAGAAATAGCCATAAGATAGATGACTCCATCTTAAAATGGTCATCAGGAATAGATTGCTGTTGTAGGTACTGACACTGACAGCTAATGACATTTGTACAACTAAATATAGGCAAGATGTATCGAGAATCGATGATATGAGTACCAGAAGAATTTGGATTAGGCCCTCAGGCAGAGATAGAGAACTGAACTTGGTTCTCTTTTGTCTGGAGTAAAGTCTCTGTCCAGTGAAATACTGGCAGAGAAGCCTGGCGGGCACCACAGCTCTTGTGCTTCCAAATTGTCTCTGCGCCACGTAAACTCCGTTGTCTCTTAAAGCACCTACTCGCTTCAGTCATCTAAGGAAATTAAGTGGAGGAATACTCAATTTGTGAGCCCAACAGTAGTCAGATGTGCGCCAGAAACCTGCCTGCTTACTTTGGTCAGTACGCGTGCAGTCTGAGTGCGCTCAAAAAGGGACACTTTGGTGCTGGAAACACACCTGTAGTGGTTTAGGTACCTGAGGAAGTCGTGTACTTACAGTGTTAGGCAACAGTGTTGCGTGGGTTTTTAGAGCTTAATTTTCAATGTAGGCATCTGAATGCTTATGTCCCATTTGGGAATTTAGTGTAAATGAAATAAATCTGTTCTAGCTCTTTTCCTAAGTCAAGTGGGAATGCAAAGTCATTGTTTTTCATATTATTTCTGATTTATTTGGGGGGGGGGAGGGGGATTCTTGCTGAACCTTATTGTGTTCCCAAAGAAGGATGATCATAAGAAACTGTGTGCTTCAGTCCCTACCAAAAAAAAAAGCCTTTTTTTTTTTATTTTAAGGAAGTATATCCAGAGACTATAAGTATATTTAAGTAAGTACATCCTTAAAAAAAAAACACACAAGAGGACAGCTCTTTGCTTTGGCCACTAAATGCAACAATTGTGTTTTAGTCATTGAAATTGTGTTAAAATACTTCATATACTTTATAATTCTGTGTACTTTATGCAGTTACCTTTATGCTCTGAGGTATATAAGTGTCTCTGCGTGGTACAGGAAACCTAAGACGCTGATTTTGGATGGTACATTTGAATTAGTCACCCGAAAATTAGAACACATCAGCTTAACACTTACTATTGCATCTCTTATTCTTTAGTCCTCAGTGATGTTTTTGGAGAAGAGGCTGGGAACAGTCATTTAACATAGATGCTCTATCCTTAAATTTACAGAATGTCATAACAGCCTCATTAATGATCCATACCTTTTCTTCTCCCTTCAAATCATTTCATACTGAGTATTCAGAAAGATAGCAGTTCCCTAGCTGATTTTGATCTCTGACATTAATTTCGGTATCTATTGCCAAGCCAAGGACTATTTTCCTTGGTGACATTTTCTTTAGTCCTAGACCCTAGTAGCCAATAATAATAAAAAAGTATGTATGGGAGGGTGAATGATAAAGAACAAAATAGCATACAGAAAACTAATATCTAGTGGAGCAGTTCGGATGTCAATATTTGATGCCATTATCTTCTCTCTCAGATCATTAAACAGCTGATGATACTGAAATGGAGCAGAGAACTGCTTTGGCAGTATTTTGTGTGTGACTATTATGCTTCCCTTCCTAGACAAACTATTTGCACAAGCATCAGGTGGAGTTCTTACTTGCTCCAAGGAAAACTTCCTTTACAATTGCATAAATAGCTGCTGAATTAAATGCCTGATAATTTTCAAACTTTCTGCATATTTATGGTCTGAGTCATTCTACTCAAAGCTTTACAAATGTACGGACATTTGAATAAAGTACAGCTAGTCCCCTGGCTTTTTCCATCTTTTCTTCTGGAGGAGAGAGTAAATGGGAAGCAACAAATAAATACTCGATAAAGCATGTGTATTATAACATTAAACTGGGAAATGTGAAAACACCAAAAGTAAAATGATATGAAAGTAACAACAAAGGTAATGTTATGCCCAATAACTGTAATAGTGCAATAACAAATAGAAACTCAATTTATAAAACTGTGATCTAATAAATAGAGGTGAAAATATTTTAAAATGGGCTTTCAAAAGAGATCTGAGATATAGAATACAAAAATATTTAGCCACCTATGTTCCACAAGGAGGAAGTGTCTGGAAAGCAGAATTCTGGCAGGAATTTAAATAAAATGCCAGTGCATTTTGAGGTTGGATTTAAAACTAGTGCAGGGACGTATTTTAAGTATGCAGCAAAATCTTAGAATAGAAGTATGTGAGGTGAAAGGATAATAGGTTTTCTGCCATATGAACATGGTGTTGTCATATAAATTTCTCAAACTGTCAGTGGGATTGCAATATTTGTATTCTCGTGTGTTCTTCCCATTTTCAGTGAATGAGATCAATTCCATCAAATTCTGCTCATCTCTTCCTCTGTCCTGTAAGATGCTTTGGAAAATATCAGCTGCTTTGTTTCTTAAAGGCCTTTTATCCCAATGCAAGCCACAGGTGGTGCACTAAATATTCTTCTAAGGCCATAGTTACAGGCTTGAGACCCTACCAAACTGATGCTATAAGCAAGAAAGAAAATAATAATAAACTAAACTACCAGATAAAATTTGTACAGGAAAAAAAAATCCTTTCAAAATTCAAAATAGGGAACTAAGATTATAAAAGTGCAGGTACCTTACTTTACAGCTGTTGGGCTGAAGAGATAAAGATCAAAAGAATCAGAAAAAGTCCTAGAAGTAACTTCAAAGGTTCATGTTCCCCATTTTGATCCAAGGCAGAATCCTATACCTACAACACTGCAGATTTAATATTTTACTGAGGATGAGGGTTTCACAATTTCCACTGACAATCTATTCCTGTATTCAACTAGCTTTACTATTAGAGAATGTTCATATTTCTTAATTAAATTTTCCTTCTTGGAATGTAATACCCTTTTTCCTTTTCTTATATATGGTGGGCATCGAAAGTGGCTTTTTTCCTTTTTCTTTACAACTGCTTCTTAATATTGGAGACCATTCTTATATTCCAGTTTCAGTAATTTTTCTCCTATGAACAATAAATCTGGCTCTTTCTGTAGGTTATGATTATTAGACATCTGGTTGCTCCCCTGTATGATCTCTCTAATTGACCAATTTTTCTTTGAAATGCAAGGCCCAAAACTAGACTCAGTAGACAGTGAAGGTTTTGCCAATACCAAAGAATTATTCCATGTGGCTCGCAAAAATATTTCTCTTGATACATCTCAGTATGATAGCCTTTTTCCAGTCACCTGGCATTGACAGCTTACTATCAGCTGGAAATTCAATATATGCCTTAGACTTTTCCTTTTACAGCTGCCACCCTGCCAGTTGTTTCCCATCTAGTATTTTTGCAGCTGATTATTCTGTCTCACTGAAGAACATTGCGGGTTGGTTTTTTTTTTTCCATAATAAATCCCATCTTGTTTCTTTCACACAACTTTGTCAATTTGTTGGTCCTGTTTCCTAAACCATTTCTTTTTGTTTTGTTGTCTGTGAATTCAATAGATATATTCTCTATTCTGTCACCCAGGTTGTCAATGAAGTATGAAGACTATTGTTATATTACTGGATCTACATCTGTTGATCGTCATATATCCTTCCAGTCTTAAAATGAACTATTGATAACTACTCCCTGAGTGCAGTTCTTAAACTAGTATTGCCTGTGTCTTAGAATAGTTTTGTCTGTAACATTGCTTGCTTATGAAAATGTCTTGTGAGGCAATGTCAAAAGTATTTTTTAAGTTAGTATATCTTCTGCTACTCTGTTTTTCATAAGCCCTTATTCTTAGAAGGAAATTGAATTGGATTTGTTCATGACAAGTATATGTTGGCTGATACTCATCTTCGTGTATCTTTCAAGCTGCTAAAATTCTTAATTTCTTCCAGTATTGTTTCAGGAACTGAACATAAGCTGAGTAGTTTATAACTCCTTGAAGGTTGTGTTTGACCTTTTTAAATCTTCTGAAATGTCATCGTCCTCTCCATATTCTCAAAGATAACCACAAATGCTTCTGACATTGTTGTAGTCAGTGTTTCACGTACTTGAAGGCAAATTTCCTGAGATTCAGTTGATTTAACAACACCTAATTAAGCCAGATATTCCCTTCTCAGTTCTTTTCTGTTCTCACCTGCTTTCTTGCCTCTGTGTTAGAAATGTTACCTGCCTGATACCTACCTAGTAAATGCATTAAGCACCCTCTGATTTCTTCAGTACTAGTGAGATAGGCTTGGGCTTAGGAAATCAGTGCAGACTGGTCTTCAATGTTCTTGTATCTTCTTAAACCAAATTTGTACCTCTGCTTACAGATACTTTTCATGCTCAGACAGAACTAATCTCTCACCAGGTAGCCATCACAAAGTTTTCTGAAGGCAGGCAGAAACTTCTGTATGGTCCCTGATATGAAGTGTTGTTGGTTTTCTTGGGTTGTTTTCTTTTTCTCTCCTTTTGTACTGAAATGCCTTCACAGAAATAAAACAGAAGTCTCTAAATTGACATTAAGGTAGGATTTGGACTGTTATTTAGACACCTCATTTTAGGGGCTCAATACACCTGCCTAAACATAAATGCTCAGGTCTTTCTGATAACATGCTACAATATCCAGAACATCTTTATAACACAGGACTGGCACAACACGGTCTTTGTATGTCAGTTCGGTTCAGGTGTCTGGTACCATTTGAAATGTCCTACAACATCCTGCTTGACCTTCAGCTGCAAATTCAGAAGGTCACACGTCTCCCATATGTCTTCTGTCTTATCTAATAGCTTGTGCAGATATCCCAAGTGCGCCAGAATGTCTTAGATGGAGCTTGGCACCTATGCTGATTCCCCACCACCATTTTATATATATATAGACACCTATAGCCTATAAATTAGATGTCTCATGTACAACTTAAATCCCACCCCAGATTTCAGAAGAATAGAATTATTATTGGTTGGAAATAATCCTGTTTCTCATGAAAAGTGCTTGCACGCCCTTTTCTTTAGAATCAGTTCCATGCTCATATATATTTGATTCTTCTCCTGTATTCTTTAGTACTAGGGAAATTAAATTAGAACACCCCTCCCCCAGGCTGTTTCTAAGAGTTTGTCTTCTTGCTGCTCTTTTGTATACTGAAGTCATAATCCTCTATTTGTGACACCAAAACTGGTTGCTGTGGAAATAATTGTACTGTTACCAAATCTGATTAAGAGTTCAGGTAGAGAAGCAGCTGGAAAAACAAACAAATTCTTAGAAATAAAGATTTTACTTTAACATTAATATTCCTGGTAATGAATACAGTATTTAAGCAAAATTGTCTCTAAACAGATCTTTTTTTCCAAAATTCTCCAAGATCTATTGCTATTTTTTCAGTCACCATCAACAATCTTTTTTTTCCATATTTCTACGTAAATATCTTTAATAAGAGAAAAAGAAACAAAATAGAGAATATATGTGATACAGTGAACAAAAGTGTTTCTAAACTGTATTCTGAAGTGGCAGAAAAAAATCCCTGAGCTACAGTTGCTGCTGGCATGCATTATTGCTGCTTCTCTTGCTGCAGATTAAAACATCCAAAAGTACTTTTCTCTTAATCCCTTTTTTCAGGTTAGTGGCTTTTTTTTTTTTTTGAGAAAGCATATGGTACTCATTCATGTATGATAAGCTTAAAATTAATCTGAAAAGAAAAAAGTGAAACAAAGTAAAACTAGATCACTTCAATAGAAAACTGCAATAGAGAAAAAGATTTCTTAAATAGCATCCCAAAAGCACTGCTTACTTTAGGGTGAAGTGAGTAATGTTGCCCATTTATCATCATATGTAAATAGTATTGGCAAGCCTATCTCTTGTATGCTGAGAGCACCACTAAACATTCAGTCACAGAGGTTTACACTAAAACACTTTGACAGCTTGCAGACATTTTAACCCAGAGACAAGTATCTCCGTGTGACCACTAATGACTCTGATGCATGAAAAGCAGTGACTGAGCTGAAACAGTAAGAGAAGGAGACAAAGCTACTAAATTAAATGTTACTATCAGATACTTGAAAGCATTGCTGATAGTTTCTGTAGTAGGTGTACACCCTAATTGTGAAGCCCAAGATCCAAGATCCTAAGTGCATATGATTTATTTGTACTTAAAAAGTAAATCATGTTGATGTTCTGTGCATTACTTTGACTAAATGGGTAAGTCAAGAGGAGATAAAGTCTGAGGTTTTGTTTGATTAGATGTGCTTAGCAAACAAATGTTAGATAATTAAAGCTGGCAAATGTTAGAGAATTAAATCTTCAACACTTAGCTGAACTGGCTGATCAAGTGTAATTAACATATCTTGTGTCATAGGTGGAATACAGCTTTAAATATACTGCATCGTTTAGCTGTAAAGCAATATTACATTTTTTATTTGAGAGAGAACTATATTCAGCACTCTACTGAACAGTAAAAGGAGTCTGTTCCCAACAAGGAAGAATTTGCATTGCAGTCAGGTTAAGTTGTTCCCATTTCTTTGTTCCTTTCAGTTGTCAGTATCTTTGCTCTTCTGTACCACTGCAACTGTCTCCTGCTTCTGTGTCAGTCCCGCTCCAGCTGCAGGAGATGTTTTCCAAACATGCACAAAGAACGAGTCCCAGGGATCCAAGAATACAAAGAAAAAGCAAAACGTCAAGACAGGGAAAAGAGACAGGATCTAAAAAGCATGGAAGAAAGAGGGCTGTTATGAACCATCTGTATTTTATCTGTGCAAACTCATATTCTGGACAAGGCATTAAAGACAAACTCTCCAACTCTTAAGCCATGCTAGACTCCCTCCCCTGTTGCTGGCCACACTGCAAGCACCAGGCTGTATTTCTAGAGTCCACCTGCAACAGAGTTTGTGTAGCAGCACCTTATCACCATAAATCATCACCCTTAAGCCCAAATTATCTTAAAATATCTCCCCAAATTCCAGTATAAATCATAAGTTTTGTAGATTTATTTAAGAGGAATGAATCTCAGCATTCCTACCAATGCATATGGGCAATGCAAAGTTTCTAACACTCATGAAGCAATAGTGACCAATCCCCCTTCATCAAACTTTGTAGCAGAGCCATAAAAAAGTCTCTAATTGAGTCATGGAAAAACTCAAGTTTTCTTTCATAAAATCTGCGTGCAATTGAGTAAGGAACTTAAAACGTGGAACAAATTTCAGCCTATTGACTGCATTGACAGTCAATTAATATTGCCACACCTTTATTAGGAGCATGTTTTGGCTGTGGAACACTTACAGAGAAGTAATAATCTTAACTCATTTTGATTTGAAAAGTGTAAAATACTGAGTCCATAGCAGATCTTGATTTCTCCCTTCCTGGTATAACATCATGAAACTATTAGGTCAAACCTTAACACATATTAAACTGAATTAAATTGAAATTGTACAGATGAAATAAAATATTTTCTTTTTTAAGTTCTACTCTAAACTTTATTTCAAGCTTAAGAAATACTTGGTCGTTGCAGGCAACATGTTCACAAATGCTTTAATTGCTCCCTTGGGATCTTGTAGGGTGTCTTTAATTTGCAATTGCTGGCCCTGACAGTCAACGGTGCCTTTTAAATTTGTGACTTCTAGCACTGCCAAATGAACATTTGTCATTAGCATTCCTATCACTGCTTTTATTTTTAGCCTTCTGTGTAGTTTCTCTTCTTTTTTCATTTCATTTTATCAAAGTCAAACTGAAACAAAAAAGCTCATCAGTGGTTGTGAAATAAGGGTTACGGCTCTGTTAGCAAATAGCGCAGTCCGCTAAGAGTAGATCTGTAGAGTGAAAGAGCTGCTGCTGAGGACGTGATGTCTGTACTGTATGCATTTCAGGGTATTTATTTCATTCTAGCTGTAATGGTTCTGTGGACCGTATTTCTGTTAGAAACTGGAATACCTTAGGTAAAGTCCTGGAGCGCATCTTTTCACTTGCTGCAGTTTAATTGGAAAGCAATGCGGGTTGTGCCTGCTGAGACATGACATCAGCCAAAGCGCTTCAGGTGTAGGCACTGCAAGATTCACTTCAAAAATCTCACTCCTGATCCAAACCAAAATGCTAAAGTAGCACACCCAAGGATTAAATGCATATAGGCCCACTACAAGGCAAAAATACCTGGGGAAAAATGTTCTTTTTTTTCAGAAGATAAAATGTCCCATGATTCTTGATCAAACAGTAGCAACTCCAAGATGTCCAGCCTGTGTTCAAGGCTCTGTTCAGCTGTGTGTGGAGGCACGCAACAGTACTGAGAAACTTGTTTAACTTGCTGTTTGGTGGATGGTGTTTTGCTCTGCCTGAGGATCTTAGTGGTTGTTTGTTAGGTGCCACCAGAAAGCCATCCTGCAAGGTATAGTTATTAAGCAAACCAAGCAGCTAGGGAACTCTGAACGCCCAAGATCTATTGAAACTGGATTCAGGGTATTCAGCTTGAAATAGCAAGCAGCTTTGTGTTGTGCTTGACAAAAAAGGTACGATAATGTGACAAGCATGGAATGACCTGTCTGCTCGTTTGATTTTCTGATAATCTGCGGTCTGGGTACTTTCTGAGCAGGAAATTGCATCTGTGTCAATATATTCTGTAGACATCTTATTTGTCCAGTAACTCCTGAACCCATTTAGGGTTTTACCACCCAAACGGAATATGTGGCAATGAGTCAAATGTCGACTTTTTTAAGTCACTACTTGATTTGATTCCTCTGATTTTTGCAACATAGGATATGCCTACCTTAGCAAGTAATATAGTGCTATGGAAGTGAATATGTAGAATGAAACGGTTTGTGCTCATGACCTGATACCCTACAATATGCATTTGAAGGGGCTTTACTTCAAGCTAACTGTAGCCTGGTTCCATGGACACCTGTTAGTGGGTGGATCATTTTAGGTGAGTATCTGGAGTGCATTTTTTCAGTTTGTTTTCCTTTTAAAGGTATCTATTTCATGTGTACTGAAGCTGCTCTATAGTGTCAACCAAAGTGTATATTTGCTTCAAGTGTTCTCCAGATCGAAACAAAACACTGATGTGGATTCACATTGTCACTAAGAGTTCCCTACTCTTCTCTCTGCTATTCATCATTTTACAGTCACTTTTCCTCAGTAATCTCTTCTCCTAGCTGAAGAGCCCTAGTTTATCTATTTCCTCCTTGAATGAAAGTATTGCATACTTTTTCTCATCCATGTTGCCTTCTTAAGTTTATTATCTCCTTAAGAACTGAACTGAAAAATTCAAATCCTTCACTGCTAAGAGTTCTCTGACTGTGCTATAGCAGGGCTAAATGAGGAAATTGCTCTGCTGCACTTGTGGGACCGGGGGTCAGTTCCTGGAACTTCAGGCTTATCATGTTCTTGTTCCTTAGGTTGGCACAGTCACTGTGGAGGAGAAGCCTCATTCAAATACAGGGAAAAAGTTGAGGAGAAGTGGAAGGAGGCTGTCAGGAAACTGGCAATTTGCAGGACTACAGGAATAAAAAAACTGGGAAGGGGAAATTTGAGTAAATTAAAGATAAGGGAAATGGGAAAGACAGAGCAGGGAGGTCTAAGTGACACCTTTCCTTCAGAATTTGGAAGAAAAGTCAGTATTCCTCTGCAAATATCTGCCTGGCAGTATAGACTGGCAAAATAGCATCCTGCTTGCACAACCATTTCCGTTAGGTTGTGTCTACATTCATTGTTTGCTTTCAGGCAGAGCTGAAGTTCTGGGCAGAGCTCTCAGGTCGTCCTCACTTGCTGCACATCAGAGCGCTGGGTCACAGAGTTGTTTGCATTTTCAGGGGAAACCAATAAAATCTTCAAAACGTACCCCCGTCCAAGAAATGTCCAAATACACTCTGACCCTTCTTGGAGAGTTAAGGGTCCTTAGCAATGACCAATCCTTTTGGATCAATCAGTTCCCACATGCCTGGCGGGAACACTTGGTCCAGGGAACTAAATTAAATCTCATCTGAGGTAAAACTCCTGTACCAAATATATCATTGCAGTGGCCTCAGCACCATCTGTTTTGATCTGCCGATCCTCTTCTGTTGCTCCAAATTACTTGGTAACATATACATAGCCTGCACAACTAACTGATAATTAGCCTGAACATCCAGTGTGTCTAACATTTAGTGCAGAGCTCATTATGATTTCACAAAGCATTTGTGACATTTACTTTCCTTTGTTTAGATACAGCAAAAAAAAAGTGACTTTTAAAAGAGTGATAGACCCCCATAAACAGGGTCTGGAAAGGCTGGAAAGCCACATGCTCAAATGTTAGGAAATGTCAGCATCATGGTTGCAGAAGTGCCCAGCAATCACAACTGCAAGTCAAGTCAATTAGAGCAATATGACATATTTTACATGTTAATGCTATTAAAACTCGAGTTCTACCTAGCTTTAAGAAAAACGTAATGTATAATTTGGATGGCTTTCCCTTCTCTTTAACAAAGTGCTTATTACTTTTAGTTCTGTAGTGCTTTGGGAGCAACTCTGCTGTCAGGGATGTGTGCATGTATTGTGGCATAGACATGTCCGTGTATCTCTGTGAGTTTTACCGTCTCAGTCACTGGTAATCTGTACCAAATTGCAACCAGAGCATTTTTGAATTACAGCCAAACTATTACAGGACTGAGAATAGTCCTAAATAGAATTCAGGCTGTACTGCTTGTCCTGCTGTGATCGTGTCTGCCCTCCAAATGGAGCGGTGCACTAGTGCTGGCAGCCTGTTGCTGCTGGGTCACGGTTTTGCTGTTCTTCTGCAGCACCGGACACAGACTCCATTGGCACTTCCCATGCCGAGGCTGTCATTTCTGTTTCAATAAAAACACACCTTTTAGAGGGACTCCCAAACTTTGTCTGTTGAGTCCACACTTAAAAATATGATCTTCCTTTGAGGTGAATTTGTCTAATTTCATATTCTAGCTAGGACGAGGGGGAGAGAAGAGAGAAAAGGACATGGACCTGATATTCTCAGACTCTCTCTTACATCCTGATATTTTTTCCAGCAGTAATATTAGCTGAACTGACAGTATCACCATGTCAAGTTCGCAATCTGTGTTTACAGACACAATATGGAATTCTTCTTAATTTTGCCTAGCAGTGAGACTGAACACGGCTAAGCGAGTCAAAAGGTATTGGCTTGCAATTCTCCAGTTGTTCGCAATTTGCTATTTGCACTAATGTTCCCATGACTGACTGTGCTATAGTGGACACAAATTGAAAATATACACCCCCAAATTTAGCTAAGTACTTATTTGGCTCTAATGGCTTTTTGGGGTAGTAATATACAGTGTAACTCAGATTATGAAAGGTCTTTTAATGAGAATTTTAAAACAGTACAGAAAGATAATGTGCTTTTTCAGAGACACTTATAAAAAGATGTTTAAATAAATCTGCTTTTGTGTAGATTTTATATCTTTATGTAGTTTTGGAACAGAAATATAAATCAAATTATTCTGAATACCTTTTTAAGTCAAGTAAAAAACACCTAAATACTTTTTGTGTGGAGGATATGCTTTCAAATATCCAAGAAATGTCTGCTATCCCATTTTAATTCACCTTAGTAAATTGACTCCTTTTTTATTTGTTTCTCATTTGAATCATAGTCACCTTTGCTCAAACTGTTCTCCTCTTCTAAGGGGGGTTTGCAGACAGTATAAGCATATTGATTTTTTGATGACATAAACTGATTCCTTTCATAAAAAAGTAATTTAAAGATAACGTTGTGGTAAACACACTCATGGTAAAATATGAGGTTTCTTTGGAAGATATGACAATCTTAATTGCCCTGTCATTGTGAATGTTCAGCTATAATCTTAAGAAAACATATTTTGATTTCGGGGCGTTCTTCCCATTTTAATCTGCTATGTGAATAAATTCAGCAATCCATGTTGAAGGAAATCAAATTCATAGAAAAATATATGTTACATCTGTTGGTATAATAACACATAATCCAAGTGTCAGATTGTATTGTAAGAAGATGCTACAAGAAGTTATCTATAATAAGAAATACCTAGTATGGAAGAATTACACAAATTTTCTTGAGAAACTCTTTTCTACCTTTTTTTGTGTTTTGAGGTATTTCTTTATCTGTTGCAAAAAAAAAATCTGATTAAAAATCTTTTATAACATGAAATTGCCACTTAAGTCTGCTTTGTTAAAGCACAGGCTTTTTTTATTATATGCCTCGGTTCTTCACATTCTCCTGCCTGCTTGGCTTTCACAGAAATCTCAAGCCATGCCACTGCAGTTTCATCAGTGAAGCCAGTCCTAAAGCCCAGCTGCTCTTCTGTCACTTTTGTTATCTCTTTGCATACCTCTGCAAGGCACTGAATATGTTCCCAATGAAACACATCAAGTACAGCCATCTGCCAATGCTAACACAACAGGAAAACCTCTCTTGTCTTCTTGTCACTTGAAGCAAATCACTTGAAGCAAATCTCCTACCAGATCACTGCTTCCTTGTTTGTGTAAAAAGTGAGTTGAAAAGGAACAAAATATCCCCAAGTTATTTCCTCCTACTGTTTTTCAAGTTTGTTCGTTCTTGATCCAAAGATTTCATGTTCCCAGTGTGGATAGTCCTCCTGTCATCAGGGACTACACTGCTGCTAGAATAACAATTTATTATTACCTTGAGTGATTCTGTACTACGTGTAATTCTAAATCAACCTCTTAAACTTCACAACAGTTGTATATGCAAGTTTACAACAGGCCCTGATATAGGTGATGTGTACCATCCAAGCCACGTCATATTTTGGTGTGCCTGGCTTTTTCTCATACTCTCAAAATCAGTAACAAACAACCAATACCAATAAAACAAGTCATGCACTGTTAAACTGTGGACAGAATCACCTGTATTTGTCTTATAAAGATTCAGTATTTCTCTAGTAGAGTTAAGTGAAGGACTATTATTATCTGAGACTGGGAAGTGTCCCCAAAACAGAAAAGCAGGACAGCAAGTTAGACCCACACAGGTAGCTGTTCAGGAAGAGAGCGGTACCCCAGAGCTCAGGAGGTAGACCTCATTTGTTTTCAGAAAAGTGGCTTACAGAGCATCTGAAAAAAAATGTACATGTTAGGGAGGGAGAAAATTTAGATTTGAGGCAGCAGTAGGAGTAGATCGTTGCCCTGGAGAAGATCTGCAGAGGCGCTAACTATCCAACTGCCACAGAGACATCCACAAATGTCACTGCTTTAGGGTATAGAATAACCATTCTGCACCATTAGGAGCAGACCCCTTCCTTAATGGACATAGAAGAGCAGTATTTGCTGCTGCAGTGCATAAATGTCCACATAAGAGAGTGATGTGGGCAGTACATCTTTGTCTACCTTTGAAATCCATGTCTCAAGGGGGCCTGTGTGCAACAGCTGCCTCTGGTCCCCACTCTTGTCATGGGAAAAATCTACTTGTAACAGTCAGGCTATCATCTCAGATGGACAGCTGAAGTATTTTGAGAGCTAGGGTATGGCAAAAGAGAAGGGGATCGATGAGGGGATAGCTTGACTTCATCCGATCCAAAGAAGAAAAGTTCACACTATGATGAAGGAATTATCTCACTGTACAGAAGCTCGATTAAATACACGCTTCAGTATACAACCTATGTAAATCTGAGAGTAACCACTGAAACTATTCTTTTTCGAAAAGCAGTGTAGTTTCAAATAAGTATTTTATTTTTTTATTATATCCACTTTTCAATATTAATCTATTTTTTTTTTTCAGTTTCTGCTATTTTATATAATCAATTATATTACATCTAATTAGGTGTTAAGTTTAGGTGCTAGTAATCAGAGAAGTAATTACAAAATTATTGTGTTGTACAAGAACATGATCATCCTCATTAAAACTAGCACATGGTGTACATGCAAGCAAAATGTCTTTTGAAGTTCAGTATTTTCATAATTTCAAAATTCTAAATTATAGTTTTCATAGCCTTAGAAATATAAAATGCTTACAAAATCTAAACGTGAGACTATAGATGAGTTTCGTTTTGATTTCCTACTGATTCTGTAACCAGAAAGACCCTTGACACAGCTTCAGGTTTTTTGTCTTTTTGAACTTTGGGGTTTATATAATTATTTTAAAAATCTCTTTCAGGAGGGTCAAGTTTGCAGCACAACTTGAAGCATTGCCAGCACTCAAAATCATGAAACAGTTTAGTGTTATAGCATTTTATTTAGAAAACAAACTGCACCGAGCTGCGGGACAAAGTGGAGTGATACGTATCTGGTCATTCACCCCTGCTTTAGAAGTGTAGCAATGCGATGCAATTCTCAGAGCAGTTGTAACCAGCAGCTTCAAAGAGCAGTTCCAAACCAGTCCGCCAGCAGATGGGCTTGCTGACTTGATCGGAAGACAAGCCTCAAATCCCTGCAGTCACATCTTGTTGTGTTCCTTCTGACTACTATATTTTATACCATGCTCACAGTTGACAAAAATTTACAGCAAGTGATTAGTCTTGATGAATGTTTCTTATTCCTAATACTTTGCTGCTGCACAGCTTTATTACATCTCCATTGTGGTGATTCAAGCAAACTTTTTAATTAAAGATTGGAGAGGAAATGATGATTTGGATTGAAATCTCTGTTTTATAATACATACGAGATTTGAAACACACAGGGTTGTAGCTTTGTTCTAAATGCAGCGGGAAGTTGAAAGTTTGATGATAATCGGTGCCTCCAAAATCTAAGATCTAAGCAGTAACTAAAAGGATTTCTCAACCTCTAATCCAAATGGCCAGAAAATAGCTGTAATTAGTAATATTTTTGTTATAAATAAATAGTAATTTCCTGTGATGAAAATCTCAGTTTTATTTTTCCGCTTTCTTTGTTGATGGCAATTTTCAGAAGGGTAGCCTTCAGCTATCATCTTAAAAGAGTATTTCAGTACAAGCATCAGGGAGTAGTCTCATTCCTCGACACTTTCAGAGGAATTTAACTTGCATGATGTATTGTGCAAAGAGATAAATCCCCTCATTAAGGAAAATAAACCCAATCACCGTATTCCTAGTTCTCCGTATACCAATACAAACTTCCCATATGGGACCTGTGTTAGGAACCTTATCATTTGGGGATATCTGAAGAAGAGTTAGTGGTGAGTTGTTGATCACTGGAAATGAAGAAATTCTCTTTTTTTTAATGCATGCTCCTATGAAAGGGTTATGTAAAAATGAGCTGCGCCATAGAAACATCACAATATTAATGTGACAGGACATCTATATTTCCTGTTTTCTGTGGCAAAGAATGACAAATGAAAGGTTGACAAGTGCCAAAGGGAGCCCACTGAAACTTACGATGGATAACAATCTGTCCAACACCTAAATGATGATTATGATTATGATTGTTGTTGTTGTCAAACATTTACTTCAGTAAAAGTAGATATGTAGGTCAGTGAAAAATGTGTGACAAATTTGATCAAAACTGGGAATCATATATGCTGTGGAAAAAAAAAAATCAGAACAATAAAATGAAAGAGGGAAGGAAAATTATTATTTTTCTCATTTGACTACCGAATAAAAATACTTTTGATATAGCTGATATTCTTTAGACACTCTACAGATAAAGTGCTAATGGTAAACTCCCAGCAGCTTGTTTTTCCATTTAAATGGAATAAAGACCAGTTGGGAACCTGCCCTGCAATGCTTTCTGGTTAATATACTGCTAATGAGAAGGGGAGAGTGGATAGTTTCGCCTTTAGCATTTTGCATAAAGTGTTTTGTTCTTGAGGAGAAAACTATTTCTTTCTGTAGTCTCACAATGGAAGTTCAAAGAACTAGGAAGGAGAGAAAAAGTGAAAGCAAATCCTTTAAGTGAAAAAAAAAAACCCCAAAAATAAAGCCTTAAAATATGTTCTGAGTAATTTGCTGGAGCTGATAGTCAAGAACTATAAAACAAACCAATCAACTGCACTAATTGTTTTCACTGCTTGAAAAATACATTGTTTGGAAAAACCACAAAATCACAATAGTGAAAGATACTTCCTGTGCCTTGGGAAATTGTTTCTTCTGTGAAAAAGTTGAAAATGAAGGACCTATTTTTTTTAATTAGCAAACACTTCTTCGGCTCTATTTTAGCTGAACTCTTTTTAAATTTAAAGTTATTGAATCTTACTGAAGAAACAACCCAAAAGCTTTAATCAAACTTTTGAAAGGCAAGCCCCATTTCAGTAGTATGAAACTTGGGTTTCACTTAGTCTGACAAAGCCCACTGACAGTTACAGCTGATAAGTTAAAGAGCAGATATCGTTTAAATTTTGCATTTTAAGATGAGGATGAAAATATTACCAGTAGAGGTTTCTTTTGGGTAGAGAGAGAGATTTTGAGTAATGAGCAATCAAGTTCTTTTAAATATAAACATATTTCATTTCATTCTGTTCATTCTCTTGGGTACTTTTGAGTCTTCGGTACGATTACTCAATCTTTTTGATTCTTTCAAAATGCTGTAACTTAAATTGACTTTTGACAGTATCAATACAGAAAAATAATTGGTAATGTGCTGGAATCCTTCATGGAATTGTATTTTATACTTTGAGTAGCATTCAAGAAACATATAATAAGCAAGTATTTTTCAGTGTGCTTATTATTGCCCTAATTAGACCTACAAACTTCTGATGGTGGAGAGGAGAAGTTGATGATACAGTGAAATGATTATCCTCTGGAAGCAGTGTTTAATGGACTGGTTTTTCTTCAGTTTTCTGCATCCTTCTACTAGAAAACTTACTCTTTTCAGGCTGCTTTAAAACTCATGATGGTAGAATTGCCAGAAACTTATGTATCAACGTCTACTTTAATTAGAGAGTATACACATATACATGTATACGCACAGACATACAGACACAGATGCTCACACACATATATATATATACACCCACACCCCTCAACACACATATACTGTGATTAAAGAGGGAAAACATGAGCAATTTAGATTACATCTATGATATCATCACCAGCTGAAGTTGAATATTATAATAATGCAAAGGAAATAGTGCTTGTAGTATACAAACTCGTTTGGATATTGATGAAAGCAAAATTCCCATTGTTCGGAAGAGCACTTCTTATTGATGGGAAGAGACAAATGACTGTGCCAATGTATTGTTTTTAGTTCAGCATCCTCACAGCATCAAGATGCATGCAGGAAAAATCTAATGGAAACTTTATAAATAAAGGTAAAACAATTAGCTCACAATCTATTAAATCCCTGAAATCCATACAAGGCACTCAGAACTGAGACTTACTGTGTAGTTCAAAGATGCCATAAAGTTTGAACACCATTAGCTCAGCCTCTGCTAAACTCCCCCAAAACCTCAAGGTTCCTCTTCTGCTTGTAAATATCAGTGTGGCAGATAATGATATTCCATAAATAAAGACTAGTCTTTATAGTCAATGGGGAATAAATTACACAGAAAAGTATTGTTATTAACTAAATTTCGAAAAGCGTAAAACACTCTGCAAGCTCTGTTTGTGGACCAGGCCACAGCATGTGTGGAGCTCAGGTTGAAAACTAGATAAGAATTTCCTGACTATGAATCAGAACAGTAAATCAGGTTGAAGTCCACTGAATGTGTATCAGTGGAGAATATACACATCAGAGGTAGAGAGCAAACCATGTAATAATGCATTTGACCCTGCCTACACATTTCTTGTGGCTCCTCCTTGACTTTTCCAGCCCCCAAGTGATGCGTGTTTTAAAAAAAACATTAACAACAGCAAACCCAAACACTTGCAACTTCAAGGATTTCTGAAGAGCAGAGATCAGGCTTGCAACTAAATTTCAGTTGTCCTGTTCCTGGAGAAATGCTGAAAGCACGAACAAAGCATATTGGAGAAATATTAGCTGTTCACAGGCCCGATTAATCATTAGGGAATGGTCTTTTTTAAAGATGGACACTGATTCTGCAATAGCATTTTAAGGACATCAGCACGGATAGTGAGATTTTTGACAGTGCTACTGCTTCTCTGTTTTAACTGCTGCTGGCTGCTTCCCTGCCATTCATAAAAGGCTATGTTTATTTTCTTCATTAGCTTTCTTTTGGGGTTAGGGAGGTTTTGAAAATATGTCTTGATAAAAACAGCACTAATCTCAGCTGGGATGGCAATTTTGATGTTCTGAGAAAGAATCTATATACATCTCAATTGTTCTCAGAAATACGTATTCAATGGGTCACAATGATACAGAAAATAATCTGAAGAATCTGTTAAAGTGTACGTGAGGCTTAATATAATAATCATACATATGTATTCTGCACCCTTATCACAGACCATGGAGGAAAGCGTTGTTCAGGTGTAGTTCTGAGAAGGGAATTTTTAATTTTTCCTTTTTCTACATGCACTTAGAACTGGGTCAGGAAAAGGAAAAAGTATTTTGCAGTTGGTTTGTTTGTTTGTTTGTTTTAATGCCCCCATGTGAAAATAATGGCACTATTTACTGGCGACTTCTATTTGCAATAGAAAATTGGGCAAATGTAAAATAGAGTTCAATTCCTAAGCACGTAGAACATTCTCCTTTACATGAAAAATCAAAGCACAAGCCCAATAGATGTAAAAATGTGCTTTTGATATTTATGCCACATAAATAGACACTTTTTTTCTTAGTTAACTTTTTAAAGACAGTGTAGATGTATGCTTCATAAAGAGGAAATATCGTACTGTGAGGACAGTATTAAATATGCAGGTTCCTAGAGACCGTTTCTGGGATAAAAGAAATATTTGATTCCCCAAGGTAATAACAAGAGACACTTGACAACATATGTTGTAAAAGGTGTAAAATCCCTGTTTGTTATATTGTCCAAAGTACTTTTTTTCCTTACCCAATGGAGAAATAGTTTTATCTTTTATTCAGCACAGACACACTGGGGAGTTTGTGTTTTTTCTTTTTCTGGTCTTAAATCTCACAATCTTTTTTTTTTAAGACTCTTTTCTCATATATTGCATTTCATGATTTATTTATAACTAATAATCAGGAACAATGTTACATGGCACCTTTGCCTAACATGGATGGTATACTAATTCTTAACAGGCAGAGGAAAAGAGTGTTTTAGAAGGTAACTGATAGCAATATAAAAATAGTTTCAGAATATGTGTATGGTTTTTAATTTTAAAATAGTTGCAGTAATGCTGATATTTCATAAACTTTTTGGTGACAAATCCTGTAAATATTCAGATGTCACTTATACAATTAGTCATAAATTTTCAAAGCACTCTATATTAAGAAAGTTCCTCTAGTATTTTGCAGAAAGTGTGGCTATGAAGCTCCATCATCTACACTCAACTCCAAGTCCTAGTCTATTACACCAGAGATCCATTGGCTTATGTTAAGATAGGACAAATTTGTAGATAAGAACATTTACTTTTCAATCAAGTACTGGGTACAGGCTGCTCTGCACCGATCTAGCATAAGAAAGTCTTATTATATATGAGGAAATATAGTTCTATTTATATGTTTAGGTAGTATTGACAGTGAGATTTGCTAGCAAGATAAGAGTTAGAACTTTAAACCAGAGCTTAAAAAAAATAAAATTTTACATGGAGTTGCCTTTTCTCTCTATAATACTATCAGTACACTTTTATAAGTTGCCATTTTTTACATAAGATGAAGTTGTTAAGCTTTGAAAAAAAGAAATAAGATATTTCATGGGGAAAAAATGACCATGTACTAAGATATTACAAAATATAAAGAATTTCAAATGGTTCACAGCAGTTGCTTTAAGATACAATGTAAGTCATAATATTGATGTTGGATTCAGTGACAAAGTACCATTGACTTTAAAATAAGCAAATTTAGCTTCACATCTGTAAAAGAAATGCAAGTTAATTTGAATAAATTAAACAATATCAATAAGAGATCTGCCTTTGGAGTAGTGTTGTACTGAGCAGAAGAATTTTTCCCATAAAAAATTAAGGCAAACATAGAGATGTTTGGGGTTCTTTTGATGCAAAATCAGAGAAGTAACTCTTGAAATCAGGGGGTGGAATGTACTCAGAAGATAGAGGAAACCCAAAAAGAAAGTTATATCACCTTTGAAACAAAGAGAAAGGTTTAATTCATAGGCCTAGTTTTAATAGGTTCCTTTAAAAATATCTGCAGCTGATCATAATACTGCTCTCTTATAGATGTATGGTAATAAACTTTTCTTATTTTTTTTTTCCCTTCAAGCAATCTGAATTGTGAAGATTTAGATTACTGCTGAAAACTGCAATAAGTATTTTGAACCATACATTCTTCATGAGTGATCACACAACATGAATATTTAAGGATGGTGGCAACTGGCAGTAACTGTTTCACAATTTGGCCTTATCCGTAACTCATATTTGTAGTTACTATTGCAAATAGTGAGGTAGACTTCAGTTATTATGTCTTATATGTCTGACAAACAGGTACTGTAGTCTGTAATTAAACATATATATTAGAACAGCGTATGAGGGTCCAGTATACCATCACAGTCAGAGCTTTTCCTTCTGCTTTCTAACAAGGGGTAAACAGATACAGATACAGATGCAGATATACTACAGAATAAATGTAATAAGTACTGTTTAATACTGATTTTAACTATCTTAACTAGCTTAATTAGCTTAACTAACTTAAAATACATAAAACTGGTTTAGATTATTTATAGTGAAGCTTATAGCAGATGAGTTAAGGCAAAAAAAATCTCTCTTTTTTTAAATATCGTTTCACACAGTTCTCAAGAGGATTTGTTTACATTTCCATTGGTTTAGCGAGCAGTAATAGGCATCTGCCTTAAAATTATTTCTTTGGGAGGACTGATCTTTTTGCATTTTTCCCATGTGTCTTAATTTCTTCTCAGCATTTTCATTTATGCAATTTATCCTATATTGTCAAAACAGTGAGTACATCCTTCAAGACCAAAATATAAACATGTCAATACAATGCTATTTATTGCCACAAATATATTTGCCTTATGGTGTTGTCTCTCTTCTTTTTTATCATCTGCTGAATAAATGAATAAATAGATCTTTGGCCTTCACTGTTTCTTTCTGTACTCTTAGATGATGAGCCAGCTATGCACCACTGTGCCTAGGAAATGTCAACAGTTTACCACTGATAGAACTTTCTGTTCTTCTGAGAATATCCAGGTTTGCATGTAAACACTTATGAACTGAAAGAAGAGCATAAGAGCATATGTAGGTTTCTCCCAGCTGCCAATTCATTTCATTTGTAGTGCAAATTTACTCACATTAAATTGTGACCTTTGTAATGCTGTATGCTTACAATGCCAATATAAATAGATACATGAACAATCACCTAATTTCTGAAAAAGCGCAGCATCTCAGAAAATAAATTTTATTATTTCTGTGTAACTAACTGCAAGTTTATACTTTTCTGCTAAGCTTTAGATCAAGATTAACATATTTAATTTACAAAGAGAAAGAAATGAAAAGAAAAATGTTGCCTAACTTTGAGATTTGTTACAAAACTGGTTGCCAAAATGACAACACAAATGTACATTTTCTCTATAGTCACTGATACAAAATTTAGCAATTAGGCAGTAACTGGTGATCTAGCAGGATTCCCAAACCAGGAAGGTTTGGGAACATCAAGGACGCTTTGGGAACTTCCTAAACTGTAGAGGGTTCCAAAAAGTATTCTTGCTGTTGTACTTCGCGAGATGTTCTTGCTCATCTTGTAAGTAGAAGTTACTAGAAGTTGCAGCTGTTTGAGTGTATGTTGAGAGTGTTCATAGAGGAATATTGTAATTTAGCATGTTCCAGACTGCATAGGCTCCCAAACCATACTCAAATGACTTCATAGCTTTCTGAAGTGTATATATATTGGGCAATATATGTTTCTTTTGAAATATATTTTAAATGAAATAAAATGAATAATCCCCCATTAGCTTCCTTGTTGATAGCATCTTTTGCATTTTTTAAATCAAAATTGGAGTATATTTAGGGGCATTTTTTTCCTACCATTCCTTCCTTCCTTCTTGCTTTTTTATCTAACTGCTCCTGCCAATAAAGGAATTTGCAGTAAATATGCAGTAAATAAACTTTACTATAATGCCTGAAGGAAATTAAATTGAAAAATTACATATTTTTTTATTTTACCAAAAAAAAAAAAGATCATTTAGATATACATTTTATACACTGTAAACTGGAAATATCTTAGACTTTCTAAATTTTTTTGAAAATTAAGTTTAGAGCAGTATCAGCCTGTACTTTCTTGCATTTCTGTCCTTGACACAAATGCTTTGATATGAATCTTTGCACTTTGCTGTGAAGAGATACAAGTCCTCACACATGTAAGTTTATAGGTTAAGACTCTGATTCCAACAAAAGGACTAATCTTTTGTCTTCACACTTGTGAGGGTTATCTGTCAATAAATTGAAATCATACAGATTTTGTACTGTGTAATAAATATGATACTTTATGTAGATAATATGTTAAAACTTTTTCCAAGTACTATGCTCTTTTTTTGTTCTCAAGGACAGTGAGATAAAACAAAAACAATAAAATAATTTGCAACATCAAAACAAGTTTCTGAATATTTATGAGATGTAACATGAGGAGAGGCAAACCCAGTAGACTTTAGCAGACAGCTTATTTTAGTCAGATGCAAAAAAGTTGAAAAAGAATTGAAAATTGTCATATCTTCCTATTATTTAGATGTATTGCTTAGACTGAATTAAAGACTGATCCCAAGTGAATATACAGACTGTTGGCTGTTTTCTGAAAGAAAAAGGGAAACAGCAGATGAGAAGTCAGAAAGGCAGCTTTTCTGAAGTGTCATAAGAAGCAAAATGCATATGGAAAATATTTACACAGAAGAGTTTTCATAAAGTTATAGATCTTGAAAAATGGCAAGAGAAAAAGATTTTCAGTCTGATGAGTCATGCCAATCATCGTCTCTGCAGTCTTTTCTACAGAATTGAACTGAACAGAAGATACAGGCCACAAAACTCTCTTTTCTTTCAGTTTGCATTAAATATTACTTAGTGAAAAAGTCAGTGTGCTAAGAAGAAACATATCTTTTTATTTTCCCTCATCAATCCATGAAGAAACTGAAAAGCATCTTAATTTTTTTTCTGGGTGAAGCATCCTAGGTAAATTTGTCCCTTGAAGGCATCTACAACAACATAATACACTCAGCATGTAGATCTTTGCATCTTGATAAGACACTGTACTTACCATGGTTTGACAATGAAAATTCTTGTCCTCATTTTAATTTCTTAGAGGTATACGGTTATGATAATGGAAAAACATTTTTAGCTTGCAGCAGTATTGAAGTGCATTATTTTAAAATACTGTATGATGAACTGCAGTGTTTTTACCCATAGCTTTTGCGAAGCCCTAGTTGCCTTAGTTTTAGTTTAACAGCTGAGTTGCTTGGGTTTTTTTTCTTTCCAAGTTTGTGTCTAAAACTGAACGTTAATTCGTATTTCTAAAGTTTCAGCCTGTTGCCCGTAGATAATTTATAATTTTAAAAGACTGATTGTCCTTGAACCTAGCCTATGTAGTAAATTTCAGTGAGACAAAATAGTCAGTTCTGAAGACTAAAGACATATATATGTAGGACCATATGAATAAGGAAGACGGTATATATGAAGACCTTATATGTATTGTGTATCTAAAGTTGTATCTGTTTGGTTTTGCCATTGTGGTACACTGACAAACAGCTATGTAGTTGTAAGTGCAACTTTAAGGCAGAAACATCAGTCAGCAAAGTAAAAAGCTCTGAATGAGGTGGTTTAAATGAATTTCAGAAGTCTGGAATGCTACCGATTTCATCTAGAAAAATAGCACCAGATTTTTTACTTTTCAGTGTTTCAAAAAAAGGCTAAACTTCATGTGAAGAGTTATCTACTAGCTCTTCTCCAATGATTTCACTCTTCTTTTTTCACACTCCATATGTTTCATTTGTCACATATGAAAAAATATGCTAATCAACATAACATCCTCAAAGTTACTGTGGAAACAAGGGTTCTGTGAAAAAATATTAAGGTATTGCATTCACAGCAAAGCTGTACAACATTAGGCAAAATCTTGAAAGCAGAACAGAATTACTAGCTGCAGTGTGTGTGTTGCAGAGTGGACCTTCAGGAAGGACCTCTGCCGCTTCCTGAAGACCAGCAACTGTAAAGCTTCCTCTAGATCCAAACCATTCAGTCTGACATTGGATCTTGCTTTCTTAAGAACCATATCTGAATTATGAAGAGGTAGAAGACCTGGAGATGTTTTCTGCTTGCAAGCCTGGCTTAACCAGAAAGCTGCTAACAAAAGGGGCTGATTTGAAGGCCTGAAGTATATGGCACAGTCAAGCTCATACACACATTGCTCTAGTTCTTCTGGAGCCGAAGCTACCTACCCGATCCCACACTTCATATTTCTCAACCTTGATTGTCCTGTGACCCCATAATAGGGTAATGCTTTGGCCTTATTGGTGCCTTTATTCAGGTACCATTATTGGTGCATTTATTCAGTTCAAAGCACCTGAAATAATGTGAGGTTTTCTTCTGTCTAAAGAATTAGTGTGATTTGCTTTTATATTCTACTTTAGTTGAAAGCTTATGAAAATTAAAATAGCAATGACATGGTTCTTTCTGGACAAATGTTACATTATTTATACCCTCAATTATTAATATTCTTTGTCCGTTTCTCTCTCTTCGTTTCTTTTTCTTTCAGTCCCCCTTTCTTTCTCATATTTCACAAGCATTAGGCCTTTATTTGACAATTTAATTACACTATCTAAAATCAAACTGAGACTATCTAAGGGTTGTGGTCCAATCCTGGGTCACAGCTGAGCCTCATAGTTATGCAAACTTATGCACTGAATAAGTGAGTAAGTAAGGAAAACATGACAAGTTTGACTGAATTTTCTTTTTGAGGTTTTTGGGTTCATTCAAACTTGGAAAAGGGCAACGTAGGCAGATCAAAACTGAAGATGATATTGGCTTGACTCTGTGAACGGAAATAGGTGAACTTCATTCAGTTCTGAGCAGCAGAATTAAAGTGCGGAAATGATCATGCAATGCTACGGGAGCATTTAATTACGTAAGATGTAGTCACTCATGTGACAGCATGATTCCATCGTATTTCTTTGATCAATCACACTTTCACCTTTTTGGACGTCGCTCACTGTATTACTTCCACCTTTCATCTAATTAATCTGTTCTGATGATACAGCCCCTTGTAAAGGAAATTCTGCAACATTCAGAAGTCTGATTTGCTCATAAAATAACTGACACAATTTCATTTCGATCATTTTGTACTTTGAATGTGTCTTGTCAAACAAGTCTTAGATGGTGTCTTGACTCTGAACGATGCATCAAATTAACATTAAATCACTGCTTGCTGATTCTTATTTCAAAGTCTGTACTTACAGATCTGCAGCTTGACATGAAGTACGCAGTATCTGCCTTTAAAAATGCAGTGAGCTCGGTTCCTATCTTTACTCTAGAATTCATTCCTCAAGGAGACAGTTTGGCTAAAGCTTTGAATCTCTTTTTGTATTACTTATGTAATCTTCATAGCTATAGTAAACTGCATGTCAACATAGAATTATTATTGTGGGACCTTACAAGATTCTGTCACTAGCACATATGCCTAAGTCTTATTATTATATGATTACTGATTTTTTAAACTTTTTCACAGATTTCTATATTAATAGTAATAATAGTTTCTGCTTGTTATAGGAAATTAAACTCTTTATTGCACAGTATTTCCAGATTCTTGTGTTGGAAGCACGCTTTAAGTATTCACTGGAATGAAGAGGACAGTGCAGGTGCTTAATCTGGCGTTTTCTTAGATATCTTAGATATCAGTTCATTAAGGTTTTCTTGGCTGAATTTATCATCAGCTAAGTAGTCATTTAAGTATGATCACACGTTTATAGGTTATAATAAGGAAAGGCTGAAGCAAAGACTTTGATCATGTTGATACATGAATCATTCTAGTTAATTGTATCCCAAATCAAACTTTGCCTAAAAGCCAGTAAGTTTTATTTATTTTAGATCCTGTTTAGCCAAACCTAAGGACACTCTCAGATTCTAGCATGGATCATCCCTGAAACTTCCAATATTTTAGAGAGCTATAAAAAAGTGAAATCAATAATTCAATAATCAATAAATGATCAATAATAATTCAATTATAAATTTAAAACCCAGACATCAATAAAAGTTATGTACTCCAGCTACTGCAGAATTTTATTTCTGGCAGTATTTATGGATGAGTAACTGCAGGTGTGTAAGTCCTTAGTGGAAGCCTCATAGACCTTAGTGGAACTTTGAGGTGCAGAAATTATTGCAGAATAATAATCATCATCGTCGTCATTTCAGAAGTTTATTTTGAATGTTGTGGGTAGCTTTTCATATTTTAAGAAGTAATGCTAACCTGGAGTAGATAGTTACTTTACGAGTTGTCAGATAATAGTGAATTCTTAAATGACAGCAAGGAGTAGCCTAGAGGGCTGTTTTATGACTCGGTTTTAATAGTTTTTATGGAAAGTTTTAGAACTTTGTCATGAGTCTATGCAGTATTAATTTTGGATGATAACTCCATTAAGATACAATTTTAGCTTTAGATACTTTGCTTATAACCATATTGTGAAAAGGCTAAACCTACTCAACCGTGCTATGTTGTTTTTAAAAAGCATGCTGTCCAAATGGAATGGGATTGAGAGTATTCCTAAAGTGATGTTAAAAGAATGCAAGTAGTAATCTGATTCTCCCTTTAGGACATTAATCTTTTAACAGTAGTATCAGCTAAAATTGGCATTGATAATTCAATCACTCAAGAAGTGAATTTGCATTTGGCAGAAAATGGTTGGAAACATCTGCAACAAGTGCTCAAAACTGCTGTTCTGCTGAATGATTGTAGAAAATAGCCATAAACTTTCAGAGAATATTTGTTAAACACTGTACTCATTAAACAATTTGTGAACTCCACCAAATTAATGACACTGCTTAGAAGTCACCTCGAAATACAGACTTTTCTTCTTAGGAAACAGTACACGAGGAAACCGTTTAACAAAATGCTTTTGTGTTTTCTATGTAATGAAAGATGTACAGGATTTGCTTTTCCTTTTTTATGCATAGCTTTTAGTGAAGTTAATAGCACCTGCCCTATAATGTTCCTCATTATAAACCTATAAATCTTTTTCAGAAACATAAAATGCTGTGAGAGCTATTAACCAGTAGTATATTGTGTTTATTAGGATCATGAATCCCTAATTTGTAATTTAGAAAAGTGCCAACTCAGTGAAGAGGTTATTTACTGGTAGGTGTATATATTTTGTGTAAGTCTTTTTCATAAACCATTCTGACTTGTTTAGTTGATGACTGAGTCTTAGCTTTTACAGAACGTGATTTGTTGCCTTATCTCATAAACCCAGTACAAGTAGACCGATCTTGATATTTTGGTCACAGAAGCAGCCAAACTTTACTCCTGTTTTTCTGAGAATGGCTTTCAACAGTTTCACAAGAAGAAAGTATATTTTTTTATGCTGTGCGTTAAATTACATATTGTGCAAATGTTCATAATGTGTGCATACTGTTTCCAGACTGATTGTTTAAATAGGCACCCCAGAGCTAAGTTCCATCTTTGGGTATCTCCTTATTGCCCATAAGTCAAGCCAGGAAAGAGAGGCTACTCAGGCTGACATTCAAGAAATGTGACACGGTTCTGCAGTAACTTAAAGTCATGTAGAAACAGAAGGGCCATTCCAGTGACAGTCAGTGGAGACCTTCCTTTAGATGCTTTACACAGTTTACCTAATTACTTTGGGTTTTTTTTTTCCCCCTCTGTAATTATAGACATTACCTTTACTTGCCAGGGAGACAGATACTCTAGAAAGACTGGAAAAGACAATTTAATGTTGTTCACACATATAGTTTATTAGATGTATTCCTTAACTGAAACTTGTCAGCCATCTTTTATAACTGTATTTGTGATATACAAGGGAAATAAAATGTATATGACCTCCTTTTGATCATCAATTAAGACAGCGATAAGCAAAAGCATAATGTGAGGTTTATTAGGACATTTTCTGTTAAAAGTAATTTTAATGACAGTAAATGTCAATAGTGTTGACTGAAAATATCAACATTACTAGAATTTAGCAATTACTAGTAACTTGTACTTAAAGGAAAACTTTGGGGGTATTGCCTAGCACTATTTTTTTCCTCTTTTCAAGTTTTTTGCCAAGGTGACAAAAGAAAAATATTCCAGGCAAAAGATTTTAGGCATGCATTAGACCAACGCAGCACCAGAAAGTACTGTAATATATTTACTGCTGCTGCTGTTGGGCCCCAAGTAGAACTATATAATTCATCCAGGAAAAAGAAAATCCAGAAATATTACTCTTCCCTAAATATGCATGATTTGTATAGGAATTATGTACATGTTGACCTAGCTCTTATTTTACAAATTTGTTCCTGCTTTTTGCAGAGATTTCTATAGGTAACAATAGTCATTCCCCAGTAATGGATGTAAATGATCACTGCTTTGGCTCAAAATGCACTTCTACTTTGGGAAAGGGACAGCAGCACACTGCACAGCCCCGCCTTGGTAGTGAGGGCCACAGGGCTCCCTCCGAGGACAGCCTGGCAGGAGGACAGGAGAGGGAGGGCAGGAAAGTGGGCAAAGTCACACTGTTTAACCCAAGGCACCTTGGGGAGGCAATAGACACTTCCACAGGGAATGAGAAATCCTTAGATTTAGACCTTCAGAGATAATAATAAGACCTGGAAGCATTATAGCTGTGTCTGCAATGCAGCCTTACACATTTTCATGATTTTTACAGTTGTTGGTTCTTTAAAGTTTTGGGTGTAAGGTGGGCAAAGTCATTTGAGGTTTGTACAGACATACCCGGAGATTTCTTTAAATTTCTATCTGTCATTAATGTGATACATCTTACTGTGGCTTCACCCATGCCACAGAGGCCAGGGAATGCCTTATTCTGAGTAGTTTCTGAGAGAAGGATCCAAGAGAGAAATGTATTCAAGGGGCTCTGAATTTAGACAGATGCCTTAAAGATTTCCTTACACTAAAGAAAATAAGCACAAACAACTATGACATATTCTTTGCCTACTTTCTTCCTGGCTCCATCTGCTATAGATCTGCAGAGAGTTTCCTCCATGAGACAAATACTTTATTTGGATGATATCTGTCCATATTATGTCAGCTGAAGTGCACAGAGCAAATAGGACTAAAAAGTGCCTTGTCATCTTCATAGGAAATAACCCATTTAGGCATAATGAAGAAGGATTATCAAGCATCTTCAAGGAAAATACAGTGCCTATCAAATCCAGAATATAATGTTCATTCGATAAATAACTAAAGAAAAAGGTTGGCTGTTGTTTTGGGGTTTTTTTTTCCAAAAGTCTGGGCTGCAACATAATCACAAGTTAACCAGAGGTCACTGCTGTAAGCAACCAGTCAAAAGCTGTGATAGTACTGGACAAATGTGCCAAAAAGGCATATTAATAAGGTCACTAATTCTCTAAAGAACCCATAGAACCTGTGTAGCTTATTACTGTATCATTGTATATTTAAATGCTTTGATGAATTCTGTAAAAGTGCAGAAGCCTTTTATCTTTGCAGTCAAAAATGTCCGTTCAAAAATATGGTTACATAAGAGAGGACTTCAGACACAGATAGCTTCCTTTCAAACTGATCTTTAATCATAAAGGTCAAACCTTTAACATTAAAACATCTGAAGGGCAAGAAACTCTGTTACATTCAATTATTGATTTTGAAGACCCTGACCCTTGCCAAGTATCACAGGCCATAGAGGGCATCGACAAAAGTACATTAATAAAAAGAGCTGAAAGACTGGTTCAGTCTTTTTTTTGTGTCTAAATCCAATTAAAAAAAAAAAAACACACACACAAAAAAACCCAAAAAAAACACAAACAAATAAAACCCCACTGTGTAGGACTAACAATAGATTCAGATCTTGAGCACTATTCGGAACAGTGGAAATCTACAATTTTTGCAGCTAAGCTACTATCCTCTTCTCTAAAAAGCTTTCGTTTTCCTTTTGGCAGTGATTACTGTGGCTGGCTGATATGGAAACATAGCTTCTGTTAATTGGAGTGAGCTAAAAGTTTTCAAAGCAAACAGTGTTGTATTAGAAAATATTGACTTGAAGAAATATTATGATATTGTAAGTAGGGTTTGTTAGACTGCAGGACTGCCTGTGCTCCCAAGCTTGCAGCATCAGCAGTGCAAGGCACACCTGCCCTGTGTCTTCCTTCAGGCCAAGAGACCTCTTCAAGTCAAGGACAGCGTCATGCCTGCTCTGCCAGGCTCCCCAGTTCCAGAGTCATTTGGTCTTTGAAAAACCTTACTCTGATTGTTAGAATCATAGAACCATAGAATTATTTAGGTTGGAAAGGACCCCTAAGATCATCGAGTCCAACCATTAGTCTCACACTGCCGAGTCCACCATTGAACGATGTCCCTCAGAACTACACCTACATATCTTTTAAATACCTCCACGGATGGTGACTCCACCACTTCCCTGGGCAGCCTGTTCCAGTACTTGACAAGCCTTTCTGTGAAGAAATTTTCCTAATATCCAGAAGCTGAGAGGATTTCTGTCTCCTATCATAGGAAACATGGAACCCTCAGAGGTTTTCAAAACTGGCAAGCTTTGAGAAAGCCTTGGGACTGTACCAGGAAAGAAACCACATAGCCCAGACTCAGAAAGCCTTCAAGACTTCCCAACTTCTGTTGAAGTGTGACAGCACTGTTGTCTGAACTACTTTCAGTCCAAACACCTCCAGGCTTCTAGGCACGCATACCAGCTGGCTCCCTCTTCAGAAGGATGCCTGTGAGTCCAGTTTGCCTGAAAGATGGGAGTACCTGGACACCCTAGCCTAGGCTCTAGGAGATCTGACAGCTGGTTATTAAAACTGAGGATCTGATAGCAGCAATGAACAAAGGATTTCAAGAATGTCAGTTTGCATTGCTGAATCCTGAGATTCCTAGGGAAATATCATTTATTGGAAATGTTTCCGAATTTCCTGCTTATTCATTGAAAGTTTGCCTATCCATGGTGTTAATAATAGAATGTCTAGTCTCATGCTATAGCTGACGATATCCACAGAGAAACTTTAGATTCATATTGTTAATTAGAAGCCTTGCAATTCAGAATATTTTTATTCATACTTTAATGCATGGGGTTTTTTTTCAGTTCACTAAAGCTATATTTGTCACATAAGTGAATCAAAACAGCCTAAAAATAGTCAAAGAAAGTCAATAGAAAAAATATTGCATAAGAAAACTTTCCATTGGCACATTCTCACTGGAAATCTGTACCCATACTTCTTCCTCCTGTGTCAGCTGGTATCCCCTATGGGATCATTTATTTCAGCAGCATGAATTTTGGTAGGAGTGGGCAGGAAAAGGTCTGTGTTCCTTAACTGAGTAAGATGAACTGTGGGAAGTCACAGAACATTCCCTTTTGCACCTTTAGGAAAGAACTAAATGCTTATTTCTGTAGTTCTGTGGCCCTCTCACCTGAAGGAGACGCCACTGGCAATGAGAAACTTGCAGGAAAAAGGCACCTCCCTTTGTGGTATCTTCTCCCACCTGGCCCATCAGGAGAAGCAGCTAGGGAAGTTTTTCCCCTAACCCCCAGGATACAGCTCGCTCTGAGTCACTGCAGAATATGCATAACTGCAGAATATGTTCAAGAGTACAAAGCAATCATTTTCTGGTTACTACACATGATAGATAAGTAGGACTAATGAGCTAAGAGGCTAAGCAATAGTATGATTGCCATCAATGATAAGACACCCAATAATTTTCTGGTTTTCAGTCAAGTTGGAAATGGGCTGATCTTCCTTTTTGCTGGGTTGCCAACATCCAGTTTTTCACTTTTTTTCATATGCTTTTATACCTTCCTGTGTCAGTAGTTTTTATCCTGAATCCTTTTACTCCCACAGTCCTGGGAGTGGTTTTGCTTCCAGTACGTTGTTTGGCTTTAGCATGGATTTTCTCACACTTGTAACAGCAATTGCATCTGTAAATTAGAGCCAAGGATGCACCAACTTGCACCAAACTTGGTGCTCAGACTGTGGAACTCCTTCATGGGGGTAACAGGGCATTATTTTTTTCATGTCTTTGGACTCTCTTACATTGAGTGATTTCTCTGTGGATTCTACTTGTGGCCATATTCTTAGCACACTTGTCTGGGGGGAAAAAGGAAGGGTTTCTTTTGCCCTATAAAGTCATGCAAAAAAGACACACAAAGTTGGAGAAAGTGCTTTTCTCTTTGCATTTTGACTTGTGTCACAGTGAGGTTGATACTTAGGAGCTGGTAGGGGCAGTTCATTCTTTACAGTGGTTGGTTCCAAACAGAAACGAAAGGACAGATGCCAGCATTTCTGGCCCTGAAATTTCATGGGTAAACCTTGAGCCAGTATGATAACAGGACTATGAGGTCTTTATAAATTGTAGCCCCCCTTTTTGTACCCTCTTTTCCTTAAGCAGCTAGGAAAGAGATTAGGCTGAAGAGTATCTCAATAAAGAGCTTATGGCAGAAGCACCAAAGTCTTACCACTGATGTACCCATTTTAGCCCTTGACATAAGACCAACATGATGTATATCATGATTGTCTTAGTGAACTGTTTCTATGACTGGCATTGCAAAAAAGCATGCCATTATCAATCAGGAGATGGGAAAGTAGATTCACTTGTTTAATGGCAGCATGAAAAGGTTTCCTTGGGCTGACTGGAGCCATATGAATACGAGAAGAGCACTGTGATTAAGGACTCTTAAACATTTGTTGCTAAGTTTAGTATTTTAGAAACGTGGATTTTATACATGACAATACAGTGATCAGCAAGGGATCTGCACGGCTTTAAAGTATATTTGACAGTGCAATTAAATGGCATGATTGTAGCTCAAGCAGCTTTAACTTTTGCGGCATGTATATTAGTAATGGTGTAACTATCTTAAGGACTTGTTTTGGCAGTACAGCATATCTAGTTAGCCTCAGGCAACTAAGTCCACTCTGTCCTGTTGTGATTGTATTTCTTATTTCTGTGGGTACATGAACTAAGTGGTGTAAATCTGTCTCTGGTATATCACGTGTTGCAATCACATCTTTGGATTTCAGTGTTATGTGGCAAATGTTGATTAAAATCTTTATAAATGCATGAATGTGTACAATCTCATCCTGTTATTTTAATAATAAAATTTTTCTGCGAGCCGCTGAAATACAAAACCTGCTTGCACTGTGTTTTATGGCCATGGTAAAGCGATGTGCTGTTTGCATTCTACTTCTCACTATAATGCTATATAAGATATTTCTGCTATTATAGTAGGGGACATAATAAACAGCAAAAATCAATTGGGGGGGAGAAGCTGGCTGCTGTTCCCAGGTGGAAACATGCTTTGAAATCAGAACTGCAGCTGCGTAGCCAGTGAGATGATGAAACTATTCAGTGCTGAATCACAGCCTTACCATTTGCTTTCCACAAGGCACTGAGCACAACGCCAGTATTACACCCCCCAAGAGGTAACTAAAGATTCTTCTCACAAACTGTGCTATCCAAACCCAATTGTCTGACCGTGTATGCTTGGAAAATAAAATGAAGCTGAGTGTTGGAGTAGTGGTACTGCTTCTAGTAGTTTAGTTAGGAAGACTCTAGGGACTCCAGCTCTTTCTTTAGCATCTGTATAGTCCTAGTCTGAACAGGTTTGCCTTGGCCTCCGCTTCTGTAACTTATTACCGAGGGCTTCCCAAGGACAACAGGGTCAGGGCTTCTTGTAAATGAATGTTCCCTGTGGGACCCGTAATGAAGAGACTGTTAACTAATTATCAGTCTGTTTGGAAGGCATTCATTTTTTAATTGACCTTAAAGCACTCAAGGAACAAAAGGAATCTGAGAAAAGACTATTTGGGTCCAAGGCAAACAAATGAGTCATTTTCTTTCATGGGGTAGTTGTATGGGTTTATTGGAGTCCAGTAGACATACAAGTTCTTCAAGTTCAATATTCTGTTGATTAAAATTAGGAGAGTTGTGTCTGACGACATGATCTGTGTTACAGACAGCTTTCCCTCCCTTCCTTCAGCTGTCGTTTTCTGTACAAATATTGCTCCTGTCATCACTTGTCAGGCCAATATTACAATGGAATTAATTTAAATCATAATCTGTTTCCTTTTAGTTTGAGTAGGAAAGTTCAATTTTGAAACTTGAATGTCAGGTGCAATTTTACAGAGGATGCTTGCAGGGTTGTTATACCACACAGAGAAGATAATTACAAAGTCAGAAGGAGCCTTAGGACTTTTTGGTTAGCGAACCGGTTTTGTCCGACAAAATGATATTTTAATTTTCAGTGTTTGACTATTGGCTGAAATGATGAAACCCATGTTTCTAATTTAGTTTTAACTTCTAAATAAGTTAATGTGGAAAACGTACTGCTGTTTGGGGTTTGTGCCAGTTTCAGCTGAGAGAGAGTTAATTTTCTTTCTAGTGGTTGCTGTGTTTCAGATTTGGTGTGAAAAGTATGTCAATAATACGTATTGTTTTAGTTGTTGCCAGGCGATGTTTATAGTTTTCAAGGACTTTTTTTTTCAGCTTCTCATAGAAGCTGAGAAGAAGCCTAGACAGAATGATGGAACGGCCAATGGAATATTCCATACCATAGACATCATGCTTAGTATATTAAAGGGGGTTGGCCATGGGGTGGGCACTCATGATTGCTGCTCAGGACAGTGCCAGTTCACCGGGGGTGAGAGTGACTTGTGTCATTATTATTATTGTTATTTTCCTTTTCTGACATTGTTCTATTAAACTGTCTTTATCTCAACCCACAAGCTGTTCCTTCTTTCCCCTCCTTTTTTCCCTCTTCTTCCTACCTTTCTTGGGGAGGAAGTAGGGGGTGAGCAAGCAGATGCATGATCTTTGCTGCCAGCTGGGTTTAAACCACGACAGGGCTTTTTTTTAAATTAAAGCTGATTGTGAGTCAAATGCTTCTACAGCATTGTTTTCTCTTTGCATATATGAGTGACAGAAAGGTATAAGTGTACTGGAGGAGAATAGTTTTCTATAATAGAAAATTGATAATGTGATCATCAGGAGTTCTTGCATGCTCCTGATTTCACCAGTAGAGCACATACTTAAATTGAAAACTTCAAAAAGCAGGTGTTCAGAAAAATCATCACCATACAGAAAAAGATCTGAATCTCAAAACAATGGGAAAGGGTTAAAGCTGAATGTCGTTTTTGTTTTTACTCTATTCATCGTATTTTTAAAATAATTTAAAATTCGATTGTAAAATAATTTAAAACAATACAGAAAATGATGTGGAAAATATTAATTTAGAAACAAAACCCCAGCTGTTCCACTACTTTAAAATTCTCAGAGGTAGGAAGCTCTGAAGTGCCTAATTGCAGAACCATAGAACAGCCCAGGTTGGAAAGGACCCCAATAGATCATCTAGATGGGATTAACTGGAATCCTGTCCAAATGCATCTTGGAAACCTCCAGCAATGGGGACTCCATCACATCCCTGGGGAGGTTGTTCCAGTGATTGATTGTTCTCACTGTAAAAAATTTCTTTCTTATGTCGAGATGAAACCTCTCCTGGTGCAACTTCTACATGTTGCTCTTTGTCTTCTCCATGTGCTCCTTGGGGAGAGAGCGCTTCTGTCCTCTTTGTAGCTGCTTTTAAGTACTAGAGTACTGTGATGAGGTCCCCCCTGAGCCTTGTCTTCTCCAGGGACAAAAGACCTAACTCCTTCAGTCTTTCCTCACAGGGCAGGTTCTCCAGCCGTTTTGATCATCTTCCTGGTCTTCCTTTAGATCCACTCCAATCTGTCTGCATCTTCCTTGAATTGTGGGGACCAGAATAAGACACATTACTTCAGGTGCAGCCTAAAAAGCAATGAGTAAAGTGGGATGATCATGTCTCTATCTCTGCTAGTAGTGCTCCTGCAGATGCAGCCCAGTATCTGATTTGCCTTGGCTGCTGCTGTGGTGCACTGCTGACTCATGTTCAGCTTATTGTTCACCAGGAACCCAGGTCGTTTTCAGCAAGGCTGCTCCCCAGCCATGCAGATCCTGGCCTGTACTCAGCTCTTTGGTTATTCCGTCCCAGGTGCAGGACTTTGCACTTGTCTTTGTTAAACTTCATACTGTTATTAAATTATACTGCCTTCTCCACAAATGGCTGAATATGCACAGGTTTGAAGCAGGTATTTCTGATTTTAAAGAACATGGTTAATGAGAAAGCCCAATGACATTATTCTAATCTGCAGGATGAAGGATGCAGAGCTGTCTTCTCTTCTGTTAGGATCTGTTGATGCGTACAGGGTGACCAAGTTTGAAAGCACACCTTGAATTTGCCCATTTTATTTATGAATATTTATTCATTGCTGGATTTGTGAAGCAGTGTGGTGACTATATGTTTCTATTCTCACCAGTGATACAGTTAGTCCTACCATTCTGTCAACAGAACACTATCAGTTTTTTTAATTTATGATTAGGATAGAAACTATAAAATATTGACTGCCTCAGAAAGAATTGTTTCTGAAATTGTTAAACTTGCAACATGAATCATAAAAAATTCTGGCTGATGTAAAATATTTTATGTGGTCATGCTTCCAGTTGTAATAATGTAACCAATGCTTGCATCTGACATTCAGGAAATGTCACAGTGAAATTGTTGAGGGTAATGTTATATTCCATAGGGTTTACTGCTCCTTCAGATTGTGTCTTCTGCAAGTAGTTACCATGCTCAAATCAGTTCTGGCATTTTGATACACAGTAGAAGCATTTATACAGCTTGAGAGTTGTAAGCTGCAATTTTTTAAAGAATCTTGAGAGGTTTGTAACGTGTTATGGGGACACCAAACTGCAATATATCTGAATGTAAAACAAGTGCTTTATAAATTGTTTTATCACACTTCAAAGCAACATGTTAGCTGGATCTCCGAATTTAACTGCAGAACTTGCCAATTTGGATCATGTGAAGGCAAGTGTGAGATTATAGCTGTAATAAAACTGAAATTGAATACTGGTAGCTGATTTGTAGTAGGCAATTGATTTGATTTATATAACATAAGCCACATGAGAAGAAATATGTAGGTCAGCATCTTCAGCTGGAAATGATCGTTAGAAGAGTTGTGGTAGATCGCTGGAAACTGCTGAGTTAATACTTACTTAGTCTGGCAAAATGCTGGTGCAGTGTAACTACGTTCTGTCAAACTTGTCTGGGGAGACACCATTCACAACAAGGAAAAACTAGTCAGTTATATCCAATGCTACTTGTGCCATAAAAATCTTTGCTAAAATTAGCATAAGAATGTAGACCATATGGAATTTCCCAGGGCAAGAATTGGTACGTGAGCTGGGAGCACATTTTCAGCCTGCAAAATACTTAAGGTGTGTAAATACACAGATCAGTGATTAAAGTCCTTTTAGAGTAACAGAACAGTATATTACAAAACGCAAATGGTAAATGAACCTGTTCAGGGAAATATAGGAAGCCCAATCAAATATAGCCTGCAGATTTATTTCCAATCCAAGCAGTCTTATATCACAGATTTGCACAAAAGAAGAAAAAAAAATCCAAAATAAGGCACACACCCTTTAATTTAAAAAACAAACAAACAAACAAAAAAGACCTACTATTGTTTTGAGAAAATCGTGTCTGCTTGCTTTGTTCGAAGAATGAACTAATGACCCAGTGATTCTAACATGAGTTGGAGGTTTAATAAGAACAGACACAAAATGGTAATCGCTGCTTTTTGAAAGGAAATTAAGATTAAGCATACAGAAACGACTGTTTGTCAGAGAGTTTCCATTTGCCGTTCCCAGGAAAGGGCCTGAGTTTTTGTCCAAGTTGTGAGCCTTTGGAGACTGCAGCCAGTGGTGGTCAGTACAAACATGCTATGGCTTATGAGCCACAATTTCTAAAGACTTCATCTTTGCAAACTATACTTGAACCTTGTAGGCCTACAAACACTTTATCAGAATGAGACAATGGAAAATGCTTTTGCTTTATCTATGATCTGAGCTGAGCCTCCAGTGCAGGAAAGAGGAGGAAGAAAAAAATCTTGAAGGAGAATATGAATAGCACAATATTTACATTATTATTTCGTTCTACAAAAATGCAGGGAGTCTATGGCAGGGGACAAGAGAAGAACTAGAAAAGTTGTTTTAAAAAAGATGATTATAGTTTAGCAAAGCTTTTGTGATGAAGGCAGGTGGTTAGTATAGATGATTTAGGAAGATGCATCGTTAGGAGAGGAAAGCAATGAGGTAGGGTAGAAGAAAGCAATGAGGTAGTGTAGAAGTTGTGAGCATTTCCGATAAATGTTTCATATTTCAGCAGTCAAGAGCCTCATGAGTGAAGAAGATCCAGTGAATTGAAAAGAAGAAACTTGGTGAAAATACATGTATAAGAAATAAGTGCAGTAGGAATCTGAATGAGTTTATAGCAGCCAAGGTGGGAAGTTTTTTCTGTAGCAAAGAGAAAGTAAGACTGTAAATAAATAAGCAAGAGAAAAATTAATATTGCTACAAAAATGACTGCTATACTGAGTTCAATATGCTTTAATTTGTCATAATACTCAGCCTAACATGTCTTAAAAATCTAGATCCATGGTTGTTAGTCACTAAGCACAGTGCCTTGATGATTAGCATTAGTTCAGTTGATACTCTGCAATTACGAAAACCAGAGCCAGATAGAAGAGAAAAAAAAAAAAAACAACCAAAACTTGAACAGAGGAGGAAAACTTAATTTTATAAAAATTCTTCACTGCAACAGCACTAGAGGACGTTATCATTATAGAAAGCCTAAACTACCACTGTGTCTGGAACTGGGGTAGTAGGTCTACCCAGTGCTTTCCAACGAGCAAAACCCCCTGGGTTTATTGAGGAAGGGGGTTTATAGACGTTATGGATGGGATTTTTATTTTTTTTTTAATTTTATTTAATCAAGCACACGGCACTGCTTCTAATGGCACAATATTTCAGCTTTCCATGTCTTTCTGACATCTAATAAAATCTCAGAGCATTACTGTGACTAAAATAATTCTTATTGTGTTTTATTATGGTACCTCCGCAGTTACACGTTACCTGTTTAATAGTTTCAGTTTAATGTGACAGCGATGTAGAAGGTAAGGCAACCATTAGTTTGCCACTATCATTTATGTTTGACAGCAGCTGGCTCATCAGTCCCTGTATGTGTTGTTTATGGCTTAGATGTGCGATTTGGAGAATGGAGAGGAATTAATTTATTGTGTTGGGACATTGTAGTAGACATGGGGAACAATCCTTACAATATTTTGATGGTCATGGGGTATCTCTTTTTCCAGGTTTATATAGTTTTTTATATCATGGTGCTTTTGGACATGACTGGGACTTGTAAGCAGCACTGCCTAACAGTAACTGATAATAATGAAATGATCCTTCCTGAAGATGTATAGCTGTGAGCTTTTAGAAAGTCTTGAGGCTGCTAAAAGAAATCTCATGGCATTGAAGTTCATATATTATGAACTCTTGAAGAAAAAATAAATTAAAACAAAGGTGATGGGTCAGGGCTAAAAAATGACTAAATTTCAAATTAAAAGACTTCATTCAAAAACTGAAACGAAAATTAGAATAAGGTGAGGACAAACTGAAGATAATGTTTATTCTCAGCATGTGCAAACCTCTTTTTGATGCTGTTTTCAAAATGATGCAGCAGCTAAATGTATTATACCCCTGGGAAGTATAAACCTTAGGGCCTGATTCTCCTCACTTCATAAAAAGAATGGTGAAAAGTAGCCCTAAAGTAGGTATAAATTGCATTTAAATCTTCTTTACAGCTCTGCAGTGGTAGAAAGGAGCCTCAATATAAATGAGAATCAGGTCCCCAGTATTTATTTAACCCTTGGGCTTTGTATATCATTTTATTTGCACCTTTAAGAGATTTGCAGAGGGATTTTTAATCAGGATTCGGTGTACAGAAAGCTAAATGTTTTCATTGCCTTACAAGTAACTTTAATCATAGAGGCAGATCATTCTTTTTATTTCTCAAGAGGGAATGGTAGAATTTCCTGCCTTTGTGCAAACTGAACTAAATGTTTCTGACACTCATAGTGCAGTGTCAATTGGAAATTCACATTTCATGTAATAACAGACCATTTTAATTTCATGAGCTAAAGAATTGGTTTCCACTTGCAAATTGTACTGAAGAAAGCAATATTGTCAGAAGAACTGGCACAGTGCTTCAAGAGATAAATCTATTGAATTAAATAAGAGGCTTTCATTACCTTTTACATTGCATTTCCGCATAACATAAGCATTAATTAAACTCTTCATTGCTTTCTCCTACTCAGCAGAGCACTTGCTCAGTCTGACAAGAAATGCTGCCCAGGAAAACACTGGGCACCCCAACACAGTCATTAAAATACATTTACTCAAGCAGAAGGGAAGGAAGAGTAGAAGGGGAGAATGTTTTGGTGCATTTGGGCAAGTGGGACCTATCTACAGAAATACATAATTTTGGTTTTGCAGCAAGACAGCTCCGATAACCTGTAACAGGTCACCTCATTAGGTATTTCCCCAGGCATTTGGAATACCAACAGAAAGCAAGCAATTGTCTTTGTATTGTTAAGTATATGTCTGTTTGTGAGGAAGGCTTCTTCAGTGTGAGGAATCACTTTTGGTGTGAGACAGTTCTACCTTTTGAAGTGTCAAAACAACTCTGCAAAGTGTGTCTCCCCTCCTGTGTGAGGAATGCCCAACTATGGCAAATTTGTTTATACAGGCTCAAAGTGTTCCCAATCAAGTGGTCAAGCCTTAAGGACTCTTTGGGTAGCCCACCTTCCTTAACTGCAGAGACATCATGTATATTTGGTTCTTACACATTTCTATCTGTATTCAGATATTTCTAATTCCTTTTTTCTTGTGATTCCAGGGGAACATTTGAGAATCTGCCCTCAGGAATATACATGTTGCACCTCAGAAATGGAGGACAAGTTAAGCCAGCAGAGCAAACTGGAGTTTGAAAACTTAGTGGAGGAGACAAGTCACTTTGTACGCACAACTTTTGTATCCCGGCACAAGAAGTTTGACGGTAGGCTGGATAATTTACTTATTTTCAAGGTTATGGGATTTTAAAATCAGTTATCCATAATAAATTCCAATGTTCTTTTCTTTACAATTAGATATCACATTTGCAGTTGTCAGTTTGGTTAAGATAAGGGTTAACTTACAGCTGGTATGCTTATCAGCCTTGTGAATATTGCCTTTAATTACAATGACATCAAGAATCGGCCTGTTTAGTGCCTGCAGGCTTGGCTAATGTTGAAAAAAGAGATTAGATATGCATAGAGAGGTTTATAATTTTTGTCTCCTAGTTTCAAATGTAAAATTTAGGTTTGCAATTATGTTCACTGTTGCAAGATGAACTGTGGATCTCCTGTGATTTTTGTTATGGCGAAGCAGTTTTTTTGTAGTCTGCCTTTCTGTAGCCTTAAGGCTGTAGTTTTTTCCTGCATGATTTTCTTGTGATGTAGAGAGTCTCTTAGAGGGCTTCTGACTTCCAAACACGAAGGCCTCAGTTGCATTTGAGAGAGATTGTCATGCAAACCACTAAAGCAATACTGAACACATCTTTTATACCTAGAAAAAATTGACAAGGACAGTTAGGAGGTTTTGTTTGTTTCTAATCAGTACCCCAATCTCTTCTGGTCCTCAACCTTTGTAAGATCTTTGTAAGATCAAGGGATTTATTGTCACAGTTTGCTAAATGCTTGTCTTTAATAATGAACATTAAGCAGTTTTTATGCTTGTGCCCCTATTTACAAGTCACACTGTACTGAGCTTTTCTCATAAACTGCAGATTAGCAAAGAGTAAAAGAGCTTCAGATTATTTGGTCCTGTCTTTGTCTAAATATGAAATCTGTATTTGTGTTGAAAGTGTCCCCCTGAGCATTTCTGCATAAGTGTAAGATGGAAAGGATCTGGAACTAAGAGGTGTAAACCATCATTGCAAAGAGGATTGCAGAGCTGCAACTTTGCATGTAGGCAGAAAGTCTGCAAACTGGTGCAGTGAAGCTGGCTAACTCAGGTTATTCTCTAAAGTTGGAAGCTTACTTTGAAACTCTGAGGTCGCATTCAGAAAAAAGTGCAGATGTCTCTAACTCCTTAGGGTAATTATTATTCTCTTTATCCAATTAAAGGTGGGGTTTTTTTCCTAATATTGATTCTTTCAATGTTACACAGAAGGGAAGATGAATTATAAAAGAAGGGAATGGGAAATGTATAATATAAGGATGAGCTGGAGAGAAGTCCTCAGCAGCAGGTCAGATGCTAATATAATTTAGAAAGTGTCCTTAGTCCTTGGAAGAGCTGCGGTGTGGATGACTGCGCAGTGTTCTGCATTGTGATGGATTCCCTTTTTAATGTGAAGTTGGAACCTTTTGTGTTGTGGATTTTGAAAATTTTATTTGGCTTCGAAGGACCTAAAAAAAAAATCCAGAAGTTGTGTGCAGTATTACAGAATGAGTATACAAGCAGAACAGACATTTCAAACCATCTATGGCATGTACAGGGCTCTCCTCTTTTTCTAGAAGGAAACCAGGATGATCACTGATGTTCAGTGAGCGGTGCAGTTTGCTGAAAGCGCTGGGCTCATTGACCACACAGCTCAGATGGCACCTTACTAATTCTTTGGCAACTTGAGACCTTTTTATATTGCAAAGAACTTAAGCACATTATGGCTTTTTCAGTAACCTGAAATTCTTTATCTTAATACTGATGGTAAGCTATATAGCTGAAAGTTACTGACCTATTGTAAATACTGCATTCTGGGATTCTTATAGATCTGCTCCACAGGAAGTTGGATTAAATGACTCTGGTTTCTTCTGTTTTATCATCGATGTTTTAAAGAGAATTTGCAATGTGAAGTCCTATCAAAGAGCATTTGAACTTAGTGCCTACTTTCAGTATTTTAGTGCTATTCTAAAACTATTCAAAAGTTGTTCACTTGTATGGAAAAACTGCTTAGTCTTTCTAGAAGGGCAAATAAATTAATGGAAAAATATATTCACCTAATAGGCTGTCTTTCAGTATAAAACCAGCTAGATTTGTTTCAGTTTAAAGTAGGATGATGCTTTTTAGTATAAAGCAAATCTTGGATTGTCAGATAATGTCAGTTTTAACTCTTCAAGAATAATTTTTTTTTTTTTTTTTTAATTTGGTACTTTGATTGCACAAGGGAGTTCTGATACATGATTTTGCCATTTGATGTTAGTACACCATAAATTAGAAAATAAATACAGCCAATTGCGATGATTTTATGAAAGTTGTGTACAGCACCTGTGTTTATCAAGAGCAGCATATCTAAGCAATAACAGAATATATGAACATTTAAGTAATGTTGAGATAGAGAGTATAGTAACATTGCTCCCGTGAGGCGTTAATTTAAATGAGTGTTGCTGCCAGCCTCTTTGTGCAGACATTTGTGTAATTTTGTGAACTCTTGAAAGGGACATGGAAGGTCTTGTAGATTTTTGCAATTTTTTTTCTGCCATACCATGCATTTCTTAGGATAATGCTAATCTTTGCAACATAAGACTTTCTAGGGGTATGTTACCTCTTTGTTAAATTATGATCTGACCTTCATATGCTTTGCCTTTCTTATCTTATTTGCTTTCTGTCCCACAACTGTATACTTAAGCATAGATGGAATGATTTTACGATTTCCATTTTGAGAGGCAATTTGACGCCTGTTTGCCCTTTCAGGATTTTGCCCCAGATTCCTATTCATGATCTAATCTACAAGCAAGGGAGAATATGGCTTCAATGTGAAAGCATGTCTGGAGATGGCCTAGTCAACCCCCCCTGCTCAAAGCAGGGTCAGCTACTGCAGGTCGCCCAGAACCATGTGCAGCCACTTTTTTAATATCTCCATGAATGGAGACTCCACAGACCCTTTGGGCAACTTGTGCCAGTGTTTGACCATCCTTACAGCAAAAAAGTGCTTTCTTAGGTTTAGATGAAATCTCCAGGTTTTTTTAATTTGTGCCCATTGCTTCTTGTCCTGTTACTGGGCTCTGTTGTGAAGAGCCTGGCTCCATCTTTAGTTTCCCCACCAGACATTTATACACATTGATGAGATCTCCCCTGACCCTTCTCTTCTCCAGGCTGAACAGTCCCAGCTCTCTCAGCCTCTGCTTATGAGATATGGTCTAGTCCTTTCATCTTCTTACTGCTCTTTGCTGGACTTGCACCAGTATGTCCATATCTCTCTTGTACTGGGGACCCCAGACCTGGACCCAGCACTCCAAATGTGGCCTTACCAGTGCTGAGCTGAGAGGAAGGTTTACCTCCCTCAGCCTCCTGGCAATGTTCCTACATCATTTCTATGTCAGGCTTATATTTCATTTTAGCTGAAGGGCAGTACTTTCCAAATCTGTACAAGAACTAATTTCTGTAAAAACTGCAAGCAGGAGAAGCTAAATACGAAATTCGTAACAGAGAACTTCAGAAACTATTAAGCATTTTGGAACCAGCTATGATCAGAAAAAATGATGCCTTTCCTTTAACTGGCAATCAGTTCTTGCATCCTAAAGCCCTGTACAATCTTATTCATTTGTTATTCATTTATCCTCCACATTTCCAAGGGGCTGTGTTGGGACTTTTAACTGCTCCATTCTTCTAGATTCATTTTTTCCTAAGTGTTTTATTCCTCATAGTATGTGAGGTTCAAAGATGTCTCAGAGCCAAAGGTCTGACAATAGTATTTTTCATTTGGTTTCCATATTCTAGACAATTGGTGTGAATTAGCACGAGTCACTATGCAACATAATACCAGCTGCCAACTATTTCTTGGCAGAGCCTTATGTGCAGATGTTTACATCTGTATTGCCCACATCTGTATATTTGCCATTGTATTGCCATACCGGATGGTCGTTTAAAAAAATCAATATCCGGGATTTCACTAATGGGTCCATGAGGATCCAGAGAATCTTTTCTTGTGAATCTTGTCTCAGACAGAAAGCCTTGAAATGAGAAAAATTCCTTTGAAACAATAGGTGCTCAATGTTCCTAGTAAAGAATGCAATACCTGTTTCAGCAATGGGACTCACAAACCTTTCCAAAAACTAGGAAAGGGAATAAAAAACCCTTCCAGCAGACAGGAACCACACAGGAAGTGAAGAGTTCCAGCAGATACAGATTTTTCTTTTACCTCAAGGCTTTGGGTAGGACTAATCCAAATAAGCAGACATGTAATGATCAGCTGTTTCCTGTTCCTAGCAGTAGACAAGCAATCATGTTCTAATTCTTGGACCCCTACTGTATACCTCAAAGCAGCTTAAAATATATCATGCTCCCAGTGTAGCTGTAATAGTATCATCTTATTATCACCGATTCCCTTGCATAGTGGCATTGCTAAGCAGCTGTTTCACAGACAAGCCAATTTCTTTTAAGTATTGCTCCATCAGCAGCTGAAACCAGCCCTACCTGAAGGTTTCATCATGAATGTTAATGAGGAGACAAGTAGCTGTTCAGTGACGTTTTCTCACTAATCCTTTGAATAACTACAGGGAAAGTATAGCAAATAATTTTAATTTAAGCTAAATAGATCTGAACCTGATAAAAGAGACACTGTTTCCTCATTCTCACTAAAAAAAAAAGTACTGTAGTAGTCTTGGTAATGGTGTTAAAAATGTAAGAATGTCTAAGAATAGCTGTCATGAACTTGAATGGATATGGATAGCCTTCAGCAGAACATGTGAGGCATGATGCCATTTAAGGAAAATAACCTGAATATTATAAGAACCAATCTGCTGCTGCATTGATCTATCTTACAGGGTCATCATTCCCCATGCTCCTTTCTTTTACGGTCTAGGAGAACAGTGATCCATACCCATTAGCGCTGCTTATATTTCTTACAGTCGTTACCAGCAGTAGCAGTGTAAATTACAGGGCAGAAAAGAAATTTTCAAAGATAATCCCCCAAAACAATACCCGCAAGAATAGGTAGCACCCCAGCCACCCTGTATTCGCTTTTCTTTTCTTGCACAATTTGCAAAAGAACTTGGAGAAAAATAGTGCTTTTGAATCTTTTCTTGATGTTAGAGCTGACAACGATGTTTTTTGTGAAGCTGCTTTCCAACCAAGTAAGAACCCTTCAATGAGGTGAACTCTTATAGCCAGGTATAACTATCTCATTAAACGTGGGGAAAAAAAAAAAAAAAAAAGCGTGGAAAGTAAAATAAAAGAGATGTTGGAGGTCAGAATACACTGAGGTTCACTTGCGTGGTCAGTGCAAGTCTTCTGCCCTCTGCTTCCCCATCCTCCCACCCTTGCTGCCCAGCCTGCCAGCCCAGCTTGAGTCCACAGCTTGTGCCCGAAGCTGCGCTGACCTCTGTGGGCTCCTGCAGAGGACGCAGAGCGCAACAGCAGAGAAGCCCATTTGCACACTGGTGCTGTCATGGTCGGCGGGTGAAGGATGGACTTTCAGCAGGATATTTTTTTCATGCTTTGCTTACTTTGAATGTGAAAGGGCACGGTTTTCACAGGAAGATTTTTGTTCTGTTTCTTTGTTTCTTGGAAGCAGGGAATCGGAAAGGTCTGCCTTTTCCACAGAGCTGTTTGGGAGGCAGGGCGCTTCTGAGGAGTGTGGGAAAGTCAAACAGATACAGCAATAACCTGCATACCTTATGCAACTACTCATATTATTCTAGGGCTGCCATGTCTGCGACAGAACATAGGCTCCACCATTCGAAAGCCATGATACCAGATAATTTAGTTTTTAGTTCTGGGCAAGGTGGTGGTGTTTTGTTTTGTTTTCTTTGTTTGTGTTACAAGATTTCAGTATCGCTTTGCAATGTGTTTCCCATCAAATGCAAAATCAATTGCAGGACAGGTGGATTTTTAAAACTCCACAACTGTTCTGCTGTAACAGTGCTAGCAGGGCCACAGTTTCTGTATGATTCATCTACTGTTTTACCACACTACATAACTTCTGCACTTGCCAAAATACAGGCCTTAGAGCAGTTAGAAGCCTTAAAAAAAGGTAACATCTGCTGGCTTGTAGTATGTAACTGCTTGCAAGCCTTCGTTGGACATCTGGTGCAAGTTTCTAAACATTGCAGAGTTTCTTGACAAAAGATCCCTGACCTTATATTTGACAGGAGATGTTAATTAGAAAATGAAATATTCCATACCTGGTCCAAATCCTATCAGAATTGTTAATAGCTTAAGAGGAGTCTTTATTGTGTACAAACTATTTCAGGGTATAGTCCTGTAAGATTTGCACTGAGATTACTGTTTATCATTGTTTCACATATTATGTCAAAATCTGGTTGTAAATTAATGTCCTGGTTTGAGGTAAAACAGAACCCATTTGCTCCCACGATGGAGAAGGAGCACCCCAGGGTGCTAAGGAGGTAGGGAAGAGCATCTGTCATTTGTTTTCATTGGCCAGTCCAGCCCAAACCACAATTACATGATATCAAAATAAATTATTTTTTAAAAATGAACCAAAAGAGGAGAGGCAGCAAGCGTACAGACTTGGAAAGGAAGGGTTGGACCAGTAGTTAAAACAGTTTCCAGCCAGGGGTGCAAACTCCTGTAACCTGGTCAAGTCCCATACTGAAAGGCATTGTTGTGGGAACTGATGTCTTCTGTGTGCTCCCTGCAGCTGGAAATGCACTTTGTGCATTTGGATGCCTTGTTCTCTCTGCTCTTCCGCAGCTTCATTTGCTAAGTGCTGCTGGTCAGTGGAGCATGTAATCTTCTAACCAGCTGCATCAGGTTTATGAAGCTGCAAAGCAAAGGACAAGCTGGTACCCTGTGCTGGAACAGGTGGACATGACCCACTCTCAAATGAATCTCGTTAGAAAGCATGTTTTCCAGGTATAGCCAAATCCAAACAGGCTTTCAGAGGGTGGGGATCCAGTGTTTTTCCTGTTCAACAGAAAGCAGAATTTGCCTTGCTGAATAGTAGGTGTCACAGTGTAGGGTACTCCTGTAGGTTCCCTTGGTAGGCAATAGGGGATGATTGGTGCAAGTCGTGCTGGTCTAAAGTTTACACCTCAAACAGGTCAGGAAAAATCTCTCCCTGAAGTGCTTACTTCTCTGTATTGATTAGAGAGGGTGTTTAGTTTGGACATAGATGTCTATACTGTGGACTTACTTAAATATTTGTTCAGATAAATTCGACCCTAAGGAATATAATAAAGGACTGAAACATCTAAAACACTTTTGAGGCTCTCTTTGTGCTTTATTTGCCTCTTTTGCAAAAGTCATCCTTTGTTTTTTTCTGTAGTATTTTGTGGGAAAAAAGATATTAAAAATATTGAGGCAAGTAAGCACTATGGCAATCAGTTATTATCATATGCTGGTGGAAAAAAAATGCTGTCCTGTTGTATTCAAGCGACATGTACTCTTCGCTGAAACTCTAAATAGTGTATGTATTTAAAATTTTATGGTGGAAGTTGTTTTCTCAATTTGGTGTCCAAGCCTTTAAAATACTAACCCATAAGTAAAACTACTGATTTACAAATACTAAAGATGCTCCATATCCATATGGACAAAAATAGGATTAATAAAGAACTCCGTCTCAAATCCATAATACTGATGAAAGACATCAGTCTTCTGACAATCAGCTGTCAGAGGCTCTGTTGCTCATACCTGATTCTTACTCTGATTGTAGGCGCTCACTTGACACACAGCAAGGACAAAACCATGCTCTAAGAATCAAAAATAGGGACTGTATATAAAAAACAAGCTACAAAACAAAGGTGTTCACACATATTGTCAGCGCCTTGGATAACAGGAACTGTAGCCTTATCATTTTTCATTTGTTGAGAACCCTCATTAAATGCAGAAATACTATTTTTTAGATTAATCTCTTGACTGTAATACACAGGCATTGTTGTCTTTTTGCTGCCCTTCTTCTCTGAATTCTTTTGCCTGTGTGTCCAGATAACTGGGAAATTAAAAGCAAACTTAACATAGTATATCATGAAAAGGATCCTGGAATATTTGAAAAATTATTTAGTGAATCTCTGCTTGTCTAAAAGACTTTATTTAGAGTTTATTTTAAATTCAGGTTTCCTTTTTTTCCTTTTACTTCTGCTCTGTGATTTATTATAAAAATATGGAAATGGCTCTTTTTCTGGAAGGAATACCACAGGAATGTCACTTTTAGCTGTAAGATCTTTTAGGGAGGGAAGGGAATTATGTGCCTATGTGCCATAAAAATACTTCTGGAGATAGTTTAAAAACAGGCATATTAAGGTCCACTTGTGCTGTACTTAGTGGCAACTATGAAAATTGCATAAATAAATCAGAGCTACCAGATCTTTAGGAAGAAGACAGGAAAGAAGATGTGGCACATGGGTATTGCTTCTGAAGTCTTCCCTGCTTGCTATACATTAGCTCTTATTCCATACCCATAGCTGAGAGGTAAAAATAAGCACATGCTCGCCTACATTCTCATAGTGCAATCTAGCTGCTTGTCTGTGTAGGTGCTGGTAGAAAGGAGCAGCAGTCAGTGTCTGCGTGGGCAGCCCCACTCGATGCTGGTGAGGGCTGACAAATGCTGGGCAGGCAAGCTGGTTAGCGTAACACCATGCTTGCCACCCAACTGTTGTTCGATGTGACACCACCATAACTAGTGCAGTTGCTGCTGGCCAGACTGCTACAGACAAAATAAAAGCAGATCACCAAGATATAAACGCTATTAGATTATCCATATTGCAGTATTTCTTGCTTGTTGGTACTGTGCATGAACATTCAGGTATTGTTTCTGAAATCTTGGGACTTAAAAAAATGCATGGCTCGATAGATAGAGGCACCTATATAATTGAAATGTACCAATTCTCCTAAGTATATTGGAACGCTAAACTTCACTGTTTCTCCATAAATTTTATGATAGATTCTTCTCCTGCATTTTACTGTTACAGTTCCCACTCCTTCACTTCTTGGGATATTTACATGAATTGGGACCTTTATTTTCAATTTTCCCATCTTTTCCAAGTTATACTGAAATGGTTTTGCTTAATGTGTTATTGTACATGCATCACATTCTCAGTTTACTCTGGGGTATGTATTGTTTCGTTTACAAGCTTTATCAGAAATGAACTCTTTCATCTTCTTCTTATTGTAACCTGTGTGCTTTATGCATTCAGGATGATACATCACTGAAATGTCAGCTGAAGGTTTCAGCAATGAGCGGGTCAGTTACCTATCATTAACAGCAGTGATATTGTAAGGGCAATGCAGGAGCAGGAGATTAGCTGGGAAAGGGAGAGAGAAAGAGGTAGGACCAAAACAACTGTGCCATGAGCTATCTATTATGACTATAATAATGTAAAGGACAGTGTATATCTTACAGGAGCAATCTTAGGTGAGTAACGTGATGCAACTTTTGTGGAAAATAGTCTTCATATTAGTGGAGAGACAGATGGTGGACACCGTTGCTACTTGAAGTGTGCTTTGAAGCTATACCAAGAATTTTCATAAAATTTATAACAAAGTTTAGGGCCTGAAATATATCTTCTTTGATATATGTTAGGTTATTAATTTAACATTCTTAGTGAAGTTATTTACTGTGAATTGATACCTTTTTTGTGGTATCATGGGAGCACCTAGAAGCCATTTACTATTTCTGAGTTAGAAAATTAGTCAGCACACAGCTAAAAGGCTGTCCTTGCTCTTGAAGAGCTACACTCGTAGTGAAAATGTTAGACATATGTGAAGCAGGAAGGAGGTGAAAACAGCTCATTTCAGTAATGTAGGACATTTTCAGTCCATGAAATCTCAGCAAGATTGTGGCCAAAAAAAGGCAACAGGAAGGAGCTGTTGAGTACTAACTTCAGTGAGTGGGTACAATGCATGTGATTTTTTTTACTCTGCTGGTAAGAGCAACTTGACCAAGCTGGTACTAAAACTGTGCTGAGGAAATAAATTCTGTTGTTACCTGCTTTTTCCTTCTTCTCACATTGAAGCATTTTCATAGGGGTGTGCAGCTTAAGGAAGGCCTCAATTTATGCATACTTGTATAAAAGTTGAATCAAAATTTGGTAGCACCATGGAGTAACTGCTGGAAGATGAGGTGATCTCTGATTGATGTGAACTAGTTCTTGGAGCATGCAAAATCTTTAGAGAGGAAAAAACAACAAGCTTGCATGTGAAGGAATACAGACTAGGAAATTTACTATTTTCTAAGGGCAATCAACTATTAAGATTAAGCAAATAATGATGTTTTAGGTTGTTTAATTTTCAAAAGCTGGAAGCAATTGCTTGAAGAAAACACTTTGTTTCAATCACCACACAAAGCAAGAAGCAAGATTTGAAGCTGAAGTATGTGTTTCATGTCAACAAAATGCCATACAGATTTAGTTTTGAATTTCAGCAAATTCAAATATTTTGAAGGATTTCACATGAATGCTAAAGGTTATTTTCAACTGAAAGCCCCAACATTTGCATTTAAAAATGAAGAAACAAATTATTATAAACTCTTTTGCAATAGTATATTTTATGGCACAGTGAAATTCTATGAATTTGTGAAAAGCATCAGCACTGCATTTTTGATTTTTACAAGTTTCTGGTGTTAACACTTTGATAGCTTTTCAAGCAAATCTCAAACACTCCCAGGAAAGTAGTGGTTTTTTGGTGTCTACTGTTGTTTATATCTTCATAACTTTCCTGGCACTCCTTCAAGTAAATAACATATTCATTTAAGCTCTCATTAAGTAACTTGCAGGGGGAACCTGTTTCACGCCATCCTGTGCAATATGCTGTAGGTGTCCCTGCTGTGGCAGGGGGGTTGAACTTAGATGATCTCCAGAGGTCCCTTCCAACCCTGACAATACTGTGATACTGTGATACCTTCTCTGGTGCCTAATGAAGTTTCAGTACTGGCCATGAGGTGAAGATACTTCTAGGCTAGGAGGAGCAGATCCCAGAGTCTCAGACATCTCAGGATCTTTTTTGGGCTCTACCCAAACCCAGCTAGCTGCAATCTGCTGCCTAGTGAAGAGAGCTACAGCTAGTGGAGAGCTACAGCTGTCAAATTAGTCTTGTTTTTAGTGCGATGCCCAGAAGCCATCTTTTTCCTATATGTAGTCTGTCTTTGAGATTCAGCTTCTTATTTTGATACCAAAACATACATGCTCTGATATTTTAAAAGGCCACTGTGCACTTGTAAGCATGTTGGTATTCAGCCCTAGAAGTTATGATTTATTTATTCACACATTGGATTTTAAGTCTAAGTAAAGGTGTACAGGCTCGATCATTCTCACCTAATTTATATCAATAGGAAAGGAGATTCTTTTTGTTTGTTTTTATTAGGTGGAAACTTGAACCGGTGAAAATTCCATGTTCAGTGAAGTTCATGGTTATTGGTCCTGTTTTGCCACATTAACCCAGAAGCTGATCATTCTTGGAGTTTACTTTTTAAACTCTTCTTCTAGCAATGCAATCAATGGGAATGGCAGCGTTTCAGACAGAGGCAAGATGCCGCTAAGTCAAACAACCTCCTTAACTACTGCCCAGTTGTATAGTGCACGCTATACCATGTGGTATTTTTCTGTGCCAATGTGGAGATTGAAGTGCTATGTCTGCAAAATCACAGCAGCATGACAAGCGTTTGGAGATAGGGGAGAAGAAATGGAGAGTTTAGCGATGCTAGTAACAGTTTTCCAAATAGGCTATTGAGGTATACGCAATATCACACATCCCTGTCTCTAGGATGCTTCCTGGCATTTGTTCTCAAAATGTCATTAATAAACAGAGTTCTACAACATATTCCTCCTTAACAATTCTTCTAATGTTTTAGCGTAGCCATCATTTTATCAATACCAATTATTAAGATGTTGTAAAGATTCAATTTCATTCTGTTCATTCTATTGAGTTAAAGATATTACTTAGCTGAGACACAGTTGTACTATTTAAATATCAATCAATGCATGTCTATGTCACATTCTTTACGCTGGGCATAGATATATCTCCAAATGCCAGTAAGTGGACTGAAACAAATAAGTTAGTATTCTGTGGAAGCTTGTATCCAAGCTGAAGTTATTTTAGTGCACTATATTTTTTTTTTCAGCAGTCCACTGCCAGAGACTAGCTTCTCAAGCAAGTTGCATGGTGACATAATTAAAGACAGGGATAAAATAAAATGACATGCACGATAGGGATCCCTATATGACAGCTTCTCTATTAAATAAAAATGAGATGTTAAATATCAAGTGATCATTAAGTAAATTTAAATTAAGAATTTATACAGCTCTTATACTGGAAATTGCCCTACAACCGACTTTTCTTTCCCTCACAGTTTATAGTCATAGTATCACACTCCTTGAATAACTATGGGCATATCTTTGGTATTTTTAGCACTTTCGGTGTCATGCAATCTCTGTATAGATGTGATCCTTGGATCAGGACCTGCCTTATTAAATCTGCATACCCTTTCTTAAGTACTTCTTTTTATGCCAAAGCAAAATCTCATGAAAATAGGAGAGGCTTTGGAAAGTGGAAGAGAATCAGGAAATAGTTTTCAAATGGCCCTTTAATAGTGCTCCTTGTGGAAGGAAGATACTGCTGGTCAGAAGACTCTGAGTATATCTAAATTCTATTTTTCTCTGATTTTACATAGTCCTTGAAAAGGAAAAAAATATTCGTGTTAGTTCAAAGTAATAATTGGCCAGTTCTAACAACAGAGCCAGAGAGACAATACTATTCGTGCCAGGATAATATCATGATTAACTGTTCACAGGGAAGCCTAAAAGCATAAGGATTTATTTGGATTTACTGGTATCTTACATTCCTACATTCTCTTCCTTAATGTGACTAGTTTTTTGAACCACTTTTTTTCATATGCACTGAAATCAATGACTAGAAAAATCCCTGTTCAGTTCTTAGCCCAAGGATAAGTATGTGCTGGACCTAAATATACGCAGGCTTAATGCCAGACCTTTGCATGGGGATCAACTGCATTTTCAGCTAATGCATGAAATAAAATGCAGCAAGCTAAAGCGATGTTGTGCCCACCATTTTTAAAAAAGCACTTTGAAATAAAACTCCTTATCCTCACCTTCACTTGGGCTATGCTTGTGATTTATGTAGTTACACTGCTGAGAGATGTGTTTCTCTAGTGTGATCTGGTTTCCTACTTACGCATCAGTAGGTTGCTCGCTAAAACTTTATCACTGTTATGGCGGTGTGCCTAGGAGGAAATGGCTTTGTTCATCTGTTTCTAAAGAGGCACATGGAAGAAGAGCAATGCAGAGAGGAAGATTAGAGGTGAGAGAAGGACAGATGAGAACTGACTATACTTTTATGGTCACCTTAGTCCTATGAAAGGATGGATAACCGTTGAAACTTGGTGGCCCGAGGAAGGTCACCTCAGCAAAGGTCTCTCACTGGGCAATCCGCAGGGCTTTATTGCCATTGCAGTCAATGGATTCATTTGTCAGAGGTTGCAGGATCTGGGAAATCGTCTAAGGGTACGAGGAGGAGGAAGCAGCTCTTACCTGAGGATTGTTTACCAGCAGGAAGTTTTTGTTGTTGTTGAGTATTATGTAGTATGTAAATCTGCCCTCCTCCTGGCACTGGCTTTTCCTCTTCAACTCAAAAGAGACTTCAGAATGCAAGGAGTATCTGTAATTAGGCCTTCAAATGCACAGCTTGAAAGGAAACAATCTTAGCACAGCATAAAAACAATAGCAGATTCCTGATTGACTAAAATTTCTAAATGTCTTAATCTCTTTAATTTGCATCTCTAATGCTACTTTTTACAAATTCCCTTAATAGCAAATGTGTTATGCAGACCGGCAATGCTCTTCTCGGTAATATATATTGTATTTATTTATTTTTACTACTTTAAGCATACCCAGGAAAACTATAATCCATATTTAAGTTAGGACTAGCAATGATGTGAGAGGCTTTTTATGTAATCTTTGGAATAAAAATAAAGACAGCATTAGGATGAAAAAACACAGACCCAGTGACCATTTGCAGGGATGATTTGTGCATCCCTAATTCAGCCCTATAGGTGTGCAAAGGAAGGTATCCCTGGACATTCTATTGGCAGGTCTCAAACTGAGACTTATGTGATAATATTGCTTGTGAGTTTGTGCAGTGCTGTTCATGCCTATGTGAAATTGAAAAGTTAATACTGTGGTCATGTGTTATTTCTTGTTTTTCGCTTGCTCAGTATTTTTGCTTGTGGTTTACAGAATTTTATTTATTTATTTTACAAAAGTAGATGACTAACGATCTTACGCTCTAAGTGTTGTACCATTACTAGACATACTACACTGGTGCAAGATAATTTTCTGATGGCTATAGGGTGCACAGATAAAAGGGAAAAACAAGGCATCTTTGTAACAAGTACATTTTTAGATGAAAGTATTAAAAATAATGTAAAATAATAAATTGCCAATGAAAAAGGAAAAATTTAAATTACTTCTGCTTGCAAAGATTTAAAAAAATACTGCCCGAAGTTACTCATGTTTGAATGAATGACCTTTGTTTTCCTTACATACAACTGGAATACAGGACCTCAGTGTTCTTAGGTGTGGATTCTTTCCTTCTGTCTTTTTTAACATCTCCTTTTGCTACTCAGACCTTACATAGCCTTCTCACCTGAAATTTCCTTCATAAGTATGATTAACATGCTTAAGCTGGTTATAGTTAAACTCATATTCTTCAAGGATTTTGAATGTTGAAGTATAGGATCAACCACAAGGTCACCTTACTGTCATAGTCATGCATAGCATCAGCCAACTTTAAACCAACTAAATTGGTTTAGCATGTTAAATCAGCAAAAATGTGCTGTGGTTTCTTCAGATAAAAAAAAGCAAAGGAAAGGGTTTGAAAGAGGGAGAGGAGAAAATTCAATGGTCTGGCCATGTAGTATGGCAAGTAACTCTGGGAGATAAGAACAAAATACTGTCAAGAGGGTTACAAAATTAGGAGGTGGAAATTTTGAGGAGGAACTCAATAACTTATTGCTTGGCTGTCTGCTTATTTTCATCTGTGACATAAAAACATCAAAGTACCTGTGCAGATTTCAAACTCATAGGAAAGGGCCAGACCCTGCTCCCACCAATGCCTTACCACTTAGTCTATTTAAAAGACTTTATTAGCCTACCCAGTGAAACAGCACACTATCAAATTCGCTAATAGACCATCTACAAACAAGTTCAGCAAGTTCTGCAATAGCTAAAAGGATTCTTCTCAGCTTCTGTTTGCAAAACATGTGTGAGTTAATGGAGTATCACATTTATATAGTGCTGGGGCATTGACCTGAAGTCCTTTCAGGAAATGGATCTACGTTTTACCTAGATGTACTGTGCTTTACAATAGAAACAGCCCACATTTTCAATAAGACAATAATGTTATTTGTTCATTAAATAATAACAGTAGATGACAACTTTTCTATCCCTGAATCTTTACCATCTATACATTACTATGCTGTTCATTCTTGGAGGGAATTTATCTTTCAAATAAGTCTCATTTCTTTGTGTTTGCCAACTTAATAATTAAGTAAACCAGGGCAGCTCAAAGTTTACAGTAATGATCTCAGTTTGTATGACTGGGGGAAAGAAAATAATCTGGTTTCGTTTCCAGGAGTTCAGTACCATTTGGGAAGGAATATAGGGAATGGTTTAGAAATGTCTAGAGAGTAGAACACTTCTAAGGCCACTTTCCTTGTGAAAGCATGATTCTGAGATTAGTTGTACAGACAATTAATAAATAAAACTGTTTCTGATGCTGGTGTCAATCTATCTATCTGTCATATTTTAACTGTTGAACATAGAACATGCTTATGGATTGTCAGGCTTTCCTGTTAATGTTGACATCTCTTCTTAGATAAGATACGAAGAAAGGCTGCAAACAGGTTTAGTGATTAGAATTCAGTAGATAAATTAACATAGTCTGAAAAATACTATCTCCTACCCTATCCACTACCAAAAAAGACAATTATGAATCACATATTCATTCTCCAAATGAGAGGGCTTGTTTTCAAATCTGCATCTGCTTCAAACATTTCTGAAATTAGACTCAAGACACTTTGCTGAAAAGAAAATTTGTACTCAGATTTTGCAGAGTTGTCCTGCATTGTCATATTTTAACCAAATACATAATTCTAGCCACATAGAAAGACTTCACACATATTATTCACAGGGGAATGAATATACAAAGGATCGTTGTTCCAGAATCACAGAGATGGAAATCATAGGTGTTAAATGAGAATGTAAATCGCATATTCCTAAACCTTTGAACCACAGGGATGCTAACTCATTCTTTCAAGCAGTTTAACCTATCCAGATCTTGACAGTTTTCTGTATGTGAAAATATCTCAGACATATTTTGTTTTTCACCCCATGTATTTTCATTCTACTATTTATATTTTCTCTTAATTTTTTAAAGTAATTTCAATCAAGACTGGTTTATTAAAGTCTTACAGTTTCCTTGTGAACTAGGAAAATATTTCTATAATATTCATATATCTATAAAGATGATGAAGAAACTGAGGCACATAAAGGCAATCTGACTTTCCTGAGGTCACATGATTTGGTAGTAACAAAATTGCAAATGGAACAAGGGCTTCTTTTCATCTGCATTATCTCAGACCCTTAGATATAACCTCACCTTTCTTGATATTAATGCAATAAAATTTTTAGAGAGAGTCACAGTTTTTCTTGATTTTCATTAGTCCAAGCGAGAATTCTTTTGATTTTCTCTTATAAGTTTAGTTTTCTCTCGTAGCCAATTTTTATTGCTTTTTTTGTAAATTCCTTTCAGTTCAGGTTTTTGGTGTAGAAGTGTTCAGACCGATAGACAAAATTCAGTGAGTGTGCCATGTTGCCATAGAAGGGGGTTCTGGTTTACAATGTCCTTTGCCTTATGAAATGAAACTGATATTTTCCTTGCTGCAACACTGTGTTACACATTTACATTACATTTATTATGCTCAGGTCATTTTTCCCCAGGTATTCCTGTTGAATTTTTAATTTGTCTTTAATGCATTCACTTGTATTTTTCTAGATAGAACCTACCTCACTACTGACTGCCAATTTTTATTTTCAATCACTGCAAGTTTTTTGTATTACCTGTATATTAGTTGTTGCAGCACCTCCCATTTTGGAATCATCTACAAATTTAATTAATGTGCTGTTTACTCCTTCTTCTAGGTGATTAATAGATGATTCATTTGAAAACAACACCCATTCTTTATCTGACACAAGCTCTTTGGGATATACTACTAACATGACTAATTAAACTGCTGTAATTCTGCCATAACCTCCTCTCATCTTTGATCTCTCAAAACAGTGCTCTTGTATCAAATTTCTGCAGGGCAACTTCATGCCCGTTTCCTGCAGCTAGGTTGGATCATTGAACCCCAGTTATTTATGAAACAAAGCTGCCTTTTTCTTCAGATTTGTTACCAAACTGCAGTAGACTTGCGGCCTTCTTAGATTCAGTGTTCATAAAAACATTTAAGTTTGGCTGGCACTAAAATGTTTCCTTGAGTCCTATTACTGCATTGACCACTCCATTTTCTGTATCTCACTGAGTATTAAAGTGCCTAGTATATGTCTAAAACATTAAATAACTACTCATCCTTGATTTCCTCAAATTTTCTCCAAAATGAACAACAAATAAATACATTATTTCACTAGGCCTGGCTGGGTTTTGATTTTAGCCAGTAAATTCTGTCCAAGGCACCGAGACACCATTCTCTAGTGAGCTAACTACAAATCATGGCTATTAAACTTCAGCATATTTTGCAGCACCACTTAGCTGTTAAGCAGAACATCCTGACTATAGGCTTTGTAAGTAAGGACCTCAAGTACAGTTTCTCTATTAGAAATTTTGTTTCGGTTGCCAAATACTTTATATTTACCTAATTTCTATACAGAACAGGAAAACCAATGTTATCCTCATGCCATACCTAACAGTGAGCAACTGTTCAGCTCAGTGATACCTACTTGTTCCTCCTCTTATGACTATGTCTTCTTCATAAAGGCAGGACAACGCTGCCTTTTGGGCTGGAGAGAGATTTTATGCTGCTTTCTTCTGGCATGTGATGATTTCCAAGAGCCAGCTTTGCTCATAACTTTCAGAAGAGGAAGAAGGGTATTGCTTAAAAACACATGCGCTTAGTAAAGTGCAAATTCATTTTGTGGCACCTTCCTACTCTTTTTCCTTCCTCTCTGGCTATGCCACATTACTTGTCCTCCAGGAATATGTTATGATATCACAGGTACTGAAAAGTGGCAGCTGTTGCTAAATAATGGTGTTTGAATGAGAAGGATATCTCTGACAGAATCAACTATGACAATCACTGTTTAGTTGATGTGATATCCATAGTTGTGACTGCCTACCCAGAATGTCAGCATACCTGTATAAAACAAACAGACAAACAATCAAGCAAAAATATGTACAGGTAAAACACAACAGAAAAGGAGAAACTAACCATTGCATCTCCTCAGGCCCAGAAGTGAGTCCAGAGGCGAAAGCAGAGGTCAACCTAGCATAGTCCTATGGTCAGAAATATTCAGGAAGAAAAAATATAAACAACCAGAAAGCTGGAAAAAGAGATGTATTCTTTGTCTTCAACAGATGACAAGGTGAAAGGAAATTTGTTTGCAAATGCTACAAATACACTTAGATGTCCATTCCTTCAACTGACAGCCTGTGTTACATGTAGTTAGTTTGCTGGCTGGCCTAGCACCTGCCTGTTACAGCGCTTAGCTCTGAGCTATCCACTGTCTTAAAGCTCTGTTCTCAGAGCACTGATGGGAATCAGGATATCATCTTGAGCCTTTTCTCTTGAAATATTTGTGCAGAGAATACCAAGCTAAATGTTCTTCTATTCCTTATACAGCTATTGCTTGAAGATAGCTTATTAGTGAAATGATTGATTTATGCTTTGACCTTTACTGTTCAGTAACTGATCTGTTTGTCTTTGCCTCTGAAAGACAGAAATGCATGTCTCAGATGGTAGCTCTGCCACGATTTCAAAAGATGCTATTTTAAATGGAAACAATGAAACCTGGTATTTGAAAATGCTGCATGTGGAATATCTTAATAGAGATGATAGTGTTGACAAAAATAATAATAGTAATCACTGTGAATATACCTTTATGTGACCTGGAAACCTGTCTAAGATGTACATGTATTGTGTACGGCTGTACACCCTTGTAAACATGAATAGATGTTATCATTTATTCACGGAAGATTGCAGTAAGGAATGCTTTTAATCAGATGTCTCGTAACTAACGTTTAAAACATCTGAATGACTCTGAAAACACTTTCTCTGTTTATTACTCAGTAGTTTCAAGTAAATTTGATTTAGTTTTAAGGCTTGATTTGGGAAATAAAAGACACCCCCAAAGAATGAGATGTGGAGGTATTTAGGAATTTAATATTTCTATTATTGCCTGTTAATTTGCAAGTACGATCTTAAAGAGTCTATTGCTATCCCTAGAAACAGCACTCTGAAAAAATGAATACAAATCTATGATGTCCTGAAGTGCAGCAGGTGCTGGCTGTGTCATTTCAACATCAGTTTGGGGTTCAGCAGCCTTGCAGGACTGAGATTGTCAGTTTGCAGGTGTTGAAATTAAAAGACTGTGAGGCCAGCTGCATTCAGGCACTGCGAGTGTTCACGGCAGGCATTCAAGGGCAAATCATGCTTGAACAACATGATTGCCTCTCCAACAAAATGACTGGCTCTGCAGATCAGAGAAGAGCCATGGAGGTAATATACCTTGACTTTGGTAAGGCTTTTGACACTGTCTCCCACAGTGTTCTCATTTGGTAGCTGAGGAGACCCCGGCTGCCTAATCTGACTGCTATGTGGGTAGAAAATTGTCTGGGCTGTCAGGCTCAAAGGGCAGTGATCAGTGGCTAGATGCCCAGTGGGCAGCTGCTGAATAGAACGTACCCAGCACACTAGGGGACGAGTGCTGGGGCCTGTAGTGTTCAACATTGTCATCTGTGACCTCGATAGTGACACAGAACAAACTTTTTACATGGCACAAAGTTAGGGGAAATGGCTTACGTGAGGAATGTGAACTTTGGTCCAAAGGCTTATCAAGGCATTAATTTGAGGACTGAGTCAACAGGTACCTCATGAAGTTCAATGAAGAGAAGACAAAAGCTCTGCACCTAGGAATTACAAGCCACGTGCAGGCTGGAAAGCAATTGCTTGAGAATTAGCCCTACTGAAGGGACCTAGGGGTCAATGTGGATGCCAGGCTGAATATGAACAACTTGCTTTTTGCCTTATTGCAACAAACACATGTACTGGGATATATGAAGAGAAGCATAGCCAGTGCAGAGAAATTATAACCCTGCTTTACTTGATGCTGCTGAGGCCACATCTAGAATACTCCATCCATTTTAGGCTCTCACTTCAAAAGAGGTGTGGAGAAACAGGAGAGGGTCCAGGAGAGGGTTACAGAATGGTCAGGGACCTATAGTATATGTTATACAAAGAAAATCAGAGAGAATTTGGTTTGTTTAGTCGGACAAAGAGGAGGAGAAGGGGAGCTGGAATAGCTGCTTATAATTCCTTGAAGGATATCTAGTGCCAAACATAATAGAACCAAACTCTCTTCAGAAGTGCCAGGTGATATAACAAAGGACAATGGCCACAAATTGAAGCTTGAAAGCTTCCAGCAAAAAAAAAAAAAACCCTAGGAGGCAACACAGCCCTAGTGCAGGTTGCCTAGAGAGGCTGTGGGCTGTGGGATCTCCACCCATAGAGGTTTTCCTGGTCTGGCTAGACAAGGTCCCAGTTAGCTGTACTTTGAGTGAGAGGTTGGGTTAGATGACCTCCAGAGGTCCCTTCCAATCAACTTTTCTGAGATTCTCTGGTTTGTCTGGTGGCAATATCTGGAGCAGCCAGAACAACAAAATCTCCAGATGTTTTAAAGATTTAAAAATCTTAACTAGAAGCAAAAAGCAAATGGTGTATGTATTAAAAAAGAAGCAGGATATTCTTAACCAAATATGTAGCAGAGTTGTACGGGCCCAGAAGAGTTAGCCTTGTGTAAAAAGCTGGGGAAGTTTCCCTTCCTGTTTTGTTTTAGCTTCAGTGCTCTGTGCACATTTATACCTCTCTTTTCTTGCTTTCCTCAGGCTTGGTAATATAGTTATTCAGAGTGTTTTCCTCTCTGCCTTTGGCAGTTAAGTCTATTCATCACCTTGGTTCATTCTGAATTATGTCCCAATGTCAATCTGTCTGTACCTTTTCCACTAGCGTTTCAAACACTGGCATCTCACTTGCTATTAATTGAGATATTTATGTTGGTTGCTGTTGTTCTCAGTTCCTAATGATTCTCCTTATTCTTTACAAAGGACTTAAATATTAATCACCCTCCTGATACTAGGCCCTTTCCATTTAGCTTAGGTCCTTGTGCTCTGCATCTTTGGTACCTCTCCCTCCCTCTCTCCCTCTCTTCCTCTCTCCCTCTCTCTCTTTTTTGAATGGGGATGTCAGCCAGCGCGTGGATGACTTCATCTGAGCAAATTGTCTCAACTCCCTTGATAGTCAGTGGAAAGAAATAGGAACTCTCAGAGCACAACATATTTCCTACTATAGAATAGGTAAGATGAATACATCTTATATGTGGCTCCTTTTCTCTATTGACTATACAAGAAATGAAGATTAAGCCTCTCAGATGCATGTCACAGGTATCTAAAGTTAAGTAAGGTGATATCACAATAAATCAGAGTGATCACAGCCAGAAAGAACGATGCTGCCACTATCCCATGGTAATAGGAGCTATTCCTTCTTCATGTTTTAAGGACTTGTCGTTCCTTCCATGTTCAGATTCCTCTACCTAAATTTCTGTGCTGGCTTTTGTGTTTCCCCATATTTTTAAGCTTTTTATTTACAGACACAGAGTATGGAGACATTACTCTCTTCCTTTTTGTGCAGCGTCTTGTGTGTGCATGTATCAGAAGATTTCAGGCACTGAAATCACTTTTCAAACTCACAAAAATGATCCAAGGATCACAGTGCTGGGTGCCTCACTGTTTCATTTGCAGATGCAGCTTTTACCCAGCAGAAACAGAATAGATTAATACGTTTTTTCCACTTATTTCCTTTTCGTCTTTTACATTCCGGTTAACTTACTGGCCTCTGTTATGTTGAACACCATCAATGTTCCCCAATCTGAGAAATATTATAATGTTCCTGGCTGGCACAAAATGCTTCTGCTGTGTTTTAAGTATAGCAATATACAACCAATGAGATTTTAATGGCTCTTTATCACAGCTGGACTATAGTAATAAATGCATCAAGACTTCAGACACTTACATTCTCCTTATATGTGACTGAGGACATTGAGGAATCCAAATACATGGGAAATATAATTAGAATATTTTGATTTGTAATTAAGTACCCAATGCTGTAGCACTATTGTCAGTCTCCTCAGATTTAAACTTGGCTCACTTCACCTTCAATGCACCAGAAAATCAATATTAGGCTGACTTTATAGGCATAGCAGCAAACCTCCAAATTTTTTATTTCCTGATATTCATGAAATCTCTGGCGACTCTTACAAGATGAGTTTTTCCAATCACAAGTGATAATGAAGCCATCTGCTTTAGAGTTGTAAGGTCATCAGGTATCAGGTCTCCTACTCTTCATTAAAACTATGATTTAAGAGAGGAAATGTTTACCTAAAATTTGTTTTTTAATTTGGTGACCACCTTTTTTTCTTCTTTCTTATTACAGGCATGTTTTCATCCTTTGATAATCCTTCTTGTAACACAAAATACAGCCCAAGCAATTGGGCCCTGGTGGCCAAGAAGGCCAATGGCATCCTGGGGTGCATCAAGAAGACTGTGGCCAGCAGGTCGAGGGAGGTCATCCTCCCCCTCTACTCTGCCCTAGTGAGGCCGCATCTGGAGTATTGTTTCCAGTTCTGGGCTCCCCGGTTCAAGAAGGACAGGGAACTGCTAGAGAGGGTCCAGCAAAGGGCTACTAAGATGATTAGGGGATTGGAACATCTTTCCTACGAGGAAAGGCTGAGGCACTTAGGTCTTTTTAGTCTAGGAAAAGAAGACTGAGGGGGGATCTTATCAATACTTATAAATACTTAAAGGGAGGGTGCCAGGTAGATGAGAAGAGTCTTTTTTCAGTGGTGCCCAGTGATAGGACAAGAGGTAACGGGCACAAACTTGAACATAGGAAGTTCCATCTTAACATGAGAAGTAACTTCTTTACTTTGAGGGTGGCAGAGCACTGGAACAGGCTGCCCAGAGAGGTTGTGGAGTCTCCCACACTGGAGACATTCCAAACCCGCCTGGACGCCGTCCTGTGCAACCTGCTGTATGTGACCCTGCTGTGGCAGGGGGGTTGGACTAGATGATCTCCAGAGGTCCCTTCCAACCCTGACCATTCTGTGTTTCTGTGATTCTGTGAGCATAAACATATGTTTTATTAAGTAATATTGACCAAATATGGACACATTTGTCTTTCACTTCTATTGAAATGTGTACAATTGAAAAGGTAAGCTGGGAACAATTCTTGGTCTGCAAGTTATTATATGTTTTATATCATTGAAATTAAAATCACTTTCAGTTACAGTGTAAACAAGGCTAAATGTGAAGCTAAATGTGAAGGAGAAACTTTTAGCTCTCTTCACACTACATTTTACAAAACAGCCTGATAAAAGCAGGTTTTTTCTACCTTTTATGAATTTCATGTGAGCAGCACAGTCAGAGACAATTGCAAGTCACAGAAAATAAAAGACAATGTCCCATAATGGAAAATTTTTCATTGTTTTTAGTAAATGGTAGTAACTTCACTTCTGAGATGACACCTTTCTCAGTGTCCCATTCCTATCCCACTGAGATATTAGGACTAAAGGGTCTGATGCTACTTATCCTGCCACAAGCCTTCCTATTTTGCTCTTGGTTACTTGATTGAGTTTGATCATGACAGTAGACAGAATGTAATACTGTAATGCTACTCTAGCGTAATGCTGGATGAGCGATACTGGAGATACTTGAACTGTATCTTTCTCAGGAACAAGGATGCAGTCATATATTTGGGTTAGCCCCATACTTTGTTTTTGGATACTCAGGAAGTGTCTACATTCATATTGTCTTTGATATACACTGCAGAGAAAATCCCTCTTCCCTGAGTCCCTGTCTGCATGAATCCATGTCCATCTCTCTTCTGCATGGTAGTGTTGCCTAGATTAATAATTTCTTATTTGTGGGCTTTTTTTTCATGTACAACTGGTTCTGTAAAATCCACAGAATAAGCCTATTCTATGGTATTTTAACTTACCTGCTTCAGTCAAATGTGATGTCCCCGAGCAGTGGTGGTGGCAAGTATTGAAGAGTTTAAACATTATTGTTGTGGTTTCTCCAGCCCATTCTGTCTAGGAGGGATTCCTTGTTCATTGTAAGGGTGGTCTGCATTGTGGAAATGGCAGGACAATGCTGCACAAGCTTTGTGCTCCAGAACAGATGCTGAATATTTCAAAGTCTACACTATAGTAGACAAAGTGATAAGTGAGTATTTTATAATAGGCAAAGTGATAAGTCGGTATTTGTAACAAAGGTGTTATAACTCGAATTAATCGAGATGCTGTTTCCTTACCACTTCTTAAATAGCTACGGTGCTTTTATGACTAACACCCCAGTTTGAAACCCATTTTCCCTTCCCTTTCTGGCTATTACATACTGTTATAGGCAGTTTTACTAGAAGTTATTGCTTAACCACGCAAATGGGGATTTCAGCATATTTTTGAAAATGGTACTTCTGTCTCTTTCCCCTTAAAAAGCAGAATGAAAACTTTCTTGATGCTGGTCTTTCAGCCCTTACTTTTTTTTCCTTTTCAATATATAAAAATGTAATTAAAAACAAATCACTACATTGTTTCTGCCTTCAGCCAAAATGCCTTTCCAGCATATTCACTATGGGTAAAGAAGAGTTTGGTCTTGCATGCCAAATATCTTCTATTATTAAATATGTACTTGCATACCAAATATCTTCTATTAGATAGATTAGACACTGTTGTGAACTTATCCCAGTAACATCTCACTATGGTCAGTCTTAGGCTGCTTTACATGGCTCATTATGGCATCACATGTGATTGTTCTCCTTCAAGAAGAATGATATGCCAACGAAGAACGAATTAAATTTATAAGGAAGCAAAATTTGCTTAAGGGCAGAGATGATATGTTTACCTATTATTATAGTCACCATTTATTCCTTTGTGATTATGGGGTTAGAGAAGTTTATTGATTACCTCTCTTCTCTAACATAACGGGCTTTTGTCATAATAAAATTGAAAACAAGCCTATGCTATTTTAACTCATTTGAGCCTCAAAAATCCTTATTTTGTTTCTAAAAATTGTTATAATATATTGGAAATTTAACTTATTTGCCCTTAAACCAAAATTCTTGAGGTTTTTTTATGAAAATGTGGATTTAGGAACTATACACTGTAATTACATTTTCTTGTTATCTGCTGTTTTCTGCTATTCTAAATGATTATCAAAGTTAATCAAATATGTTTAAACTACTTTGTTGAGAAAAATGTGCCTATGATTAGCTTTTGTTCTTTCAAACTCTCAGTGTGGTATTTCACCTCCAGATTGCACACACTGATTCAGTCGCCTAAAAATAGACGTTTGCCATTTGAGATGTTTCAGGGTTCCCAAGACACATGCAGAGGCTTGGCAAATGTGATACAGTATGTGTGGGAGACCTGGAGGGGCAGCTGGATGCCAGAAGGACCCATCTCCCGGTGTTCAAAATAATACCACACCCTTATATTTCAGCAACTGATTCACATGCTGAATGCCTGCTTATGAGCAACATTTCCTCCTAAATACACCTAATGCCCTGTGAAATGCCCCCAGTTATCTGCCTGGCCTTCAGCTGCCCCTTCAAAAGGGTATGGTTGGCCCAGAGGCTGTTTGCCAGTCTTGTTAGCTCTGTGAGGACATCTTGCATACCCTAAAATGCCTCAAAAGGTATCAGACCCCCTCTACATGGATAACTGAAGTGAGCCATCAGCTTTTTCAAGTGCAGAATAAGGCTAAGGCTAGGAGATAGGCTTGGAAACCTAGGAACAATAGTTTTCTTTAAGAGAAATGTGAAAGGCAGTGTTTCTCTGATCAAATGACAAAAGAAAAGGCACTGCAGCTCAAAACACAGTAGAAAGAGTTTGGGAGATGTCTGTGGAGCAGTCAGGTGTGTCAGGACGCGTTACCAGTGCATGGCAGACACAGGACCGTAAAATTTGATTGACATTTATATTTTGAATTGGTGAGCGCGAAAGGTGTGATAGTTTCAGCTGATGTCTGCGGAATAATTATGTGAATACCAAGGAGTCCGGTGATGAGAACGTTAGAGTGAATCAAAGCTGGAGTTGTCTAGGCCACAGTCAACAGCTGGAGCAGGCAGGGACATTTTGCCTCCTGCTATATTGTAGGGGTTGGAGAGGGAAAAATTAGTTACCATTTTTAAATATGGAGAGCGTAAAGTATGATCTCAAAGTTACAAGCCTTAGAGGTCAGGAGGATATATGGCTCAGAGCAATAAGCAATAGTGATAAGGCAGAGGGAAAGTAATGAGAAGAAGACAATTTGGATGTTTTGAGACTTCTTTGTCTGCCAGTAAAAAAAATAGCAATAAAAGAAATCCTCTTGAGAAGGTGGGGTTGCTCATCAGTAGGAAACTAATTCATGCTTGATTACAGCTAACCTTTTTTCTTCCTGAGATTTTTTTTTTTTAAGCAATGTTTATTTTCCTGCTCTTATTTCAAAGAATGCATTTTCACTGAGGTAAAAGTCAGAATCTGCATATAAATGGAAATCCTTCAACACCATCACAGGAAAATTTCATTTTCTTGTGCAAGGATAATATTATTATATACACCTCTTAATACTGAATGAAGTGTAAACCAGTATATTTTATTTAAATGTAAATTTTGAAAAATGAATGCAAGGGTATCTCTAAGTTCATTCAGCATCAAAGTGCTGTTATTGGGTAAAATGAATAAACACTTAAACAAACTATACTTCAGCTTCTCTATATATATCTTTTAATGCAAATTTTTGAACGAGTCTAAAAGTAATGCTACTCAAGACATTTTTAGTTATGAAAAGCAATTTGTGACAGGTAGGACATAAGTCTGTAACTCTTTAGTTTGCTTCTTGTTTGTGTTTGAGAAAAAAAGCAAGAAGTTTCAGTGTCCTTCTCACATACAATGTTTATCAAGGAAATTACCACTGGTGTGGCCGCTGGTACAGGTCAAGGACTCTGCTTGTCTTAATCCCAGTTTCCCTCCAATTAAGTATTATGACATACTTCCCCTGTTCTAGACATCTGCTGTTGTACACTTGCTGTTGGAGACAATACATTGAACTAGACAAACATTTTTGTTTGTTCCTTTGTTTTGTGTTTTTTTTTCTTACATTTTTATTTAAAGAAAAAACTACTCTGCCTTGTTGAATCCAGAAAAGGATTAGCTCAAGAGCAATAAAACAGTAGTGCCTCACTCTCTTTCTTACTTCCTTTTGCCATAAAAAATCTGATTCAGTAATAGTTTCTGGAATATTAAAATTAAAGTAACGTACTGTTTTCAGGACTTTCTCTTCCTGCATCCAAAGAAGAGCAACGAAGCTGGTGAAGGGTCTCAAGCACATGTCTTATGAGGAGTGGCTGAGGGAACTGGGGTCGTTTAGCCTGGAGGAAGGGAGGCTGAGGGGAGACCTTATCGCTCCCTACGACTACCTGAAAGGAGGTTGTAAAGAGGTGGGGATGGGTCTCTTCTCCCAAGTAACAAGTGATAGGACAAGAGGAAATGGCCTCAAGTTGCACTAGGGTAGATTTAGATTGGATATTAGCAAAAATTTCTTTATCGAAAATGTTTTCGAACACTGGGACAGGCTGCCCAGGGAAGTGGTGGAGTCATCATCCCTGGAGGTATTTAAAAGACGTGTAGATGAGGTGCTGAGGGACACAATTTAGTGTTGGTCTTGGCAATGTTAGGTTAACAGTTGGACTCAATGATCTTAACGGTCTTTTCCAGTCTAAATGATTCTATGGTTCTATTCTTAGTTATGATACACATTCTGTGAGACATTCACAGTCATACCTGGCAGTTTCTGTTAGCGATTTTTAAATTGGGGTAGTATTTAGTAACTTTATTTAGCGCATGACACACCTGGGCTGAAAGAGACTGCTAAGTATTGCCTATACCTTTTTCCTGGCTTTAGCAATTCAAAAAACACACTTTTTGATCACTACTGAGAAGCAAGTTGCTAAAATGTGATGTTTTGCATCTTAACAGTAATTAAACATCTGTGAATAATTGTACATTAACAGACTAGCATTGACTTTAAAAAATAGAAAAGTGCCATTAAAGCACAACTGTAGCAGTATACAGTTGTAAAATTCATCACTGCTGTAAAATAAAAATAACAAAACCCAGCTGCCTTTCAGAGGGATTAGTCTTGATGCCATTACAGCTTTCTCACTTTATCTTTTTTTTTGCTGTGACATATGATGTTACACGCTTTTTAACTCTTCATCTATCTGCAGTACTGGAATCTATCATACACCAAACCTGACTAATGCAAATCCTTTTAATGTAAAATCAGTAAATCACCAGGATAACCACCCATTCCTGCAAGTAGAGATACATTTTATTTAGGAAACAGAGTCTTCAATAGATGACTTTGAGAGCCTTAGAGTCTGAGAGTATCCTCTGGTTCTTTCGTATTCTTCAAGGGTAGGAGGATCAGCATCTGGCTCCATTAGATATCTGAAAAGGTCCGTTCTCTAGGGAGTCCTTAGGCAAGGAAGATAAATAAACATCTCATTGGACCATGACGGAAGTTTTACAAAACCAAAAAAATAAAGTTAGACAAACACAATGCCTGACATGATGAATATTGTATGACAAATATTCTTCTTACTACCAATTTTTGGAGAACTGCAGTATCGTATGGTTCTCTCTTTTTTTCCCCCCTTTCTTTTTCTTTTCTTCCTTTTAAAAATCTAAACTAGTGTTTGGATCAAATAATGAATGAATATATTTGAATAGCACTATTTGCCTGACAACAATTTTCAAGTATCAGGTAATCTTGATATATTACATTTCTTAGAAGCCTATTGTAACACAAGGAGCGAGCAGAAGTTAGCAGAAATAACAAATATGCAGAGAAAAAATCATATACATTGGCATTAATGGATGTCTTTGGCTTTAAGTAGTCTTTTTGTTGAGAACTCGAGTTCAATATTTTTATAGTCAACAGGAGCCTTTCCACACACTGCAGTGAGCTTTAATTTATTTCTTGCTATACAGGTATGAAGAGACAATATTAAGGACACCTGTGCTTAGAAAGCCACCTTTCAAATCCACAGGTTTTGCTTTTAGGTTATTAGGATAACACAGATTAATGTTTTAGCCAATTGTAAGCTGCTAACAGCATCAGTTTTATAAAAAGTTCTGCAACTTATTCTTTAAAAACTCCAAGCTGCATAAGCTCTACTTAGTGAGCTCCTGTTCTCCTGTTATAAATTACCAACTCCAGTATTATTGCAAATCCGAATAAACTCCCCAGTGATTACAGATTACAGTCACAAATCCAAAAGGTACAACACAATATACTTTTCTTAGCTAAATTAATTATTTCAGTTCTGGGCAACTCAATAGTAAGAACTGAACCACCAGCTGGCTAATATGTACAGTCAAAACATTTAGCAGCAGGTTTTTACATTAGTAACAGCAAGAATCCATTTCACGGAAGACAACGGAGAATAAATGATTCTCATTTTAAGAGTCCTTAAGGCTAAAGTGCTTTATCCTCCTTAAATGTTCTGACTAACTAGCTCCACATGATGTCATCAAGATTAATTTTATGTAGGTAGTTTCTACTACAGAACTACAGTAGAAATGCGTACAAGGCTATGAGAATTAGAGGAGAAAGAGCAGAATAATTCATGTAAAACAAAATTGTCTAGTTTCATAACCAAGTACAAGTCTTGGTTCTCTTTAGAATGTGAGGGAATCTCCTGTTCCAGTTGCTGATATGATTGCAAGTTCAAAGATAGAATGTATTAAACTCCTCCCTACTCTCAGAAGTTTTCCATTAGTCGAGTGCAGGCTAGAGGTTTTTTTAGAGACTAATTTGCAAAGAAATGGTGCCAACATTCTTCTGGAAAGCATGCAAAAGACAATGTATCTAGGACTGTGCAATGTTAGTTTGCTATTCAACTGCACCAGCAACGATATACGGTGAGTTGGGTTTTGGTGTTTATTCTTCCCCCCTAAAAAACATCTTTTATCATGGAGTTTGAGGAAACTATGTAGTTATTAAAAATCATCTTATTCAACAACACAACCAGTAGTGCTTTAGCTATCTAGCTAGCTTCTGTTAACGTCAAAGGAGGCACAAATCAGGTATGTAACCATTAGTGTCTGGTTTCACTGGAGAAAAATCCAGAATACCCGAAATGTATCTACCAGAGTAGCATGTATGACACAAGGCTTGTTAGAGACATCGAGTCTGCTTTGGTTTATGTTGGTCTTTTTCATGAGAACTCTGATCCAGGCTTATTGCAGTTGACAGGAATTTGCCCATTAATTGCAATAGAAAGATATGACACGGGACATTTTGGAGATCAGCATTCTTGTGGTGTGACAGTTTGAGGCCAGGGAAACTACAGTAATGCATTTCAAATGACACTAGATGCCTGTGATAAAGAAATTGAACTGAGTGCTTGCAATCTAGCCAAAATCATCAGTGGATGCTGGCATTTCTCCAGCTATCCAATAGGATAAACTCAGTAGCTCTCCAGATCCAGATTCATTTGCCTGAACATAGTTATTTAAGCACACATACAAACATTAGACAATTATCTAGTTGCTTGTGTCAAATTCTATATTACCTGTATGATCCAAGATACATCCTCGGTTATCTGTGGCTTTTTTTTTTTTTAGCAACTGGTTTTCAGCAATTAAATTGAGACCCATCAGCTTTCCAGATTTTCAGTCAATATAACAGGAGGCTTTCCCACTCCCAGAAGATGTCTCAGGTATCTTGGGATGTTTTGAATTAGACGCTACACAAGACACTTGCTGTGGAGGCAACTGCATTTAGATTTTTACTGTCTGAAGCTAATGCTTGGTGCAGGCACCAAGAAATGCATTTGGTGACCTAATGGAGGAACTTCATGCAGGATGATGTTCCCTAAAACTCAACACAGTTGGCAAGGAAAGTAGGATCTTCCAAAGAGAATTTCAGAGTAGGAGCATTAAATAGATGTTTTTTTCCTCCGTGTTATGCAGGTAAACTACAGCTAGGATGGGCAGAATCAGTTGTTCATTTGGGCCATTTGAAATTCCCTAGGTTATCTGCCACATCATCATGGGACTGGCAGATAAACCCCAGATGCACTGGAGATCCACACTATTCTGGCATAGCAGCTGGAAGCTAGACATAATATTTTGAGGCATCTCAAGGTGCTGTAGACTCTATGTCCAGGCATCATTTCTTCTTGTATGGGAAAATTCTATTGTGCACAGAGAGACTCAGAAAAGAGTGTTATACACAACTTACAAATGCAAAGCAGTTATTTGCTGGCTAATACATACAACAGATAACTGGGTCTCGTGAGCTACTAGGCTAAGCATTAATATGAACGTGCAATGATATACCCAAAACAACTCAGCTGGGTGACCACTCAACTGTCAGGTGAGGCACAGGCTGATGCTCAGTATTGCTGGGTTTCCATTTCTCCTTTTTTCCTTTGAGTTTTATACCTTCCCGTGTCAGTGTTGTTCTTGAATCCTTGATCTGCTAACCAATTGCTAAGCAATTGCTCCACTGTGTCTGTTTTTGCTTTCCTTATGTTGCATGATGCAGTTAATGGACTTCCTCACGCCTTCATAACAAATTTCTCCATCAGGCTGAGCCAAACCAAACTTGGCTCACAGCAGACTGTCTGGGCTGAAAGTTACAGAAGTGAGCAGAAGGTCTCCAGAAGGCTTGCGTTCTTCTGGGGAGGTAGCTGGAGGCCAGGAAGGATACCACACTGCCTGAAATAATACTGAGTTTGGGTAACTAAGTCCTGCATAGGTCAATATTCCTCCATATGCTAACTTCTTGATAAGTAAGTGCAGTCCTAGTGAAGTCGTCAGAATTGTGTCCAGCCTAAAATTGGAATTGAGAAATCGTGTCTAGAAATCCTAAGGTTACAAGACATTGATAAATTAATTGTGCAATTGTGCTCAGTGAAAATAGTTGTAGGAATGAATAAAAGAATATTTCTTTTCTTTTTTCTGAAGAACATTGTGTATGTTTTAAAACCCAGACGTGTCACAGTGAGAAACAGTGACAAAGAAGAAAATAGAAATATTTCTGTGGCGCACAAATGCACAGACATCTGGAAGAATATGTTAGAAACACTATTTTCAACATGCAACTCATGTTTCACATAATCCACATCCCTCTAACTATGCATGAAATCTCTCTACAGACATTTTTTTCTAGACTCTGCTTTTTCTGTTGAAAGAAAGGGCTGGGAAGCTCACACCAAATGCCAGTATATAGGATTACATTCTTGCTAGGAGTAGAAAGAACTAATATTTTATCTGTTCATTTTTTATAAATTAACCTGTGTATTACCTACATATAAGCAGATTAAAATATTGCCAGATTAAAAATTTTCCCACAAGTAACCCATTGGCTATGAATTTATGATAAATGAGTGTGTTAAATAACTTCCTTACAGAAAATTGGAAGACTTTCAGATTCTGATGGAAGCATTTATTAAAATATTTTTCTGGCCTACTTCTTTAATGCTTTGATGGCCTTTTTTGTCTTTCATCGCTGGAAGAGAACATTCTTCCATTCCATGAAAAGTGGAATGGAAATTAATAGAAATTTCATATTTTACTGTGGTGGAAATTATTTTTAATATTTTCATAATTACGGTGATAATATTATGATCTTTCTTTCTTTTTCTAGTTTTTGTTTTTAATCCATAAACGTAGACTATTTTATATAGACATCCAGAGTTGGGGAAATGAGGATGCTTAAAGATGTTTTGGTTTGCACAGGGACAAAAGATCTAGGACACAGTGCATCTGTTTATTTCTTAAACATGCACTTTTATCTCACTGGAATCAGTGGGATATAGAAAGGTGATTAAAGTTAAAGTATTGCTTGCATGCATTCCTTAAAGATGAAAGATATAACTCTGGTCCTGTCCTATCCTGTTGTAATCAAGTTTACAGTTTTTCTTCTATTTGAAAGTTAATTAGACAAATCAGAATAGGTGAGGGGAGGATGTATCAGTTGACCACACAGTATGTTTTCTGCAAATTTTTAATAAATCCTGAGAATTGATAGCTTTCAAATGAAAACTTCAACTAAAATTACACATTTTATGGAGAATTTGGGCATTTTAAAATGTTTCAAAGAGCATTTTAGAGAGATGACGAAGCACAAAATAATCTCAACTTTTAAAAAAATCCCACTTTATTTGATTTTTTTCTTTCTGAGTCAACTCAGCTACATTGTCTGCAATTCACAAAATGTTTTGGTTTAGGTGAACGCTATAATTTTCACAAAAGAAAGCTGAATCCAATGCTTGCATTTTGCCATTTTTAGACAGGGATATCAAGTAAGCGCATGCTGAACTAGTTTGCTGACTTGATGGGTCAATGTTTCAAATATCTCAGGTATTGAATCCCAAAGTCAATTTTCCAGATATTTGGGCAATGGGACAGAGTTTCACTGGGAAAGAAAAAATAGTTAAAATTAGTGTTGTCATGCATGTAAAATATTTCCAAAAGTTGAAATAGAACACAGATGAGCACCAGAACAAGTTGGTGCAGAAAATCGTAGTAAAAAAAAAGTTTAAAGCAAGAGAATAACAGCAATTGTATAGTCAATTTGTCCAATCATATATGGTTTATTTGATATGATTTCTCATGCAGTGATAAGACAAGGGGTGTGGAGAGATTCTTAAATGAAAAAGGGCATGGTTTGGTTCTGGTGAGCAACCCAAGGTTTGAACTAAGCACCCAGAGTGAGGGAAAAAAGATCTAAGTAAACAAGAAAGGTGACATCACCCTGCCCGGGAGAAAAGTTAAACAGAGGCGCGTGAACAGAGGGTCTTAGCCAATCGGGTTGGGGGGCGTTGTACGTGAACAGGGGAGCTGGACTAATCATGGTGTTGTTGAATATGCATGCTTTGCTGCGAGTCTATATATACTCTGCTAAAATATGCAATAGAGGAGGACAATCATACTCACATTGAGATCGTGTCGTTACTCCGGTTCCAATCCCACTCCGACAAAGGGGGAATGGCTTTAAGCTGGAAGAGGGCAGGTTTAGATTAAACATTAGGAAGAAGTTTTTTACTTTAAGGGTGGTAAGGCACTGGAACAGGTTGCCCAGAGAGGTCGTTGAAGCCCCGTCCCTGGAGGTGTTCAAGGCCAGGCTGGACGTGGCCTTGGGCAACCTGGTCTAGTGGGAGGTGTCCCTGCCTGTGGCACGGGGGTTGGAACTCGATGATCTTCAAGGTCCCTTCCAACCTAAACCATTCTATGATTATATGATTCTATGATTTGGAGATAAATAAGCCATCAGAAACCCTGGCTGGAAAGAAAGATATAAAACAGTGAAGTATAATTTTAATAGCATATATGGTAGTTCCAAATATAACGATAGTTAATATTTATATGGAAATGAATATGGGTGTTAAAATAATGTAATATAAATTCATCTTTGGAATATAACATTAGGAATACTTTGCAATTATAAAAATCATTAAAGGTAGTAACCTCTTCCAACAAAGATCATCGTTAAGGATCTGTTTTCAGTTTGTTTTGGTAGGACAACATCTTAATGGATGTTTGGAAAAAACTTACAGGAGGATACCCTGTCTACCTCAAATCCTATGTGAACAACATTATTCTTTAAAGGTGAACTCACAGCCTTTCACAGAATGGCAGCTCGGGACTGTTATTACTCTTAAACACATGCAGTGTCGCATGCAGAATTTTGTTATGGTCAAAAAGGAATACACTTTTTATACAGACACAACAATATATCGTGAGTCTAGTACAAATCTTACCAGTCTAATCAAATAATTATTGCTATTCCAGGTCTAATTACAGAAAAGAACACAATCATATAAAAATGTCCCAGTAGTAATACAATTTAAAATGTTACACACACTCCCAGTGTGCGTATACATGTAACTGTGCCTCTTTTCCATGGAGTTATGTTCACCCTTCCTCTGCTCCTCTGGTTCTTATGGCCACCAGCACTCGTCTTCCTCAAGAAGGAGGTGGTGGAAGGGGTGTTGTGATGAGATCTTAACATCTCAGCTCTGTACTAGCAGAAGACCACAGCTGATGCTGGGCAATTCTTCCTCCCTGCTCCTGGGTTTGCTTGGGAGGATTCGCTTGCAAATTTTCCTAAATCTTCTGTCAAGTCTGCTGCTGAGAGAACTAAGAGCAGATGTTTGAAAAAATGCTGTCAGAGATACAGAGAGGTCTGGTTTTGAAGTTGGTCTTTACTAGATCAAGGTGGTGAAGTCAGAGCATGGAGTTAGATTGTTTTAAGGAAGATTTGAAAGAATAGGACAATTTTGCCCACCACTTATCTTACATAAATACTGAAGATTTCAAGTATGGCTTCTGTCTCCTTCATATGATTGGACACAAGTCTGTTACATTATGAATATGTCATGTGGCACTATATGACACAATAACATGGTGATCACATGGCTTCATACAGAAACTAAAAAAGAAAATTGAAAATTTTGAGGTAAGGAAAACAAAATGAAAATGTATGGAGTAACTTTTAAAAACACCACATGGGTTTGTAGAGAAAAGTTTTTTCTTAAAAAAGTCAGTTTAAGACAAAATGAAAAAGGCAAAGATTTGTGCTATTTCAGATACTGGATTTTGGTTCTTTTCCCAGACTTACTTAACTGAAGTTTTTCGTTATTTAGGCTCACGTTTAAACCGTCTCACTTTTGGATAAGAGTAGGAGGAAGGCATGGATTTAATATTGAAGAAAGAAATTTCACAAACATACAAAGTTTACAAAGTAAAATCCCTTAATCTCTTTCAAAGGGCCGTAGTACTTCAAACTCCAAGAAGTCTAAGCTTTCGGATAGCCTTGACCTTTTGGTTGTATTTCTCCAGAGTGTTATCCCAATGTAATTTATTTTAAGAAGAACAAAGGAAAACAGGAACCTGAAGTAGTTCAACAAATGGAAGTGCAAAGTCCTGCACCTGGGGAGGAACAACCCCTGGCGCTGACTGGCTTGAAAACAGCTCTGAAGAAAAGCACCTGGAGGTATAAGACATGGGCATACTGGAGCAAGTCCAGTGAAAAGTCACTAAGATGATTAAAGGACTGGAGCATTGGACATATGGGGAGAAGCTGAGAGAGCTGGGACTCTGGCCTGGAGCAGAGAAGGCTTAGCGGGGGGCAAGTAGGAGGATCTTATACATGTGTACAAATACCTGACGGGATGCTGCAAAGAGGACAAAGCCAGGTTCTTCTCAAGGACAGGACAAGAGGCCATGGACACAAACTGAAACACAGGAGGTTATCTCTGAACGTCAGGAAATGCTTTTTCACTGTGAGGGTGACCAAGCACTGGCAAAGGTTGCCCAGAAATGTTGTGGCATCTCCTTCCTTGGAGATATTCAAAAGCTGTCTGAATATGGTCCTGGACAACCTGCTCTAGGTGGCCCTGCTTGAGCAGGGGGGTTGGACCAATTGACTTCCAGAGGTCCCTTCCAACCTCAGCTATTCTCTGATCTTGTGAAAAAAACAAAAGATTCACTAAAGTTCATGGTGCTTTAATGTTGGTGATTTGTGCAACTGTCTAAGAATTGAGGAATAATTCAGACGAATACTGAGGTAACTCAGTTTTTACTATCAACCAGGGCTTTATGACAATCTGCAGAGCATCTGCTGATTTTAACTAGTTCTGTCTCTGCTCTTGTTTCTTAATTTGGGAAGAGTAAAGTTTATAAGTTGTATACTGAAACAGTAATGAACCAAAAAATAGCAGTATAAAGGGGAATCCCTCCCTCCCACAATAAAGCACTCTTGTAATCACAGAACAGTACATATAATAAATGTGTGATTTATTTTCTAGTACAGCAATAAATCTATGCAAAAAACTTGTCTGACATTTCTGAAGCAGCCTCTTATTTCATTTGAGAAAAAGCAGTAAAATTTCTGAAGATTTTTCAAAAAGCTTTGTAAGAAATCTTTGCCGACTGTAGACACCTGATTTAGAATAAAATTCCCACATCCAGACAAGGAACTAGAAGGTATTTTGTGAAATAACGTTAAATGTAAAATATTATTAACTCCACAAGTAAAAATTTTTGCCACTTGTTGACAAAAATGTTCTGTGATTGTGAAAGTAAGAAAAAAAATTGCTGTAAGAGATCTGAAATCCCAAGTATAGCTCTATGTAAATGGGAGTGTGTAACCATCTAATGATCTTTCAGTACTTAGAAGACCAAGTTTGAGTTCCATCAGCATTTTCAATTTCGACAAGCAACTTAGGAAAATGCAGTTGTATGGATAGCAATGAAAATTGCTTAGCACTATTTTGTAGTACAATTGTCATTTTGTACTGCTGTTTTCTACATAGCTGAGATTTTTGTCCACTTAATTTGAATGAAATAGCTGCTACTGGGTCAGAACAAGCAAAGTCAGAAAACGAACCAGGTCCTTTCCATCACACCGTGAAATACAAGTATTCTCTTTCATCTCATGATTTAAATTCTTGTGAGAAAAGTTCCAGGGAAGTAAGAAATAGATGTACTTCTACAGAAGTACAAAACAGGTACATTTAACTTTGAATGGCATGCAGCAAAAATGCTTTTCAGTGTGCCTTTCAATTCGTGCCAATTTGCATTAGAAAAGTGTCTAAGTAGTTAACATATTTAAATAAGAGCTTTGAAGAAAGGCTTTTTATTCTGCATAAAAGATAGGTATTCAGCAGTGTTTGCTGATTTTTTTTAAAGCTTTGAGTGTTAAAGAGAGTATCTTTCAAGAAGAAAATCTATTTCTTCACATACTTGCATGAAGGTTTTTTATGGAGACACTATGCTTGAGTTTGAGTCAATAATTTACAGAGACAATCAAACAATATAAAAGTAATTTTTTAAAAGGCCTGTGTAATTAAGTTTGTCAAATGCAACCTCGGTAGTATTTGGGGTTATATTTGTAGCTGTGTTTATTTGTGGAAATGTTGCCAAGAAACCACAAGTATTACAAATTTTAAAATTAAATTATTGTTAATCTGAACAATTGTTGAAATAATGTCTCTGAGATACCGACTTGAATTTCAAAAAAGATAATTACCAGCACCCCACCAATGTAAATCAAATATCTGTGTATCCACTTCAAACCTAAATACTATTTTGAAGAAAAGCTTGCACACTCTGAGTAGATGATATACACGTGTTTGATTGTATCCTGTTGACCCCATTTTGACGGGACATTAACTTCCATTATGCAGTTCACTTGTATTTCACCTGATATGTCAGCTACAGTCTATAGTAAAGACTCAAGGCTTCACGGAATGTTCAGATAATGTAGCCAAGATTTGCTGGGAGATCAAGACCAAGTATTTGCTCTAAAGCACATAGCAGAATGGGTTTAGTGTAAATAAAGTTGTGCAAGGAAGCATGAAATTGAGAGAGTTCTTGAAGCCTCTGGGAATGAAGGGAGCTAGGGCTTCTGCTACATTTGACACTCTTGGTTGGGTGATTTGTCTTCAAAATGGGGTGAAATGGGATAAGAAATCAAGAAGCGCCCATTATGCAGACCCTTTAACTTCTTAGAAGGTTATAATGTTGGGAGCCAGTAAAATGCGTGACCAAGGGAGAAACTATTCTATCAGTAAAAGGTTATGGTGATATGAAGTGAGTGTATCAAAAACTTGAGTTTTAGCTGGTGGTTTTTTGATTATATTTTTTATAGGTTAACTTCTATTACTAGCAAAATTCTTTACTATTATTATTGTTGCCTCACTTTAATTCTTTAAAGCAGTTCAAAAGTAGTACTTATAAATTGTTTCACAGAACTTTGGGTTCCTTGCCCACTAGGCGTATCACTGCAGCTCAGCTAGAGCATGCAAGAAAATTAATTAGCCCATGTTTTCTGAAAGAAGCAATTTTAGAGTGCCTGAACAAAATGTGTCTGTGTGAAGTGATACAAGGTAGGAAATGGGCAGGGTGACAGTTGCAGAGAGTTCATCCAACTGTAGATTTAATCTCAATAGATGTTTACATTGAGGCCCTAACGTTGCATTCAGAATGGATAACCAGTGATTGTACCTCAATTAATTTACAATAAATGGGGATTTTTGAGGTTCTTTTTCTTGTATTTTAATAAACTGAGCTTATGTTCTTAAAGTAGTTTTGTTTGAAAGTACAAGATAGAGAAAATACGGATTTCTTTGCTGCCCTTCTCTATGGACTTTCTCTCTTTGGTTTCGAAACTTTGGCTTCTCAGCTCTTAGCCATGTATGATTGGGGGAAGTGTGTGTTCTAAATTAAAACACCTGTGATCATGCTGAAAAAGAAATTGTAGATGGCTTAATTAAAGTACCTATATATAGTACCATTTGAAATGCCATGGGATACTGTTTTTGACCTCCAGCTGTCACTTCAGAAAAGCACAGGCCTTGATATATCCCGTGGCATAATGCCTCATGTCTTGAGTATCCTAGAACATCCCAAATAACACTAGGTATCTTTGTTTAGGCACCTGAATTTACACCAAAGTTATATTACAATCGTGGAGAAGGATACAGTTGCTTCAACATAGGTGCTTAATGTCATTCAAGGTGCATGGTACTGTACATACAAGGTTACTAGAAACATGTTTAGGAAACAGTATTCTTTGGATGGGTCTCAGTTTCAAACTAGAATGCTTAAATTTGATCGTATATTGGATAGGTGCTTACAAGTGAGCCAAGTGTCTACATTCCTATCATAGTCAATGGCGGTCTAGTAAATACAGACAATGGAATCTAACAACCTATTTATTGGTCTCAATTCAATGTCCATGCTTGATGTCTCAGAATGAAGTAGACACTGCTTAGGTAATTGAACAAAGATCAGGGATTCGCTCTCAAGGCCCTGACTGAATTGGCCAAGGACACCTTCTGGTTCCTGCACATAAGTGCTTAGTGCTACCGGAGCCACTGCGGGCATTTCCAGGGCTGGCAGATACGAGATGACATTTACATCACTTCTGGAGTAACAGCTGAAGGGCAGGCAGGATAACCTAGAAAATATCAAATGGTGCTAGATACTTATGTTCAGACAAATGAATTAAAATTTGCATCCCTGCTGATGATAGTGGGAGCCAGGGCATATAAATAAATGTAGGTATCTTTACCTGAGAGTTGAATCTCATCCTTTATGTCTGGGTATTTTCCCCTAATGTAGTTGTCTGTGCCATTTGAGATGCCTGTGGTATTCTGCCTGTCCTCTAGCTGCAAGCCCAGAACGGCATGAATCTTTCATAGATATCGCATCGACCAGGATCATGCCAATATCTCAAATAAAATAGGGTATGTCAAAGGGCTCTAGACACTTTAGATTAGGCAACTGTGGGAAATCCTTAATATATATGTCAATGAAGTGATAACACCTCAAAAGCTTCAGAATCTGAAAGTGACCCTGAATTGAAGTATAATGGCAGGTGGTTTACTATAAATAAGATTGTTAAGACCTCAGAGCGTTTGGAAACAGGAGGGGGAAAAAGTAAAATCAGCCTTACACATCGGTACATAAAAAATAATAATTACAATTTTTTAAAGTGTTATCCTTCCAATAAATTAGATAAATCAGGTATCCCCCAAGTAAGATTTACTAAGATTTTCACAACAAAAATAAGCATACCATGTAATATATGTGCAATATACATAGTTGTTCACTAGAAACCCAAGATTTCATGTGATCTGGGAAAAAAATCAAATCAAAACACTAAGAACGTAAAAGGAAAGAAACTGCTGTTCATCACAGCAATGTTACTATTTTAAAAGTTGAGTGATAATCTAGAATACTTAAAGGGGGTACTTCTGACCTCAAGGTGAGCAGTGGAAGGAGAGGCAGTTGTTTACCCACCAACTGAGGTGTTGAATGCTGCCAGCTTCATTCTCAGCTGTGTTTGCTGTAGCATTCTCCATCAAATTCCTTAAGCAAAGACTCGAATCTCCTCTGGGAACATATGAGAAATGAACTGTGACTTTCTTAGTAGGTATTGAAACTAAAGAGCATTGATACTAATAAGTTTTATAGAGAAAAGAAAAGAATTTGTGTTTGTACTAAATGTTGACACCCATGCATGTGCACATGCTGTTTTTTCATGTGTTTCCTGTGATATAGTGCAGCCTTTGTAGTAGCATTATCAGTGATACGGTGTCAACTAACTGAGAATAAGCTCTTTTTGCTAGGTAGGGAGGGTAAACAAACTGGCAAAGAGGTGGTTTTTGGCTTTAAAAGTATAGATAGACCCTTTGTGAAAGGAGAAAAAAAAATCAGGTGATGATATGCATAAGAGTAGATTAGAGTATAAGGACATTGGCCTGTTATGGTTCAGAGTGTCTTTTACTTTACAAATACTTGCTGCCATGAAGAACTGCCAAGCCACCACATCTCTGGCAGCATCAATTCTAACCTGAGATGCTCTTTTCCTTTTCTGCTTTGGGAAATTCTTGAGCACAACCTACTACCCCCAGTAAGCCAAACAAGTCCTGTCCTACCTCTAGTCCTCCCTGCTGTTTGGAAGAGTCCACTGTTTCATTACATGCTAGTGTAGAGCTACTGGAATGCTTTTATAGCCTATCCATTACTTGTAATTTCAAATTGCTGCCTATTTCACTGCAATTAACCTGGCACTAAGTGCCTTAGGTTCTTGACAGCCTCTTGCCTTTGCTGTACATCTTGGCTTTGATTGATTTGCTAAGTGTTTTCCATAATCCCTCATCCCTGTAGGTTTTGTTTCTTTGAGTCTGCTGTGTTCCTATGGACTGAGTCTGTAGTAACAATTTGGACTGTTTATCTTTATGGTCTGTGCTTAGGTTTCTGGCACGCAGAATTTACCTTGGTGCAACAGCTTGGTTCCTAACTGCAGCTTCCTTCAGTATATAGATAGGATGCAGTTATACATAGCTGCTTATCTGTAGGTGACTTTAGGCTCTGACTGACCGACATTCATAATCAACCATAAACTGGAACAGAAAATTGCCTGGTTTACAAACTGTACTTCTGTCTTCAGACAGAGATATAATTTTTATAATTTGACCCCCAACTCATATTCTTTACTGATAGCAAAGTTTGGTTCTACAAATGAGGACAAAGAAATACTTTATTTGACTACAGAGGGACTAAAATAAATCCACAGTGTTTGGCTCTGATCTGATCATTTTCTGGGTTCTTTGTTTTGTTTTGTTTTCATTCCCCTAAATTGGCTCCGTTTAATACTGAATTAATGTGCTGTCTCTCCCTCAGTCCTAATTTCTGCATCAGAAATTCTGCTTCTAATGCCACAGCAGTTTGTATTTCCAAACTGCTGCTGTTCTGGGCGATGTGATTTGATACCATGTGTGAAGGACTTGGATCAAAGTAGACTTTTATTCATACAAGGCTAGGAGATTATATCCAGTGAGACTCACAGGCTTATCCTTATTCATTTATTTTTAGTTAAATAATTATGCTTTGATACACATTCTTTGAGACACTTTATCCTTAAGTGGGAATTTGGAAAACCATGCCTAGGCAGCTTTGTGTTACAGGTATTTTCTGCATTTTATTTACCTATACTGCTTAGGAACTACCTATAGCCCAGTTACTTATGGCTGTAGACTCATTGTTTGGCAACTTCTGCTACATTGCTACGGAAAGACTGATTCCTCTGTCCTCTGGCTTTCTATTACCTGGATTCTTAGGAAGTATAAGCTGTGATTATACTTAACCTTCTCGATCTCTTTCATAGCAGGGGATTACTAAAGAAAAGAGTACGTGAGCACCATGAGATGTCAAAAACTTTAAGCCTTTCCAGTAGGTTTAACTCTGCGGTACCACAATAGAGCTGCTGCTGAAGAGGGACTGCTGGTCCTCTGCTGGCTCTGCGTCGTTTCATAACTCACCTACACTTGAACGCACGGGTCTTACAGTTATAAGTACATGGGGATATCTATCGTAAGCTGTAATGAACTTCAAAGTGTCATCTCTAATCTTTTGCTTTGCTTTGTTTTGCTTTGCTTTGAATGGTATTTTTTAAAGCAATGCAACCTGAATTGCTTGTAAGGTAGAGAGACACAGATGGCTGTGAACTGATCTTGTTAGAGTTTGTTAAAATAAAATGACAGATGTACCTTAGAAATTGAATACAGGTGCTGCAGAGAGAAAGTTATTACTTTGTATCTGCCTTTGTCTGGAGACAGCTGGTGCAACATCTTTTTTCTTTTTTTTTTTGATAATAGTGATGCAGGCATTTTATTTGTTCTCACCTGATATGTCACTTTCAAAACATAGTTAAATGGTTCTAAAGATGACTACCAACTGTAATAAATAAAGAAGGACTTGATTTTCAGAGTTGCCAAGTATCCACAACTCCCAGTCATTTCAGTGTGTTTTTCCTATTGAGGTCCTCAATCAAAAAATTAAACAGAAGCATTTTGTTTCAAATATATTTCTGTATTTGCACCTGAGTCCAGGGTAATCAATATAAACATAGTTAGGCATAATGCCTACATGTTTTGCAAAGGAGATTACTTTTTATGCATCAAAATACTGAAAAATAGATAGTTCTGTATTTCCTGCATGGTACTTCATGCCATGTCTTGCAACTCCCATTTACTCTTTACTCTCAACAGAGCTAACTGTAGAGTTATACCTTATATTATTAAAGTGGGAAGATTCTGTGGAACTCTGTGTCCATATATCATCAATTTATAAATTAGAAAAAAAAAAAGAAAATTATTGTCTTTTGTTACATTGACTGACAGCTGGAGAAACAGGGCACTAAAGCATGTTGTTTAGATGTGGACCAGAAAGAGAAAAGTGAAAAAATTAGCTACCAGTTAGAAACAGCTGTGTTTCATTCTGCTAATCAGTAAAGCAATTTGAGAAAAAAGGGTGCTTGGCAGTTGCTGAAAGAAGGGGCTGTTAATAAAGCAGAGGTGGGAAGATCATTATTCTGTGTGGAGCTGACAGAAGAGGGTGGTGAATGCCTATGAAATGTTTAGGGGTAGTTGGCAGGGTGTCACAGGGGAAAAATGGAATGTGCGATATCTTTATTCAGTCCATAACTTTTACTGTCCAGTATAATAATGTGTTTTAGTTTCTAGGCTCATCTGTTGAAGGTATTTTATAGGTCTCACTTGAGGTGTGGGACAGAAAGAACAGTGATAGAGGGACTGTTCTGTGAAAAGTAGTTTCCTCTGGCAACTGGATGTTTTTGCCCTCTGCCAGTTGGCTTTTCTGTTTGAGATGTGGCATTCATTTGGTTTCAACTATGTGGCTTCTACAAGGCTATTCTGTGCAGTGACTGAAATGTATTACAGCCTGGGATGAATGGCTATAGGGCGTGTAGCTTTTGATGACTCAGTTGTCCACCTAATTAACCAAGATAGCTTAGGAGATAAATTGAAAAGTTTTACACTTGTTGGTCTTGTGTCATCGATGTTTGTTAATTTGGGGCAATTCTCCCTCTAATAGTGTTAGATGAACTTAGAAGATGCTTTCTAGGCTAGGAAAAAGCACAGTGCCAGGAAACTTTCTTCCGATATATGATCTTCTTTTCTGTATGGATTGCACCAGGTTAATTACTTTTTAAAAAATTAGATTTTAGAGTAGAATGATATGTAACACTAAAAATGCTCAGTTAAGCAAGGTTGGAAGGCTTCTTTTTTGTGGCAGGGGTTGGTAGTGTAATAAGGATACATAGAATTCATGTATAATTCATATCCGTTCTAAGATATGATCCTGTTTTGCCAGAGGAGTTCTGAGTGGAGATCATCTTTCAGTTATTAAGGTAGCATTCTCCTCAAATCAAATGCTCTTGTGTTTGAGAACCTAATTGTATGCCACTTTTTCTTTGATTTCTCTGTGTGGTTGCTGGGCTATACATGCATAATATTCCGAGAGACGCTTACAGGCATTCAGTTGGGCATTGAATTTAAGAAACTTTGAAACATCCTACTAATGCTGAAGAAAGACCTTGGAGCCCCTTAAAATGAAGGCATCTAAAGTCATTAGTCCTTTTTAAAACATAACAGCTTGATCATCATTAATTTACCCAAATTTCTTTAGAAATTAACATATAGAAATGCAGTGTGAAATTGTTTCATGTTCCAAATATGCTTATATTTTATCCTTTGGTAGAAATCGACATCACTTACATGAAAAAATGAAATACCCTTTGTGTGAAATACTACAAGTTTTTAAATAACTAGAAAAAGTATATACTGGTGTACCGTTATGTCCCTGATAACGATGCTAGCAGCTCAGTGCAAAATCATGCTTTGTGGATAGTACTGTGAATCACTGGGTATTTTGATTAACCACTAGAATAAGCAGAGCTCTTTGAAGTGCCAGTAATGTAATGCCTGTATTCATATAGCCCAACAGATATAAAGGTCCCATAAATTATCTTCTATTTTCTACCTAGATTTTGTGTAAGTGGCACAGTGGCTTATCAGATAGTTAATTTTTTTTAAATTCACAGTGATGCATTGGTAGTATCCAAAATCTGTAATTGTTAAGCATAAATACATGGCTTGTGACTTATTATTTAACTGTATTTTTCCATCTTGATTCATATTTTTTGTGCTAGGAATAAAGTTTGCAACTAGAGCTATATACAAAAGTTTGCTTTTAAGCTTGTTACATTAGTCCCTCTGAATATTGTTGATTAGTTCTGGGTTTTGAAGTGATAGCATAAAATCTGTTTCCTGTAAGGACTGTGAGTAAAAAGAATGAAACTGATTTTTCAGTAGTCTCACACCGTCCTTAGTATGTGTCTGAATTACACTGTACCACCAGCTGAAGACTTGCTCTGCTTTGCACTTGCTGTCATGTTTCCCATTGGCCACAATTGTCTTAAAGGATTTAAGAGCATGAATGAGTATATTATTACCAAAAGCATGAAAAGTAGTTTAATTATTAAAAATTAATAAAAAACCCCACCACACATTTGAAGCCTAAACCAAACAAAATTAATATTTCAATATGACAAATCTACTGTGGTAAAGGTGCTGGAAATGAAGAGAACCAATGCAATATTCAAAAGTAACTGAACGAATGAGAAGCTGCAAGGCGTGCTGTAGGAGGTTATGGTGAGATGCACTCTCGATAACTAGCAATCAGGATACTTCAGGCACTGGATCTCCGTAAACAATTAAAGTGGTGATAAAGGCCTGATATAGGCCTTTGAAATGGTAATGATAATAATCCTTTAAATGTGATAGTTAAATGGCTAGGGAAAAGGAAGGACTGCATAAAGAAGTACCTTGCATTTTTGAGTGTGTTTACTGAATTCTTATACATATCTGTGATGGCTGGGTAAAATTTTCAGCAGTTGAACTGACAGTCAACAGCACCAATTTAGTCATTCTTGTCCCAAGAAAGCTTAGCTAATTGGACAGGTATCCCACTTTCCCTTCTTCATATATTCTAGTACAAGGTGGGGTTTAACACTGCATTCTTGCCTCATGAACTGCATTTAGAAAAAGATTCCTATACATGAACAGAGTTGTCCATTGCATCGACATTATGCTGGTATCACTATAACAGTTTATATCCATATCTTGTTTTATACACATGCAACTTTCCTAGCTGGGAAAGTCCCTTAAGTTCTTTGATAACTGAGGCACTCCTGAGACTGTGGCTTTGAACTAGCATCCTCGGGAGTCCCATACAGCTTGATCCAAAGTCCTCTGGAGTTACTGGGAGCCCATTGACTTCGGTGCAATTTCCATCTGACTTGTATGCAGTTATGAGCCCCTGCGTAACAAAATTAGAACAATCAGTTAACTATCACTTTTGCAAGCGTAATGACTGTTGGCATGCTCAGCTTCATTATAAGGGAAGACTGCTTTGGTAGAGAGATTTGAGAAAACCAGATAGACTTACTCGGGTATTGGCAAGGAGGAGTGTTCTTGAAGGTTATTCTTTTCCTTCTTTAACTCAGCACGAATCATTTATCATCTATTACTCTGCCTTTCCAGAACATTATGCCATGACCGTAATGCCAAAATGCTGTTTGCACACTGTTCCAGACCATGACTGTTGGCAAATCTGTCTTGCTTCTGTGGAATTTGAAGATTACTTTGGAGGCAAATACGTCTTCACTGATACTTTTCAAAGTGTTTTCTTTTTTTTTTTTAATTTTCTTTTCTTTTTACCTTTTTCTTCCTCTGCTCTGTTATGCAGAGCCAGAAAATTTTTTTGGTCCCTTCATACTTCATTACTCGTGACAGAGTGTGCCTTGGGAGACTCTGCATCACTCCAGGTAATTTCATCAGTGTCGAAATGGATGTTAGCCAGTAGCCTTGACACTGCAAGTTAGTCTTTTATGAAAGATTTAAACAGACAACAATAAGGCATAGGGTGGTATCTTTAGACTAGACTGTGGAGAACTCAAATGTCAAAAGCGTACAGTATTCTCTTTAGTGTTTTTCAAATTTTCTTGAAGGTTTTACATTTGCAACAAGATGCATACTTTGAAAAATCAAAGCAGTAGTGGTAATTTTGAACAAGTTGTCAAATTTACATTTCAGAATCTCTCTTTCTCTCCTCTTGCTTGGATGTAATAAAATGCCATGAAGTCTGACAGTCACCCACACATACTAATATATTAAGTCCCTGTGAAATAAAACCACAAACTTTAAAGTGCTGACTTTTAACTCCTGCAAGTGCTGTGTGGTAATCACACAAACACAGTATTTTATTTGTACAGCCAAAAAGTTAACTTAGTATATGGAATATGGCAATACTGAAAACAATTCTGAGTTTTTAAGATATTTAAACTGAAATGTTGTTAAATGTTACTCAAGTTATCTCATTAATACACAGGATAAAAAGACTTCTACAACTGAGAAGCTTATGATGTGTGTTGGTATTTTGTATTTCCCACTTTCTAATAAAAATGAGCCCAAAATGTGGCTTATTATGTAAAAATTCAGAACATAATCACTAATAATCTGATTTTTTTGCATGTACTGGTAATTTTTTTTTGGTAAACAAATGACCCTAAGTTATATAAAAATATCAGACACTTTCTTCTACACTTGAGTAATTTTGTTACGTTTATAAAGTTGTTTTTCCATTATAATTTCCACATAGTCCACTATTGATAAATTATCTGGGTGCATGCATAAAAAGCTATACAAGTTGATCTGGTTAAAAGCTGAAACTTCAATAATTTTTTTTTTTTAAGAAACTCACTGTAATTAGTTAGTTTGCCTCTTTTTTTAGGGATCAATGAATAAGGGTGATGCAGCCTTGCCTGATTATGGCTGCAGATGCAGAAAAAATAAGTTTCATGATAAAATTTTGTTTAAGGAGCAAATGTAGATTTTTTGTCTCCAGACTAGATTCTGTTTACACTGTATCAAGGACTGTCTAAGTTTTAAAATAATAATTATAAACTAACTAATAATAGGTCAGCAGTCCAGACAAACAGAATATACTTACACAACTGGTTTCTGGGGAGACCTCAGAAGCCAAGACAGCATGGTGGCTGAAAGGGCACTTCTTCCAAAGTATCACCTTTTGAATCTGCTCTCTTACTTCATGTTTTGCCAACTTGTTTACTTATTTAAAAAGAATTTACTTTTTATCAGTTTTGATTGTGAGCCAAACTTTATTTTAGGGTAGCTATTTTTGACGAGTTAATAACCCTCCATCTGTTAGAACTATTAATGTTACATTAGTTTGTTACCATGGAAAAATTGTCTACACTGTCTAGGCTTAAAGAGTAGTATGTGCCCATTTTTTACCTGAACAGATTCCTTCTTTGTATTCATTATTCATAGCACTCCATAGCACTTGGAAGAATGCTGAGATCTTGTATTTGAATCTTGGATTTGGTTATTTATCTAGTAATTCTGCAGTCCCCTGTTACATGTTTGTGTACAGTTATGCTGTACCTATATTATTACTATTAATACTGTAACATAATCTTTAGATAATTATATCAGTGCTAAGTGTATCAATGTCCAATGATTATCATCTCTTGTAAAAAGAACTTTTTTTGGTTTTGAAGGTGACAGAAACAGCAAGAGAGCTTTAAAATGTGCCAAAGCTGTATCAAAAAGCAAAATGTACCTGTAGTTAGCCCTTCCAACAACATGACTCGTACCAGAAGTGTGCAAGAATACAGAACATGACACGCCATACTGAAACCTGTATCAAACTCATCCATTGAGCAATGGAGCCTGTTGACTGACAGACGAGTGACAGCAGTGAGCAGAGAGGGTTTGTGTAATCAAGCCATTGCTGGGGCAGTCTTTTCCTCTGGGAGTCTGTTTTATTATTAGATTTGCAAAAAACTGGACTCAACAAGATGCTATCGCAAACCTATCTTCCTCGGAATTATTTAATTTCTGATGTTGGCAGAGGCATATTACTTGTTAGTATGTAATATGTATGCATTTACGGGCTGTTTGGTGTTCTGGATGAAAGACATCCCAGTTAAATCTGTTTTTTTATGAGTCGGTATAACAATATCAAGCATATATTAAAAATAATTAGCAATTAAAAACAAGAAAAAAGGAAGAGGAAGAATCAATTATTTCAAACTGTATGGAGGTATCTGGAGATTTCCCTTAAGAAGAATTCTCTAATTTGCATATTGCTGACACCATGTAGACCAAAAATGGGTCTACCTTTCCATGAAGAGTGCCAGGGTCATCAAGAGAGCTATCAAAGAAGCTTTCTTTCTATACTCCTCCTCTTTTTTGCATTTCTTAAACTGGGCTCTTGACTTTTCATTGTTGTAGTTTATCCATTTGGTGTATTTGTGTGACAACAGTACTCTCCTCTCTCAGCTACTGGAATTATATAATATATTCACAGTTTATGTGTATTCTAATGACGGGAAAGAAGATACAGCAAAACAGTGTATTTAGAAAGAACAGGAAACATGAATGGGATTTTCACGTATTTTTAACTTCTATAAGGATATATAGGATTCAGCTGCAAACATGGAAACACTTCCTTATGTTTTTAAACACAAACTCAAGAAAAAAAAAAACAAAAACAAACCAAACTTGAAAAGAGAGATTAATCTGCCCAGCCTTGACACGTCCAAAGCACAGATGTGTAAATCTCAGCCAGTTCTCTAGGCTTCTTTTAAAGTCAGCGGAGATAAGCATTCCAGAGAGTAATTCATCTTACTCTTAGATGCCTTTCTCCGCATGAGATTAATTTTCCTTTGTGGATTGTAAAGGGAACCTAGAATGACTAGTTGAGACTTAAATACCCAGTCTGGAGATGCCTAAACTAGGGCTAGCGAATCTGTCCCATCATTTAAAGTGGAAGGCACTGTTAGACCATTTAGTCTGAATTTCTATATAACACATTTCACTCAGTGGCTGAACCCAGCACCTTCAGCTGAAGCTGACATGAAGCTGAGCTGGTAGTGAGGTTGGCTTTAGGTTATCTGTTGCAGAGGTTCTTGTCGTTGCGTACCACTGAATTCCAAAACCTGTATTGGAACACACTCCTCTACAAGAAAGTGGATGGGTGAACTCTCAGCCTCCTGTTTTTCTGTCTCTGACGCTGAGCTACGACAGAAACTGTCTCTTATGCAAGTGAGCTAGGTTTTCTGATTGTAAATGATGAATACAGAGAATTATTCTATTCCAGCTACTAAGACCCCATTTCATTCTACTTGATTGTCTTGCCTACCTGTGGCCTGGTTCCAGACATAAAATAATTGTTGCTCTGTTTCAAACATCTTTTTTGTTCATGTCACATGCAGTAACTTTGTTCCCTCTCAGGCAATGACTTTTAATATCCTCTCAAAACACCATATTAGGTGTGAAAAAGTCCCTGTGAATACTATGGTTGCCAATCTATTTTTGAGAAACTGGTGCTTGCTGTATCTTAAGTTTCATTTTCCCACCTTCAAAATATTGCCATATTGAGACTCAGTTAATACTAAATGCAGCAGCTTAAATTCTCTGATTCCAGTCTGTCTCATTACATTACACCTGTTCAAAAAATCTCTTTACTAGCCTTCTATAAAATTTCTTAAAGACTTCAAAGTGGCTTTTTTTCCCCTTACAAATGCTTCCACAATAGTGGTCCAGTATGCTGTCGCTTTCTGACCACCTTTTATCACATGTCACTAGTTGATTCTCCATCTAGGCGTGTATGCATCAGACTGTTATTTGAAATGTCCTCATTATCAGCTGGATTTAGTCTTTAGCAGCTATAGCTCTGGCTGTAGAGTTACCCTATGATCCAAATTCAGCAAACTGACACCATCCTGTCTTTCAAGTCCACATTTAAGGAACACAGGTATGCTAGAGACTTTTAATGAGTTTTTAGCCTGTCAAGCACATAGTGTTTGCTGTGAAGAAAGCCCTTGATGTCTTTGATTTTAGTACTGAGAACATCTAGGATTTAATTTATGATGTAATAGTTAGCATTCAGCAGAGGAAATCACATGCCATGTTTTGGCTTGGTTCTTAAAATATTTTCAGCTTCTGTAAATCACAGAATCACAGAATGGTCAGGGTTGGAAGGGACCTCTGGAGATCATCTAGTCCAACCCCCCTGCCACAGCAGGGACACCTACAGCAGGTTGCACAGGACAGCGTCCAGGCGGGTTTGGAATGTCTCCAGTGTGGGACATACAACCCCTCCCAGTTTTGTATCATCATCAAACTTGCTGATGGTACACTATCCCTTCATCCAGGTCATTGATGAATATATTGAATAGGACTGGACCCAGTACTGACCCCTGAGGGTCACCACTAGTTACTGGCCTCCAACTGGACTCTGCACCACTAACCACAACCCTCTGAGCTCTATCTGTCAGCCACTGTTCAATCCACCCCACTGTCCATTCATCTAACCCACACTTCCTAAGCTTGCCTGTGAGGGTGGTGTGGGAGACAGTGTTGAAAGCCTTGCTGAAGTCAAGGTAGACAACATCCACTGCCCTCCCCTCATCCACCCATCCAGTCATGCCATCATAGAAGGTTATCAGATTAGTCAGACATGACTTTCCTTTGGTGAATCCATGTTGACTACTTTTGATAACCTTCTTTTCCTCCAGATGCTTGGAGATGACACCCAGAACAAGCTGTTCCATCATCTTTCCAGGGATGGAGGTGAGGCTGACTGGCCTGTAGTTTCCTGGGTCATCCTTCTTGCCCTTTTTAAAGACTGGAGTGACATTGGCTTTCCTCCAGTCCTCAGGCACCTCACCTGTTCTTCAGGACCTTTCAAATATGATGGAGAGTGGCCTAGCAATGACTTCCGCTAGCTCCCTCAGCACTCGTGGGTGCCTCCCATCAGGCCCCATGGACTTGTAGGTATCCAGGTTACTTAATTGTTCTCTAACTTGTTCCTCTTCAACCAAGGGAAAGTTGTGCTTCCTCCAGACTTTCTCTGCTCCTTGCAAAGTCTGGGACTCCCGAGAGCTGGCCCGAGCAGTGAAGACAGAAGCAAAGAAGGCATTCAGCAACTCTGCCTTTTCTGTATCATCCGTCTCCACAGCACCCATCTCATTCAAGAGCAGGCCCACATTTCCCTGGTTTTCCTTTTGCTTCCTATATACTTAAAGAAACCCTTCCTATTGGTCTTTACATCCCTCGCCAGGTTCAATTCCAAGGCTGCCTTAGCTTTTCTCATTTCTTCCCTGCATACCCTGACGGTGTTCTTATACTCATCCCAAGTCGTCAGCCCCCTTTTCCACATCTTGTAAACTCCCTTCTTCCACCTGAACTTTTTCAGAAGATCCCTACTCAGCCATGCAGGTCTCCTGATTTCTTGCTCTTTGGGATGCACCTATCCTGAGCTTGGAGGAGGTGGTGCGTGAATATCAGCCAGCTCTCTTGAGCCCCCTTACCCTCTAGGGCCCTCTCCCATTTGGTTTCTCCCATCAATTTCTTGAAGAGCTCAAAGTTAGCCCTCCTGAAGTCCAACATTTCAACCCTACTTGTCATTTTGTGCATACTGCACTTAATGCTGAACTCTATCTTCTCGTGATCACTACAGCCAAGTCTGCCCCCAACCTTAACGTCCTCCACCAGTCCCTCTTTGTTTGTCAATACTAGGTCCAGTAGTACACCTCTCCTTGTGGGCTCTTCCACCACCTGAGTTAAGAAGTTATCATCGAGGCACTGGAGGAACCTCTTGGACTGTACGTTCCTAGCAGTGTAGCCTTCCCAGCAGGTATCAGGGAAGTTGAAGTCCCCCATGAGAACCAAGGCCTGTGATTGTGAGGCGGTTCTCACCTGTCTGTAGAAGGCCTCATCAGCTTCCCCATCCTGATCAGGTGGCCTGTAATAAACACCCACAATGGTGTCTCTCATGTTACTCTCCCCCTTAATCCTTACCCACAAGCTCTCAACTTGCTCATCATCTGCCCCCAGGGAGAGCTCAATACATTCCAGTTGCTTTTTCACATAAAGAGCGACTCCCTGACTGCATGGTTTCTGAGATGAGGGAAATTCAAAAAATTGACTGGTCATCTAGCATTATTGTCTCAAAATACAGGATAACTTAAAATATGCAACAGTTGCATATCATCTAGAAGTATTTCTCAGCTTGACAGTTGACAGGCTTCCGATGCCTGAAGATTATCTTTCTTTTTTTTTCTTCCTTTTTTTTTCTCCCCTCATTGTTTGCCATGTTTTCATACTGATCTGCAAGTATGGCAACAAGCTTTTTTTTCCTATCAAACTAATTTCAGTCAACTTCTGACTCCTCAAACCAGAGTTTCACCACCAGGTTGCCTAAGGGACACAAGCTGCTTGCAGACGTCTATGCAAATCTCAAACAATACACTCTTGATTCGCGTAACTGGGATTTACATGCTCTTGTTTAGCCTCCTCCTCCTCTGGCTTGCTCACCTTTCACAGAGCAGCTTAATTTTTCACAGCCTCATCAACCATCACTATCACATGCATACAAATAATACAGCAGTGTTTACAGCCCTTTCACCCCTGGATGCTATCCCACTTGATAAATATCAGCAACTAAACACACTTGGAGTCACGGGGTTCATCAGGGTTCAGACTTCTGCCAAACTTGAGCACTGAAGATGATATTTATGTGAGTATTGCAGGACACGAGGGAAACATTTAATGAAGAAAATCCCCTTCTCTTCAACCTTTGCCATATCTTAATGTTAGTTACTGTTTTTTTCTCTTTCCCTTTTACTCAAGCTCTCATCTATTTCTTCTGACATAAAATAAGAATTACATCAATCCATCAGCAGTCACGTTAGTAACCTGTGGTGGGAGAGGGAATTTCCCATGGCACCTGGGAGTAGAAGACTCTTGGCTCGGGCAGCAGCTTGTCCTTCACTCCAGCAGTGGCTTGGGCACCGGTGGGAAAATTAAATCCTTCCACAGACAAGTAAAAAGTTCTCCATGGTTATGGAAAAGAAACAAGGATCTGCATATGATTAAATGAGAAATACAGAAGTTTGAGTCTACCAGCCCTCTGTACCTTCAGAAGTCTAAGACCAAACAGTTACATATACAGCAGAATCACAAGTATATGGGGGAAGGTGAGGGTGGAGGGAGCAAATAACATATAAATTCAGGTGAGAGTTAGCAGGAGGTTGGCTGTCAGCTGATCTAGTTAGTTCTTATTTAGCAGAAATTCAAGTACCTGGTACAAGTAGGAAGTTTGGTTATTTTCTTTGACACAACAGTTCCCTATTTCTACCAATCAGTGTATTTTGACTTTCTTTCTAGTTTCATCCATTTGCCATTTACATACTAATAGTCATTCGAAAGACAGAATCACAGAATAGTCAGGGAAATGACCATGTGCTTCACACTAATGTGCTTCATACTAACCAATGGGAATGACAATACTAAAATACCTTCTAAAATATACTTCCAGATGATTCAGTGAGATTTGCTTATGTTTATAGCTAGCCAATATAAATGTATAAATAAGAGTATAGGTGTGTATATACTTTGTGATATATATGTTTTACATGTAAATATGCAAACACTTTTAAAAAAAACTATAGTAGGGGACATTACTGCATTTTTACTTAGAATTTGAATACATAGCATTAGGGAATGCTACAATTAAGGTCTGCACACATGAATGGTAATATACTCTTTGCTTTTATGATCACATACATTTTTAACTGAAACCTTAAGCCAATGCCTCATTCTCTCAGGCTGCATTGAAAGAGAATGCTGTCTGTAGGTTGTCTGATTCACTTGTTTCTGGTTTGAAGATGTGTAACACCAGAGATGGAACTGATGACTCTGAAACAGGATGATACCATCATTAATGCAGCCACGTTAAAAGCAGTGTCTTTATAAGTGGAAAAATGAGACAAGCTTTCAGGAACCTATGGCCTTTTTCCATTCTTAACTTGAAGCAGCAGATTTTAAAGTTGAATACCCCTGTTGAGAACAATTGCTCAGATATCTATCAGTTAGACCATCTCTGGTAAGAAGAGGTTGCCTACAGAGCAGAGAGCCACAAGAGGAGAAAGTGAGAGGTGATAGACTAGTTATCTCCTAGGGGAAAGAAAGACACAAAACTGCAAAGCATGGCAGAGTCTGTAGGGAAAGAAAACGAAATTCCTGGAACCTACACCTGAAGTTAAAAAAATATATCTTTCATCTAGTGCATGAAATACTCTTGTAACTATGTTTCTTACTTTTTGAATACACCGTGAAAAATGCGGGGTTGGATTTGCAGAACTGTTGTGTTTCCAATTGTAAATAAATTCAATTAAGACTGCTCTGAATGAGGACAATGTAATAAATTAGAGTATGAAGAAGTCAGGTCTCAAGTGATCAAAACTGCATACCCAAAACTAGTGGGCATCTTAGCACAACTGTGATTAATTTTCAAACTGAAAAATGGCTGTAATAAATTGAATCATAGGAATTTGTATTTATGAAGCATTGATTCACTATAGCAAAAACACCATGGAAACGGTGATGAAGAAAATAATTTTACTTTCAATACAAAGTTTGAATAATGTGTGCTAAATAAGGTATGGGGTCAAACACTGAACAAGGAAAACAATAAAATACCACCTTGAATAACAATAAACGCAACTAGAAGCATTGAGGAAGAAATATAATGAGTCATGTAACTAAAATATTATGATGGATGTGTCAAAGAGGCTATAAAGTTGCATATGCATTGGCAATTTTTCTGACAAACTTCTGAGTGCTTGAATATGTAACCATGACGCTCTGCTCACAAAGGGGTGTACATACTCCAGATTAATAGAATGCTGCATATTTCTAACTTCTTACAGAACAATCTGCCATCCTATCAGCTATAACTGTGTTGATAATGAATTAGGATCATCAGCATTTTTCCAATCAGTGCCACAAACTGCTTCAGCTTCAGGCAGTGGAGTAACAAGTAACAGTAGCAGACTATGCATCATCTATGTACCAGCTGCTATGGATAACGCAACATAAGGAATCCAATGTATAAAAATATTAAGGACCTTTGAAGTTCAACTACAATTTCTTTAAGGAAATGTACCTTACTGTTTAGAGGCACTTCAGCCCATATAACATTGGCTAATCTGGTCCTCTATTTCTATATACTAGCATATCTATTTTTCTCTACCAGAACCCCTATTTTTCAGGCTTCTGCAGAGTATTCAGGCAATTTTATTCTCATTTTACATTTATGCCAGGGAGCTACAATAAATAATTTTAGATTAATAGCTGAGCTCCGAGCCATAGCCAGTGCTCTCATCATGGAACACAGTCAGGTTGGTCAGACACAACTTGCCCTTGGTGATCCTGAGCTGGCTGTTCCCAGACACCTTCTTGTCCTTCATGTAGTTGGAAATGGCTTCCAGGAGGATTTGTTCCATAACCTTCCCAAATACTGAAAGATGCTGAACAGCCTGTTGTTTCCGAGGTCCTCATTGCTGTTTCGGAAGCTAGGGGTAGCACTTTCTGCCCTGTGGGTACTGCTTTACTCCCACAGTGACATCGGAGAGCAAACCTGGCCAACGGAAACTGAGAAAAACAAGTCATTGAGTCCTTTGACCTGTTCCATGTCTTTTGTCACAAGTTTACCTGCTTCTTTGAGCAGTGGACCTCCACTTCCCTTAGCCTTCCTTTTGCTGCCAATATACATACAGAAACTCTTCAACTCCAGCTGAGCTCTGCTTTTCCTAACACCATCCTTTCATGCTTGGGCAGTGCCCTTATATTCTTCCTGGGTAACCCATCCCCACTTCCATCTTCTCTGTACTTTGTTTTTGCATTTGAATTTATTCAGGTGTTTCCTGTCAATCCATGCTGGTCTTCTGCCTTGCTTGCCTGACTTTCTGCACATTGGAATGGACCATTGTTGTGCTCTGAGGAGGCTGTCCTCAAAGATGAACCAGCTGTCCTGAGCCCTTGCTGAGATCCCTGAGCAAGACAAATTCTTTTGAAATTCGGTATTGCAATTATTTCTTTTGATCACTCCTGTGAGCATTTTAAGTTCCACAATCTCATAGTTACTGCAGTCAAGGCTACCCTTGACTACCCCATCTCCAAACATTTCTCGCTTGCTTTTGAGTATCAGTTCCAATAGACCATCTTCCCTAGTCAGGTTGTCCATCACCTGTGTCAGGAAATTGCCATCAGCACATTTCAGGAGTCTCAAGGCTTTATTTAATGTGCACAACTATTCTATTCTATTCTATTCTAGTCTAGTCTAGTCTAGTCTAGTCTAGTCTAGTCTAGTCTATTCACAGCTATTTGTCCTTCCAGCAGATATGAGAGTTGCTATGTACCATAAGTAATGGGGCCTGTTATCTGAGGTTTCCTCCAGCTTGCTGAAGAAAGCTTCATCTGTTTCCTCTGCTCAGTCAGGTGGTCTGTCTGCAGCAGAAGCATACCACAGTGTCAGTCTGTCCTCTGATCCTTACCTGTAAGGTCTGGATGGGCTCATCACCAGTCCCAAGGCCAAGCTGGAGGCATTCAGTGCACTCCTTTGCACAGAGTTCACCTCTCCTCCTCGCTTTCCCAGCTGATCTTTCCTGAACTGCCTTTGTCCACCCATTGCAGCTCCCATCCGCTGGTGCAAGCTCCCCTGCCGCACCTCCTCACCGCATGTGGGGTCATTTCAGTGGTAATTCCAATGAATCACACAGCCTCTTTAGATTACTTTTGCAACTCAGTGGCTGTTAGGTTACTCATCAGATGCAATCATGTCTGTAATGAAAAATTTACAGTACTTTGGGGAGTCAGCAGCCATTTTGGAAAGCCACGGAGCAATGAGGACCTCAGTTAGTAGCTTAGTTTTTCAACTGGTCAACAGTATGGGCTTAAAGATTTGAGCTTTCTTAAAAGTGAGAAGCCAATTAATGGCAATTGAAATCCTCTTTCTAAATAAATAAAAATTCAGTCTTCACATTTAATTAAAAAAACCCTAATGAATTAGCATAACACTAATGGGGTAGAAGACTAGCTATAAATATTGGACCTCTAAGGTGTCATAAATCCCCCCAACAAGGAAATTAACATATATGATTTAAACTGTCAGATTATTACTATTATAAATGATGTTCAGTAGTTGCTACTTTGTATGCAGCTTGAATGTATATATTCATTCATTTTACTTCAAAATAGAGGATCTGTCATTTAAATCACACACTACATTGTAACATGTTGTGAAGGCTGATAATATATATAATATGAGAAGCTTGCTATTAAAACTTTCCTAATATTATCACATAATACAATGCAAATCTGTAGACTGAGGAAAATCAGAAGAGATAAGACCGAGGATAAATTTGTCTCATCGGATAACTTGTGAGTATTCTGGGGATTTACCATATAGATTTGGCGTATTTTGTATGAATATTTAATCATTATGAAAAATAGGGTTGTAAGGTTGCCAGATTCCATCCTAGTAGACACAGGAAGTAGGGGTGGTGCAGAAGAAATAAAATTGGAATTTAGTATCTTTGTGTAATCAAAAATTCTGAGATAAAGAGATAATAACAATGTCAACATTTTCATGACCATTCTGTTACCTTAGGCTTAGCAATACGGTGGTTGATTAAAGCATATAAGAAAGTGCAGGGAGAGAAAATTAAGATAGGGTGAAAGCTGTGCTCTGAATTCCATGTCATCGTGGCAAAGTCATCCTGTTTTGGTACCAAGAATAGTGTGTATCTGGGACAGGGCATAAAAGCATTACTAAGATTGTAATGGCATGCAGCTGCCCAGTTATCATATATGGCAGTAGTGTTTTATCACCATCACAATTAAAGTCCATTCATCTTGGACAGCCAATTTCAACACATTGAATTGGAATGCAATTTAGATCTCTGAAGCACCATACCTTTTTATCATAGTTTTGTCATTGTTCCAAATGTCAGTTCTCAGATGCAGCAGAATATCAACATAAAGACTGGGTCACTGCCAATATATGGTCCATTATACTATATAGAAAAAAACATTGTGCTTTTACCTTGATGTGATGCTCTTAAAAGAAGCAGTTGATGTGTTGTTCGGAAATCATCCTTTATTTTTCATTCTGTCATACTTCCCCTTTTAAAGAAATAGTTTATAAGTACTCAAAGCAATATTATAAATTCTTAAGTAATTTTAAAACTACTGGTGATCCTACAGGTTGTGTTGTCCCCATGTATTTCACATCTCTTGTCAATCAAATTCAGATACTTCATTGTGTTAATCCTGCTCAAACATCTGGTAGACTAAATTCTCACTCTGAAGCCCTGACGCCTGATTATGGGATATATTAGAATGTTTCTGTTACTATTTATAAGTCTTGGAACACTGCACGTTTTATTTTACTTAATATTTGGTACTATCCAATCATTCTGGGAAATCTTTTTTTCCCTTTTTAGTCATAGAAACTCTCTCTCTTACCTTAATGCAGGAGATAAATATAGATTCATAAGCATTTTGTTTGGGTTGTTTTATGGGAGGAGGAAGTTGTACTCCATTAAGTCTCTTCCCACTCCCTTTGAATCCAATTTGTATTTGTTTTACTATATGTAAGCAGGGAATTTGCTAATGCATTTATTTTTTTTCTTCTGTGTGTTGAGCTATATCCCCTATATGTTGAAATGTAAGTCAGAATATAATCAAATAGAGACAAGATTTAATTCAGAGAATTATTAAATATATCAAGTTGCCTAAAGTAATTTTCAGATCTTTGTCATATTTGAGTTACATCTTTTGCAGTGATACACTCTTGATTCAAGGAATATTATAAAGAGGGAAAGTAACCAGCAGGACTAAGATACCTGGAGGAAATATTACATCAAAAAATTTAAAAAAAGTAAGAAATAGAGTAACTATATGTTACAAATCCACTTTTAAATCAACTGTTATGTCGTTCCTTAACAAGGCAGCATATGAACATTAGTTAAGGGCAGCTTAACTGACTCATGCAATAGGTCTGTTTCCATCAGCTTAGCAAAGTGCCACAAATCCCAAAAGTCACTCCAACTGTGAGGCAAGAGAGTTGTCTCTAGTATGGAGTAGAGCTGTGCTGCTAACAGCAGGCATGTAAATTTGAGTAAAAAGAGAGGTGGTAACTATGACTAGTTACAGCACAGTTTATCTATTAAAGTCTCACAGAGCTTAAGCCCAGACAACACAATAAAATCCCCAATCAAGCCTTTAGGTCTTTGTCTTGGCAGTATCTGAGCTTTGAGTAAATCTCAAGACCTCAAATGCAATGCAGATATTCATCTATAAAGCTACATATGACAATAAAATACCTATGCAAGACATTAGTTAGATAAAACCTTAAGAAGACTGGGCAGTGTGCCAGAGGAAGAAAACAGTGTGCAATCAGAAGTGCAGCAAAGGAAGAAGATTATTTAGACGAGATGTGCAAGGTTTGAGTGTGACATATCTTGCCTCTTGGAAGAAAGGTAAAAAAAAAAAAAAATCTGAATTTAGTATCCGATTTTTTTTTTCCTAAAGAGGGGAAGAAATTCCTTCCAGACACCAAATTAGCATTCAGTATGACTTTGATTTTTTAGGGTGTTTATATGAAGTGTCAGGCATCCTAACTATGATAAGCCAGAAATGCTGTATTGAAAAACTATTCTTTTGGCAATTGCTGGTAACAGCCACCCAATATTTCCAAAAGGAACCTGAGGCAGCCTCATGATTCCCTCTGTGTATCTAGCACAAGGAGTAGGTGGTAGAAAGATGTTCCTGAATGCTGTACTGAAATGTAATTTGCAGACATGCATTAAATCTGCATGCCTGTTCCTGACCTCCCATGCTGCACTCATTTTAGTGTACCGTTGTGTTCTACTGGATGAAATTAGTCATGTTGGGGACCACAGTTACTCAATAACAGAGGGAATTTTAAAAATGAAGGGATTGCTACTCCAAATTTGACAGTAACAGTTCAGGGGACTGTGTGTGGTGTAGAATTAAACAAAGAAGGTTACAAATGTGGTTTAACACAGCTCTTCAGTACCTTTATGAACTTTTCATGTTTTCATTTCATTTAAGAACTGTAAAGTTGGGTAAGTCTGATGAAGTTTCAGGAAGGTTTCCAAACCCCTGACATTTACTGCTATGGTCTCTGAGTCCAGGTGTAAATGTGCTAGGGTATGTTGGCTCATCTGGACTTTTGGCAATGTCTGGGACTAATTCAGTGCCTCCTCCTATGTGTATTCTGGCAACGCCAGGGGGCTGGGCAGCCATATGCTTCTATATTAATTTTGGCAAGGCTAGCATTGCTTCAGTGCACATTCCACAACACATTCATAATGTAAAACCTACTGTTGTCCCAGTGGTGCTGCTGGTGACATTACTGTGAAATCCTAGAGGTAAGGCAATAGGGGTTTTGTTGTTGTTGGAAGGGGGTATTTTGTTGGTGGTTTTTTTTAGTTTTAGTTTTAAATGTTGCAAGTAAGAGAGGGAAAGATGTCACTTGTGAAATACTCTATATTTCTATAGGACATGAGAACTCAAAGTCTTAGTTTTGCCTTTGGATATGAAACATGATAAGTCAGTGCAGCTGAAGCTAGACATTGACTGTCTGAGCCAGTTTAGAATAATATTAGTAAATTTCCTGAGTTTTAAGATAAAAATGGCTTAAAGTTTTAGCATTCGTTCTTGTTCCTAATAAAGCGAAAACTCTTATTTTGTATAAACATCCTTCAACATGAAATAGGCTTCTGTCCATGTACTTTCACTAACTGAACTAAGTCAACATGTATTTTTGATTTTTCATTATTTTACAACTACAAAAGCTGTCTGAACAGGCCAGAGAGATCAAAATAAATTTTTTGATTGATGCAAAGCCAATATATCTGATTCAGAAAGATTCCTCATCAAAGAATAATTTTGATTCTTTTGGTAAAATAATAATAATTTATGAAAGCAAACTGTATAGCAGAGTGGGGATAAACATAATGGGCTTCAAAGTTCTTGCAGATTTCTACTTTTACTGAACAACGCATCATAAAAACAAATTCAGATTGACTGTGGGAACTGTGGTTTATGGCTTCTTGGTCTCTAGGTGTTCATAAAAAGTGTTTTAAGAGAGCATTTGATTTTAAAGGCGTTTCATTCTTAGCAGGGTAGTTTCTATTTAAATAAGAACTAAATAAGAACTGTCCATTTTATTTTATTGTACGTGCAGTTAAAAAAAAGGTAGCATTTTAATGCTGTATGACAAATAACGCTACTGAGAAGCTGAACATATACTTGAAAAAAACTATAAAAATCTAGTTAATGAAACATAATCATTTTACCTTAGCCCCTTGGCTTTTACTAGTAGCAAAGAAACCAGCAGGACATCTTAAAAGATTGTGGAGCAGTAAGGGGCATTTTAGAAGTTACTTTACTCTATAGATTCCTACTCTTTGCCAGAATTATATAACATTAATGTAAATATTTTCATGGCTATCCTAGTCACTTCCTTCTCACTAATTCAAGTTACAGACTGTAGCAATCAACTTGGTCAGTGGTATGACCACTGTGGTAAAAATTAGACCATGGAGAAGAAGAAACATATTCTTTCCGTTGAAGAAAGATATTCAATTACATGGTTTAGTATCCATAGCAGTGAATATTTAAAGACTCTTTCTGAAGTTTCAGAAAAAAAAATCTACACTGTATTTTTTCAATATTCTTTGTTTATTTCTTCAACACAAAGCATTTGCTTTTAATTTATGCATAATACCGTGGAAGGAAATTCACTCATCAATCCTCTATTGAAGCTGATCCAAATTGTTTGATGTATGGAATGGCTTGGAGAGGAAATCTACCTGACATTTCTCTCTACAAATTAATGGAAGTTTTAGTGTAGTCAGATAAAATCCAGTTTCCATATATGCCTCATTAAACCAAGAGGAACTGTAGAACTGTATTTTCAAAAGTGTAAAAATGTCAAAGCAAAGGTGTGTAATCATTCAGAGGAGAAGAATATGTAGGTCTATAATGCATGACAAATAGCTGGAGTAAGAATGTTATATTAATTTTCCTTCTTCAGAATTTTGTCCACAGACTTCCACCTGACATTTCCTTGTATTTCTTGTATTTTAATTTCTTGCTGTTAAATGTATTCTGGCTCAAGACCTCTAAGGAGTGAGGTTGAGAGGGTCAGTGGATCTTCCATTTTTGGGCACAACAGCCAGAGGTGTATGGTTAGTCTTGCTATATTTCTTTCATTGCATAAGCCCACATCCTTTAGTTGATAATTTTTGTTTTTCACCAAGTAGCAATGACAACGACTAATGGGGAATTCATTCAGAGATATGTGCTAGCCTGGGTGAACATTTGCAAGAAAGTCTTTGGAACCATGGCTGAACCAGTACTTTCCTATTATACTTGAATTTTGATTTATATTATGAAGTAAATCTTGCCACTGAGCATTGAAAATGAGGTTGCACGGGAAAATATTTGCTAAGCTATATGTCTATTTTCACTGTAGTACTGAGACCAGAATCAAGGTAAAACCACTTCTCCATGCCTGGGTAGAACTGACCAATCTAAATGGGTTTGCAATTTACAAAGACGGTCATGACACTAAGGAATGAGGAAATATAAAATGTGTTATCACAACCCAAATGGAATTCAGCAAAGGAAGAACAAACTCCACAGAATTCTGTGACTTTACAGGGTGGAAAGGCACTATCTAGGTGACAGTTGCTTGTCTATAATGTTATAGGTATTATTCAGTAAGCTAAATCAGATTGGTACTCTGTAAATTGTGCTGAATGTATATTTAGTGTGTAGCTCATAAAGAGCAAAATGTCCCACAGTCAGGTTTCTTGCAAATAATTTAAGGTTATTGTTGAATTGCCTAATTTCTAGATGTGAAGCAATTCAAAAGGGAGTATATTAGGTACAACATTCCCTTGACATTTTCTTTCTCCTTGATTCTGTCCTTATAATGCTACTGTTGACATTCCTTCTTTGACGTTTATTTTACTCCCTTCAGTAGTTTTGTAATTCTCTGAGAAATTAACAGATTAACAGATTCCCCCTCTTAGTTTCATTTAGTATTATGTTTTTATTGGCAATACTGTTTATTATTTGGATGAAAGAAGTTTATCTTGTTTCCTGCCCAGAAATAAGTGTTGGTTAAATGATGGAAACCCAGTGGGATAAGCTAGTCTAATTCTCAAATGTTTATATTAATCCAAACAGGTAAATTTGTTTAACCGCAGTGATGCAGCCAAAGCCTTAAGTTAGGATGAGTTTTGACCTTTCTCTAATTAACAATGACCTTAAAAGTCTTTATGTTTAAAAATGGATTAAAGATAATGCACCACTACACTCAGTTAGACAGATTCTATTCAAGACAACTTGGAATAAAAATGAGGGTGATATAAAATACATTTTTCTTTAGCTGGTTTAATAACATTGAAGACACAGCTTTCACAACTTAATTGGGAGATCTGGAGTATCACCAGGCTGTTTTTATTTCCAGAGGTTTGACTGAACTGGATTACTATTTTTTTGCTTTAAATGTGATTATATATGGACTTACCTGTGGGCTTTTGATTTTTAAAAGATATTTCCTAGAATCATAGAATGGTTTAGGTTGGAAGGGACAGTGAAGATCATCGAGTTCCGACCCCCCTGCCATAGGCAGGGACACCTCCCACTGGACCAGGCTGATCAAAACCCCATCCACCCTAGCCTTAAACACCTCCAGGGATGGGGCCTCAACAACTTCTCTGGGCAACCTGTTCCAGTGCCTTACCACCCTCAAAGTGAAAAATTTCTTCCTAATATCTAATCTAAATCTACTTTCTTCCAGTGTAAAGCCATTCCCCCTCATCCTATCACTACATGCCCCAGTAAAATGTCCTTCCCCAGCTCTCCTGTAGGCCCCCTTTAGGTACCGGAAGGCTGCAATAAGGTCTCCCTGGAGCCTTCTCTTCTCCAGGCTGAACAACCCCAACTCTCTCAGCCTCTCCTCATAGGAGAGGTGCTCCAGTCTTCTGATCATATTTGTGGTCCTCCTCTGGACCCACTCCAACAGGTCCATGTCTTTCCTATGTTGGGTGCTCCAGAGCTGGACACAGTACTCCAGGTGGGGTCTCACAAGAGCGGAGTAGAGGGGCAGAATCACCTCCCTTGACCTGCTGCCTACACTTCTTCTAATGCAGCCCAGGGTACGGTTGGCCTTCTGGGCTGTGATCGTGCATTGCCAGCTCATGTTGAGCTTCTTTTCAATCAGCAGCCCCAGGGCCTTCTCCTCACAGCTGCTCTCAATCCATTCTCTGCTGAGCCTGTATTTGTGCTTGCAATTGCCTCGACCCACGTGCACAACCTTGCGCTTGGCTTTGTTGATCTTCATGAGGTTGGCATGGGCCCGTCTCTCCATCCTGTCCAGGTCCCTCTGGATGGCATCCCTCCCCTCCAGCGTGTCTACCTCACCACACAGCTTGGTGTCATTGGCAAACTTGCTGAGGCTGCACTTGATCCCACTGTCCATGTCACCAACAAAGACGTTGAACAGCACAGGTCCCAGTATCGACCCCTGAGGAATGCCAGTCACCACTGCTCTCCACTTGAACATCGAGCTGTTGACCACAACTATTTGCATGTGACCATCTAGCCAGTTCTTTATCCACGGAGTGGTCCATCTGTCGAATCCATGTCTCTCCAATTTAGAGACCAGGATATTGTGTGGGACAGTGTCAAATGCTTTGCACAAGTCCAGGCGGGTGACATCAGTTGCTCTTCCCTTGTCCACTGCTGCTGTAACCCCCTCATAGAAGGCCACCAAATTTGTTCAGGCATGACTTGCCCTCTGTGAAGCCATGTTGCCTGCTATCAATCACCTCCTCTTTTTCCATGTGCCTCAGCAGAGTTGCCAGGAGGATCTGCTCCATGATCTTGCTGGGCACAGAGGTTGACTGACTGGCCTGTAGTTCCCTGGGTCTTCCATTTTTCCCTTTTTGAAAACAGGGGTTATGTTTCCCCTCTTCCAGTAGGCAGCAACCTCACCAGACTGCCATGACTTCTCAAATTTGATGGATAGTGGCTTAGCAACTTCGTCTGCCAGTTCCTTCAGGACCCGCAGATGTACCTCATCAGGTCCCATGTACTTGTGCACCTTCAGGTTCCTCAGGTGGTCTCATACTTGATCTTCACCTACAGTGGGCAGTTCTTCATTTTCCCAGTCCTCACCTTTGCCTTCTTCATCATGGGTAGTGTGGCTGCAGTCTTTGCCAGTGAAGACTGAGGCAAAAAAGTTATTGAGTACCGCAGCTTTGTCTCTGCCCCAGCTGACCAGCTCTTCTGTTTCCTTCCGGAGAGGGCCTTCCCTAGTCTTTCTTTTCTCGCTGACATACTTACAGAAGGATTTTTTTTTGTTTGTCTTAATGTCCCTAGCCAAATTTAACTCCATCTGGGCTTTAGCTTTCATAACCTGATCCCTGTCTGCTCGGACAATTTCTCTGTATTCCTCCCAGGCTACCCGCCCCTGTTTCCACTCCCTATAGGCCTCCTTTTTACTTTTGAGCATCTCCAGGAGCAACTTGTTCATCCATGCAGGCCTCCTGGCTTTTCTGCCTGCTTGCTTCTTTGTAGGGATGCATTGCTCCTGAGCTTAGAGGAGGTGATTCTTCAATATTAACCAACTTTCTTGAGCCCTTCTTCCCTCCAACACTTCATCCCATGGCACCATACCAAGCAGATTCTTCAAAAGGCCAAAGTCAGCTCTCCTAAAGTCCAGGGTGGTCAGCTTGCTGCGCACCTTCCTTGCTGCCTTCAGGATGTCAAACTTGACCATTTCATGGTTACTACAGCCCAGACTACCCTTGAGATTGACACTGCCTGCCAGCCCTTGCTTGTTGGTAAGGGCAAGGTCCAGCATAGCTCCTTTCCTCGTTGACTCCTGTACCACTTGGAGAAGGAAGTTGTCGTCAATACAATCCAAGAACCTCCTGGATTGCCTATGCCCTGCTGTGTTACCCTTCCAACAGATGTTGGGGTGTTTGAAGTTGCCCATAAGGACCAGGGCCTGTGAATGTGATGCCACCCCTATTTAACTCGTAAAATTCTCTTTTGGAAATAAGACATAATGACAGCTTAATGTATAGGTATCAAAATCTTCTGTTAGACTGTTATCTTATTGTTGTTTGATACCTAAAATTTCCTAGAGCAGGCCACATGTCTAAAAAGTTATGCCTACAGACAGAAGGATAATTTCTTTAATTTCCCTTTGTGAAAGAGTCTCCAAAAATCCGGAGATCAGAGGTTTACAAAAACACTCAAGAAAATACAAAAAAATAAGAAATAAATAGTGGAATTGGACCATAGTCCTGCAGTCAGATCTTCATGGCTACATAGATCACCTCTACAGACACTGCTGTACAAACAGTGATTTGGCATGGTAAAAGTGTAAAAGGTGTCAACATATTTTTTAAAGAAAGTTTCTCCTTAATTAGACAAAGTGATTGAATGTAACAAAATAGATCTTACTGCCATTGAGAATGACCAATAGAAAAACCGAACAAAAATAATAAATTAAGATAGTTATAAAGAGCCTGAAATGTTCCCCCTGTTCTTTAAAAAACAGAAGTCAGACAGGCTGCCTATGGGATATGAGCTTAATTCCCATAAGAAATTAGTGGTATTTCAACCAGATTAATTGCAGACTAATATACTTAACTATATACCTTTGTTTTGAATCTGATCGTCATCTCTGTCTGGTCTCTCAAACACCTCTCAGTCCACCAGGTAGGAGAAACATATTCTTTCCCTGAATTTGGGGGTGGGGGATGTGCTTCAAAACTTGTCTTGCTGTGATAGGTTTCATGTGTGGAATCAGTGAGAATGAAAAATGCTTCATGAGCTTTTTGCTGTTGAAGTGCCATTACCACATTTATGGGGGATTGAGTTCGCTGTGGTTTGTGGCTTTCTCCATGGCCGGAGAAGGTATTGCAGTAGCAGGAGGGTTTTCAGGGTGAAGATTGCTTTGACAAAGGAAAAGTATGGGTGGAAAGTCCTGTCAAATTACTGCCAAGAAGTGAACAAGTACAAGGGCTATAGCACTCCTCCTAAAAAGGCAGTTTATTTTAAAAAGCAACAACAATTTTTTGTATTAATAAATTGTTGATTAGAAGTTGGATGACTGAGAGGTTACAACAGTGGTGTATTGTAAAATGAGACATGTGTGACTCCAAATTATTCAATACCTTTTACTAACCTGAAATAAAATTAAACAACAAAAAAAGAGAAAATACAAAAAAGGAGAAAAAGAACTATGGAATGCTCAGTTATCTTTGATCACTTAAAAGTGCAGTTTCATTTGTGGAGTATCTGCTGTAGTATAGTTAAATATAAAAAAAAAATTCTTGAAATTAACACTGAATGTACCTGCCAGATGTATCGTCAAGTTCTATGACACTGAAAAGGATCTTGAGGTCAAGGTTGAACATGAGTTACCAGTACAGGTCTACAGATAACAGACTGTACTAGGAGTGTTTCCCAGTAACCAGGACAATAAATGGGACTAGGGAAGAAATATCACTTAGTATGCAGCATCAGTGATACTGTTACTGAAGTACTATGTTCAGGTCTGGTGATGATGCTTTAAAAGCTGTTGATGGAGATGAATTACTAGAGGAATAAAAGAATGGTTAAATTCAGATTTATCTCTCATATTATGAATTTAAAGTAGTTCTCTAGTTTAACAAGTAGAAAGCGAAGGGTGGCTCATTCTAAGGCTCTAAATGAATGAATGATTTCTGGCAATAAACAGCTCTAAAGTATAGCAGAAGTGAAAATAACCTGTACGTGGAAACTAAAACTAGATAAAAGATCAGTCTAGATCAAGGCACAATACTTTCATACATAGTCACTGGGAAAATGTGTTCAGTGATATGGTGGATGCTCCGTGACTTTAAATTCAAGCCACCACCTTTCTCTCAGACACATATGATAACCCTAAAAGAAATGAAGGGCTTAATTCCTGAATTATTGCATGACTTTTTTATAGCCTGTGTTATGAAAAGACCAGATGACTGTAAGAGTTCCTTCTGGCCTTTAAATCTCTGTGAAGCGGCCACTGAAAAAAGAGCTCACTGAAATTGGAGCTGACACTTGAGTTTAAACCTCACGAAACAAAATGAATGAAATGTTGGTCCGCTGGAGAAGATGAGCATTCCCTTGTATTCACTAATTTCATCTCAAATGCCTAAGCTTTCAAATTATAGTCCAAATACATACAAAGACTGTTTTTTGCTGATTGTCAGAGCGTCGCGGTATGCAATATTGTCATCTAATTAAATCAGTTACTAGATCTGCCTTTATTACTTGTGTTCATTACAAAAAATATTGGATTCATACTTGTAAGAAAATAGCATAACCAAAATGAGCAGATGTTAGACATGTTTTGTTAAGTTAAATTAAATTATTTTGTGCTGAAAATTTTGAAGGAAGATAAGCTGGGATATTTGAAGGTTTCGTCAGGAAGCCATAGCTTTCTGGTCAAACTTGCACTTTTCAGATGGTTTTGCTACTGTGTCTAGCCATGGTTTGTCTAGGAACAATAATTAGATGATTTAGAATTATGTTGCTCATGATCCATCCAAGCTGAAGTTAGATTAGATGTTGTGAATTGATAGTATTAGTTCTTACGTAAAAACAGACAAGTGCTGTAGTATTTATTTTGCTAATTTATGTATATGACTAAGCTACATAAATACTTAAAGCATTAAGTAAGCCTTATGGAGATGAGCTATAGCTCCTCTAGTAGTGTCGTAAGTACCGATGGAAACCAGGACAGAGACTCCCATTTTATGTTAATTAAAAATCACCTTGGCAACGGAAGAAATCCTTTTATAGACTTGTTAGAATTCATTTACATGTAATTAATCAAACCATTATTTGAGAAGACTTAAATTTGTTTCAAGGAAACATACAAGTGTTATTTCCTGTTTTAAAAGTATGTTTGAAGCATTGTGTGAAATGCAAATTTTTTGCTAGTGACGCAGGTTTTCAAAATTTTTTTGCTGTGAGCAAATGAAAAAACAGTGGGACATTTTTGTCAATGATTTCTTTAAAATCTTGTTCATTAATAGCTATTTTCTCTTTTATGGAATACTTTTAGCATTTTTAAGGACAGAACCAAATACACCAGACCATCCTAAATATCGTCCTATTTGGATGACCACACTTTGAAAGAACAATTAAAACTATTGTTTCCTACAACAGGAATTAGGTTCTGTGCCACTTCTTCACTTTCCACAAGCCCACAATCCACAAGATTGAAAAATCTATTAAGAGTCACATGTGAGTGAACCCACTAGCCTTTAATGTGCAAGAATAGTCATTACTCATTTCTCTATCCCTTCTTTGTTCTAGGTTTACTCACCAACTAGGAGTGCATGCTGCATGAGTATTATTATATATAGGATTACCTGTTTCAGTGGCTGAACCCCTTAAAGTTAATACTGATATGTCAAAGCTGTGCGCTGCAAACCCTTTTGCAGTTTCACTGCTTTGCATGTTCAAAGTAATTTGTGTCCATCCCAGCTTAATTATTTGTGTGATAATCCAAGAAATTTTCATTAAGCCTAATTAATTTTATGGTTGGGTATAGAGTTAGTCTTTTGTTGTTCTGTAGATGCAGTGCACATATCTCTTTATAAGGCAGGATTCACTGCCATAAACAGTTTGTGAGTCGAAATCGTAAAGGTGTAGTATAAACAAAGAAGATGAGTCAAGAAAGTGAGACTAAAGCTTGTTGGAGAGGATATAATTTCATGTTCTCTTTAATGTGTCAAAACCTTTAGTGTGTCAAAGCAAAGACCTACCTAGCGGTGGTCAATTGGATGTTCAGGGAAGAATGGAAGTAGTCTTAAACTCTCTTAGATCAAGCTTGTGCAATACTTCACCTTGTTTTCCAATAATCCTATGATCTATAATCAGTTACTTCATGAGACAGTGGTATTGTCTTTACATTAAGTCTCTTGATGGATTCCCATTTGCATCAATAGGCCCCTTTTTGGCCCTACGTGTATGCCATTCACAGCTTTCAGATGACAGAAAGGTGAAAAGAGGAAAATGGGTTTTAAAGAAGGTAGTGAACATCAATTAGTGCAAATGAAGGAGAGGGACCTCCCAAGTGTAGGAAGCGCAATTTAGGAGAAAATGTATGAACAGTGCTTTGTATGTGTAGCCTTTCTGTTTCTACACAACACTAATAAGCTTTCAAAATAAAATAAACACATAAATATGAAAACTAAATATAACTGTCTACTCTACTTTTACTGAAATGTGGCTATTCAAGCAGCTCATGTCATCAGTACAAAACGATTGGCAGGAACTCAGCTGGACTAACACATCAAGCTGCAACCGAATGTTTTTTCAGTTACCAAAGGGTAAATTCTTGAATTTGTCTATGCTACAAGAATTGATGCCTTTAAATGCAAACATGTAGTATAGTTTTACTAACCAAGCTTGGCCAGGACTGGGACTGTATTTCACGCCTGAAATATGATGTCCCCTGCATCACCATCCTGATGCCACTCTCTGCATCTGACAGGTGTTTTATCATAACAGAGGAGCAGCCATACCGGCTGAGCGCAGAGGTCCGTCTAGCCCAGAATTTGTCTCTGACAGTTGCCAGTAATGGATGATTATAAGAGTGGGGCAAATAGTGATCAGTCACTACCTTGTTTGGGTTTTAGCCTACCACAGAAAATAGGAGTACTGCAGACTAATACACTGCAGTTTGACATATTTTAAAGCTAGCGCTTTCTGATATTAGAAACCACAGGTATCACTTCAGCTGTTTTCTTGAGCAGTAGGAATGCTGACAGCAGCTGTACAATGACACCTGATGTAACCATTGCACATTCCCTGTATTTGTTGAAGTGCTAGCTGCTGGTATTTAGGGACTCCTCATTTCTATTTATTTTTTATTCAAACTGCTTTTGTAAGTGGGCTAGGCTGTACACTGAGTAATTTTCCCCCCACAGCTTCTGGTGATAAACAGCAGCTGTCAACAGTGAATGCAGTGACATGAGAAGCATACAATGATTTTCAAGACAAGGTCAAATGACAGGTAGTTAAATAATGTAGAAAGGATAATCTTCTGAACAAGCAAAAATCTGAGGTTGGCGCAATGTTTTTCACAAAATTTGCAATCAGCAGATGGTAATGCAGAGGTCAAGCTCCCAGACAGAATATATCATGTACCTGAATAAATAATTTGTGTATAAATGATACTCTATGAAAACTAATTTTTGCTATTGAGATACTTAGCCGACCTTGTGATCTTACTGTTAACACTCTTTAAATTGTTGTCTGAATTGCATTATGAGGTAGGACTTGAAATCATGTTGCTACTATAGTCACTTTTGTATTGTTATACATATATATTTAAAGGTCTAATGATTATGAAAGCACAAAGTTTGGGGTTTATGTACTTCATAAGCTGCTATGTATACTTAAAAATGTTTTATGATGGGAACATGACAGAAATCATATTCATCAGAATTTAAGCTAAACTTAACTGGTTCTGGGGTTTTGTGTAGCCAATCTAGTGCCTTACCATGCATATTCTTTTGTCATGTATGTCTGGCTTCCTGTGTTTCGTAGTGTCTCTTGAGAGATTTTCTTTACATTGACCAAAAGCCTACATTTAACTGACATAAAATTAGCAAACTGTTTTGTGCTACTTCCAGAGCTTAATTTCAGTTCTTCCTTAAGCAAGTGGTTCTTCAAATTTCTTTAAATTAAGAACATCGCATACACTTATTATGCAAAAGTTTAATTGAACTCAATAAATATCTTCTTAGTACCCTTTTTGGAACAAAAACAAATTAATGTTTTTTTCTAAAGTGGACCTCTTATGTACATTGAAAAAAATGCAGTAAAGCAATAATCTAAAATCACTATGTAACCATAGAACCCACAGTGAGCTGTCGAAGACATAATAATATAACACTACTGGAAGATTTTTTAATGGAAATGTCAAATACAATTGTATTAATAGGAAGTTAGCTCCCTATGACAATGTAAGTACTATTTCATTGTCAGTTGGGAGCTTAAAAGATTCCTTTCTTTTTATATCTTATATTTTAATAAAGGAAATTAAAATATCAATCAAAATCTATGCTAAAATCATGTTAAAGGTTTTAAGGAACTAGGCAACGTAGGAAAATTCACAGATAATGCTGCCTGCCATAATATCTAGAGATTAAAAGTAGTGAAACAGCCCCCAGAAATTGCTTGCCTTCCATGAATTGTCAGTTGATGAGCTGATAGCAAAGTGAAATATTTCTTCCCAGTGAGCTGAAGGTGTGATATTGACTTTTGAAGGTGCAAAGATAACTTGATTAGACTGAATTTATTCTGAATTTGCATTCTAGTTTTAAAGAGACAATCTCCCTTCGAGTTAATGGAATACTAGTAAACAGAACCTCATACATTCTATTGTTTTTAACACCCAGGACATTCTCCAAAAGTAATGAAACATTTATACATTAGTGCAACTACACTGATTTTAAAGATCACAAAATCTTCATTGACCATCATGACAGAGAAGACAGTTTTGGAGATGGCATTTACAGCTACCCTACTTACTGTTCTGAAAATGATCTTACAACCTTGGTTTTGAAAAGGAAGTTAATACAAAGTATGAAGAAGTGGGGGAATTTTTCTCAGTAACCAAAAAAAATAAACGATGCTGCATTTTTTCTCTCTGCAGTCACTTTGTGCTAGTCACAGTCTGTCACTGAGCCAGAAAGTGTCAAAAAACTGTAGGGTTCATATCCAGCAAAACAAGAAAAAATGTTATTGACTGTTTGAGGATTATAAAAATTACTGGCTATGAAAGTCAAGTGTTTATTAAACTCAGAGGAAACCTGTTGATAAACCAGCCTTATACTCCAGTTCAACAAAACTTTTTTGCAATACCACTGTCAGTAGTTACAACTTGCTCAAATGCAATTAATTATTATTTTCCTTTTTATAACATTCAAGTAAGAAGAGCAAGATCCATCTCACTGAAGTAATAAGGGTGAGTTGTCTTGTAACACTGCATACACCAAGAGAAGCATATCATCAGGTTCTAATACTGCTGTTTCTGGCATTTGAAGATGACCTCCACTGGTTTAGCATACATTTTTATGAACATCTCTATCTGGAAGTTGAGAAAATTTTTTAATTTATGTCTCTTTCTGGCTTATCTGAGAAGGTTTGGGACTTAATTTGCTTTTTTTTTGCTTTTTAATCCACACTTTTATTGTCTTTCAAGTTGTTGCACAATACTTAAAGAGCTGACATTTCAAATCACCTAACAGTGGTATAATAATCATTTGGCACTGGACATGCATTTCCGCTGCTTCCAGCAATGCTTTTCAAGGGTCTGGTTATTAGCATAGGTTTGAAATTATTGAAAAGATTGAAAATCATAGCTGTTGTAGTGAGAAGAGGGTCTATCTGCAAGCAAGAGGGTTCGATGTAAATGTTATTTTCTTGGGATATCTTACCCTTTATGATGCAAAGTTACTAGCTGACACAACTTGTGTATCACTGACAAACCCGAGCTGGTAAAAAACAGTTGAGAGGTGAACAAAGGGGTTAAAGTTGTGTCTTCTGCATCTTGACTTTCTGAATAGAAGGTGTTTTTTAACAACTGTATGTCCTCTACTGTTACATAAAATATGCACAGTTCACTTTTTAAGCTCTAACAGAAGTAAGGAATCATCATCTTATTTTTATCCGAGTCCTATATATTCATATCTATTCTCCAACTGAATTTGGCAACGATTATTGAAACAAAGGACTGGAAATCAGGATGCATTTGTAGCTATATCAGAAGTGAAATTCACAGTGAATTCAATTACTGTGTGGGTATTTTTCCCCCTTTACAGATTTTTGATGAACCTGCTGCTCCTGAGACTTTAAGCAATAGTCTTAAAGAATGAAGTCTTCTATTTATCTGCAAGATGATAGTTATAACACAGAAGCAACAAAACATGTGACACATAATGATTGAAAATGTCTTTAAATAATGGAAGCAAAGAGCAGTGAGAGAAAGCAGTAATAAGGAACATTTAACACAACAGCATATCGTGCTTAGTGTGGCTGAGTATAATTACAGTCTGATGCAAGGCATAGTTTTAAGAGTTGTTAGCTTTTGTAAACCTTTCTTGTATAGAAAATTGTCTATGGGGATACTTACCAGCAATTTTGACGATTATGGTTTATATAAGGAACATTTCAGCATCAGATTGTCACAGACATTTAATCAAGTAAGTTGGTGGGGAAAGATCAAGAAAAGATTTTGATCTGACATGTCAGGGCATTCTTCCAATCCCACTGTCTTGAAAATAAACACTAAATACTGTTAAAGCCTTTCTGTTGCCAATAGCGTAAAATGTAGTGCAGGTGGGGTGCCATTACAGGAAACCATGGTTCTGTTGTCACCCAAGTTATCCTTATCTTTCATCTGTTCCACCAGAATTATATCTTGGCTGACAGTCTTTTTGTATGATCCATACCATAGTTTTATACTGTTTCTGATCGTAATTTTTATCCATATACATTGTATTTTTACTGACTTGACTTCCAATCAGGTGTAATCCAGTGTAAAAATAGTAACGTATATGTTTTATAATGAAAGCACTCCGGAAGTGTCAGTCTTTCTCTGTTGACTGAAAATGGAACCTACATGATCAATTTTGGGTGACTACTGCCTGTTATAGGACAAGTATAATTAGCAAAAATTAATCCAAACCTGTGGTGTTAATCAGTGTGCAACAATGTGTTTCCTTTGAAACCTGAATCTCACATAGAAATGAAGTTTTGAAAGGAGTGATTCATATCAGTATAAACATATCCATATATGAGATCTTTAGTTAAGGTATTATTAGAATATTTTACAGCTCTGTTTTTAAGGCTAATTTAATTATAGAGAAGATTTATCTCCTACCATTTATGATTATGTTCATATTTGAGTTTCACTGAGATTCTTTTAAGGTATTTTTTCTCAGGATTTTTTTTTTTCTTTCATAGAGATACTCATTTAGTTTGGACATAATGGTTCAGTATCATGCTGTATATTGAAGCCTTCTACTACTGTTTAAGCATTCGGAGGTTTTACATCTTGCAAAAGAAAAAGATGAGAGCAAGAAATATATTTTACTATTGCATGATGAGTTTAATAGCTATGTGACTTCCTGAATGTTTGAAGAACATAAAAATGTAAGTTCCAACCTGTTATACACAAGGTGAATCTATCAAGAGCTAGGTTGTGTCCTATGTTATCAGTTCAGAAATAGAAGATGACAAACAGTCAGTTTGAGAGTGAAATCAGGCTGATTAACAAGGCTAAGGGTAACCAAAATAAAAATAGTAGTTTCACATGAAAAATGTCACATGAATCATGAGTAGGTAGGCAAAAGTGATGCATTTCTAGATGTGCTTATTGAAAAAAGTGTTTTGCAGAACAAAATTAAACCAGGAAAATATTTTTATGGTCTTTGTTTCTTGTTATTACCACATATTCAAATGAAACTGAATATAAATTAACTTGAAAACAACTGAAAACCAACAACAAAAACCCTATAAAAAAGGCATACTCCAGAATCAAACCGTTTGGAAACAAAATAACACCACCATTCTGTAATCATGTAATGCAACAAAGGTGAATGAACCCAGTGGCATCTTACTGATGTTTCAGGGGAGTGCTCAGTTCAAACTAGAATAGAGTAAAATGTATGCTGGATGTTATCAGAAAAAGTCATTCACCCTCAGAGAAGTTTTCTTTTACCATTTTCAGAATATGTCTCATGTATGCTCAGTTTGTGCTGGTTTACAGGATAGGTTTTTTCAGGAACAGCGGTCCTACCACAGTGATGACTCAGCTCTCAGAAACATTTGCACTATGTGGTGGATGGGATGTGGTCAAGGTTGCACAGGAATTCAGTGATTAGGACCATGCTTTTTCCACAGAAGGAGAAACTGTACAGTCAAGCTATAGTTCCCATCTCTATTTTCCTCTGGCAAAATCCTGAAGAAAATGTGGCTAGTATTTTACTTTATCTTTCACTCTGGGACTACTATCTGGAATGTAGGAGACAGTATGAGAGGACATATACATAATTTGTGCTGGATATGATTCTGTATTTCAAGATAGTCTATAAGGAGACATGAAAGGATGCAAGAAGTCAACTAATTTCATACACAAAGCTCTATCTTCACATTTCTTTAGAATAATTTTTTTTATCTGTTTATCTACCTTTAGCACCAATTAGTGGTTACACATGCTAAAATTATAACACATGCATGAGCTCACCTCTGACTGAGTACATTCTGTTCGGCAAGCTGCCTTCACATCCTTTGCAGTCACATTTTTTCTGTGCTTTAAGTGTTTTTAGTTGTGCATGGAGAACAAAGATATCCTTGTAAAATGAATAGTGCTGTCTTCTATTTTTATTCCTTTAAAACACTTTAAATATAAAAAAATGTAAAAAATAGAAGTAAAAAGGCACAAGGAGAAGAGAAAGCAAGTTAAAAATACTCCATCAGCAAAGAAGATATTCAGTCAGCAAAGTGGAAGTTATACTTCTTGTCATACGTCACTTTGACTCTTTGGAGAATACTCAGATACAATCATGATGGGCATTAGTGTAAGAATATGAATATAATTGCTGTTAAAATGCATCAATGTGGGCAGGACTCCATTTCACTTATGTAAAGAACTATGGAATAACCTATGAGGGGTTTTTGGGGTGATAAGGAGGTAAGAGAAAAGAGGAGAAAATCCTGTTTCTCTCAGTCAGTATTGTAGTTGTTCTAGGGAACAAAGACACACATTTTATTCTCATTGCCATTTGTAAATACCTAATTACACATTCTTTATATTGCAGTTGGTGATATCCAAGTAATTAAATAGTGTAAGCATCTGAGGAAATCAAAGCATCCAAGAGCATACTGGTTAAAGAGTTAGAAGCAGCTTGTAGGGCACAGAAGTAGGACATGGTACAGGTAAAATGTATAATGAAAGCATATAAACATACGCTATGAAAAACAAAGTAATTACCATCATGTATGTAAATCATAGCTTTCTTCATGTGATTTTTATATGTTCATGTGGATTGCATGCAATTAGTGAAAACCATATACTTTACATGTTGGTTTGAAAGAATGTATTAGTCTGAAACTGAGTCACTGCACCTGGTGCTTTTACACTTCACAAAGCAGTATGTACAGGAAAAACTGCAAACTTTATCTAGGCCGCTTTCAGGAAGTGATGAATGAGGTCAGTGGTGGTGTAACCCCAGTTGTCTTCCCATGAGTGCAATTGCCTCCCTTGGAAACATTTGCTAGCTGGTTTCAGAAAATGCACAGTTTTCTACTGAATCTCTGCAGACTCGTAGCTTTTGCAGGGCTTCTGCAATCGGGAGGGAACAGTGTCCACAGCAGTGTACTGTTTTCAACAAGATATATAGTAATATATGTCATTAATAAAGGTAGAAGAGTTGTTTGTTGACATATGAACATGTACAGATTCACACACCTATCAACTTTAAAAGCATTTGCATTACAGTAAATCAGAAATTTGACATCTGTATAATTTTTAAGCGGTCTGCTATACTGCTTCTCAGGACTTTTTGAAATACCAACTTTATGCTGGAATCAATGGAGATATGGTAAAAATCGCAGAGAGTAACCGATATAGCAAATTTTCTGTAGTGTTACGCAATGTACATTTTTCTTAGCTGTGAAAAGTAGCAATTAACTGTCCTATCTTCTATTTGATTTGTGAGTTCCCTTTTGACACAAAGAGGCTGTATTTGTGCAGTGGCATAGATGGACTACAGACTAATGTGAAATTAAGCTTTAGTTTGCATTTTGCCAACAGTCAGATCAGAGTTTAAAAGAACTAATAGGTGAGATTTTTAGGAACTTTGGACCTTAAATGTACTGGTCTTTTGTTGTATTGATCTCAGATCAGTGTAATTCTCTCAGTGAAATGGGCATTTATCTCCATAACAGGCAAGGAGATAAAGGACTGTGTTTGCTGACAATCCCTATATTGGACTAATTTATTTCATATTAATACAATTTACTTCTACATAATGTCTTTAAAAAGCATCACTAATGTATATAAACATAAGGAAAATATGTGATATAGATCTATGTTTGCGTATAGCAAACATCTAAATTCTTGTGATGCTCAACTTTGTATTTCCCATGGAATATCAATGCTCACTAACTGTGCGCTACTGCTAGGAATGTTTTTATCATTGCCAAAACCATAGCTTTACAAGAAGAAAACAAATCAGATGATAAAAAATTAATGCATTCATTATAGTGGCCTTTTTTTCTCCCTACTGAAGAAATCCAGCACCTGTTAATAGTACTTAGACAAAGAGGAAGAGGGAGAGAAAATGTAATTTCACTGCACTATCCATTAGCAGCAGTTTTTAAATCATCAGCAGAAAGATGACGGTATCCTTTGATTTCCTCCATGCCTATGGAGGAAACATAAGAAGTTTACAGTGAAATCAATATCTCTGATTATATGGTGATAACCTAGTTTTTACAAAGTAGCCACTCTTACTGTCTTCATTCCAAATAAGGCAAAAAAACCCCACCCAACAATATGAAGAAAATCCAATCAAACAAAATATGGAAGTCAAAAGTGGTAAGAAATCAAGGACTGATTTTTTACAAGCTGGAAAAGGGCAAAAGTAAGTTGCTCTGAAGTTATAGCAAAAGGCACGTGGCATTTGACTTCCCACCTCCTTATTCTGTAAAATTTTTGCCTCATACTCTGTACTCTATGTAGTCTGTATATCGCTCATACTCATGCATGTGGCCAAGTGTGATCACGCTGTTATTAGTATCAGCAGATTTAGATGTTAAGTGCAAGAAGTACACTGAAGTCTCACTTTCCGTGGCAGAGCAACAACACGTAGCAGCATCTTCCCATCAACCTCTAGTAAATTCTGCTGTACTAATAAGGGCATATTCAAAATCATTAACACTTTTTTTTCCCCAACTCCTTTTCTGCCGGTCTTATTTTCTTTTGTGAAAAAGTAATCACGTGCCTTACACTTCCTTTACAGGAAGTTTTTATGTCTTGGCAATGTCACGACACCTTTTGTTGTTTCCTCCCAAAATGGCATAGTGCTTTGCTTCATCATCCAGTCTCTTCAAAATTCTGTCACTGGGAAATGATTGACTTTCATGTCAGCCTCCTCGCTTTTTACTCAGTTCTAAGGACATTTAGTAATGCTAAATATTGATGGTAAATAGATTCCCTTTTTACTCTATTAAAAAAAAAATAAAGAAGATGGTTACATTCTCAGTTCATGGGCTGTTTCTCCTAAGACTCTGCCCACACTTTCATGCTGTCGGTTTGTATAGACGTGTGCATGTGTGCAAGGTACAGACAGAAAGCACAAAACTAAAAGGCCTTGTTCAATCCAACTAGTGCTGAAGAATAATGAAGAACTAAATATTCATGTTGATTTGTACGTAAGAGATCTTAAAATTACATATTCTGACATCTAGAAAGATATTCAGTTCCATTTTTTATTGCAGATGTGGCCTGATAATCTGAAATCACTCACCACTTTTTTTCTTCTTTCTCTTTTTAATGCACCTCTCTCTTTCTTCCTGTACTCAGCCCTTTTGTACCAACAGTCCCCCGAGTCAGAAAGAACCAATATGACCTTCAACACAGATCGACACAGATGTAGTAAATTTACATAGTATCATGCAGTTTTCCTTGAAAATATATCACCTAGTGGAAAATGGGGACATGCATATGCCTAGGCACCATGAAATGAAGGATAGCTTTGACCAGAGGTCTTTGACATATTAAGCTGTTCTTTATGAAAAATTACAAACTTGTGCAACTTTTTTTCCCCTCTGAAACTCTGAAATTAAAGGCAATGGGTTGGTATACTGAAAAAGCAGTGCTGAGTGAGACTTATTCACACAAGGAGGAACCGCAGGGGTTTTCCTCATCTGTGTGCTAGTTGGCCTCATGAATTTAAAAATCAAGTGACTTAAAGCAGGTCCTTCGTCCAATTCCTGCTGCTTTGCCCTTAGTCCAACATGCACACCCCAGCATCCAAAATGTTTTCCACATTTATTTTCATGTTCTCCTTAATTAGATGCAACTGTGAGCCTGTATTTTTTCCTGCTGACCAAAAACGGCATCAGCAGACTGACAGCATGAAATGTGCTGCTGCATAGTGGATGGGTGATAACAGTCCTTGTGAAACAAATTGGAAAAACTCTACATACTTTCTGTGTTAAGCCCACTACAGCATATGCCTCATACACAGTAGTCAGTAGTTGGAATCTTTCTGGTGGCAGAGAAATAGGAAGAAAATAACTCTCTTGTGGCTACACATGGTATCCCACAAGTACCTCCAAAATCTATTTGTGTTTTGAAGGTTTGGATGTGTTGAGCTGGCTAAACTCTAGCTGCCATTATTATTACTCGTAACAAGTGTCAGGCAATGAAAATTTCCTGTATAGTCTGGTCCCCATAGTTCATCAGATGTTTGGAGGAGAGAAGAAGACGACGTGAAGATGTGTATTGGAAGATCTCACAGGTGGATGAACAGGGTTAGATGCAGGTGAATCAATTAAATGAAGAATGCTAGCTTTGACACGGTGCAGTTGTGTATTACATCAGTGCAATCAATCAGTCAGTTGAAAGCATAGTTGACAGAAGATAACAAAATCAAATGTCTACACTAGGTTTTTTATTCATGTGCTTTGACTATAATGATAAGAAAACAGGAATAGGCAACTATTCAGTAGCTGAATTGTGTGCATGCAAAATGACCTTAAGCAATGACCTTCATTTTGGATAACTGTCATTTTCCCCCGGTGGGCTGAACAGAGCCTATCATTTTGCAAAACGGAGTTTGGAAACTTCTTTACACTTCAGGTCTTAAGAACTGAAAAGCTAGTATGTTAATGCTATAGGTCAGTGGATGCTGTCAAGATTTGTGACAGCCAGTACTATTTACAGATATCTTACTTCTGTCTTTACATTGCTCTTCACTATTGTTTTATACTATATTCCTGAAATACTAGGTAACCAAGCATAGTAGAGAGCTCAGACTTTTGGCCAACTGAGTTAATTTGCCTAGCAAGTACATTGAGCTCTAGTAGGGTATCCCTGAAGGATGCAAAGAAGATAAAAATTAATGTCCCTCTTGAAATAGGGTGGTACAGATGTTTCTATGTTGTAGCTACCTTCAAATACCAAACACCAAACTCCTCTGAAACCAAGAAAAGACACTTTGAAAGTTTAAATATGGTGTCCTCATGAAATACGTTAGATTACTAAATGTTTCCTGAAAGCTTTACAGCACTTGTTGAAATTACACATCAAGCAAATTGTGTACTGATGGAAGTAACAAGACAAGAGTCTGGGGAATATTAGCATACATGAAAAATCATCTCATGTTCCAACATATTTGACTATGATATGGTATTGTGCTGGGCAATTGCTGAAGTAGATTAACTTGGTACAGAAATACTGGTATTTTTGAAAGTATCCTCCATACTCTGCTTATCTTGAACATTTGGAAAGACAGATAGGGGCTTGAAAAATGCATTTAAAATTTTATATAGGTTAACATTGAAAGACTATTTATTTGAAACAGATAATAAGTTGGTGCTGACTAATCAGGTATGACCTATATGTCTGGCATATGTTTATTTTAAACATGTAATCCTGTATTATTTTATAATCTGGTATTTTAAAATGGGTTATTCTGGTAACTGTATTGGATCAGTCTTTATGCTTTAAGGATCTGATCCAATGCCCATAAAAGAGAAGGATCAGGTAGTAACAGCAAACTGGTTAGCTCCCCCAGGACTCAATATATGTAAGTAGGATCTGAAAAAGTGAACCTGTGCTTATGTTCATTGTTCTGAGGGAAAAAAAGTGCTTGGAAATTAAAAAAGAAGAAAAAAAGGAAGATTTAATTTGTGTCTTAGTTGAACTCTGCTACAGAAAGAACTTAAAACCAAAGTCCCTAACAATTCAAAGATTTAACTTCATCGAGATATTGGAAATTGCTACTCTGTAGCAGTTTCATGAATTTTTCATGTTAATTAGTCCCGGTGATGGGTTCCTTTTCTGATAAGCTGTACCCACTCTTCACATAGCTACTACTCTTTACATAACTATTCTTCTAGTTTATTTATCTGCCAGCTGTTCTTTTTATTATGGTCACAGGCTTTCGAGGAGTTGAACTTCTGTGGTAAAGTAAGCTGTCATAGAGGCAATATGTTTTTATATTTGTCTTTTTTTTTCTTCCTGTCTAATGTAACTCTCCTCCTAGCGTAAGGATTCTCCACACTTAACTATAGAAACCTTTAAAACAGACTGTGCTGGCCAAAGAGTTGTGTGGGGGGGGTTGACTTCAAAGAAGGGTAGTCATTTAGACAAAAATTATCTTCATCCTTAGGAAAGGTGTGAAGACAGCACCGACAGATTTCTTATTGCAGGGAATGATTTTATGGAGGACTCTGAGCTTCACTGCAGCTTGTAATGGAGGAGAGGAGGAGGAAGAGCAATTCCAGTAGCTTTATTCATTGATTTCCAACAGTGAATCATACCTTCCCTCACAAGTTGTTTGGAAACATAAGTAATCCTGCACTGATGTCTTCTTAAAGCTGTAAAATGAAAACCAAATAAGAAGTTGGTCAACTTTCAGTCAAAGTCACACTGAGACCCTTCGTCATCAGCCTTATGACCATAACAATACTGCTTAGAGCCAGAGCATGACGAGTAGTGCTCTAGCAGGAAATGGCAGGGTATCACACCGTCCTGGGGAAAAGCTAGATTAGGCCTTATGGACAGGCCAATACTGCTAAATCAAAGAGAACCACTTGTTCCTGAGACCCAGTGACACAGACTGCCTCACAGCTGTACTGGCTACAACTTCCCCACCTCCCACATCATTCCTGTCTTGAAAAAATCTGTTTGGAGCAGCCCAAAATGGAATCAGAAAGTAAACTAACCATGACAAGACAATCTGGTGTCTGATGATGCAATTTGCTTGACCCTTTTTTGATGCCCTTAAATGTAGCCTCAGAGGACAGTTGGCGTCTGCATCAGCAGCCGCAGCTGACTCATCTTCCCAGGCCTACCCAGAAGCCTACCCTCCTCTTCCTCCCAGCTAATCCCTCTGCCAGTCACATCACTCCACAGTGCACATCCCTACCTCAAGTACTTGGATGCCCTTCAATAGATGAAGTTTTTTTGTTCCTACCACAACAGCCTGATGCCACACCAACTGAAACTTAAGTTTGTGAGGCTCTGTAGTGTATATATGTATTCACCTTGCATGCTTACTATACATACATATGTTTGTGTGCATTTACATCTTATGTGCACATTTTGTGGCTATGATGTCTTAAGGACTAATAATACAGAACTCTTTATAAAACCCAGAGACTTCATCAGATTAAAAAAACTAGCTGGATTTGGTAACTTATTATGCCTTTGCCATCTCTAGACTTGTTGTTACAAGCCCTGGTAGATAGTGTTTGTTTTCAATAGACTCATATGTGTTAAAACAACCCTTAGAGCTGACAGTATCCATTCTGCTGTTATGCCACAATTTGAAAATATCAGATCTTTATTTTCCAAAGCTGTACCTATCTAAGACATAATATCTTGGAATGACAATATGGAGATCACTCAATGAGAAAATGAACCAGTGAAGCAGACCTGCTAGTTTCGTTTAAGGGAAAGGGAAAAGAAATCTGGTTATTAAAAAGCAAAGTGAAATTTCTGCAACAAAGTCTTACACTGGGAGTATACATATGCTTATGGTGTACTATCCTTTTCCTTGAAAATACTATAAATTGCACAAGACTGCATATGTTACTTAGTTCATACTAGTGGAAAGTTAGTGACAAGAACCTCTTTTGAGTTGAATGTTCTATCGTGCTGTGTCTGAGCATATTTTCATTCACTGTAACAGTTATTTTTGTACGTAGGTATAATTTTTTGACATACTCTATGTCCATATCTGACTGTCTGATATGTGTACTATGAGATAAATCTTGTAGACCAGGAAATCTTCTCCATTTCCTGCAGCTACAAGTTTATGTTCTCCTTTGTTGACAATGAGGACCTGTATGAGCACCCTGCTTTGCCTCACAAATTTTCTCAATTGTCAATGGCAAAAATATTGTAACAAAGCATCAGGACAGAATCAAGTGTTTCTGTCTGGGAGAAATCTTATTATGTGTATTTGTCCACAAAAGTAGCTTCTACAACTTCAGTAGCAACACTGGCCTTATTTTATTACCTGCAGCTAAGGCATGTAAAGAAAAATTCCCCTTTCTACTACATCTCTTCCTTTGCTACAGGAAATGAACTCTTAAGCTTTAAACATTGCCATTCCCCTTTGTTCTTTTGTGTTGCTAACGTGTATTCATCATAGCAGTGAATGTACTGTGCTTGGAACAGCATGTGCCCTAGGAAATTTTCTTGCAGGTAGCATCACTGTTCCTGATCTCCCCTTTGTAAGCTGGGACAGAAAAGTCATGGTACAGTTGATTAATCTGCTGGGTTTAGAGTCTCTCTTATGCACAGCTTTGACAAAAAGCCACAGACAACGACACCAAAAGCCACAGATCTGGCCAAGGTAGACTTTCTTTTGGGAAAATCCCAGCTGTGCACTCAGAAAACTGGCCAGCCAGTCTTCCTGCCTATGGGGTAATGGTGGCATGCAGAATGCTGTGTATGACCAGATACAGCCAAGTTTCAGAGTCTTCATCTAAACAGTCTTCAGTTTCATGCGGATTTCTGCAACTCAGGGGTTTAGGGAACACTCTATATTTCTTTTATGGGTACTGTAGCCAATCTGTGTTGGCCAGTAAGTCAGGCAATTTCTAACAGTTCTCTCTTACTCCCATCCGTTTTATTTTCTAGCACTGAGCTCATGTACCAGCAAAACCTCTTGCCCACCAAATCTGAATAAGTACAGTTGTTTGCTTGTTTTTTTTTTCCTGAGAACTGGGTGAAAATATGCTGAATGTTTTTAGGCACACATAATAATGAGTATAGTTAGAAATGAATTACATGATCTTTCTGAATAGGATACTAGCAGATTAAAACATAATTATGAAGTCAAATATAATTTTCAGCATATAGATCAAGTTTTAATTGCTAGACTAATTACAGAAAGACAAGAGACCTTTGAAATTATTTGACTGAACAATTTATCAAATGTAGGGTTTGTATTTTTTCCTGTCCTGTTACTTTGCAAGTAATACCAGTCTTCACACAGTTATGTAATAAAAGCTTTTTATTTAGTCATTTAGAAGTTTAACTTCTTGGATAAGACCAATGAACCATTGCATTAATATGCTAATTGGTACTTTAAGTGGTCTGGAAATTATTAAAGTCTTAAAATATTTATTGCTGTTTTGCTTTCAGCCAATGTAGGAAGTGAGCACACAGTCTAAGTTTAAAGATTTGTTTGTGAAAAGATTCTAAAATGGAAAGAAATTTTAATAGTGTTAAGAAAACTATTTCTGATTTGGATATTTCAGCCCCTTGAATATTTTTGACTGAAATAAGACATTCCCTATTGGGTATAATTTCATTCTTTGGGGATGTTTTTGCTAATTAAGCCAGCTGAAATGTAAGACAGTGTCATTCAACTTTTTCTCCAACTATGAAAAATAATAGAGAATCTTAAGGAATGACAAGATCTATTCTAATGACAGAGTTTTCCATCAGTCCAGGAATGAAGGTCCATGGGGACTCTGCTACAACTCATGTACATAATAGAGTATCAACATGAAACATTATACAAAAAAATTTATAATTAAATTACAGAGGTGAATTTGAACATACGATATTTTACAGGAAAAGTAACCGCTTTATGAAAATCAGGATTAAATTGAGGTTTGAATTTCTTAAAAGAGTGAAAATCAGATTTTATTTTCTGATATTATATTTTCAATAATCTGTGACTTAACGGTATGTTCTCTGAAACAGGAAATAAGTATTTAAAATAGGCACTGTAGGATTCACTTTTATTAAAAGGTACAGTATAAGTTCTGCTAATCTGGTTACGTAAAACCATCCCTACACAACTGTGTGCTTTCTGAACCTGTTTGAAATAGTACACATAATATACAAGGAGCATGCTGCAGCTCTTTGTGAAGGTGGTTTGCAGGAGGAGGTGTCTTTTTTTGGAGGGGGTTGGGGGGAGAAGGAGGTGTGGTGATTTTCAGATTACAAAGAGGGAAATACAAGAGACAGATGTTGACTATGATAAGGAGATGATGATGTATATATGATTAATACATCCGCAAGTATGTTTTGGGACAGTTCTGTATGACCTCTTTATTGAGATTAAAAGCATGTGCTCTAAATAACAGTAGGCTTTTAATTTAATCAGCATTTGCCTTTATACTGCCAGGACTCAAATGGAAATGTCATGGACATTTAGGTTGATGAGACCTTGCAGCTACTATATCATTCTTGTTAAGGACAGTAAATGACTACATATTTGACCTTTCCTGTTATATCCAGTTACACTGTAGATTGAAAAATTATAGGAGCTATAAATGTCATTATGTGCTTTCCTAATACAGATCAAATCCCATTTTCTGAATATCTACTTCATTGTTATTCTTGAATACTATCATTTGTTGTTCACATGGAATCATAGCCCACCCTGCTTTTACTAGACTAAATTTAAACATATATGAAATATATTGTTTAACATAAATGCTACATACCAATTCTGAATCAAGCCATATATTAGAAGTTTGATATCACAATACCAGATTGTTCATAAACCCAGCAGAAACTCCATGCCTTGGAAATTAAATTCCATGCCTGCAAATTAAAGCCTTGAGTTTTATTGAAACACAACATATAAAGACATCCCAAATATATGTTTTCCATCAGACTTCACCTTACCTCAAAACTCATATAAAAGCATGTTGTACAAGGCTACATTTTGGGATTTTTTTTTCTTATTCAAGGTTCATTAAAAATTTGTCTTGATAAACAGGAAAAGTCCAGTCAGCATTGTTATATGTTCTGTGAGTAGTATCACGTGATATTGATGTATAATGCAAGGAAGAAAACTGCTTTTTAGAGGCAAGATATACTGATAGGGCTCTGTGCTCTAGTGGAAGGCAGCTGTGTATGCACATCTATGAAAATGCAGCTTGCTTTTAAAAACTTAAACAACGGTTTCTGCAGTCTTGCAATGAATCACTACCCTGGGCTGGATAGAGATGTCTAAAAGTAAACGCAACCATTTCAATTAACTGTACCAATTAAGTCATAGTTAATTAAAATCTAGGGTCAATTCAGTTGTCTAACCACAAGGTCTAATGCCGCATGATCTGTCCTCTGATACCCACTCTCACAACAGATATCTCTATATCTGTGTTTTTATAGAACTTGCATCATATCTACTAGTCCCATCTGACTATTCTGGGTAGGACAGGGCTTCTCATATGGCATTGGAAGCCTGTGTGCTGCCTTTTTAATCAAGAGAGTGACTCATCTACTTGATAATGTGAGAAATGATCCCTGGAAATACATCTGAAATATATGGCAAGAGATGGGTAACATACATGGCAAGCCTACACATGGGCCTACATTCTGGACAGATAAAATTTGAGGAGGTGTAGCTTATCCCTTTTGCTTTCTTCTCTGCCTCAAACATTTTCATAACAGTAGACAACATGCCTAATAATTTGTTTTCTACCATGTTATAGAAAATATTATGATTCTTGAAAAAACTGAGTTCACGTCAAGTGAAATTTTTGTACAATTGAAATATTTTAATCAGTATCAAATTTCTTTGATTAAAAAAAGATGCTTATGCAAATCACCTTTGTTTTATACCTGCTGTCATTTGTGTGGCTTTCATTTGTAACCCTAATACAGCTAAATAAATATTTCAATCATGATGCATTGTTGTGAAACTCCAAGAAGAAAAAAAAGTGAAAGGGAATTTAAAATAGGACCACTGATCATAAGACGTTTAGCTACTAAGAAGACAAACAGAATGATCACAAAGAGAGAGAAGAGGACAAACCACTTTTCTGAGTTAAGACTTTCCCTTTTTCTGATCTAAGAGTTCTCAGAGGTAAGAACAGAGGGGAAGTTTTCCCTGGCCTTTCTGCAAATAAAGATATTACTTTATTTGATAAAACATGCAATTTTAGCACTCAAACTATTTTTCCAAAATAGAGTATTCTGGAAGTCTTCTGGGCTTTTTTTTCTCTTGAGATGATGTACAAAGTCACTGTGGGTAAAGGGACTGTCAAATGACTGTGTATCCAATAAACTAAAGTATAGGAAAATAGACTTACTCTTGAAATATCTGAATAAATTTAATGAAGTCTTCAAAAAAGACCAGAAAATATACTAGAAGTAATTGAAGCCTTTAAACAGTCTTATAATGAAGTTCATGCAGGCCTTAATTATACAATCCTTCTGTGAGTATTTCCAGGCTAAATACCCACTACAGTAGGGGTTGGGTGTTTTTTTAAATGTAATGACATTTGGAAGAAAAATCTTTTTAATAAAATATGAAAGCATGAGTTTATGAATTTCAGTTCATTTCTACTTGTCAAAATTATTTTGTTATTTATTCTGAAAAAATGGTCTTCCTAATTGTTTTGATGTATAGACTTTACAGTAGGTTTTAAGAGCACAGACTGCTCTGCAAATCTGCTTATACAGATTGCTCAGTTCAAATTAAATTTGGGATTGTGTAATATAAAGAAAACTTCAGTGGTTTTGTCAAAATACAATAGAACAGATGCAAGTTAGATACCAATCTACTGTAAATCATTAAAATACTCTCTAAAAAGACAAAGAATGCTATTTAAGTCTGTATCAGCAGTTTGAACTCAAGATATTATTTGTAAAAGGTCTCGTTGTAAGAACATCTTTCATTTTATTAGGGTACAAAGTTTAGTTTTTCATTTACTGAGGGGAATCTCATCGTTTCTTTCCTCCCATGCTTTTGGGTTGTGATAGACATGAGCATGAGTATGTGTCCTAGTGAGAAAAAGTGATTAACTGCATGAATAAGAGCTAGGTCAGGCTTAGCATAGCGATGGCTGGCTCGTGTATGTTGTATCTGTATAGATGCAGAGTGCATACATACCTTTATAATAATAAAGTGAAGAGCAAAGCAGAGTAGCTACTCCTTTAACCCTTACTCAAATCACACCCTTTCCTTCTTCTGTGGCACTATCCTATCTGACCCTTTATCCTCCATCTAGGCACACCTACGTTTTCTAGAGCTATTAAGTTCAAATTTAATTTGAACTGAGCCAATGGATGGCTTCATAATAACAGAGGAATCATTCTTTCTTCCTTTTGGTTAACTTCCTCCAGGCAGATCTTGACTGACAGCAATGTGAATTTTCCAGCTGAAAAATTCCAGTTGAAAACGTGTTCTCTCAGTCATTTCCAAGATGAAGTAAATATGGGAGAAATAAAAGTATAGGACTAAAATGTGCAAGTTTTTAGTTTAAGACCATAGAAAGGTTTGATGAACATGGGCTGTATCATCTGAAATATTTGTCTGTAACTAGGTTTCAGTGCAGTGGGCTGTTCTGCAATGCTTGTCACTAAGCTTTCTTCTGCCATACAATTAAGTATGGAGCAGGGAACTGCAAAGTAGCACTTACTTAACTCCTTCCCCAACTGGAAACAATATAGTCATGCTGGTATAGAACTGAATCTGAACTCATCAAAACTCCTGCTAGGCAACAAAGTTAATTAGGACCACGCTAATAAATTTAGACTGCTTTGGGGACCTCAGGTGGTTTTTTTGGCCTGATGCTGCACCAGTGTTATATAATCTGTTGCCTTTAGGGATGTTTTGCATGCTTCTATGCCATGCTCCGTTGAAAGCTACAGATATGCTAAAGTAAACCGTATGACTTGGGTGTTCACAAATATGTTTGTCATAGATTAGAATATCAATGCATGATGAAATATTGCTTTAAGAAAAGTAACAAGAGCTCCCTCTGTTCATTAAATAAGACATGAAATGGTTTTGGCTGATTTATGCAGTTCTCTAGGATAATATCCAGATGTGTAAATGTGTATGTGCACAATTTGTGGGTGAAATGTAACTGAACACAGATATCTAAAATATAGATGTCTTCATCTGAGTTAATCATGCTTACTTCCACTTACAATCAGTGAAGAACAGCAGAACTTCTAGACTGTGATTCACTGCATCCTAAAATAGACTTCTAAATCTGACTATAGGATTACAGTGCCTGTTTCTCCCCATCAACTATATAGGGATCCTACAGTGACTAGCACAGATATAAACTACATTGCATATATCTTAGGTCAGAAATCCCATGCTAAATGACCAAAATAAATTCTCTCCTAGCACATATGATAAGGATCTGAGTTTCCCTGGAAATACCATGATAATGAATAATTAGTGTAGGCATTAAAATACTTAATTAAATGTATAAAGATAACATCCTTACTGTATGTTTGTCAAAGTGCTTATGAAAATGAGAAATGCACTTAACATTTTCTTAAAATATATGGTAGGTTGACTTCAAATTGTGTTAAGAATTTTCAAAGCAAAATGGCTGTACCACATTGTGTCAACATGGTATTGCGTTCAAACAGTTCCAGGGGGTCAGCTCAGGTGAATCTGAGTGCCTACAATGATAATAATACTATAAAAAGTAATAATATATAAGAAAATTAGAGGAATTGTTATACAAATGTGTGGTAATAGACTGTGCGATTTTTCTATTTATCTACTAACTGTCTGGTCCAAAGGATGGCTTCTCTGTTAGCAAGAGAGATTTCTGGCTATACTAAAGCAACCTAGCACTAGGCCATTTCCTATTATTTTTTCCACTTTTTGTCTCTCACATAACTTTCTAGTGTTGAAGTACTTGATTCAGGGGATCACCTTTATGAATAACAGCACATTTTTGTCAGAAGAGACCAAGGAAGACTCTTCCCGCATTACCTAATAGTGTTTATGAATGTACTGATCATTTTTCCAGTATGCAGAATTATCTGACTTGAAGGTATTGTTCCATATTTGTGGGAGAATGAGGTTTTGGAAGAAAACCTGAGACCTACAGTCTCAGTGCCAAACACTTGTTTCTGGTCCTAAATATCGTGGGACAGTATATATAAATATGTAAGTATACATAAATATAAACTGTCCTGTACAAAATGTGCTGCATAAGGGTGGTAGAGGGCAAGGCAGCTATTGTGTGGGGAGTGTTTAAGGATATTTCTTAGATCTGATAGTAGCAGTCAGCAACCCTAACAGATGCCTGAAAGTGTGATGTCTGAACTTTAGCTAATGGCTGTGAGTTTTAAGGTAGGATTTCTGAAAGCCTTACACCTTTTGGACACTTACTTTAGAATAAATTAACTGCCTTTTAGATCAATCTCTTTGTCGTCAAAGACTAGGAGGAGAGTTGAGGTTACTAGTTCAGTTTTAAGTGGTTAGCTTACATGTCCCCAGATGAGGGAAATAGCGCACCCAGAGTGGACTTAAGGTGCCTAGAGGCCAGGCAAATCAGTAGGAGTCAGGTCCAGGCTCATTTTCAGATGTATTATCACTTTCCTCTCCAAAAGTGAGTTGTGCTGCTGCAAAAATTATGCCAAGAGCAAAGTGATCAGACCCATAGCAGTCAGGGTTATAAACTAGCCAGAATAGAGCATGGGCTACCCCTTGAAGCTATTGTTGATATTAGAGTTTCTTCTGCTCCTCCATCATAGGATGGAGGCCTTATTCTTTCTTTCTCCTGTTCTGTGGCCTTTTCAAGCTTAGAATTATCTGCCTACATCTTGCTGTGAGCTACTTTTCTTCTGTTGTGCTGGGTGTAGTTATCATTTCCTGGGATTCTTTTCTATGAAGGCAAACTACATTGCTATTCAATATACAGTCCAGTGGTGATTTTGTACTTTTGAATTTAAATATCTTGATATCTTACATCACAGTCTGTCATGAGATTTTTTTTTTTTAGATAAAGCATAAATGGGGATTTCAAACATTGCTCAACATACTGGTGACATCATTAACACTGAAAATATAAACAAGCTGTCTTTGTGGTGAATGTAAATCTCAGGGGGCTGAACTAGAACTATGACATGTTATCATAATCATGGCACAAAAGGAAAAGATTATAATAATGATGATAAAATAAACCTCTGGAATAAATGATAGCTGAAATGATTTTCATCTCCAGTTAAATATTCTCCTAAACCCCCTTTTTAACACCCTTTTTCATAAATCGTATACACCAGATTGGTGCAGTGAGGCAAGAACATTTTAAAAAAGAAAAAAACCCTTCCGTTGTAACTGATAATGTCATAAACAGTGGCAGAGTTTGTCTCTTACTCCTGTCCAATCTCAAGATACAATATTTGTATTGCTTAGTGACCAAGCAATGGGCATGTCAGTTCAGTGAATCTTCAGCAGAAATCAATAGTTGCTTATGTACACAAAGGTAAATATATAGAGGTTACATATAAATAATCTGAGTACTAGGAATTATATGGTTGCTGGCTGACACTGGTGCTAAAGGTTCCTATTACAATCAGTGTTTTCAGTAGGTTGAGTGAGACATCAACCATTCGGTTTCTGCTAAAGGCAGATATTAGTCTTTTAAAAGTTTTATTCAGCTTTGTTTATGGCACTTTCTAAGCCTTACATTCTTGAATTTGAAGTATTACTCTCCTTATAAGAAGGCTGGCAGTTTTCTCATTTTATATAGCAGCATAATTCAATAAGCAGGAAAATACCTTGTTAGAGATAGCTATCAAAATACGTGCAGTGTTTACCATGCACTTTCCTACTGCAATACCTAGAAGACTTGCACACTTAATTTCAAAAGAAAAAAAAAGGTAAAAATATTGTTAAAAAGAAATTTGTAGTGTCAGAATACTTTGCTGTATTTTTTTGATTCTTTAATGAAGATTTTTGTAGTAGCATTATTAAGACATTGAATCAAATGGAAATTTTCACTTTTCTTACTATAGCCTCTTACTATACTTTGCTTCTCACTTGCACTCTCTCTTTAAATGCTTATCTTTAGTATATAGATTCCATCGACTTATTTAGATTGTCCTCCATTTATGAGGCTCTATCCTTGCAGCTTGGAAGGGTGACTATGCAAGTGCCATGCTGCATTGCTTCTACTGTTCACAGCTTTGGAAACCTCCTTCTCTAATAGAAGGTTTTCTTTATTTATTGTAACTGATATATCATTGCATAATAATACAGTAATAGAAATGCATAAATAGGAAGATCTTTTTTGCCTAGCAGGAGATGGAAATATTGAGACAAGTAAGGTTTGCCTGTTGTGTTGGAATAAAATACCTTACTGCTTCACAAAAACTCCTGTAATTGTCATATGTGGTAGCATTTGAGGGGTAGGAAGGCATTTCATCCGGATATGTTATCAAAGGGACTTTGCTGATATAGTAAGTGAAAGGAAGGGAAAATTACAGTGAAATATTAGAAATGCTAAATTTCTTCTGAGAAGTATAAAATCAGCTTACTCATCTAATGATACTTGTGGTTAACCTTGGAAAGAGAAATAAATTAACAAATACCAAATTCTTCTGTAAACTGAAATGTCCCAGAAAAAAAATGCTTTCTAGTGGATAGATCTCATTCTTTCACTAGGAAGGGGGAAACAGCTAATTCTGTTGTACAGAGATGCCTTTTCTGTCTAAGTGGCCAGAGTATCATGTTTCTCTCATTAACTCTTACCACTGTTTAGACATACTGCCTGCACAGGGCACAGAAAACCAGGTAACCTATTTTCCAAATTTTATTTGTTCTTTTGTTGTTGTCATATCCTTCCTGATTTCAACAGTCTTAGTAAATACTGATTTTTTTAGGGAATGAAGGAGAAATCCAACAAGCAGATTATCTTCTTATACCAACCACAGGCAAGCCAGACTAAAATATGAAGTGGTTTATGGAGCACTAAATTGAAACTGTCTGGGTTAAAATACAGTCAAATGGCAGTGCCCAGGCATGCTTTACTTTAGCTCATTTCCAGCCTGTCAGGAGAAATTGGGGATATCAGTCCTCCTCTCTGTTTGATTATTCTATTATCGAAAGAATGGGGAGTGCCAGAAACATACATGTTGATTTAGTGTTGGGCTGCTGAAACCATTCTGTTTGTGTGATGTGTCATTTTTCATTGCTTTCTTATCAAGGTGTTTCAGCTGCACCCAACCCAGGTCTTGTAATTGCTTCGGTTGCTTGTGGCAAAGTTATGTCAATGTCAATCGCTAAATAACTTTTGACTGCTTCATGTTGGTTTGGTTAGAAAAGAAAGACAGTGCAGAATGGACTTTTAGATACTGATGCTGTGTCACTCCGAATTGTAGAAAGCGGCTTTCTACCAAAGAATGCGGCTGCTAGTACATATATTAAATATAAAGTATTAAACATGAAACCCTGATATAGGGTTTAGAGGAGTGAAAAAATACTTTTATATTAAAAAGAACTGTAAAGCCATGAGGAGATCGGATGACGCACTCATAAAATATCAAGTAGAAATCTAAAGGCAAACCCTATTATCCATAACAGGTAAAGCTCCTGAATTTCAGTGAAAGATATGTCCCCAGCTGAGACTCAGTGGACATGCAATAATCACCCAAAGGCAGAGATAACACCCCTTTGGATACTGTCTGCAGCCATTCCCGCTCTTCGTTGAAAAGAGTTGGTGGTGCAGTAAGGAAGGGCTGTGCATCAGTGGTAATTAGCAGTTACTGGAATGTGGAAGCTTGTTCCTCCTGCTGAGTAGACAGCTGCTGAAGCAGATTCGGGAAGACACCACAATTTTTCCAGATGCCCATTAGGTACAGGACATGAGAATTTCAGATTCTTGTATCAGCCCCACATTATTTTAATATCATATATCAAAATGAAAATGGAGTAAGTCTGAAAAGCAAATATGCCATGTGTCAGACAAATCAATGCAATATAGTATTTCTCACTTGAAATGGTCATGTTAACTATTTAACTTACTACAACACAGGGTCATATGTGTACATGTAAAATAGAGAGATGGGCACAACTAGCTGTTTTGCTGTTACAAGTTTGGAACAAAAAGTTGACCATCAAATCTCAAATTACATTTTTCAGTGACTGCAGTGTCAGAAGACCAACCGGAAAATATTTCTAAAAATAATACCGCTTTTTTACCACGCTGAATTTTTCATATCTATGACATTCACAAACTGCTGTAGGTCAGGTAAGAACATGCTCAGCTTAAGGTGGTTAGGTTTAGGAGCCAAGAAGCTCTGACATGCCAGGAACTGGGACCTCAGGCTGTCATGAAGACATGCAGGAGAAGCAGATATGGGAAATCTAGGGGAGAAATATAGGGAAAAAAGGAAGGGGCAATGGGAGATTGGTTTTCAATATCTGTCTTTGCTTTGAAGCTATGCTTTGGAAGTACCTTGGGTACTGGTCTAAAGTCAGAATCACTGAGTTTCCAGGCTGATCGTAAAACAAAAATAATGAACAGATATTACCATAGGATTCCTAGGTGGCTTTGCACCCTTGCCTGAACAGGAATGAGCTCCTATGTGATGGAACCTACAGGTCTTCCTGAATAGTACTCATCCGTATTTTCTTCACGTCCACTGGGAGACATTACATTTACAAAATAACTCTTGTGTCCTTACACTTGCTCTGAACTTTGGAACAGATTAAAACAATATGACTCATGAATATGTGCAAGTGAGACCACAGCTAATATTCAAAGAGAAATAGAAAATGGTTTCCATTACACAGACTGGACAACACATTCTGGTAGAAGCAATATTTCTTGGCTCTGTTGCATTGTCTGAGCCTGAAATTACTACAGACATTTAGTTTTGCAGAATCTGGTCTTTAACTCAAAATGATGTGTTTCCTACACACACACGCAGAGCTCACTGGAATAGAGTTTACCCCCTGTTGCTTGCCTGTCTTCTGAGGGAGGCAATTATGAATGTATTGTACCTACTCAATCAGGCTCTGTGATCCATGCGTGGCAGGTGCAAGAGCTATCTAGTGGTACTGCCTGGAGGAGAATACTTCCTATTACACAGACTTTTTTCCAGTCAGGTAAGGAACAGTAAAGATACAGAAGATAAATTCTTCCAGATATGGTACCTGTGTGAAGATGTCAGTGCTCCCAGACCATCCAGGTCCTCTGTCGATATGACAGTATTGCCTTCTGTATCTCTGGTTAGCAGCCCAGTTCTGCTGCATAGACAAAGATAAATGATCTGATTTCAATTTCCTGACCCCACCAGACACGTATTCTTCTCGATTCCCCCAAATCAAGTTAAGCATCTTCCAGGAGCCGTTAGCTTTTCTGTAACCCCACCCACCCATCCGAGCTGTTGTTGGTGTTGTCGTGAATTATTATTGTATATATATTATACCATCCCCTAAAGTAAAATCACTAGAGCAACTGAAGTTACTAATGTAAAGATTTTGATGGTATTCAAGATCCTTGGGTAAGGATCCACATTTGTGCTCTTTTGAAACAAAAAGGAACCATTCCAACTTCTCCACATTGGAACAACATTAGAGATCCAGTTGCTGTACAAAATAGTGACATTTACTACTTAGATGATTTATATTTGCCAAATTAACATGAAAAGGGCCCAGAGTTTCTATTGGAACTCATCAGAGAGTTAATTTAAACTTTAATCACAGGCAGACATTTTAAAATTCTTTTAAATATTTTTTTTAAATTGTTCTAAATGATAGTTTTGTTATTTATTCCAGAGATGTGGTTTTAGAAAGAATATTCTTGATGTTTCAACTGAATAGAAAATAAGTATTTCAGGCCGCCTCCTTTGGCAGGATTTCATGTCTCTATTCATTTAGAATTTCTTCTTAAGTATTCAAAAGTCTGACATTTCTGATCCATGAGATGAGTATAGAAACAAAGCAAGCTATGTCTCAGTTAGATCAAAGCAATAGAATATCTTTCTTGGTTTTCAAGGTTTTTGTTAAATCACTATATTCTTGTAGTCCCCGAGTTTCATGATAAACCTACTTTTCAGATTTTAGAGCATTTAACTTACCCATACATTGATAATCTTTGTATGTTTCAGTGAATTACAGACTAATTTTGTGTGCTTTATTTTCTTTTGATTGCTTTTGATACTTTTACATTCACTTAAGTCCAGTTAATTGCATTGAATTTTTGAGTCAAAAATTTTAGAACACATTTTCAGTTCTTTGCCTGAATAAACTTATTTATTTTCCTGGTGATTTTAAAATGCTACCTTTACTATAACGTGCAAAAATTTGTGCATGCTTCAAGATGTTTATAAAGCTGTTGAAGACCAAGAGAAAATGGGAGATGTGAACATCTCTTTCTAATCTGTATCTGCTTCTAAGCTAAAGAAGCTGTAAGGAAAATTTAATTGGGCTTAGGTTTTGTTTCTTAGATACATTTTGCTGTGCAATATCAATAGTTTATACACAGGCAGTGAAAAAAGTTCAACATTTCAAAAATGTTGAAAATATTTGGTTTTAGTTGCCTTTTACTTAATACGCACTGCTTAGCTGCTCAGAGTGGTTGCTGTGTATTTCTACAGCAGACGCCTGAATTCCTCTTCCCTTTTCATGGTTACTCCATAGTTCCAGTTTGTCATTGTCCTGCTTCTGAGAAGGAAGCATTTAGAAAGGTGTAAAATGCTGACTGCTGTGGACATTGATGTACTTTGAATAACCATAACTGAAAGAATAACACTTTTTTAGAAATTAAATATTAATCCTCATTTATAAGATGGATAAATGTCAAATATTGTTGTAACTACATTTAGAACACCATATTTTTAAAAGAGGGCTGGTTAGTTTGCAAATATTGTGTCTACCGCTATAGATTCTATGGGAGAAGATCTTGTAATTGTTGCAAACAGAGAGGCAATGATAGCTAAATATATACTTAAAATGCATATTCTAATGAAGGCTTGAGGAGAACTTTACACTATTAATTCTGATTGGAGTCATGCGTTATAGCCTTCCTTCAATCTCGGACAGGAGTGATGTGTGATGAAAGGAGTCTGTTATGCCAGTGCTATGGATTGATTTATGCCGCTCTCACAAAGGCTGCACCTACCCTGTCAGTTCAAATCACTCAATTTTTCAGTCCAGAAACCTGTTCTTCCTGATTGTTCACACTTCATGCATGCAGAATCACTCCTGGAATCCCTTTTGGAGTGGACCAACTGTGCCTGTCTGCAGATAAGAGTCAGGAGGGGCTCTGTGCAGACTGGTCCAAGGATTGCTCCACCAGGCGGGAAGGTTGCCATGCCTTTCAACACACAGCACATGCTTTCAGATTCCTGCCATTTAATCAAAACCTTGACAGGCACCAAGGAAGCCACTTAGCTTGTCAATTTCACATAGAAATATTAGTTTTTAAAGAATTGTAAAATTACCACTACAATGTTTCATACCCTAAAATTAAATTGACCTCTCTTAAGCCCTTGGTGAGAGCTGGTGTCACATGGTGAGAGAAATGCTACGTATAGTGTGCTGAGTATGTTGAAGAGGCTTATGAAATACCTATTACACCCAAATTATGTATAGCCTGAAGATGCATCCAGACTAATTTGGAAAGTGCAGAATGAACTTGAATCATTCAGGTCTCATTTAGTTGAGGGAAACGTGTCACAAAGACCACATAACCCAAATGTGTGCATACGTTTATATATACTTATAAGCATATAGACATAAAGGCTAAGTTTGGTTTTGAAAATGTAGAAATGTGGCCTAGTTGCAGGCATAAGGCAGCGAATGGCTTTTTTTCTTTCAGTAGGACTGAGGTGTCAGTTTTACAGACATCTATAAAAGTCATAATAATGTAAACTAAATGTGAATTACCTTCTTAGAGAGCTTTTGGATATTTTCCCTTTCACCTGTGATTTTGCAGTTAATAGTGTTCATTTGCTTATGCAAGGTAACAGTGGAAGTTACACCAGAGTCATGAACTTAATTGATGACATTTTATTTATGTAAGCTGGACCAGAACCAGCCTGCAGACATCTAAAGAGAAAATAGTTCCTCCGGGAATGAGAACATAGGACTCATCATTGGATGTACAATGGCAGGTTCTTGGCTAAAGCTTCAAAATTCATGTAAAAATATACACTTCTTTTAAAGTACTTAAAGCTAACATTAGAGCTCCAGTGAATCTTAGCAGACTATTAGTATTGCTCTTTAAAACACAGTGCAAAGCAACAGCACTATGTATCATTTCGGAGTAAGACAAAACTGTTTTAATATTCAGTACTAACAATTAAAAAACATTGTATAGAAAAAAATTTTTGAAATTAGGAGGAAAACAACAAGGGGAAGGCTGCACAGACTTTCCTTAAAATGTGCCTAGGACAGTAGCTGCTTAGCTCTGATTTCTGAGGCAATATTATTTTCTGGGGTCACTCTTTTGCTTTATATCCTTATGTTACTGCATATGTACTTATGCTTCGCTTAGTGCCCTGACTGAAATGACTTATTTATTGCCATTCTTGAAATTTCACTAGACAAAGCATGAACTCATGAAATAAATATCTTCCTGAGCTGACTAACTGTAATACGGTATATTCTTTTTCCTGTTTTATATATATGTAGGACTTTTCTATGTCAAAAAACATTTCTTGCATAAAATTTTATATATGGACCTTGTATTGTTTTCTGGGAACATTAGTGAATCTTAATTAAACACCAGTCAAATAATTGAAATGCTAATGGAGAGTGAAATTATGAAAAAGATAAACTTTATACTATGGCATGCTATCAGTAGTGTATGGATAAAAACAAAACCAAACATTGTCTCTTTTCATGTTTAAAGACCTTTAATATATTAAAGTGGTGGATGAAGAGAAACTGGACGACATAATCCATTTTCATTTTGAAAGAGACTCCATGAAGTCCTTCACAAGTGGCTGATAGCAGTAGGGTGTCAAGGACAAGATTCAGAAGTAAGCTCAGTGATGTCTGACTAGTAATTTAGAAGAAAAATCTCCGTATTTGAAGGTGATACAAAATTATTCAGGTTATTCCAGAAAAAAAGAAATGGGCAGAACCTCAAAGAAAGCTAGACAGATTAAGAAAATGGGATCATAGTTTCAGATAAGTTCACTGTTGAGAAATGCTAGGAAATCTATTTAAAGAATATGTGACGTGTTTAACTGGTTCAAACTTAATTGCACAGATTCAGGAGAAAGACGAGACCAAAAAGACTTAATAACTTCTGTGAAGAATTCAGAGAGAATAATGGAATGGGCAAGAGCTGATAAAGCTACAAAAAAAAAAAAAAAAAAAAAGGCTTCTCACTTGAAACATACAAATGAAAGGATTAAAACTCTGCAAAGGGAAGGGGAGAAGTGATAAAGACAAGCAGAATACAGAAAGTTGATCAGATGCTGTGGAAAAGGTACAATGATCTGTCCTATAATTTAGAAGATGCAAGCAACAAAACAGTAACATTTGGTACAAGAAAAAGTAAAGATTTTGTCAATTTATAACCTAGATAGGTGCATTTTCTTTCAAGTTCTCCCAAGGAAGTTGAATTTGCAACTGCAAAAAATGTGCGTGAATGCTTGCAGAAGGCATCAAGCTGAAAGTGGTTACCTAAATTCTTCTCTCTGTCTCTTTTGCTAGCCAGCCTGGGAGTTGGAGCAATCTCTTGTGATGTTCATGACCAAACAAGTAGACTTTTGTTGAACACCTCAGGGAAAATTTCAGAATCTAGTAGGCAGAGATAATTTTTTTTCATAAATGTCCAAGAACATGATGCATATATGTATGTCAGCTTGAAATGATGAACTTTATTTGCAGATAAATACAAAGTGAAAGAGAAGTTACATTTATTAAATAACTTGGTCATTTTAAATAAGAAGAATGTTTTAACAGTAAATAACCTTCCTAGCGTGTATTCACTGAAATTGTACATGAACTGAAAATACATTTATGTGAGTGGGAAATTGATAAAATTTCCTGCTTCACAATTATGTTTTTTATGTCTGTGCCTTTACCATATTATTTTCTCCTTCTTCCGTTTCTTTCTTCCCATGTCCAAGGAGGAAGAAAGGCTTGGGCACACCATAAGTAAATGTGGAATGTGGCAATATTTTCCATCCTTATTTTAATAACTCTCAAGAAAAAGAGTGCCAAATGATAGTTGTTGTTTCTTTGAATAATTCCCTGGTGTTTTTTACCAGTTAAAAGAAAATCTTAAAGTATGTACCAGAGTACAAGTAGATTTAGAAATATCTAAAATCGTATAAAAGGAGTTTGCATAAATCTATATATCAGTTTATACTCACTGATTTCTCTTTAAGTTTCCACAGGGTCTTTAACAATAATAATAATAATAAAGATAGATAGCTGAGTCCCCAGCTTTGCTCTTTAACCCCTACTTCAGTTGTGAATGAATTGAATTACTTTATTATTTCTGTTTTAGAAAGATGCTGCTAGTCTCGGTGTGATTGGTAATGAACAAAAGACCTTATTTTTAAAAGTTTAAATAAGGAGTTAGGATAAAGTAGATTTATTCTGTCTACAAACAGAAAAATGTTTATAGCTATAGATAGTTTCATCAGGCTGTGTTTTAAGTTATTTGATCCCTTTTCTTTTACATATAAACATGAAAACTGTTGACATGATGCACTCATGCTTTCCCTCGTCTTCCTTGTGAATCAGCGTGGTTCAAGTGATCATCATGACGCTATGAGAATGTACTCACGAGGAAATATCCTCTTCATGGTTTATTATTTGTTTGGAAGCACAGATTTACTTTTGTGTTAAACACCTCAGACCCTGGAGGGAAAGGCATGGGTTCAGTTTGCCCTTGTAGCGCCAGGACCGAACACCCACGTCTTTGCTTGAAGTGGCATTTGCAGTCTTTGCTGCTCCCTGGCACACACCTTGCACAAGTACAGAGCCAGCTGCCAGGGCACCCTGCGTCCACCCTGCAGCTGGGTATCATGGCGCCTCAGCCTGGATTTCCACCAGCAGGGAAAACACTTGAATAAATCAGTTTTGTGTGCAAGCATGTGCTGCAAGGCTATAGACTAACTGCAGACACAAGGGAAATTTTTACCAGAAATGAACTCTTCATGTACCTTCTTCATAACCCCTAAAAATGCGGTTCTGGGAGCAGACTTCAGCTATGAACTGGAGTGCAATTTGTGATAATAATCTACCAGTAGAATGACAAAGTTCACTATATATAATGTAATCTCACTGAGATGGGGTTTATCTGTTCTATGTACATGTGCATGGTGCCCATCACTGTGCTAGGAATTTTGGATTAATACTCTAATAATATGAAGGGATATGCAAAAGAAATACATGTTACATACAGAAACTGTCAGTTTTTTAGATTATAATGTTCTGGCATTGTAATGTCTCTCCATCTGCGCTGAAGTTTTATTTAGGAACATTTATTTTTACGGTTTAGGAACTGTAAAACTGGATATGGAGTACCTTCTCCCCCCCCCCCCCCCCGAAAAATATCAAAGACATTGACATTATATTAATTTTAATGGAAGATGTGTTTAATTTTATAAGGGATGGATTTGTTTAAAATAAGCCTTTGTAGATAGGAGGAATGAAAATTAATGTGATGTCTGAAGATCTACATATATTTTTCTCTACATTAATTTTGTAGAAATACATGACCTCATGTCTCATTGCTTTATATTCTGCAAATTTACCTAATGCATACCCTCCAAGCCTTATATTTCCTCTTCACTGTAAGGCACAAAGCAGAGAAAAAGTAGGAAGAAAGGGATAGAAAGATCACTGCAAACATCAAAAAGTTAGAGGTCTCAAAAGCCTGGTCCACATAAGGAGCAAAATTGTTTATGGAGAGAGAGAGAAAATTTCTAGGACAAAAAAATTAAATATTTATTTCTTTGGAAAAACATGGTTGAGAATTGATAGTTATACTATCATAAAATTGCTTTAGTTACCATGCGGGCTTGTCTGAACCAAACTTGCAAGAGGTCTAACTCAAAATAACAGGATTTTTTGTTGTTAGATGTGGAACATGAGCTTTCATTATTGTTGTCTATTGTGTTTTTCTTCAAAACTGGACTACGTTTATTTTTAAAGACAAGTCATCTATGCCTAAGAAACCCTATTTATTTTTAGTGTTTCCTTTAATTAGTCGGAGTGGTTCAGCATCTAACAATCTTTTTAATGGTAGAATATTTTCATTCCTACTATATTTTCTAGATTTTATACATGATACAGACTTTTTTTGTGAATAACACTACCAGAATTTTATCTCGTCAACAATTAAAAAACCAAACACCTATTTCTTAAGAGTCTATTTGTTAGATAAATATTAATTTACTGGATCTGTCTGCTGTATGCACAGTACAATACAATTAAAGTTCTTCTTAGATTCATTACACAATTATTTTTCTTTATGCTGTAGATATTACTGCTTTTGTGAACTATTTTATTAAAATAGGGCAAGTTCAGAAAGAAAGGGTTCTTGTTATTATTAACATTTATATTCAAAAGTGTTAATCTTCTGCTGTTAATATTCCAATAGCTGAGGCTGAGGTATTTTTGTCTGTGAAAATGTATTCAAAAGCATGCAGCGGTTTGCTGCTAGGCTCAAGGTAAAAGAGTTTCTGAACATTCTGTAATTAGAATGTAATCCAGGAAAATTATTCATTCTTAAGCATAGATTCCTTAATACAGTTTTGTAACCTCCTTAATACAGTGAGTGTACTTGAAAGGACAGAAATCATTATTTCCCAGAGATATACATGTTTCTCTCATTGAGACTGGGAAAACTTTGAGTAATCGGGGATTAATGGAATAGATGGGAAAGTCATAAACCCATCTTTTACACGCAGCTTAACTTGCAGAATATGTTTATTAACTGCCTGGAATAACTTTGTGGAAAGGACACATTTTAAGAAGTTAAAAGTTTATATTAGCAGATGACCACTTTATATATAAGCTGGGAGCAAAATATTTATAAACATCCTAATATATATTCTGATTAGGAAAAATATTCCCACTGAGGAAAGTATATGCAAAGATGCTTAAAGTAAAGCTGACTCTGAAGTTCAGTTAGAAGTCATTTAAGTAGAAGCATATCAGTAAATTCTTCTCTGTTTTAGGGAAATGTACACCACTGCTTTACACTCAAATATACTGTTAAGTTCATTCCCAAATAGGGTATGTGAGCCGTCATGTGTCTAAACCAGGGACTTCTGTCCACACACACACCATTGTGTATGGCGTTATACATATAAATTAACTAAATTTATATTACTGCTGTTTTGAAGGACTCAAACTATGCCTGAAAATGAACCAACTTTGCACAAGGTGTAAAGCTCTCAGATGTGACTTTCAACAGGGTAGCACCAAATTCAGTTCCAAAACACGTTATGCCATCAGAGGCTGTATCATGATTTAAGGAGTGTTTCTCTTTTTCTTGACGAAACTTGTTTCATTTCCCGTTCCAGTCCTGACGTTTGCCAAATGCTTCATGTTCAATTAGGTAATTCTACAAAAAAAGAAGCTACTACCTTATGGATTCTGGAAGGCCATTTGACTTTCATAAATTTTTATATCTTCAAACATTGCTCCCAAATGAGTACTGCCAAATTTACTACCAAATGTGTAGCTGTCCTTACAGCCATGAAAAATTTTTGATTGAGATGATGGAATAAGTAATTCTCAGTTAAATCAAAGAGAAGATTTTTTTCTTAGACTACTTAGGTTACTAAATCAACGAATTGTTGAAAGGTGAAAGGTGTGCTTATCAAGCTGGCATGCTCAGAATGTGACATTTTATATAGCTGATATCATGTCCACTACCTTTGATTGTGCCCATCGGATGGTTTACCCCTTTGCTGCTGAGTCAATATGAAATGGCATTTGGGAGGCTTCTAGATCCATTTCTGCTTTGTCATTTCAACCTTCATTTGAATTTAACTGTGCGTTGTTTTGAAACTAGCAATCAAGGCTTCAAGTATGAGGACATAGTAAAAGGTGACTGTTAACATTTTATAGAGAGTATTTAATGTCTCTGAAGTGCCTCTACAAAGTCTTCTAAAAATTTATCTACCCAGCATAGTATTGGCACTATAAAACTAATAAATAAACCCCAAATTTAAGGTATGATTGGAGAGAGTTGAACAGATAATTTGTTTAGAGACTCTGGGGATGGATAGATGACAGACAGACAGACAGACAGACAGGTAGGTAGGTAGACGTGTATACACATGCATTCATATGCAAGCCTATGAATTCTGCTAGGTGTCCATTTGTGTATTTCACCATGGCAATTTGTGCATAGCTCTCACATCCTCTCCATGTGTCAGGATCTTTTGAAAAAATTAACTTCATGGACACCACAGAAGCATCAGTGTTTCCTGTTAAAAAAACAAGTTTTTAGGCTGCTCTTGTCTTGAGAATTTGTATGTTCTGTTTTTTGTGGGATTTACATGCAAGGAGGTCTGTAAGCCTGCTGTGCACAAGTCTAGCACTGATGGTAATAGAGAAGGGGACTGCTAAGAAAGCAGATCAGCAGTGCTTAAAGCTGAAAATAAATATAGAATCATAGAATCATAGAATTGCTGAGGTTGGAAGGGACCTTTAAGATCATCAAGTCCAACTATTAACCTACCCTGACAAAACCCACTTCTAAACCATGTCCCTAAGTACCACATCTACCCTTTTTTTAAACACCTCCAGAGATGGTGAATCCACCACCTCCCTGGGCAGCCTATTCCAATGTTTAATAACCCTTTCGGTGAAAAAATGTTTCCTAATATCCAGTCTAAACCTCCCCTGACATATCTTGAACCCATTTCCTCTTGTCCTATCACTTGTCACCAGGGAGAAGAGGTCAGCCCCCACCTCTCTACAACCTCCTTTCAGGTAGTTGTAGAGGGTGATAAGGTCTCCCCTCAGCCTCCTCTTCTCCAGGCTAAACAACCCCAGTTCCCTCAGTCGTTCCTCATAAGATTTGTCCTCCAGACCCCTCACCAGCTTTGTAGCCCTGTAATATATATATATATATATAACCTGTAATATATTATTTCTTCATATATTTTCAACTTTTAGTATATTTAGGGTCTTGATTCTTCATGTTTGAAAATATACAGTCAGTTGTGTTCCACGTGCAAGATTCTTACTACTATGTAAACCAGAAAAAATCAAACCAAACGAAAAGCAAATAATTTTTTTTTAAAAAGGTGCCCCATCTACTAGGGTTTCCATTAAACAAGAAGGGACAGAAGTCTATAATCTCATATCTGTTTCCAAATTTTTCAGGATGTCAAACAAGAAAAACATTGATATCAGATGCTGACTTAACTAGCATCTTCAAACAATAAAGACTGAGGATAGGGCAGCCACAGTACCTATAAGAAATAGTAAGATCTGATCCAAACCATTGTCTGCATTTCAAAACATTACAAATGCAAGTGGCAGTGCACATGTGGACCTTGTGTCATTTTCAAGTAAATGGGTTGGTTGCACCCGTCTTTATTATGTATTCCACATGTGAGACTCTCATAGAAGAGATAAATTGATTTGGAGAGTCTGATTAATGTTGTGAGTTGATTTATTGGCTTTGCATATGTTTTCCTAAATATGTCTGCCTCTTTATTTCACCCTTTGTCTTCATGCATCCTATATTTACTTGTTTCTCAGAAAAGTTCTAACTTCTTCCCGCCTCTCTTTTTCATTGAGCCATCAGATTTACCCAGATTTACTTTTGACCTAGTCATTGGTTATGTCTGTACTGCTCAATAATGCATGGCCATAGGGTGGGCTTAAGAACGGGCGTGTTGCTCATCCTTATCACACATTCCTGGCATGGTTTTGGCCCACGCCACCTAGTCCTTTCTTTGCAAGACAATGCCCAAGAGTTGTTTGTGGAGGACATCTGAGGGGCCATTCCCAATACGGGATATGAAAAGGACTGCACCAGCCTTGACTCTCTGTAACCTACGCAGTTCCTGAGCCCTACAACAACACCAGTAATGCCCTCATGCTGTCCTCATGGCTGCCTTTTGGCACTTGTGGGGAAAAAAAAAAAAAAATCCTCAGTTTCATGCTATAAAAAAGTCACTCTATTGGGCTGCACCACAGTGCTGTATCAGACAGTTTGAAATGAGAAAACCATACTCTACAAATAGCAGTAATGTATAAGCCCCAGCAAGATGACAAGGAGATCCAAAGGAAACCGGTAACTAGAGCCATACAATGTGCCAACCTATATGCCGATTGGCCTGAAGGACAGAGGACTTTCCACGACCTTGTTTTAGTCCGTTTTACAGGTATTGTCTCTTTACACTCAGTGGGGAAAAACCCCTTAAATGGAATTACTCTCAATCTACTGTAAAAGTCTAATTAATTTGGATTAACTGAAATCTGCTGTAGGAGAGGCTGTTAGTTAGGTTTAGGTGAGATCAGTCCCATCCCAGGCACTCCTGTTACTATACACTCTTTTGTGTGTGGTTTGTTTGTTTGTTTGGTTGGTTGTTTTTGTTTTGGTGGGAGGTGGAATTTCTAGGGGCTTTTACACAGTTTTTTGCAATGGCTTGCTGCATCTCCTCTGTTCAGAGAATTGTGCTGGATTGGGAGTGTTCTTTCAGACTGAAAGTCAGCTGGTAACCGTTGTGTTTCTGTGTGCAGCAGAAGAGAGTTTGCCCTTGTTTGAGGAAGGGAAATTCAGAAAACAAATTTCAAATTGCACTGCCACAGGTGTTGTATCTTATCTTACTGAAACAAATGTACAGATAAACCCCTACAGTCTGATCTCAGGTTCAATAAACAGCTTAGTTATTAAGGTTAAACAGTGCTCCTGAGAGATATGCTAATGTCCACTTTATTTTTAACAAACATAGTTTGAACGGTTTTGCAGTCTGAAGGGACACTGGGTTGGAATGGCTCACATAGGGATGATTAATGATTGGATCTACCACTGGAAAGTAAGAGTATCTTTTGAGAAATTATTTTTAAAAAATGGTTTATGTAGCAAATATCATTTAAGCAAATTGTCAAAAATCAACTGCGTTTTATTTAGTAAGTAAAATATCATCTTGTATTTTTTTCTTAGTTTAAATAAATACTGAAAAATGTACAGCTTCATTAGAAGCGATTCTTTGCAAGGACTACATTTCTAACCAAACAAAAAAGTAATTTTTCCTCTAGTATCGAAAATGTAATACAGTTAAATACTGGCATAAGTTCAAAGTATGAATTGAATTAACAGTTAATGTAGTTTAAATAATGCATTGATTTAAAATTGAAAAGATTTAAATACTGAATCTGTTGTAAAAAATAAAAGGTTTCCTAATGCTTCTGCTATGTCAGTGGTGGTATATAAACCCAGAGAAAAGCTATTGCAGCAGGTAAAAGACAAGTATTTAAGAGCTTTTAATATAATGCTATGGTGTACCTTATTATAGAAAACATAGCAACAGTCAAAAAATATTCATAATTTTGATACTTAAATAGCATTCTTTTGAGTAGTAAACCTTTCTTTAAAATATTCCTGGCTAAAGGGAAAGATATGGCAAATTTTTAATGTCTAATGAAGCAAGTCATTCTTCTGGCCTGGAGAAATGACAGCATAAATCACAGAATCACAGAATCACAGACTCACAGAATGGTCAAGGTTGGAAGGGACCTCTGGAGATCATCTAAGTCCAACCCCCCTGCCACAGCAGGGACACCTACAGCACGTTGCACAGGACGGCGTCCAGGTGGGTTTGGAATGTCTCCAGTGTGGGAGACTCCGCAACCTCTCTGGGCAGCCTGTGCCAGTGCTCTGCCAGCCTCAAAGTAAAGAAGTTCCTCCTCGTGTTAAGATGGAACTTCCTGTGCTCCAGTTTGTGCCCGTTACCCCTAGTCCTATCACTGGGCACAACTGAAAAAAGACTGTTCTCATCTACCTGGCACCCTCCCCTTACGTACTTATAAGTATTGATAAGATCCCCCCTCAGTCTTCTTTTTTTCTAGACTAAAAAGACCCCAGTCCCTGAGCCTTTCCTCATAAGAAAGATGCTCCAGTCCCCTAATCATCTTTGTAGCTCTTTGCTGGACCCTCTCCAGCAGTTCCCTGTCCTTCTTGAACCGGGGAGCCCAGAACTGGACACAGTACTCCAGATGCGGCCTCACCAGGGCAGAGTAGAGGGGGAGGATGACCTCCCTCGACCTGCTGGCCACACTCTTCTTGATGCACCCCAGGATGAAGACCAACCAAATCTTCAGTTGTGTAAAGACTGGACATAGGTTGAAAAGTAGTTTGCAAAAACAGCATGAGGGGATTCAGCGATCACTATGTCTTGCTGTTTTTTCTAGGCAAATTGGCCTTTTTGCATAAAAAAAAAAAAGGTGATTTTGTAGTTGTCAGAGCTGCAGAGCAACTCCTGAGCTCTGGGCATCAAGGTGAACCTGTCTGGAAAGCAAGAAAAAGTTCGATTTAAGGTTTGAAACTCCGTTTAAGACTTGTGTCCCCAGAAACCGTCTTAAAATCTCAGTGCTCAGACCTGGGAAACATAGTGAAACTTGTTCTCACTTGAAGTAAATCAAAGTGACAATATTGACATCAATAAAGACAGAAGCATAAACATGAAATTATGCTGTCTTATTTCGATTCATGATCAGCCTTAGGTATTCACTCTTGCAAAGTGTATTTTGACCTAACCAATCAGGCTTTCAAGCAGCGACATTAATTCATTTGTTCTGATGATTATAACATCAGATTGAGGATGCAAGGGAATGAACTGTAGCAGCAACTGTTTCTGAATCTGTAAGTGATGCCACATCTCTCTTAGGGGAGCAAGCATCCACCATGCGCTATGCAAAATATCATGGCTTTGGAACTATCACCCCAATACAGGCACGAATACTACAAATTAGAGTTATTTAAGGCTGTAATTCCACACAAAAATACAGAACTACCAAAAAATTTGGTTAGATAACTTCAATATCCTGATATTATGTCTTTTTACATGTATATTCTCTTACCGTGTATATTGGAATTGTATACGGATGGATATTCCATACACTTCAACATATTTAGGTTAGTTCTATAGATAATCTCACCATCTCATTCTTTCTGTGAAGATGTGACACTGCATTTGTGGAAATAAGAAAATATTTGCTAGTAGTAGAGTTTTACTATTCTGATTGTCAGTGTGAAATTTATAGCACGTATTTGTTTCCAAAGCACTTGAATGCTTTATGGATGTAACTAAGTAAATTAAAAGATATGTTGAAGCAGCTTCTCTATAAATGATGTTAAACCCAAATAATCAACACAAAGTAAGTAAAGTGAGAATAATCCCAGTACAGATTTATACTTTGCTTTTCAGAAGTTTCTTCCTAAATCCATCAAGGTAATTTCTTTCTCCTCCCAGTGGAATGAGAACAGTAGATATATCTTTTCTCTTCATTTGCAAACAATCATCATCTCAGAGCAGAGCTTTTATTCTTTCTTTTTGCAACAACCAAAAAAAGGACAAAGCTTTGGGTCTAAGGATGTGTATTTATGTATATATGTGTAAGAACAGGGATTGTCTGTATGAATACAGCATCTTTTTTTAACATCAGAGTCACTGTGAATAAGCAGAAAATATATTAGACAGAAAATGCATTAGGTAGAATAGGCAGTGTCATATAATTTACGTATAAGGGAAAAAGAAACTATGAATCCTTCCCTTAAACTTAGAAAAGGACAGAATTCTTTTGTAAAATGAATCATACAAAAATCTAAGGAATGCAAACTTCCTGCACCCAGCTGAAAAATCTTGGGATGCTTTCATAATGAGGTCAACTGCTTTAATTAGGATTTTTCACAAGAAAATTAGTAAATAATATTCTGTACCAATATATATAGATTTCCAGTTAATGACCACTAGAAGATAAAGGAATCCTCAATAATTAGAGTTTTGATTAAGCAGAACATTGAAGAAGTTGGGAAAGAGAGGAACGAGAATAGCTTTTTTGCTAAAATCTGAATAATTTCCTTTCCTTGCCCTGTAGACTCTCATTTCAGGAATTCAAAATGTTCATCACTATCATCTGATATTTTATTTGATGAATGGGATTTTATATCTTTTTTTAATTAAAAAAAAAATTCATATAACCCTGATGTACCAAGGTAAAAGAGGGTGAAAACTAAAACAACTGCATACATGTCGGTTCTGATCACAGCTTGCGTCCTGGTTATGTTTGCAAACTCTGAATTTGTCTAATTATCATTGATAACTATCAGTTATTTTCTCTAGGTGGGTATGTGGTAATCCCTAGGTCCTCTGGCATTTCACTTCAGATCCTCACTAATCCTTGAGAAAGCCTTTTTAGCTGCCCAGATTATCTTTATGCTTATCTCGGACAGTTCTAAAGGAATCAAAGTTTGACTACAGGCTTTGTCTAAGAGTCTGAAGTGATTTACTTACAATTGCCCAGACCATTTGGTATTCCAAAGTCAGGAACTGAGGCTTTAAACTTTATTTCATAGGTAAAATGAGGAAGATATGAGAGATCTCTTTTATTCTTGAGTAAACGACTGTGCTAGACACAACACCTGCCACTTTTTTTATTCTCCATGGATTTCCTTTAGTGACAGAGACTTCCTGCATAGATAATTTGTATTGCTGTAGTACAGTGCAGAGATAATTTCAGAACAACCAGATTATGTCAGGTCATCGTCTACCAAGAACGGAATAGATTCTTCTCATCAATGAAGAGGACATTCTTCATTCATTTATGAAATCTTTTTACCAATGAGTAGTCTAAGAGCTTTCCTAAACTGTGGATCAAGCTGACCAGTTGTGGACATGTGCTTTAAAAGAATGGTAATGATTTTACAGCTAATTTTTTTCCCTATATCTTTCCTTGGCAGAGTCCTCACAGTATGCATATCATTCTTTCCCTGATAACATCATCTTTTCCTGGGAGCTTTTGTTAATTTAGTTTAATCCCAGAAGAAATTGGGTGTGGGGGTGTGGAGAAAGGCTTTAAACTAAAAGTACAGTTGAAGGTATATGACTCCTTAATCTCATAAGTTATTTATTGATGGTGCTTCGCTGTGCACTGGAACAAACCATCCATTTTATTGATGCGGCTTTTAAGAATGCTTAAGAACAGCTACAAAATATATGCAGAAGGAGTACACAGGTTTCAGAATAATATCTTAATATTGTACGCCTTGAGACACTGAAAAGGACACCTGAGAAGGAAGCGCAGTTCACTACTTCAGGGTAGCAGCCATATTTCCTCCAGGTTTATTCTATCAAAAGAGAACACTCATGCAGGCAAAGCTTAGAAGAAACACTTGTAGGAGAGATTAATGAAATAAATCAGTCAATAGCACTAATTGGAATTTAAAAGAATGAACAGATGGTCTTTATGTGACTGGAAGTATCAGGATAAAAATCAGCACATGTGTTTGCTAAGATAGCTCTGCTCCAAGAAAACACACCTGTTTACTTTTCTGATAACAAAAATATTGTTAATACAATTTTTATTTACTGTTATCTTTGCAGTTAAATTACTCTGTGGTGTTTTAGTCCCTTTTGTAATCAGACAGATAATCAGCTTTAAACTACTTAATATTATTCATCTAAGTGTTTTTCCCCATGGGTCCAATAACATTAATCATAACATCAAAATAGCAAGGTGATCTTTCCAGTTTCCTTAATCCTATTTACACCATATGGCAAACACAGTCCAACTAGAAATAGAACAAATGTTGTATCCTCACAACTGGAAAGTAGAGTTTCTTCCAAGCAATAACAAAAGAAATTCCAGTTTTTGCTGGAATGTACTGATAGATCTCCATTTTGCTTATCCTACTAACTGCATTGGAATCAAAATGTGGCTAGAACAGACTTTTCTTACATTGCCTAAAAAAAGAGTGGGTGCTTTTTTCTTAACTTAGCCAAGGCACAAGCGGTGCTGTGACAAAAGTGTTCACCCTGTGTCACCCTGTGACTGCCCCTTCCTAAAAAGTGTCTGTCATCAAAGGATTTGCTATGGCATGACCTCAAACCAATTCTTGGAGATTAGTGGGAAACAAGACCCGATCCCAAGGATTCCCGAGCTCATTTTGAGTTTCAGAAACCCAAGAGGTGTGGCTGCAACATGGCTTTATTTGGAATCTGAGGAAACAGATTGCCTTCTCTGTTCAGATGGCCTTGTGTGCTTATCGAACAAGTCTACTAAAGTGAAAACAAACTTGACTATAAAACAAATATCTGAATATTTAACTGCTAGGTTTGGAATTTAATTGTAAAGAGGAAAATAAAAGAGCATGAATCTCTGTGTTCTCTCTGAACTCACTGAAGATCTTCCTTTGCTGCTTTCACATTCCTGATAACTTTGAGAGAATTGGCACCTACAGAGTTTTCTGAAACTGCCTTTTCTTACTGAAATTGTTCAGGATATAAATCTCCTGTACTATCTTACTCATGCCTTTTAAGAAACTTCTTCTAGTTCATCTTTATTCCATAATTCAATCAGAATTTAACATTACTAGACCAGACCTCTTAAATAAGTATAATTCAAAGTTTCCCCAAATCTAGGTTCATTTGGCATTGGTATTTAAAAGGGAAAATGCAAATGCATCATTCCCTTCTGACTAGGGAACTTCCTTGAATGTACCTTTAATCGTATTTCTTAATTAGCCTTTGCATGCTAAGTTGTGTTCATATGACTCAATACATTTTCAAATGTAATAAACAGCAAATAATAATAAATAATAAGTAATAATAATAAAAATAAATAAATTGCATATTTTCCTGAGAGTTATATTTCATACTAAAATAAATTTCTAGTCATTAGTGACCAGAATTAGATGAAAATGATATCAGCTAGCCATAGAATTAACCAATTAGGCATAAGAGCATGCTCTCCCTTTCCCTGCCTTCTTCTGCCCCTTTTACCTGTTTTAAAGCTCCTGGTATCGTGAGGAACACATTGTGTCTTTTAGTCCAGCTCACATAAATTCAGGGGCACTGTAACTACTTGCGAAATGGATGTACATGATAGCATGCTTTCTTAAGATAGCTAGCTCTGCAACTCCACTCTTAACTTTGGTAGTGATGAAGAATCATTAATCATCTGTAAGCTTTCTTTTATATGTCTTTTTTTAATGTCTTTTATGTGCCTTTTTAAAAAAAAATCACTTAATTAAGCACAATGTTTTTTTAAAGAAAAAGATGGTGATATACAGCTTCACCTTTTAAATTTGCAACAGAATGAGTGCTCAAAAAAAACAACTGGTACAAGTTCTACATTCATAAAGATTCTCTGATTTGGGACCAGTCAGAGACCTAATTCAGACCAAAACCCAAACTTTTGTTCTTTGATCCAAAACTCAGTAGATAGCTCAAGTGATAGGACTTGTTCTTACATTTTATGTTTAAAATGATAGCCTTTGTAAGCATGGTAGCTGGCAATGGTGGAAGGGAATGGCACCGAAGGAAAAAAATACCTGGGGAACCACAAGTATCCTGTGAAATAAAAGGAATAGTGGAATCATAGAATCGTTTACGTTGGGAAAGACCTTTAAGATCATGGAGTCCAACCATAAACCTAACACTGCCAAATCCACCAAGACATTGTGTAACATTGTTACTAGGTCTGATTTGTAGTGAAAGATCTTAAAGAATCTTTGGGTCTCTAAGGTATTTTTATACTTGGCTTATCAATACGCTATTGAAAATCAGTAATTCAGCTGATAAAATTCAATAAATAGTGATATTAAAACCTTTTCATGCAGACTAGCTTTTACTACAAAGAATGTGCCAATGCACCTATAGTCATTTTATTGTATTTATGATTGCATATGAACCATATGAAAATCAAAGCTAATGATTATATACAAAAGTAGTACGGAATCATAGAATCATAGAATGGTTTAGGTTGGAAGGGACCTTGAAGATCATCGAGTTCCAACCCCCCTGCCACAGGCAGGGATACCTCCCACTAGACCAGGTTGCCCAAGGCCCCATCCAGCCTGGCCTTAAACACCACCAAGGATGGAGCTTCCACAGCTTCTCTGGGCAACCGGTTCCAGTGCCTTACCACCCTCAAAGTGAAAAATTTTTTCCTAGTGTTTAATCTAAACCTGCCCTCTTCCAGTTTAAAACCATTCCCCCTCGTTCTATCACTACATGCCCCAGTAAAAAGTCCTTCCCCAGCTCTCCTGTAGGCCTCCTTTAGGTACTGGAAGGCCACAATAAGGTCTCCCTGGAGCCTTCTCTTCTCCAGGCTGAAAAGCCCCAACTCTCTCAGCCTGTCTTTGTAGGGGAGGTGCTGCAGCTCTCTGTTCATTTTCGTGGCCCTCCTCTGGACCCGCTCCAACAGCTCCATGTTCTTCTTATGTTGGGGGTGCCAGAGCTGGATGCGGTACTCCGGGTGGGGTTTCACGAAAGTGGAGTAGAAGGGCAGTGGAAACACCATGTAATATATATTTTTAATGGCAATTTAGTACTGAGAAATGAAAGAACATAACAACTGTCTATGGGATGTCCTGTAGATGGGTTTTGAGAATCTACAATCCCCACAACTAGGATGGATTCTTGGTCCAGGCCTGAGCTCTTTTACACATTACAGTGAATGGAAGAAACTTGAATCCTAATACAAATATTTTTTCTAAGATGGTGTATATTTTAAAAAAATTATGAAAACACAGTGCTTTCCAACTGCTAGAAATTCTTCAGTATGAAAACAGTTAAAGCTAATTTATAATTAGATCACTAGCAGTTAACACAGTAAAATTTCGTGGTTCCTTGAATAGTTGGTCCCATTTCAGGTAAACAGTTCAGAAATCAGGTCAGAAGCAAATCAAAAATACATATCATGCCCTCAAGCCAAGAAACATCTTCGCTGTATCATTTACAAAACCTCATTAAGTTACTTACAAACCATGGGTAGCAAGTTACAGCAAAAAAAGGTAGAATAGAACAAAAGTAATTAGAAGATAATTTAGCCCCACATATGCCCCACAGAGCTTAGCAGTTGGAGCCCACACTGTGAGTGAATTTCATTTAAGCTTCCTTGTCTTGCTTTGGAAATTAGAGAGTGACAAAAATATACCTTGTTAATAGACATCAGACTACATTTCACCCCACTGAAAATTTTCCTTATCGTGTGCTAAATCTTATTATCCATATTGTTGTCATTTAGGCTACAGCTATGGCATTTATCTTTTATTGTTCTTTAATTTTATGTATAAATAACATAATTTCAGAAAACTTAATTCTTGTCATCTATCACTATATGTAACGAGCATAAAATTAACTAAAGAAAACCATAGCTTTGCACAGATGGCCAAGTGCTGTCTGATAATGGTTCGCATGATGTCTTTCATCACCACCTGGATATATATTGCTGCTTAAGTAAAATATATGTACATACACCCCTTCTCATTGAAATGTTCTCATCTGCCTGGCATGAAGCCTGATTCTAATATCCAGATCAGCTTCTTTTTATTCTCTACCATAGCCCCAGTTCTACAAGGCACTTAAGCCAGGGATAAAATTAAGAATGTGAGCATCATTTGACTCTATGGGATTACATACAGGCCAGAGGCAAAATATATTCCAAATCAGAGGATTTCCTTTGAAAGGGTTTGGATCTTAATGTTAAAAATTTCCTAAGTGTTTCACTGAATCAGAGCTGCTAGGGAGAAGTTCAGAGGGTAAAGAAGTGATTACCTCCATCTTCTAAATTTGATACTGTACCATTCTATTCTACACAGCAATTGTTGTGATGGTTTGCAGGAATTCTTGATAGATAGATAACCCATTCAATCAATTAAGCAGTTATCACCTCATCACTCTTTCACTTATGGTTCATTTTAGAAAAGAAGTTTGTATTTTCAGTCTCTTTAAATGCTTTTAGAAATGCTCAGAAGATGTTCTTTAGCAATTTCCCATGGGAGTAATTTGTACTTTATGTATTATTTCCATGGTAACTTCAGAGAACAGGCACAGGGTTGTATGCTGTGTTACATCCATCTTAATTTAGTTAAGGACATGTTGTGTTTTTTTCCCAGGGCCAGTTTTCATTTAACAAAATATTAAACGGCCTGTAAAATGAAGATTGAAAAGGCAAATGGTCTTTAATATAATACTGTACTGAAGTCCTTTTTCACGGTACATTAGTTTTCATTTTTGAATAAAATACTAGGGATCTCTTTATTATTGTTTTTTTTTAGCAAAGCAGCAACTGAAATCTGTCGTAAGTTTTCTGCAACAATGATGTGGAATTTATCGTGAATCACTTGGAAACTTGTTCTCAGACCTTTTTGCTGTGCTATTCCTAGTTAATGAAAGTACTAGTCATGGACAGAGGCAACTTTTCTCAAGTGAATCCAAGCAGTTGATTGGTTTGATCCATCCTCAGGAGATATCCTCAGGTGATTCTGTCTTTGCTTCTTTTGAAATTACAGTGTTGAAACACTTTTCTCCACTCCTAGCTGGCTCCCCCAGCCCACGAATTCTGTCAGTATAATCAACAATTTTTGCACACTGTATCCTCTTTAAACCAACCAAAAGTGCTTTGATTGACCGTAATGCTTTTATAATCTTTTGGTTCCCAATTTTGTAAATAATTGTTTATGTGTGTATATATATATACAATTATATAATATATAATAAATATCTATCTCTCTCTCACTAAATTGGACTCCCTGTTCAACTAGTGCTGTTACTTAATATTGTTGCATAGGTAATGTAATTCTCTCCAGACTCAGACTTCTTATTAGTTGTCTTCCTATTTATATCCTTTGGCCAAATACGTATTCATTTCTAACTAGATTACATAAAAGGTATTGAGATAATGAAGGATCTGTAATAAACGAGGCTACGAGAAATGAAAACAGCAGGTACTACTGTTGGGGATAGTGTCATGCTAGCAAGAGAAGTTTATTAAAAGATTAGGTTTCATTTCTCTGTTTGCGTGTGTGTCCTCCTAAACATTAAGAAATACTATGTAAGACACTGTACAACTTCAACATGAAGCTGTCAGGGTGCAAAATCATGCTTTGCAGATCCTGAAATATACTGGGTGGAAGGTATTTTTACAAAATATCAATAGAAAATATACTTCAGGGAACAGTTGTGCTGTGTAGAGACAGAATTACATTATAGTCTTCTCCATTAAAATGTCAGTAGTCACCGATTGATTCCGTGAAGTCATTTCCTGTTTGCAGCGAAGGGAATAGTGGTCAGCTGTATGATGGAAACAATTGCATTTAGTTATATGCAATGTTAAGTTATCAGCAGTTTAATCACAATCACTGTATCTCATGTACAACTTTAGAATATTTGCATGTTTACTTCACAGTGGGGCCATTTTTTCACGGGAAAACCTTGGGGTTTCTAATATAAAATAACTCTTCATTTTGAAATTCTAAGTGATTTAGACTACAAATTTTCAAGAAGGGTAAACGTGAAAATTGAAACAAATTTTCGACAAAAAGTTTCAAAACTCAATGTTTCTATTAGACCCCTCTTATTTTTCTAATTTCTGTCGGGAGACTGACTTGAATTTCCTGTTTTGTTAATTCTTTTTTCCCATCTTTGAAATGTTCCTATATGTCTCTTATTCACTTCTGGTTTAGAATGCATTGATTTGGGCACACGGTTTCAAGTTTGTGAAAGAAATTGGGTGCATTAGGTTTTGGCTGAAGCAGAGGATTGTGGAGATAGGATTTTGTTGGAAGTTTTTCTGTAGCAAGTAACACCTTCATCTGTAAAGATACTTTTGGCTCTCCTCAGCTCCCTTCTACTCCTCACAGCCTCTTCTCGCTTCTTACAGCTGCTCCCACTGTTTGCTCAACTTGGTGCCTAGAAGGGGACAATGAAAAGACTTGAACGCGTTTTTGCTTATTGCACGCCATTTGTTGTGTGCTTCCTTCTCATACTGTATTTTGAGATTTAAAAAAGGATAGATAACCATAGCTGACATCCAGGCTTACTTTCCTGTGGAAAAATGATCCGTCATGAGTAACTTTGAGAGAAGGCATTAAAAGCAGGATCATTACATCTGTATTCTCTAACTGCAATTTCAAAAAACGAGAGGAGAAAATTGAGATAGTTGGTTATGACAGGAGGCACCAAGTTCCTATTTTGTGCATATATTGCAAATCCCACAGGACCCACAATGTTTGCATATTTTGGTAAAACAAAAATATTAATAGCAAACACTGTAGTAGAATCTCAAGGGTTTTTTGTATCTTTTTCTGAGTCCCTGTGAATAATTTTAGTGCCTATCCAGAAATGTCTTCGTTAATTAAAAGAAAACCTCAACATAAGACTGAAATTAACAGAAACGTAATATTTTGTCCTTTTAAGTGTAATGTTTGATTTAGCTATCTTTTTGAAATTCATATTTTGTTGTTCAAGTGCAGGAAGACCAAGAATCTAAGTTAACTTTCCTTAGTTTTGTGAAACGCAAGTTCTGTTTGTCTTGAGTTTTTTATTAAATCATTGTTAGATAATAATTATTAAATGTTAGCAAAGGTGGCATTAAAGCAAAACGTAGGCTCACATTTTGTTTGAAGTAAATGCAAGCTAACTACAGACATCTCGCAAAGATCACGTCCTTGAAATCATTTAATTTGACATAATCTTTGCCTTTCAAAATGACTGCCTCACTCTTTTCTTTCAAAAAGCTGTTATATCAGAGGAGGCGCCCTATCTCTTTTACCATAGAATCATAGAATCATTTAGGTTGGAAAAGACCCTTAAGATCATCGAGTCCAACAATCTAGCATTTAGGATGTGTGCCAAAAAGTAGCAGACTTGGGTTGTCTTACCTGCTTATTCTATGGTCATTTAATTTCATATTGCCCAGGTCTGGGGTAAATTCTTCTTGAAGCTGGGTCTTTGTATGGCCAGAAATGTAAGGTACATGGGGCTGGGAAGTGAAATCTCAGGAAGCCGGACTTGGTAAACTGTATGCAGGTACCAAGATTGCCTTTTGGTCCGTGAACATTCACAGAAAAGAATAATGGATGCCTGCAATGCGGATCATAACGTAGCATAACATTTCTCCGTGGGACCTTTTCATTCTCATAGCTTATCCTTTTTGGTGCATGGGTTCTGTGAAAAATGGTGTGCCTGCACATTTGGTGATTCTTGTAATATGTAAAGAGACAAAATTTAACCAGCAGGCTACTGCATGTTTAAGAACATTAGGCAGAGGAGACTTCTAAAGTCAACCTGACCTATCCATAATAACCCTGAACTTCTGCTGGAGAAAAGGTTCTGAGGAACTTTGCATTGTACCATGCCATTATAGACAAAAACTTCTGAGAATTTAAGTGTCAAATCTAAGCATTTGCTAAATGTACAAGAAATGTGATTTTTCAAAACGCTGTAATTTTGACTGAATGTGGGGAGATCTGTGTTAGGAGTGACAGAAATTACTCACTGGTGCTGAGGCTATGCAGATGACACTCCGTATTCTGCTTGCACTGGTTTGTGGAAGCAGGGACAGTGCCTCAAATTTCGACTTTTTGTTCTAACTTTTAAAATTATTACTGCTCTTGAACATTTTGTGTTCTAAATCAGCTTTTGGGGCCATTCTTACCTCCAGTGCGGTGACTGTCTGCCTACTTTCATTAAGGCATATTTACCATCATTTGCAAAAGTAAAACTAGGCCATTAATCCTCCCTTATAGTGTGACCTCATTGTATACTGAGCTGGTGCTTCTGCTGCTGCCTGTATTAGTGCTTTCCTCCTGAAGGTGACAAAATGCCTTGAAGATGCTAATGAAGTAGGAGTCCCAACACCCCTGAAAGATAATTAGGTAACTTTAGTCTGCGTTATAGATGGAAGAAATTCATGTGTACAGAGGACTGATGATTTTCTCCAACTGGCATAATATTTTGAGACATCATAGTTTTTAGGGCCAGAGTTGGACAAAGGTTTCTGTATAGCACTGTTCACTACTATCATAAAAAGATATTACAGTGGCATATTTTCAGTGTGAGAATGTTTGCTTTCTGCTTTTCCAGTCATCCACTGCAAATTCAAATGTATTTCAAGATGGGGTTTTGAATTGTCAATAAATTAAACCTACTTCCATAATTATTCTTGGGTCTAACTTAAAATTAAGTGCGTCTAGGTAGCATCTCCATCTGTGGAGATTTTCAAAACCAGACTGGATAAAGCCCAGAGCCCAGAACCTCATCTGACCTCATGGCTGACCCTGCTTTGAGCAGGAGGTTTTACTAGAGACTTCCTGAATTTTCCTATATACCAATGTTTTAATGCTGTTTACTGCTAGAAACTGTATGCCCATGACATTACATGCATGTATCATTAGCATATTATTATGTGTTAGAATTGAATATTCAAAAGAAGATTAATGGAGAATGCATTCTATTTATTGCAATATAAGACCGTAACAGTAAAACTTCTTAGCATTAAAGAAATGATGTCATCTTGTAGAACCTCTCATTCATTAAATAAGCAAATGACTTAATTATAACTAAAATGCTCCCTAATGGAAACAGATAATAGTCATAGAAGCTGGAATCAGAGGATGCAAAATGTAAATGGCTCAGAAATTATTCTGGGTACCTGTAGTGCACATTTTCAAATTGATTTAAAAGATATTAAAAATCTGAAATCAAATTATGATTCATCTATTGCTTACATAATAATTTTAAAATATGTTTTGTCTGTGAAGTTACAAGAAGTTATGCATAACATTTATACAATGAGTGTAAATGAGTTTACATTGAGTATAAATTTATCATTAGTTTGCACCATCCAAGCCCTAGAAGCCTAGGGACCGCAGCCTAAATACCATATCCTTTCTGCAGATTAATGCATTAATTGGCACAGTGTACATAAGCTTGTTTATTTAATGAAGTTCATGACGGTCTCTGTGGGTGAATGCACACATTAAAATATTACAAAGCATGCCTAACACTTTTTCTTCCTTTAATTCCTGGAACTTTTTTGTGTTACTTTTTGATTATTTTCTAAACTCTTCAAGCTTAAAGCAGAGGTAATCTGTAATTAAGGAAATCTAGGGAACCCCTGAAATATGGGTTGTGCTCTCTGTCTCTCAGCCTGACTTGCACTGTGTCAACCAGGAACTGAGAAGAAGATATCGTGACACTCCGTGGAGCTTTGGCAGACAAGAATGCTGCCTTTTGTGTTTGGAAGATTATTTCACCTCCTGCCTGTGTAGGCAAGCTATCTTAAAAGCTGACTGTCTGAGAGTGAATAACTAGATCCAGGCTCTTTTGCAAAGTCTTTTCACAGGCAGAAAGACAAAGACCTAATGCCCCCATTTGAATGTGCAGTTTACGGTGCAAAAACTGCAGCCTGTCAATCTAGTAAGAAAATTCAGCCAGTGAAAGTTGCTATGGAAATCAGTACAAGGAGACTGCCAGAAAAGTAACTTACTTCAGAAAGTAAAAATAAAGGAAAAATTAAAGAAAAAATAATGTTGTACTAGGACAAGCATTTGTTGCCACCTGCTGTAGCACATCACTTGTAAAACTTGATCCAGAGGTCGAACCCATTTAGTGGTGACTGCTTATAGTGTGACAGGATCTCTTCTTCAGTGAATGACTGTAAAGCACAGTGTCTAAGAAGGCTTTTTAAGGGAAAAAATATTTTGACTCTGATCTGTCTGAGCTTTATCATCTCTTCTCCAAGTGAAACCAAAGAGCATGATCTGATTTTGTTTCCACCAATGACAATGTATCTGGAAGAGGTAAAAGAGAATAGCAGAATGCAAAGCAATTGCCTCCTTTGATTTTACTTGCATGAAATATTTATAACTTGCATTCACTTTCTGTTTTCCACTCATGTTGAAAGCAAACAGCTTAATACTTATGTGGAAAGCATACATCTTAATATTTGTCATGTTGTGAATGGACCACAGTAGCAATCTGAAATTTTACCTCCTGTCTGTTGTCTGCCTACTTAATTGGAGCTGTTGTGGGACAGATTTGCATATGGCAAAATGTTTGAAGTACTCTGTTTTTTGCATGTATTACGTATATTTAATTATTATAGTATAGGCAAATTGTAAATGCAGTGGATAAGCACAATCCAGATCATGGCCATACAGCTATGGCCAACTGGAGGCTTCTTTTTCCTAAAGGGAGACATTTGGGTGCTGTAGCTCCCCCAATCAGCACATGCTCCATGACAGAAGGGGCACAACGCTCAGGCAACGCGTTCACTGCCCAGCTCAGGTTTGCTATCATGTTCATTAGCTATTCTCTGAGTACATCTGGACAATATGGATATTAGTCCTGCAAAGAGCACGTACATGTTTAACACTTAGCAGATTTTCAGGGTCAGGTCCAATTAACTAAAAACCATGGCAGCAGCTAGCAAGAAACCTGTGCTGGGGCATTGACTTCCAGCATTGATAACATCAGTGGACCAGAACCAGAATCATCTAGGAAGGCTAATTTTAAAGAAATAGTCCGTAAACATGACCTTGAAGAGGTTTGCTGCACAGTGGGACTTACCTTTTTTTTTTTCTCTTTTTTTTCTCAAGCAACACCAAGATATCAGGAGGTGAATACAATTAATGACTCTTTCATGTTTATCCTGACACAGCTGCACTAACCAAAAAAATACCCCTTTCTCCTGCCACCACTACTTTTCCTCAGCTCCCAGGTACAGCTCTGGCTACTGTGTCCTTCTGCCTTCCTCAATTTACCTCTTTTGCCTTCCCCTGTGCACGAGCAGCACACAGAGCAAGTTGGGTCAGCGTGGTTGTCCTTTATTCCTAATTCCTTCAGAAGTGGCACCCTTGAAACAAATCATATAGTGGGGTTTTCTTCCTCTGAGTGATAATGGGGAGCCCTCTGAGTTTGAAATATGCAGCCTGAGGAGCGTCCTGAGTCCTGGTTGTTTGCTAGGTCTTCAGAGAGCACACCAAAGGGGAACAACAGGCAGCAGAAACCTCCAGCCCTCATACTGTCTTCTTGCAAGGTATTTGGTCACCACCTCAGTCTTGGAGATTAGAGGATTTTGTCAGGATAGCCATGACTTAAAAAGTCCCTTCATGGATCTGATGTGAAGGCTTTGCATAGGGATTCTATGGTGGGGCATGAATCTCTTGCTTGCTTTTTGTAGCAGCCAGCACTCTCAATACAGATCAATAAATTTCAATTAGCTACAGAGGCTTAAAATAACCAGGTTTAAAATCTGTAGAGCAGCTTTTAGCACTTTCCTTTGTCACTTTTTATCTTAAAAAAAATGTGAAAGTGAGGTAGAGAATATTAGTATCATGCAGTTAGATCAAAAAAAACCCTCATTTAGGTTTTTTCCAGTCTTTTTAACTGGTATGCTTTCGATTTAAGAAGACACGACTGAGTACCTGTAGAAAAACAGCATGCAACAAGCAAGCTATTCTTTGCAAGCTGTTGGGCTTGGTGGGTGCTTTTCTTTTCTCTATTGGGATTTAACTTTAGGTCGGACTACATATGGGCTAAGCTAATTCTTCATATACAATACTGTAGGACTTGCTATATCAAATATTGCTGATAGGGAAGGTTTAGCAGGAAAATTGTGTATGTGTTCCTGCAAAAAGAGATTTCTGGAGAAAGAGAAAATAGGAAATAAACAAAGTCCAACATTTATTGAGACTGTGGGTCTTACATTTATATTTCCCTATATCCTGGTCATACCCTGGACTTCTTAGACTCTCTCATTCCCCTTTTTGGAAATACCTGTGTTAATTATGAACTATTTCTTAAAGCACCAACTCTGTAGCTGGGCCTCCTGCTTTTCATAAGATTCCCCTAACCACGTGGATCTGTCCACCTGGAAACTTTTGAAGGTCACGTGTTTCAGCACAATGGAGAAATAGAACTTGCGGGGGGAAGATGTTTTTTCTTTTCTATAAGATGAGAAACTTCCTTCTCAGGATTTATCTTCAGTGGGATCTTTCTTCATTGTTGGAAATCCCACTTAAATTAGAAAGGCAGAAGCTTAAATAACCTATAGTGACAACACTATAATACTTATAATTAAAAATACTTATAATACTATGTTTCCATTCCTACTTTTTCCTCTTGAATATATTTCAAAGTTTAGACAAGATTACCATATGTCTAAGTAAATTTGCTATATAGAACATCAGAACAGTTCCTGTGCCTTCCAAGTTCTCATTGTAATCCTGTAAATTCAAAGAGATACTTTGGACTTAGTGGCTTTTGGAATACATAAAAAATAGGGCAATTTGTCAACATGAAAGGAGTGCATTATACTGGTAAAACTTCCCATATTAGCTGGTATAATTGATGTCAGCAAGTGACACATCCGTCCTGGTCTCAGGGGGTGGAGCAATACGGGTGACATGATGTCCTTTCCTATCCCCATCTGAAATCCATACATCACATATTTTCAATGACTGTATCTATTAATATTTAGTATTGTTGTACAGCTTCTGTAACGTTGGTTTCAGTAACTTTCGTTTCAGTTTTTAATAACCCACAGTTAACTGAATCACCAATCTGACTTCTAATGCTCCCTTATCTTTGTTAAAAAACATAGACACTGATGTGTTATTTCTAGTATACACTAATATGTTGTTTCTGAGATGCTTTGATTTGCCATGCTGGGTGAAGTGCCAACTGTTTAGAAAAAAATCTCTGCCTCCCATTGCAAAAAAACACTCATATGAAGAACGGCCTGCTGTGTGTAGATAGATGGGCAGTCACCAAGCCAGCTATACATCAAATTTATGTCTCAGGAACTTTACTATTAATAATTTTTACTGTCAACTTTTAATATCAAAGAAGAAAGTAGAGCACAGTGTTTTAACACACTCCAGAACACTTTATTAAATAGCATAGTGGTATGTTGTTGTAAATTGAGGTCAGGAGGAAGGGTAGCAGTACTTTACAGGCTTAGGAACTCGATACTCTGGTATACCACTGGGATAAGAGTCTCTCTTCCAAGACTGTTTGCAGCTGACAGTGCTATCAGCAACTCCTGCTCATTAAGACAACAACAACAATAACAGGGTGGAAAAAAAAAAAGTATCAGAGATATAGGTTAAAACAATGATTTTGTTTATCTCAAGCAAAAAAAGGCAACCGAAAGGGACCCCTGGGACACCTGGGGGAAGAAACTCTAATGCTAATTGACATGATTTAAAAAGATGACTCTGTTATTGCTAACAGTCTAATTTAGTCATTAGCTCCCCAGTGTTGAGGCAATCAAACCAGTTGTTATAATTTTAGTAGATGGATAACAAGATACGTGTCAGTGTACAGATGTATATGCTAGAAGGTAGGCTAAAAGAATGTGAAAAGAGCTTTCTAAAAAATACATTTTGTATATCTTTTTATGAAATACCAGTCAAAGTTATTTGTCTTCTGAATGAGCTTCATTATATTTTGTGCAAATATGTAGTACTAATTTGTCATGAGGCCACAGAAAAACAGCAAAACCAAACAAAACTATCTACATCTCCTTAATTTCACCATTTCTCAAATTAAAAGGTTTACATTTTTACATAAAAATAAATATTTGTTAAAGGAAAAATGTTGTGTGTTTTTTTCCTCCCTATACTGTATGCTTGCTTTGCAGCAAATGTCCCTGTATTAAAGAATTCTAGTCATCACCTGGAAGTTTTCAAGGGTGTAAGAATTAAAATGCAGTTGTACTTACATCCATGACAGATGTAACTGGCTATCTTAGCTCAAAGTTTTGCTACAATACTGTCCTCATATCTGTTTCCTGAGTACACTTCCCACTCTGAAAGTGTCCTATTAGTATCATGCATTTTTATTAAATGATGTGACAATGTCCTGTAATGGGTTACACTTGCTCTAACCAACATCATTGCTAAATCATATTTGGTTCAAATGAAGACTGAAGGAAAAAAAAAAAGACCATATATATATATAAAATCTCTTTCCAGACCTCCATGCTGCTCAGAAAAGTCCTCTGTGCTTCTCATATAAAGTCATTGTTCTCTCTTGACTTTTCTCTTTAAACTTGCTATAAACTTTTACCTTTTTCAATAAGTTTCATGCAACACAAAATGCCTGTTGTCATAAGAATAGGCTTTGAGACAGGATGCTGATGCTTTGAAATCAAGACTGTCTCAGTAACAGTATTGGGTCAGTCAAGGAAAGAATGTCTCAGTGAGGAGTACCTAAAAACTCCAAAGATAAGGTGTTTTTATGCAACGTGCAGATCAGAGATTCAGTCTTTACTTCAAGTCAAGCAATGTATGAACAAAGATATATACGTATGTCTCTGTTTCCAAATTCTTTAAGTGTAAGATTTTGAAAGGTCTGTTTCAAAAGTTCTAAGCAGTCTTTTTAAATTAAAGAAAAAAAAAGCGCAACCCTTAAAAAGGTTGACGTTTGAAATTAAATGTTTAACACTAATAACAGGTTACTTTTGCTTACACTTTGTTTTGGGGAGAGCAACACAAAAATACTGAACATGAGCTTTTGAAAAAAACCCTCTTGTTTGCTTAGCCAGTATCTGCCAAGAGTTCTAGCAAATTCGATAGAATTAATGTCATTACTACATTTTATCCCTGGATGGTATAAATGGGCCTTTAGAAAATGACACTGCCAGGAATGGATTAACAGAATTAACTTGCATAAGGAGTCAAATCTCTGACCTCTGCTTTGATTCACCTCTCATGAGTGCTGCAATCCACTGGGAGAAAGATGGAAGTGATAGCCTTTACAGAGCAGAGCAGATGAGTGCTCTTGTGTGCAGAAGGGCTTTTGAGGAGTTGAATTGCATGTGGGTCAGTCCAGTCACAATTTACTGCTGTCTAGTGCTAGGGCAATTTGCACAGGGGAGATTTTTATACAGCTTGTTAAAACAAGTATAAGGGAATCATGATCAGACAGGAGGCTACACAATGGGAATATTAACAAGCCAGCAGTCTGCCATTTACTGTCTGATTATTTTTTTTTTCCTAATAATATCTTAAAGTATAAACTAGTCATAACCTACAGTGTACAGAATGGGTAAGTGCCGTACAATCCCTCATTCCATGCAAATACCTCCAGCTCTGTTTGGGAAAAGAGTAGCCTCACAGCAAAAAGGAGACAGTATGGCAGAAACCATGCCCACATGGTAGTAGTTCTCCACTTCACTAAAAAATTTGCCAGTGTGTTTTGCTGGTGCGTCGAAAGGGAGAAGGAGAAGGAGTAACAACAGGAGAAGAGTTCTGCAACTGCAAGCCCCATCATGAGTCAGGGTTGTACTTCTGTGAGGGTCACAGTTCTGGAAGTGTAAAAACATGCACGATGTGGATGAAATCACAGTCATTTTAGCGTGAGTTAGAAACAACCACAATTCACACCTGGATGTCAGCAAAGCATTTTTACCCCTTGATGTTAATATATTTTCTGTAGATGGCATGTGTGTAACAGAGGGCTGCAAACAATTAAGCATATGCTTTCTGACATTTGAACCACGCAGCACTGTGCCTGATAAGGGAAATGTGTCTGTACCTCAGGTGGAAGGAGATTTGTAAAGATTTCTCTTGTGTAGGGTTGTAATGAATTACAATTTCGTTCAGCATTAAAAAGGAATTGAGCTAGGACTTGGATCTAACAGTTCTGGTGTTTGTAGTTGTATATCACAACCACAGCTGAATTTTGACTCCAGGAAAGAGTTTTTCAATTTATTGAGAATGGACATCTGTGCTAATGAGAGGAAACGTGTGTTCCCTGGGCAAGGGAAGCCCTTGGTGGTGCTGCAAGTTACCTGCCAAGTGGACCCTCGATGGCTCTAGAGCACACCTACCCTGCTATAGTTTTGATGATACAACTCCTGTGTAGGAAAGTGCTGTTGCTTTGGTGAGCTTGTTACTTTCTTTCTCTACTCAGAGCAGAGCAACTCTCATGTGCTAGTGCTGTCACTGCTCACTTGCCCCATGACTGATGTTCCCGGTCCTAACCTCCAAGTGATACAATGCACACCTTGTGCTATAAAAGTAGCTGCACACACTTCTAAACCTATCAGTTAGCATGTACTATGAATGGCCGCAATACAGAAACAAAATACTTCCCAGCACCAAAGAAATTTCTAAACTTGCCATTCAAAGCTAAACCATGTTTGCACATGAACTATATCTGCAAGTAGCTTTCTTTCACTTATTTTATATTGAGTCCCATAGATCAAAAAGCTAGGGCTTGCTGAGAAAGAAAGGATATGAGACCACATTAACTTGTAACCATGATCCGTTCGCTACAGCTTTCAGCTTTCTGACATGGGCTGCACCCTTCCAGTAGAGTATCACCCATCTCACCAAGCTCCTAGAAAACCAACACAGTTCTGCACTGCTTAGCAGCTCTGTCTTTTCCTAATTGCACTTTGGGATTTAAATATGATGTGCAAACATGGAGAATGGGTCAGTCATTCACTTTTCAGAAGTGCTGTAATCCAATAGAGCCACCTTAATGAAATGCCAGGGACACCAGTCCCATTATTGTCATATGGAGTTAGGTGACTGTATGAAAATATGACCTCCTATAAAAACCTGTCTAAATTATCTTCCTGAAGCTTGTATGGTATTACTGATAATGAAAAAGGCGGAGGAGTGTTTCTGAGGCTTATTTTTTTCATGAAAATGCTTAATCAGAAAAGAATTAGAGCTTATGTTTATGTTATTCTTTATTCAGTAAAGCCTGTAGGAAGACTTTCATATTCTGGATCATAATTTTGAAGGAGAAAATTTCCGCAAAATAGGACTTTAGAAAACAGTTTTTCTGGGACTGCTATTAAACAATAGAAATACATCTTGCCTGGTTTTGATAAGAGGACATATATTAGCCGCTACCAAGAAAACATCAGAGGTTAATAAAATTTAGTGCGCAAAGTCACCAGTAATTTACATTTTAGCATTAACATTTGTATATTTGTATAATGCCTTCAAAGTATGTGAGGGGCTATATAGGCATGCATTAATGATTCTGCCTTGGAAAGTTAAAAATCTGTCTGGGTGCCAAAAAGTAAGGGACAGAACAATACACTGCACTCAAGGATATATGTATTTATATGCATTTTTACATTTTAAAGTTACAAAAATTTTAATACACTTCAAAGACCTGCAATATACCCCTAAAATTATATTTTTTAGAGTACATAAGATAATGCAGTTTAAGTCATACAGTTAAAATATAGGGCTCCTTCTGAAAGAAATCTGCTTATGACAATGACCTACCCCTGAAATTAGTTTTTTTCTCACCTACTAATATTTCAATTATTACTATTTGTACAGTGTCTAGAACAGTTGGGGCTCCTACTCTGTAAGTCTTTAAGCACCACAAGAATTTACATAATTAATCATGACAGTTATAGAGAGTGTATGCTTCTTAAGCATGGTACAACAACTGCACAACATATGACAAGGGGACTGCTGGTGGTAAAGCAGTAAGCAAACAAATGGGGCAACAGCCTTGTATTAATGCACTACATTACGAGATGAGAAAGATAAGCCTGAGTGCAAGTAGATAAACAATCCAATACTCCAGTGGGATGTTGTGCATCAGAGACAGAACACAGTGCAGATCCTTTGAGATAAGAGTAATCTGATCACATTTCTTGACTCTCAGCACTGACAAAGAACAGTATGTTTAAGCATGCAGATTGGTATGCTGAATTTAGGAACTGGGTTGAATGTCAGGAAGAAATGGTAAGGTAGAGATATGAAAGCAGGGAAAACATGACATTTTCATGTTCTCCAACCCACGTGCATTAAGGTAGAAGAAAGTCTGACCCTATGGCTATATTCCTCTGAGAAATGTATTTATTATGATAAAATGCAGTCTTCCATTTATATGAAAATCTGCAAAGAATCATAGACCAACTGTACCATTTTAGTGTATAATAGATTAAAACATACCTTTAATCATTAAAATTTTCAAACATTTTATTTAAACAATGAATTGCAATACCTTTTATGAGATATATTTGGAAAAAAAAACCTGCCAGTTATACCTTGGTAGGCCTTTGAATTTTTAGCTGAAATTTGTGCTACTCTAATACAACTACAGAATATTTTTGTGGTTTGATGAAGTGCAAGGCAAAATGACAAAAGAAAGTAATGACATTTCTTCACATTTTCCTTGTCATTTCCTCCATAAGAGGAAATTTGTGACCATTAGCTGTTAAAGTGACCTGCATATCTTTTGAGAACATCATCACATCCATAGGACCTGATACTTATTGCCAATAAGACACTGCAGATTATTCTCACATGAAAGGTTAATCATGTGCATAAGTGTTTGCAGGAAGAAGCTATTAAAATATGCACTGTATGTGCCCCAGTAGCAAGGCAAACCTTGAAGAAAAATGAGAGAGAAAAATTCCATTCTTTAGACCTTACTGCTTATCTGGCAATTTTTAGCCTTCAGCTCACAAAGCTGCAGTCTGGAGAAACACCAAACAAATGGATATAAGTCAGCATTACAATTATTTGGAATATTTCATATTAAAGCTTAAAAAATGGCTAAGAAGCAATCAGGACCAACATCTCACTGCTAATACATGAGTTGGCTCTTCAAGGGTGAATGCTCTTTACTCTCAGTGATATCAGAAACAGGATACTGAATTACCTGTCTTTTGCCATAGGTTTGGAGAACAGTTGCTGTGCATCAGCTGATACGCTGTTAACATTCTTGCATGCTAAAACCTTCAGACACCGTTTTCAACCCACTGCCCAAAAGAATTGGTCACACAGTCCATTCCCACCTGCAACTAGCAGTTCTCTCACCTTTACTTCCCTCCTAAAATGTTTTTAGAATCCTCAAATCCACGAAGCAAAATATCTTACTTTTTATATTTTGAAATTAAATAGAGAAAATCAAAACCACATGTAGAAGCATGAGCCACAAAAGCTAGGCACAGATTGCCTTTAACTCTAGTAGGTATGACAGGATTTTATGTAATTATAAATACTTTCATAGCTGCTTTTGTTACAATCAGATCATAAGTGGAGGCTGGATCCTACATCCTACATTTCTACCCTTGGAGTTCTCATCTGAGGAACACCATAATAGCAGAACACAGTAGCGTACGTCAGGCTAAAAGGTTTGATTTCTTAACTGCTATGAAAGATCTGTCTTTCTTGGTGCATTGTACATTCCAGCCTTCAAGTATTTTCGAATATCTCCATGTCCTAGTTTTATTGGTTTGTTTGGTCTGGTTTGGCTTTGAAACCAGTCTTATGAAATATTTTTTCCAAATTAAGCTACGACTTTCTCTCTCCACATCCATACTTGATGGAAGAAGTTGAGCACATTAGTTGATTCATATAATGAAATATCTAGGCAACACTGTGCAAATCTTTCAAAACACTTCTTGTGAGTTTGCATTTGCCAAACAAGGCTTGCTTTCCCTTTGGGTGTGCTGCCTGAATCACCACAAATACAGGAGCATAACTCAACTGTGGAATTCAGGCAGAAACTAGCCTGGGTCTTAACATAAACTGCAGGGTCTTAACATGAAAAGCCTAAGCCCGGTGCAGCCAGCGGGGATTTTCCTAAGGCATTTACAGCCCTCATCATGCTAATATGTTGCAGGACACTGAACAGCATTAGAGACAGCACATTTGTCTTTACACAGAGAGCAGAAGTCCCCAGTACAAGAGAAGATGCCATATACATTCCCCTGAGAGTGGGAATGGGCTCAGCATCAACCTTTTTTTATGCAGCTGTGCCCATGCAACTGAACAGCTATGTGCACCTCAGATTCAAATACCAAGACCCAAATCTGTGCAATAAGCTGCCACCATGGAAACCACCTTTTCCCTTTTATTAAACATGCAAAAAGGGAAAGAAAAAAATCTCAAGTGGCTTGAAAATACATGATATTCAATAAGTCTTGCAATTCTAATGACCTCAAGAGTTTCTAGAAAAAAAATCCTTTCTACTCCACAGTTTTTTAGATGGTAATGCTGATTGTCATTACTGGAAAAGGTTAGCTGAGAAGGACCACAACTCTCACTACCACTACTGCAGTTCTGTCTTGTTTCCCTGAAGACAAAATAAATCAAACACATGCGGAAGTGAGAGGAACAAATAGCCAGAACAGAAAATACAGCATCAGTGACGAGGGCTGAATTGTGCATCGTTGCTTTTGAAAAAAGGACAGGTATTACACACAATCTAGTCAGCTAGTCTGACACTCAGCAAACTTGTGGCAGTGTCAAGCTGTTTGAGATATTATCATTAGCTGCCTTTCTAGTGATAAGCTTATTGCAATCGAACAAAAATAGGACATTTTGAGCAGCCAAGGATAGCAGACTTGCAATGAAATGGATTAGAAGTCATAATCTGCTAAACACATCTGTTTTGACATTCCCTGGTAACAAAGTGTGACAACTCATCGTGCAGCTGTGGTCACTGAAAAAGAGGTATTTCAGCCACTAGCAAGAACCAAAGCCTAATATGTTGAGTCTTTCTAACCCCCAAGTCCGTGAAGTAGATCCCTACCCTGGGCTACAGTTCATCACATCAATAAGTCACTGAGCTGGTGGACACAGTTGTACAAGTACAGCTCTGGTCATCTCTGCCTGCCTGCCTGTTTTACTTGCACTTAATTTTAGGTCTGTTTTCCATTGTGCTGTTTTTCATGTTGATAGAAAACATGTTCAGGGTTACTGGTGTGGCTTTGCAACTGGTTTGAAGAGCAGAAATATGAAGTGAATGTGAAAAAGATACATGAAAGCAAGTGATGTTAGGAACATAAATGTCACATTTCAAATAAAGCTTGAGATCTGACCGAGGCCAGGGAAAGTGATGATATCCTCCATATGCCATTTTGGTTTTGGTCTGATCAGGTAATTTCTAAGGGTCAGGATGAGGAAGAGTGGCGTTAGGTTGTGGAGAAGGAAAGAGAGAAGAAGAAACTCCAGTGGGTAGCACAGTTTGTGAGTAATTCTCATTGTGTTACTGCCAGACTACAGGTCCTGATGACTGGTATGCTCCGTCTTCCTTTTTATTTTGTTCACTAGTTAGGTCCAATAATTTTATCAGTTTAAAGTAAATAACTTCTGATCCATAGTATATGTGTTCTATAGTTATTTGGTAATAGATGTAGAAAATTTAGCTTTGAAATATTCTAGTTTCATATTGTAATTGCTGACTGACTATAAATCACTTTATGCAAGCAAATGAGTAGGATTTTTTGTTACCTTGGTGAACTAAAATAATAATTTTACAAAAATATGGTCTCCCTTAGTTCTCCACTGTGAATTTCTCTACAGCTTCATTGGAATAAAGTTAGATTAGACACCATTTCCTCTGTAGTCTCTCTGAAAGACTCTGTGAAAGAATCCAATCAATCAAATCCTAGATATAACTACCAAACAAAACATAAGATCAAGTTTAGCATTAATTACGTTAATGTAAAGTTGGCACAAACCCAGCATAATGGCAGCCCCTAGATATTGAAGTCCAGATGGAGAAGTATGCCAACAGAAGAATCATTCATAAAGCTGAGGGGGGAGAAGACAATTGGAAGAATATCCTGATTGTACTCCAAGGCACCTAGACATCAAGTCCTACAGTAGGTCTTGTTGACTTGACAGGTGAAAAGTCCAGGAAAAATTGTTGCAATTATAATTCTCCTGCTGAAAATAGGATGGAATTCTCAAAGGGGAGAGAAGACCCCATGTCAGCTGGAGACAGAAGCAGACCGATGAAAAAGTCTTTAGTTACTTATAGAATCACAGAATCATCTAGGTTGGAAGGGACCTTTGAGATCGAGTCCAACCACCAAGCTAACACTGCCAAAACCACCACTAAACCATGTCCCTGAGCACCACATGTATCTGTCTTTTAAATACCTCCAGGAATGGCAACTCCACCACTTCTCTGGGCAGCCTGTTCCAATGTTTGATAACCCTTTCAGTGAAGAATTTTGTCCTAATATCCAATCTAAACCTCCCCTGGAGTAACTTGAGGCCATTTCCTCTTGTCCTATCACTTGTTACTTGGGAGAAGAGACCGACCCCCACCTCTCTACAACCTTCTTTCAGGTAGTTGTAGAGGGTGATAAGGTCTCCCCTCAGCCTCCTTTTCTCCAGGCTAAACAACCCCAGTTCTCTCAGCTGCTCCTCATAAGATTTGTGCTCCAGACCCCTCACCAGCTTCATTGCCCTTCTCTGTCCATGCTCCAAAATCTCAGTGTCTTATAGTGAGGGGCCCAAAACTGAACACAGTATTCGAGGTGGGGCCTCACCAGTGCCAAGTACAGGGGGACGGTCACTTTCCTACTCCTGCTTATCACACTATTCCTGATACAGGCCAGGATGCTGTTGGCCTTCTTGGCCACCTGGACATACTGCTGGCTCATCTTCAGCTGACTGCTGACCAACACCCCCAGGTCCTTTTCCATTGAACAACTTTCCAGCCACTCTTCCCCAAACCTGTAGCGCTGCGTGGGGTTCTTGTGACCCAAGTGCAGGACCTGACACTTGGCCTTGTTGAGTCTCATACAATTGGCCTTGGCCCATTGAGCCAGCCTGTCCAGGTCACTCTGTAGAGCCATCCTACCCTCAAGCAGATCGATGCTCCCGCCTAATTTGGTGTTGTCAAGTACTTCATATTGTATACCTCATTGCACCCTGGAGTGGTTGTTTGCAAGCAAGTTCAAACAAAGGACTTACTAAAATGTAGAGAAAGAATAGAGTACTATTTCCAGAGAAGAAAAAAGCTAATAGAAACCTGGAAGAGTTATAAAGAGACTATCAGATGGAGAACTGTAATTGTAGTGTAGAAGAAGCAGGTTAATTGCTACTCCCCTCCAACTAACAGGCAATGAGAGAGACTGAAATTGAGCATCAACATGCTTAATTTATTTTTTTAAATTACTATGGCATTTTGATTTCTCGTTTCTATTACTTGTAAACATTCTGTGAAGTGGATCTTGGGTATATATTATGCTCCTAGTCATTATGTTAGTACATTTAATATTAAAAAAATAAAATAAAAAAAGAAAGTCAATTATTTCTGGACAGGATGTTTCATGACCTGTTTAAGAACCTCTTAAGACTAAGAGTCTGCTGGGATTAAATGTGGCTTTTACCACTTCTCCAAAAAGACCCTAGGCTTGTTCTGTTTCAAACCCCAGTTGATCAAATTCCTTTCTAGGCAAGCCTGAAACTTGCTTAGGAATATACTTGATCTTTCTGCTCTCCTTGATATTATGTCTCCAACTGCAAGCTGTATTAAATTCCCTTTTTAAAATCAATAATGATAAAGGAAGTGTACAAAACTGTATCATCCAAGTTTCACTCCATTGAAGGACCCTGTCCTTCTATTTTCCTGTACATTACTGCCTTAAATCTCAACAACTGGAAGTGCCTCATCATTAAGGTATCTGACTCCTTTCTTTTTCTGAAGACATGTAATACCTGTGAACAAAGAGGTGAGATCTATAAGCAGAGATTTCTTTGTGGCAAAGTTCAAGAAATCTTTCTGCTAACAATGATAAATAGGTATTCCTAACTGCTTTTAAAAAAATGAATTGATGGGATTTTGAGAGAGAAAATTATCTCTATTAATAAAAAAAAAAGTTTGCAAATCCCCAAGGTTGAAAATTTAAGAGGCAGAAGTCAGGTCATAGAGAAAAAGCTTTAGCATTAAAGTAAATAGTAATTCCAAATTTTCTGGTTACTGAGAAATTAATGAAGTAATTGAATACCTAGCTTACTACAAGTTTTATTACCCCAGTAAACAGAAAAAAGCAGATTTTGGGGAAAAAAAGTAAAAATCAGTAATAGCTTATTGCTATTTCTAGAAGAGCTGCTGGAAAAGCTGTCAATTCTGTGTCCAGTAGTGAATGGAATGTATAATTAATTTGCTCTTTTTCTTGGAAAAGATCATCTCTTTCTGTGACAGTTTTGATCAGAACAAGCCATCAGACCTCTAAACCAACTCATGCTGTGAATGATTAACACTCAGAATTATAATAAAGCAAAAAAAATTATTTAGCATATGTTTTTCATAGCTTTAGCTTAGCATGCTAACCTCAGCTTATGTCTTCTGTCATATTAAGGGCTATATTTTTACACTTGTAAGTGTCTCACAATTTTGACAGAATTATAATAACCATAATGCATAATTTACCTTTCGTTATCAATTTTAAACATTTTGCAAAGGTATCAAAGACATATTAGATCCTTGTTCAGTGGTATAAATAGATGGAAAATGAACCTCAACATTTTTAATATTTTAATTATTTTTTTGAAACAATTCTATTGTGCATGATTGGTGCAGAACTGGATCTTTCGTCACATTTCAGTATAAATGCATAGTTAGTTGTATAAAGGCATAGCTACTTATAGTTATCCATTATGGCTCTTTGGTCTTTTTTTTTGTTTTTGAAGGGTAGTACATTGGTGTTGACTTCATATCATGAATACAAATAATGTAAAAAAAGTCCAATATAAGAATATTGTCTCTGTACTACCACATTTTTTTTTAAAACCATCTTTCAAATCATATATTTTTAGTAACATTGTATAGTTCATGTATTATTTGTCAGTAATTTATAAACACTCAAGTATTTGTGAATATAAAATTTTTCTCAGCTGGGGGATAGATATAATCGTCAGTTAGAATGGTGTTATTCCGCTTCACTTTAGCAGCTAAACCAGTATTAGCTTCTTTTAAATTCAATTAAATGTTTTAGGGCATTAGAAATTACACAGGTTTTGTCACCGAGATAAACCGAGGCAAATAAATGTGTATTAATGGAAACTGACTCCCAATAGAATCTATTCATATTGTTTCATTAATTGAATAAAGTATTAAGCATTACAAATTGTGATGAGTTTTTAAAGCTACCTTAAAATAGAAGTATTATATTGCAAAGGCTGACATCCGTAGTTTGGATCTAATGTGTGTAATCTCTAATGCCCCCAAAAATGTAATTGAATTCAGATCAGTTACCCGCACATACAAATTCTGTATTGGCTGAAGTGCTTGCTGGACCAAACCATTGTTTGGATTGAATTACATACCCAAATATTTGTCATTTTGTTGCCAATTTGTTTTCCCTGGTTCCTATCAAGTTATACCCCTGAAATATGGACTTTATTTACAGGCCTCTTGCCATTTTGTCTATTTCACATAAAATAAAGTGTTATTTACATAAGTTTAAAATGTTTACACTCCTTGAAATTGAATGTCACTGTATGATGTGACTTTCTAGAGCCACGTGCAGGGAATAAAATTGTAATGCTCAAAGTTAAGATGACATACATGAGGGTACCCATAGCATCAGGCTTCGTGTTTGTTCTTGCAGAGGAATAACAGTAATTCTGTTTTCTAACTTGTGTTTGAGTCACTGCTGTGGCTATCATTAGGGAGCTTGTCTAATTTTTCTCTGAATTGACATGAGGCTTGAGTTTCCATTATACAGCTGATGATAGAAATTCACCATGCTAGCATGATAAAATGCAGGCGCTGTTTCTAGTAGTTAGTTCTAATCAGATGTTTGTTCCCTAAACCACATATACCTGCTTCTTACAACATAGCATTCCAGTTGCTGAAAGACAAAATTCTGTTTGCTTTTTACCTGTTTACCTGGTCTCATCATCCTGATTTTTGTAAATATTTGTGAATCAATGGATTCCTTGTTTATAGGCTGTCCTACAGAGTTTGAGTGTAAATCTTCTTAGCTGATTCAGATCTTCTGTAAATTATCACACATTATGATAAGCATAAAGAATTGACTAATGTTCATTTACACTGTAGTCATCTTACATTCTATTAAACATATATTAAAAATCTCACTTGGGCGCTCTTTGAGAAAGTCAAGGCTGTAAGGTCACAGATTTCATGTTGAACAAACCCCACATTAGTCACAAAAGAGACAGCCTGTAGCTGTGCAAGATCTTGTGGCGGGGGTGGAGGGGGGCGTTTGAGAAGACCAACCACTAACACGCAGTATTTGCATCTTGAAACTTCATTCAAGGAATTGTATTTTAAGGTTAATCTGTACTGAAACTGAGTTTTCTTCAGCTAATTGATATTCAGTGAATGGCCTGAGTTGCACTGCTGAAGAATCCTTAATCAAGTAGTTTTTTCATTTCAAGTCTTGATGCTGTGAAAAAGAACCCATCAAATTTGAAAAGGAATTTTAGATTATTTTCTCTCTCTTCTCAGGACCCATAACAGAAAGACAAGTTGTTCCTAATCCCATCAAGGACGACAACAATTACTGGCTAGATAGATACTTGCAGTGACACCGTTATTGGGGTAATGTTAGAGCATGACTGAGCAACGTACCTGTCAAACCTACTACTGAAGTTTGTGAATTAATGCTCAAATCAATTCAGCAAACTGTAATACATTAACTCGTAACTGGTTTTAATGTTAGAGATGGAATTGGTCCAGGAGATGTTTTGTGTGTATTAGAAGTGGCCAAGAACTTCCTGACAATGTTTTGTTTGTTTTATTTTAGTTGGAAAATCCAATTAATTGAAACAGAAGCTCATTATTGGTTTGTGCCAGTATAAGATGGCTTTTGCTGGCAAAGCCTTCTCAGTTCCCTAATGGAGTTCCTGGTCAAAACCAATAGTGAGAGAGAGACTGGATTTAATGTGTAGGGTTGTGGTCTCTAGCATGAGAGGAGAGCGCCATGATGAACAGAATATTCATTATTCTAGATTAGCCTTTTTCAGGTTTTCCTGCTGGAGCTGTTCCACTTCGTGTGACTAATTTTGTATTAATTGATGAATGAGCATCAGCAATGTCCCAAGTAACTCCCCTGCCTACTGAATTTACCCTTGATAATTCTATCCAAAGTAGAAGTTCTTCAAAAAGCGACAGGCATAATAAATAAGATGCAGATACAGTAACTTCATCAAACACAGCATCTGCAAATGGGGAAATAAAAATGGACGTGAGCCGGCCAGAGCCAACAGGAAACATTGGTGTCATGCAGAGCATGTTGAAGACTGGACATCACACATCCTCCAGTCATCAAAGCAGTGATGGCAGTAGGACTGAAGCAGAAAAGTTAACTCGTGTGGAGATAATACTGTATGACACCTGAGATAGCAAAGAATTAAACCCAGCTCGATTTGACACGATTCAAAATTAGTCCATTTAGTAAGGATCCCTAGGCACTACCCTGCTTCAGCCATCACTCCTCAACTGAGGATTGCTGGCACATATTACGCCCCAAATTTTATTTCTCTTCCTTCCTTTCTCAGGATTTTGGGGCATTTTTGCTGCCCCTCACTGATCAAGACTTTTACTCTGCTCTCATGCAACCAAATACAAGAGAATTTGAATTTCTGGGAACTACAGCTCGAGGTAACCCACTAAGTGGACTTAGCAGCATGACTGTGGGATCCTGGCTGAGCCGCTTCCCGAAATAATGACTATAGATTAAATGTCCTAATAACAGCCGTCAACAAGTAGCACGCAAAAGAGTTTTTTGAAGTCACAGTTACTTGACAACCTCTGTTCCCTTCGCATACCAGAAGTATGTTTGATGTACTGTCTGTTGCCCCCCCCACCTAGCATTACCACCGCTTTGGGCACCGTACACGCCTGCTGCTGCTTGCAAGATGAGTCACGCAGCTCAGCAAAGCATATACTTCAGCTGTGGAAAATGAATAAAAGTGACACCAGCGTGCTGGCTACATAAGATGTACTTAAACTAGTGCCTTTTCAGTTCAGCAGGGAACTGTTTTCCTTTGCATTTGGGATTGGTGTTGGCAGGAGGTTGGAAGTGACCGCTCCATGATAGCTTTTGTCTGTAATTGGCCTTTGCTATCCTGACATAGTTGATCTCAGTGGGCATAATTAATCTTTCACCCACTCAGGATATTGACTGGGTAGTTGGAGCTTAGAGAGATCAGCTAGAATTGTTCTGAGTCACAAAAAACTGGCACATGGAGAGGCAGGATGAGAAAGGATAGAGGTCTTCTACAGACCATGCAGGGAAAGAAAATAGCGCATTCCTTTGCTTTCCTTACAGAGTAGCTGATCAAAGTGTTTTCTAAATAACAATCTAAAATGTTTGATTGATTAGGATCTACTATGTGGAGAAAAATACTATTTGCTCTGTTTAGAAGGCAGATATCTAATACTGAAAGGAGAAACATGATTTTCCTGCCTTAAAATTGATAAGATGGTTACCTAAAAATAGGTTCCCTGTAAGATGATTTTTAAAGAAAAATATACAAAACCTGTTACAGCTCCAGTAATGTATTTTCTTGCTGTTGCTTCTCTCTGCATTTAAATTCCATCATTTCAAGTCTTTTAAATGGTATATAAATCAAGAAATCCAGTATTCAGAGAATGCCTAACGTGCACGAGGATACACATTTTGACAGTGCAGTAAGCAATATTGATTCAGTCAATTCTTCACAAAATTCAAGCGCAGGAGGAAAAGTCTCTCAAGTGTTGTTTCTTGTGCTCCCCATGTTCCAGTCTTATGTGGGGAAAGCCATTTGTGGGAGTGGGAATTAGTTTTGGGCCCCTGTTACAGCTCCTCACATGCTGTAAGCAGCCAGAGGTGACTACGAAGAGAAAAGATGGTTTGTTTTTTTAATATTTAGCTATTGCTGTATCCCAAGGATGAGTCTAACTACCTCACAGTGAGTGGCAGATCTATTGCACTGTCTGAAAGTTTTAGGAGGATTTTGGAAATCAGAGCCCCACACTGGCCTGACCATCTTGTGTTAAAATTCTCTTTAACTGTTCATAAACCAGCAGGACTTCCATACTGATTTAAATGCAAGAGGAGAAATGGAGGAGGTCAAATCAGGGAAGAGATAACTGTCTTCTCTTCTAGAATTTGAATACATCCAGCAGTCCTCCTTGTGCCTACAGGAATTCGGACAGAAATTTGGTGAAATGCTTTCTAAACCAACCCTCCTGCCTGAGTAAATAGTATTTTTCATACACAGAGTTTCAGGACAAGCACCACAACCAATAAAATAAAATAAAATAGATAATAAAATAAAATAAAAATAATCATAATTCAACTTATCATACATGACAGAAAAGGAATTGATTTAGTTATCTTTTTTGTAGATAATACACCTTTAAGTTTACTTAGAAGCTGGGGCTGATCCTAAACTGTTTGATTGTTTTCAATTTTCTTTTCCAGATTATTTTTTATTTAAAATTTATTTTATTTCTATTAACTAAAAAGTTTTGAGGTTTTTTTTTCAAATAAGATATCACTTTCAACAGGAAATAAAGTTTTTATATGATTAAAAATTAATAAAATATTTGGTCTAAATTGATTTTTCATTTTTTCTCATGAATTGCCAGCAAAGCACAAAAATATTGTTTGCCAGTTTCCACTCACAAAATATTTAGTACATCATACAGAAATAACACAATGTAATTTTTACTTTTTCATAAATTTGATACTGAATGCATTAATCTTTATGTTTCCAGGCAAGTAGCTCCAGCAGCTCAAATACATGTAAAATACTATTACAAGGAATAGATAATTTTGCCTTTTGTTTACCTCCTTCAAATTTCATGATCTTGCTAGTTGTACTAGTGCTAACATATTACCAGGCACTGATAGGGTTGGGTTGGGGAGGGTGGGGGGAAGGAGGAAAAGTTTGATTCTCAGACCTTAGACACACATTTAATTATTTTTTTTATTTTAAACAATTAAAAATTATTTTTGGTGGAATGATCAAATCATAAAATCACAGAATTGTTAGAGTTGGAAGGGCCCTTAAAGACCAACTAGTTTCAACCCTTCTGCCATGGGGGGGTCAGGTTGCTCAAAGCTCCATCCAGCCTGACCTTGAATGTTTCCAGGGATGGGGCATCCACAGTTTCTCTAGGCAACCTGTTACAGTGTCTCGCCACCCTCAAAGTAAAGAATTTCTTCCTAATATCTAATCTAAATCTACCTTCTTTCAGTTTAAAACCGTTACTCCTCTTCCTATTGCTACATTTCCTGATAAAGAGTTCCTCCCCACTTTTCCTGTAGGCGCCCCCCCCGCCCCCGGAAGGTCGCAATAAGATCTCCCCAGAGCCTTCTCTTCTCCAGGCTGAACAACCCCAACTCTCAGCCTCTCCTCATAGGAGAGGTGCTCCAGCCCTTGGATCATCTTCGTGGCCCTCCTCTGGACCCACTCAAGGAAGTCCATGTCCTTCTTATGCTGGGGGCCCTGGACCTGAACACAGTACTCCAGATGGGGTCCCACAAGGGTGGTTAAACCTTCTGGATTAACTCTTTTAACTAGGCAAGTATGGATCACGTGTAGGCGTATTTGCATAGTGGATTCATGTATTTTCTGTATGAAAGCCTTACAGACTTCATAAAGTAAAATGTAATCATAAGGTAGCACATAACAATAGATAATTGTAAAATAATAAACTAAAGTTGTAATGATAAAAGAAAATAGTGGTACACAGAATTCAGTTTCAATTTGTAGCATCTTCTTCTGTTCTGCATTTCTAAGTTCTGATTATTAGACCTTCTAAAAAATGTTAGACATTTTAAGACTGTCCTTCAACTAAGAAAAGATGTTTTGTTGAGAACTCAGTCTTTGGCCAGGTTCTCCAGGGTTCAGATGAAGTTCATGAAAGTGAAACTTTACCTCAGCTATTTTTTTTAAGTTTTAGCAAAATCATTTGTTTACCTTTTTGTCTAAGCTTCCTTGGAGATCTAGTTAAAATTTCACAACTTGCTGCTTCATCCCTGCTGAGGTTTATTGTTTCTCTGTGCATTTAACAACTAAGGTTTTGAAACTTTGGGGCTTGAGATTTCTCTAGGGTATGAATTAAAGAAGTCACATTTCTTTCCAAAATCTTCTCCATGGACTTCCAGCAAATTGTTGCTATTGCAGCTTCACATTTTCCTTTACTTTAAAAAGCAAAAATTTGAGTTTTGTAGCTGCATACTATTAAGGTAAAGAAAAGAACGTGCTGGAAGATAAAAGTTAGAAAAAAAGTTAGAAAAGAGATATGCCCTATGGCCATGTCAGAACTACTACATCTCCATCACAAAACTAATCTTTTGCTATTTTTTCCCCCAAAGCAATTGGCTGTGATCTCATTGTGCTTTATAAGCCAAGAAAGGTCAGGCCAGCCTCCTCAGTCTTTGGGTGAATGAAATCTTAAGAACTCTGTGCTTAGGATGATGCTGATTAAGTTAGTGCAGAGACAAAGAAGATCTGGCAAGAACAGTTTGAATTTACTTTTTGCAGCTGTCTATTGCTGCTTCTCTAGGTAATCATTACAGCCCCCGCAGCCTGTGGGAGGTCCTCCCACTCTGTTTCAGTGCAAATCAGCTGTATTAATTTAAGTCACTGTGGAAGATGGCTCAGGCTAATCCAAATGCTGACTTATTTGTGCAGCTCAATATAGGGATGATGAGGAACAACAACTGTTAATAGTAAGACCAAAAGCTACTATTGTTACCTCAAAGTGAGTGCTTTAGGGTTCTCTAAGCTACACTGCTATGGAAAGGTAACGGCAGGAGGAAGCCCTGGAGCATTGCAGGTTTTTTGGAAGATATGGTTCTTATTTTTCAGTTTTGGCCCATTAAAACACCACACTGAAGACTTTCTGGGTAGTTAACATTTTTAGTCCTAAAGAGGTTCAAATAATTTCATATTTTCTTTATGTTATAAAAATGTGTCCTTTCTTTCTCTTGATTTAAAAACAATTAAGTGAAAAAGATAATATTTTTCAAGTCAAATTAAAATTTCTTAATTCATATTACATTGAACTGATTTTTTTCCTCCATGCAAAAGTAAAGCAATGCTATTTAATAAAAAGCATGAATGGAGCTCATTTCTTTAAAAATAATTTGTTTCCCTTACATATTTTTTTGCCCATGACTAATACTAATGCTAATTTTCTGATTGAATTTGAACTAAAATACAGTCTGGGATTTGGATTTTTTGGGGCAAATATCAACTTTCTATAAATGGGAAATATTATTTAATATTTCTGTTCCATATTACTGCATACCATTGATAAATGTTGTTAGACATAGCCCTCATGATCAAAGATAACAATGTTGCTAAATAAAAGAGACCCAGGAAATCAGCTTGAGTATTCAATCCCTGTTCATCCACACCATTTATGTTTTACTCAGTCTTTTGATCTGTTTTGGACCTGTCTAACTAGCTGTCTCTGATAACCGTAAGCACTGTGGACACACTTCATGAGCAAGAACTTAATCTTTTTCTTTTCTTTTCGAACACTGATATTTTAGGATAAGTTAACTGACAGAAGCTTATTAGACTATCTGTGCATCTGTTTACTAAAATTCAGCTGTGCCCTGTCCTACAATTTCTAATCGTCTCTTTTCCTGAAGTTTCCTGAAAATAATCTTTTTCCTGTGACACCCCTTGCCTCTGCGTGTGGAATTATTACTTATGGAGAACAAAAAGGAGGAGGTAAAGCTTTTGCTTAGATCATTTGTGTGGAATCAGGAACAGATGATAGCTCGTTTGATTCTCACAGATGACTAAGTATACACAATCTTTGTAGTAAGATCGTTACTTATTATTTATTATCTGAGAGAGACACCAAGCCTCTGGCAAATGAGGGATTGAGTTGCTGCCAGTACCATCTTTCTGCTGGCCATTGCTGAGGGACACAAAATATTTCCCCCCAGGCTATTTTTATCACTGCTTCCTATGCAAGGAAACCAGATATCTGATATTTTTCTCCTATATGATCTCAACTCTACAATGAGACCCTTGGAGAGATTCTTAATTCTGTTTATGAAGACTAAATTGCAATTTCTGAGTTGCTAAATGGTGCTTATACATACATAAGTGTGTGCATATGTAGATTTGCATATACATATACATATTCACACATATATCAGACAAGCTGCATATTGATGTCAGGGAAGTAAATTTTGTAATAAGCACTGTCCCTTTTCTCCTAAACAGGTTTTAAAATAACTACCAACAGTAGTGTATGATTAACGCTGCCATTTGATTAATGTTGTAGTTTAGAGATGGGTTTCAACTGAAATTGCATTAATTTATTCTTATTTCTCTCCGACTGGGGAGAGGGCCTGCAATGCTCTGTGGATCATTTTGTTATTTCAGTTTGGGGCACTGACGAACGGCAGCTCCATGATCCATCTGGGTGGAAAGGACCATACTAACTGTGATTCATAAATATCATCCCCCCGTTGTGCTATTTTAGAGCAACACTCAATCCAGGTAATTATGCTCCGTTGCCTCCGCTGCAAGCAGACACTATATAAATCCTTCAGCTGAGGTGGGCTTGTCAGGCCGAAAATAATGTGCGGGTCCTCAGAAAGAATTTATATTCAAGGTCCATTTAGTAGGTGTGTTTTCCAGTTTTTCGTTTCTCCGAGCTGACAACAAGCTGAACTAGTTGGTTATTCCCCACCGATGCTGTTGTAGTGATAGGGTGATCGATAATCTGTGATTAATTTAGAGTCACTCATATGTTAGTACTAGGCAGTTTCGACAGCCTTACTTGAAGTATCGATTTCTTGTGTAATTTACAAAAGAGAGGCATACCACATATGATGATGCTTTGGAAGTTGTTTGCATCCTTCTTGTAGACAACACATACCCCCCCATCAGAAAAAAACCCTGTGGTGTAAAGTTCATTTGAATCAAATAATCTTAGCCCTGCTCAGGAACAGACTTATTTTGTTCCCTCTGTCTTTCATTGATGATGGATTTTAATTCAGTTTATAAATAAATAAATAAATATTTGAGCAGTGTATTAACAAGAGTCTGTCCCAGCAACATAATGTAGTAGTCCCTTGTTACTGCATGTTTTCTGGTTTTACAAGGCCTCGCTGTCTCAAAGGCTGAGAGATCAAGGCACAGTTTGCGTTGTTATCTGTTCGCACAAAAGCCCTTTTTGGTCAGCGTAACTAAGGAAGTACATAATGCCATTTTGGCAAAATAAATGCTTATTACGGTCATATTTTAGAAATAGTAGTGTTTTCTTTTCCTGGGAAAACATGTAGTGTTCAATTCAGTTGTTTTGTTTTTTGTTTTTTAAAGGATCATAGAATCATAGAATAGTTAGAGTTGGAGGGACCTTGAAGATCATCGAGTTCCAACCCCCCTGCCATGGGCAGGTACATCTCCCACTAGACCAGGTTGCTCGAAGCCCCATCCAACCTGGCCTTGTGCAGTTTCCATTTAATTCAACAGCATTATTATGGCTGAGAAAATGTATATTGTTATTGTCAGGGCGTAAGGTTGGAAGACATGGAAGCTGGAAGTTCATCTGATGAGAAATGAAGGATAGTAAAAATTGTAGTGGAGAATCCAGGATTTTTTGCCCAGTAAAACATAGTTTTGGATAATACCTTGTATTTGGAAACATCAGACAAACAGTTTGGAATGTTTAATGAAGCCTGAGGCCTTTAGTACATGGAAAAAATAGTGAGTCAGCTACAGCAAGAAAATGTTCTTCTCTGTTAAATGTGATAAATGACTGTTTTAATAGTGGGTTAATCTTCCCTGACATCTTCAAAACTGAAGATTTTTTAAGCAAACAGAAAAGATTTGTGGTGAAAATGAAACTAATTCACTTCCTTTTCTCACTGCTGAAATCATCAAACTGTAAGATATGTTAATCATTTTGCAAAAAGAATTCCCCCTTGGGAAATTTGCTTAAATATATTTATTTAATTATTCAGTTTAATTTGAATAATGAAATTAATTACATGAAGCCAAATCATAACAAAACAAAAACCCCTGCAACATTATATGAAAAAAATGGACATGAGTTTAACTGAAGATAAAACAAATGTGGTGCTGATAATATTAAAAACAGTGAACTCATTTTCTGAGGTTTTTTTGATTGGCAAACTGCCCTGTGGGTCATGAAAAGAATACAGGAATAAACTAGTTTGGGGTTGGTTGGTTGGTTGGTTTGGGGTTTTTGTCATCAGATATCAAGCTGAATGCATTAGTACCTGTATCCTGCTGCTTTGATAATATGTGTCAAACTAGCTATATTCCGTATAGCGCAATACACAATATCACACAAACAGCAGGTAAATATGCAGCAGCATATACAAGATGAAATCAGAATGTGGTATGCAAAGCAGCCATCCAAACCCATCGAGAATAGAGATGCATTTAATGTGATCTGTAGAGCTGATATTTTCAGCAGGAAAAGTGATATGTTTTCAGCAAGGATGAAGTATACGCAAAAATACCCATCTCGCGTTGGCTGTATCTTGTGACTGGGTTTGATTAAATTTTATTTTGCCCACTCTTGACCAAACTGAAGGCATCAACCACTCAGACTCGGTGAGAAGAACTGCTGCCTAGCCCAAAGGCTGCTGCATGTTGCTGCAGAAACAGAAAGGTCCCCCTGTCAGCAGCTAGTGGCAGGAGGGTGGTAAAAGAGTTTATAATATAGTTGTGTGACTATGGCATGCTCATGTGTACAGCAGGTTTAAGTCTTTCCTCGGTGAGAATTTACCCTCTGCTTTGACAAATGTGCACATCTCAGCTGATCAAGGCTGTGCCTTGTGCCTGTGTTGTACAAAGCAAGCACGCTCTGGGATATCACTTTATTTAAAAATACTGTGACAAAAATTCCTGTGTTATAATGGTGAGTAAAGGCATGCTTTATCCACATCTTGCCCTTCAATATGTATGATATCCACTCTAAGGCTCTGATCCCACCACCATTTGTTGTCACATAGTGATAAGGTAAAGCAGCACTGCAAGATATTACAAACAGTATGGAAACTTTTCAAAGTGCTTGGCTTGGACCATATTTATTTTTGGACTTTAGTAATAGGAATCCTTATCCTCTTCATTGTTGCAATGAAGCCTAGGTTTATTCCATGTAATTTAAGCATATGACCAAAATATCTAAGTCAGAAAACCTTTTCCCTAGAATCCCACAAAGTCAATGAGCAGAAAGAGATGCACTTCCAGAGATTCAGATCTTAAATTTCAACAGATTGCAGAAAACTCCATATTGTACTAGAAGTCTACAGAAGATATGGTCTTCATTTAAACTCCTAAAAGGAAGATATGTGAATCTGGTACCAGTGTAGATTTATCTGTTTTGAAGACCTGTACTTATATCACTTGCAATAACGGAAATAATTTGTAGGAATTAACCAAAGGCATTGTTATATCGAATCACATTGAACATAAGATTTGTGTCAAAATTCTGAAGAAGCAGGCATATATCTATATCCCACAAATTATCCTGCAGAAAGAAGACAAAACTCTTATTAATTTACATATGTGCTCAGTCAAACAATGTATGGTGGCCTTGAAAGTATCACTAGTGAGTGAATCACTAACAGAAAGGTCCGTGAAAAAAAGAGTATGTCAAATTTTGCAGAACAAGTGGATTAAACTGTCAATGAAGCTGTACTTTATGTTGTAGGGGGATTCACAGAATTCATGAAGAAATGAGGAACTTGATTGCTTATTTACATCACAGGCCTGATATTTTTCTAGATATTATGTGTTACACTGGCAGCTGCCTTGGGCTTTCTTCACAGCCTGCTTCTGAGGATCGGGCAGCTGGGTAAGGGATTTGCACAGGCATAGGAAAGGAAGCTAAGGGTTACGACAGCAATGACCACAACAGCATGAAAATCCCAGGTAGGGAATTTCCTTATGAAGTTAGATCATATTTAGTGCAATTCCAGAATGTTTCTATTTTAGTTATTCCTGCTTTTTTTTCATCCTAACGCAGAGGAAAGCATGGGATTCATTTGTTTGTTTGTTTGTTTGTTTAGTCTGCAGAAAATACGATTAGTGAAAGGGAAATTACAAGATTTAAAAGAAAGATGGGAATGATGGGAAGGCTAAGGAGGCTTTTACCTTCAATGTGGGTCCAGCAGCCAAGGTACTCATGGGTTAACACATTTACCAGGATATGCAAGTGGAAGTCCATCTGATGGCTCAGTAATGAAATGACATGCAATATTCTATGATTGCCCTCAATTACCCTATGCAAAGCAAGAATTAATTACTAGCTTTGAAAAAGTTCACCTTTGTCCCTCATTTCAGGCTCTCATTTATACTGAGTGTTTCTCAGGCGATATTAATAGAGGTCCAAGTACTTGATAGCTGTTTTTTCTCTTCTTTTTCCTTGTAATGGGGCTGATCCTTTTACATGATAACTGTAGTCTAATCAATCAATGGCTGGAGTAAGCACTAAAGTATATACAGAGCATTTTAAAAGTGCTGAACCCACCCATGTACTGTTTGGCACTTTGTTGTCCAGAATTGTAATACACAGGATGGTTAATTTGATCCATTTGTTTTGCAACAAAGACTGCCACCACCAAGTTATTTTAATGCAATGCTATAAATCAACTTGAAGGCTGCATAAAAAAATAAATAAGCCAAATAAAAACAACCTAGAGATTCATCACATTTTGTCTGTTTTTCCTTGTTGAATCAAGAGATGCGTTTCTAAAAGAAAAACAATGCTAAATGACCATTACCTCAGGCTCCCTTCGATTCCCAAGTTGCCAATATAGTATTATATTGGTGGAATGAACTGGCCGCTTGCACGTGATTTTCAAACACCTTGTGTCTGTGCATGTCTAGTACAAGTCTAGACATAAATGCAGAGCCAGGACTAGAAATTTAAACAGAAATTATTTAAAAAAACCCTTAAGTTATGAGAATAATCATGTTCCCCCATGTCTTGTTTATTTTACAGTGAGGTTGACTCTTTATTCTGGACACTAACATCTTTATTTGTTTCTAGACATTTTCTTGCAAATAATAAAAGCTTAGGAGGTTTGGATCCAGACAATTATGGATGACACTGAGGCGCACTAAGATTTTTTGCACACGCTGGTATAACATTCAGGTGCATGCTAAGTCTGAAGACAAGTGCATGAAGAGTAAAGGTGTAGCAGATGAGAAATCAATTCCAGAGACTCAGTCACTTTGCAAATTTATGCTCCCCGGTGTCAGCTGGGGAGAGCTGGAAGCGAACTGCTAGTGAAGTGAGAGCAGCTTCCGAAACCAGTTGTTCAAATTAACCTGCTTGACTCTGCTGTGAAAGGTACTGTAAATACTCATTCACTCAGGAAAGAGTGGGAGGAAGTTTCAAAAGCCCTCTCTCTTCTTTCAGCAAAAATCCATGGAAGGAGACCTCTCATCTGTGTAGACATCTGTAACACATTGGCAGTATCTGAAGTGGTCATTCAAGCTTCCTTTATAGGGAAATAATAGGCACTTCTAGAGTGCCATTTTCCTCATTTCCTGGGTAGAGATCCAATACAGCCCACTTTAATTGCTCTCTAAAAGTTCCTACTTCTCACTACCACTAAAAAAGGAGCTCTAGAAAACTAAATCTGTTGTAGGTGTCTACAGAGATCTACAGGCGGATAAAATAAATCCCATCTGCAGTAGGTGATATGTGAGTGTTTCAGTCTCATTTGGCGCTAAGTCAAACTGGTTGTTTTGAGTGATAACTAAAGATTTAGGAAGCTGATCCTATCCATTGTCAATAGTTAGAAGATTTCAACTGAAAACCATTTAAAATAAGCTGTTCGCCTTTGCACTGAAGGGGACAGGAATATATCACACACCGGCTATAATCAAGAAATATTTCATAAAACATCTCCCATCGAGAAAGTGGTATTTGACTGTAACAGAGTGGGTGTGCATCCATGTCAGTTTGGCATATTAACCAGCATATTGTGAAGGAGTTCAGGATAGACAGCCAAGTCACCTAATCATGTAAATGTATTCTTAATTGCTTTCTAAATAAACGGTAGCAACAGAGGTGCTCAGGCAACACACAAACATCATCAGACACCAGTCACAATAAAGACTCGCGCACTGAAGACTAGCTTTGCTTTATATATGTACTGCATTTTGTCTCTTTAGCATTTTTTAATTTGTTGTTAGCAAAAGATACCATAAAAAACTGGGGAGGTTATCTTTCCAACTCAATGTTTTCTTCAAATTCTATCTTCTTCCCATTTAAGGGATATTTTTTCATTATTTTTTTTTGCTGAAGGAGAATATTTATTTTTATTTTTTCTATAAAAGTTAAGTATATAAAATCAAAGGATTATAGAAGTTAGCCCACAACTCTGGAGTTGAGGTTGCATTTTCACGGGAAGGAGGATTAAAATCCTTCTCTTTCACACATTACAAATTGAAGTTTTTAACCTAAACTGCAGCCTTCACAGAAACATGATACAGCTGAGGAATAAGACAAGCTCAGAAGTTGTGCATGTTTTGTTATCATCTCCCTTTGTTTTCTACCAATGTTATTATGAAGCTAAGTGCAGAAAATACACACCTCAGATCATGTTAGTTATTTTATTGAGCTGCAATCTCTGCAGTAACTACACTGACCACCTTCACAGCTAGACACACGAGAAGCTTTGCTGATCTGCAGCATTCTTAATGGCAGCACAGGCTCAGAAAAATAAAAAGATTAACAGAAAGAACTTAAATCCTTGGGGTTTTTATGCCTGTGACTGAATATCCCCAACGCAGTAAATTGTCGTTCTATGCAAGAAGGTCACGGGTCTATGTTTTGTTCCTGACTTAATTAATAGAGAAAAGTTGTAGTAGCACAGCACTGGGCTTGGTGAAAGGACCAGGCTGGCACACTGGTTGGTGTAAGGACGTGTAAAAGAGTAGTGCCGGCAGAGAGACTTCTAACAGCAGAGATAACAGTGGGTATCAGCAGAGCATCGTGTAAGAACACTGATCCTGAATGAGTCAAAACCACAGTGTTTTTTCCCTGGGCAATACATAGCGCTAAAGTCTTCCTGGGTAATCCTTAGAGTTGGGTGAGAGAAAGGAGCGAAAGGAGAGCAACTGCATATATTCACAAAGCATGTGGCTTCATGTGGGAGGTCAGTAGAAGCCTTTCGGTTGTTCTCACCCTGCTTAGGAATCCAATAATGTTGAGGCCAGCAGAGACTTGCACAGAAAATTTGACAATGTTAGTGTCTGAACTATTCCTTTTTTTAAGACGATATACACTAGTGGAATGGTAGGAGGCTTTGTAGGATTCAAATGGGAAATAAGTGTTTGCAGCTTATTGGTTATGACATTGCTATGGTTTACAGGATAAGGAACAAATGTTAAGTCTGGTCCTGAAACCATAAGCAATAAATGTTTCTCTACCCTTCAGGATGACACTAAGATGAAACTTTAAGGAGAAATTAAATGTGTCATTAGAACATTGATGATATCTGACTATATTTCTCCTGTAAATGAATATGTTTTTACATAAACAACTGGTAAAAATAGGAGTTGCTGAAAGAATAGATTTGTTTTCCATTGGTTTTCAGGAATCTTTATAAGCAGTGAAACATCCCTAATGAATGTCCAATCTTAACACAAAACAGTTAAATGAGTAAAAGCTCAGAGCATTAAATTGTGGGCTACATTGATTTTCTGACCTGCATAGACAGTAACTTTTTCACATTGAGGCTACCCACAGATTCTTTTGTTTTCCACTTCTCAGATTTCGGTTTGAAATAATTGAGAGGAAGTTTTCAGAATCTCCTTTCAGAGACATCTTTTGGAGGTGACCTTTGACTTGGAAGGGACTGTTAAAGCAGCTCTTCAAATATTGCAAAATTGCATTATTTGCAGGGAACTTTCACTGTTTGACCTAGTAGCTAAGATGGTGAAAATACAATATTAAAATCAAAATTGTCCAGAAAATCAGTAATTACTTGGTTTTTAAATTCCTTGGATGATGATTGAGGAAGGAATTAAAAATGCGACCTTCCCAATGAAAAGTCAGGATCCCTCCAGTTAATACGCTTGCATAGCTGTTTGTCATTGACACAAGAGTTCTGTACACACAGGTTTTGATCAGGACATAGAGAAGATGGAAACAAAAGAAAAAAAATGATATCAAGGCAGAAAGCAAAATTTTGTATGAATGCTTTATTTTTCAAGAGAGGCAGTTACACTCTTTCCAAGATAGCAGTAGTCTTTTGGGGTTTTTGTTTTGTTTTGTTTTGTTTTGTTTTGTTTTGTTTTGTTTTGTTTTCTAGGGAGGGGAGGGTATAATGTGAATAGTGTGATTTTAAAGGGTTTCCATCCCATTAAAGCTGATAGGAAGACAGGAAGCTTTTTGTTTGATCTTCATACTACAAATAACCAATTTGGATCTAGCTGCTCAGAGCCAGCTCTTTTCCTATGTCTGTTTAACTTTTGGCAAAACAGTCTGCCGTTTGCATCACTGACTTAAGATGTGAGTTTTGACAGAATTACATGCTTTTAGTATTTTTCAGTCTTCACTTTTCATTGTAGGAAATTAAACTTCAGGAATTTCTGTTCTGAAAAAAGTAGTGATTCTTGAGACTTACAGCACATTTTCCATGCAGTTACACTCTGATTTGGTGGGAAAGGACGTTTAGGACTAGTCTGGTAATCAGATTCTTTCTAGCAGAGATTGTAAACATAATTTAGGGCTTCACTGACATGAAGTAACTATCACACATCAGATGCAAAGTATAATACTGAGGTAAAGACAAGCCAGTGTTATTTTATTTGGAACTAAATTAAGTGAGAGCTCTAAATGCCAAATAATTAAAAAGAACAGTAGCTCTATTAGTAATTAAAAATCAGTTAGTGAGGAAAGGTATGGGAGTACTCCCATGGTAAGCAAAAGAAAACAAGAACAGACCCTTCTTTTCTCTAGAAGACAGAACTAGACCACAATGAAGATTATTTTAGTGTTGCTTGTTTTCTTTAGTCAGGCTGAGCCTACGCTGATGCTGATAGCAAAGAACTGCAAGTTTTTGTTAATACTTCATAATATTTTCCACTGTGTGAGTAAAATTTCCCACTGAATTAAAATGGAAAATACTTCTTGCAGCTACACAAACATTTGCTAAAAGAATTCATCTTGTCTTCTCATGGCCACATCCTAAGATGGGCAAAAGCTTGAGGCCCAGAGCCTGAAAGGCAGTCTCCAGCAAACAGCAATTTCAGCAGCTGCTAGTGGGGTGTCCCCTTCCCTTTACCGCTCCCAGTAATGATGGAAGACACTTACAGAACCTCGCTCCTTGGTTGCAATTGCTATTAACTGTGGTTTTGTTTCCAGATCAATTTATGTTCAGTTGATACTAAGCTGGTTTTGCATCAATACATAACGTAAGCTTAAATAGTTCTTTTTCATCCCTCTCTGAAAAGTTATAGAGCCATAAAACTGTAAAGATGTTACTTTCTACATATATATGCATGTGTATATATATATTGCTCTTATGTGTAGTGTAAAGCACAAAAAATTCATAAAACATTTCAAGGTAGCAAACTAGTTTTACATTTGAGAAATCAGGGATTTAAAACCTCTGCAGTATTTGCAGTTTTGGGTATGAATCACAGCTAGGAATTAGTCTGCAGCTAGCAATTAACTATTTAGCTGGTGAAACAGCTTATGGAGAAGGGAATCTTACCTGTACTTGGTGTTCATGGGTGGCATTTCAAAACTACCTTTTGTGCAGAAACACAGTATTGCTTTCATCCTGGATAGCTTCTGAAATGTGTGTCTTCTCAGGCTCTGATATGCCTCTCAGCCATTTGGACTAAGTCCAGGTAAAATATTTTCAGTTCAGCAAATCAACTTCCTGCTGTGGTACATTGTTAGGAAGTATTGAAAGGTGCTTTCAGATTTGCAAATAACAACAGATCATACAAAAATGATTCTTCCATTATAGAAGTCTTTATGTAAACTGAAGTATTCATTTCAATCTTTGGGTAGATATGGTGATGTGGGAGAGGGTACAAGCATCTAGACAGGGCTGTTAACAGAGGAAAGAAATCCTACAGGTCATATTGTTAAATGTAAAAGTCACTAGATCTTAATTTTTCATTTAAAATTGTCTCAATTCCTATGACGAATGTGGTGTTTCAGGAATACAGATAAACAGACAAAATATGTCTGTTAAAGCCATGCCAAAAGAGAACAAAGAGAAGATGCTGGAGTTTGGCAGCAGACTTTTGAAATACAAAACTGTGTTTAATCCCTGTGCTGAAATTTCCACTGACTGTGCTACAGGTCAAGAGGGTCTCAAAGGCATAAGAAGCTTCATAAGTTTGCTAAAATAATTACATTCATGAAGAATAGCTATGCCTTTTGAACACTTTCATAATAATGTTTTGCACTAGTCCTTTTTTAAACTGATGGTGTCATATAAAATAAGGAGAGCAAACCAAAGTAATTTTGTCTTGAGGACACCAACCCACTGGTGAAAGTATATTTATTAGAACATGATCCTATGCCTACTTATAAAAGATATGAATTGTCACAGCCCCTGGAAGCAAAGTCTTGGTGTTGTTATTTCAAGGTGCCTTTTTTAAAGCAATAAAAGAGTTAAGTAGGATTTGGACAGTATTCAAGCACGTGCATGCAAAATTATAATTCTGAAGTTTTGCATGATATTCCTGCCCTGTATGTGGAGAAATGGAGCTCCTGTCACATGCACCTTACTTTCTGACCTTAAATTTTTGCATTTCCACCATGACTCAGAATAGCGTAGACCCAAGTCAGAATCACAAAACGCAGATACTCCTCCAAATCACCAGAAGTTACAGCTAGCGGTTATTTGTGGAGCATCCCTAACACAACCTGTAGGATGGGATTCCTCACAAAACCCAATGGTGATTTCTGTTTCCTTTCATGATATGGAAGGCAGAAGCAGTGGTAGTCGCCATAGGAGTGCTCTTGCTATAGATGTTTGTAGGCGAAGCACTCTCCCAGAAGGACCTAACTTCTGTATATGCTTTGGTATATGTGGGTACATTTCTGGATTGCTTATGTCCTGAGGACACTGATGTTTCAATTCCAGGGTACTGATGTTTCTCCTCTTGAATCTGTTTGGCTGCAAAGATTCAGAAGGGGAACCTATGTATAGGGAGCTAAACCCAAGAAAGGACTGGAATTTCAGCCTGCCTTTGGTCCTCAACATTTTCTACAGTGGGAAACATTTGCCTAACTATAGGCTTTTCATGTAATTTTTAGTGCTGTGAGATATCCCACTTGGTGTCCATAATTCTCGTGCTCTATCTGATGGACTTGGCTCAGATGTCTCAAATGATAGATGAATATGCCCATTGGATTTGCCGTTGATTAATCTGATAATGAGTAAGGTAACTCAGACCCTTGCTTATATAACATTTTCCACAGGTGTCACTTCTCCCGCTGTGGGTAGCTGGATTTTGGATCTCTCTATAAACCCTCTCAGGACCCAGCCCTTGGGTCTGGAAATCCTCTGTTTGGTTCAGTCTATATTCCATAGGCCTAATGAAGAGAATTGCCCGTTATGATAAATTTGCCTACATTTGGGATTTTTTTTTTGAGACAGGGTACTTGCTCTTACTTGATAAGTATATTTTAAAGTTAATTACACTTGAACCTGAATAGCTGTCATCCTTTTCAAATAAAATGCTAGAAATAAACTTGCTCTGTGTTGAGAGGAACCTGACCACACTGTAACTAAAAGTAGGATTTAGCACCTTTTCTTATCTTTCAAAAATACTGTGATAAACATACAAGAAGTATTCTTTAATTTGGATACTATTCCTAAATATTTCAGTCTGTTGTGGTTTTACATCATACATTTATTAAGATGTAAAAACATGTTACTAAAATTAATTTCTTCCTCTTTTGTCCACTTTATTGATCAGACTATGAAAAACTGTTGACTGGGAGACATTTTGCTGATAGCTTAGAGTTTTCAAGGTAGAGGCCACTCAGTGTTACTTTTGGACGTAGATCACACCAGCTTTGATGCCAAAAACTTTTTTGGATGTTGACAATGAAGAACCACTTATAGGGAAGACAGTTCAAGAAAATGCTTCCAGGTGAAACAACTTCCTTTTGTTTGTAAGTAGGTTACCTCTTTTACTGTGCTCCTACTGCCTTAAATGCGTTTTTAAGGAGTTGAATATGAAATGAAGATGTGGACTGAAAAAAGCCACTGCCGAGCACTTTCTGTTGTCATGTTCTCCTTTAGAACAGTTGGTTTGAACCTTGAAAAGAAGAAATACTATTCTATGTCTTTACCTTTTGACACTATAAATATTTCCTAATGTTGCCAAGCATGTATCAAGAAGGAATGTTTAAGTTATTTGCATACTCTAGGGCAGAGAAACACAATGACATCCAAGACCAAACCCATTAAATTAATTACAATGTGATGTCACATAACATTAACATTAATATAATAGAAATGGATGTTGCTCTTACAGCTCATATCAGTTCTTGTCTGTACAAAGCATCTCGCATCTATGAACTCCTCTCTGCTGAGACTTGATTCACAGTGGTGAGGGAAACGTTCAAATTGATGAGTATCTCCTTAAAACATCAGCTTGCAGCTGATGGTGATAACTTTTGGTGATAAGTGAAATACTTTTGCCCATTCAGAAACATCAGTGAAATGGCTTAACAGACAATATTTTTATTAAAGAATGAAATTCTAATGAGATCAATAGAAAGGGTAGCAAGAATTAGCTCTCAAAGCAGAACTGTGACAGTTGTTAAGTCCTTCCCTCTGAGCTAACTGGTTGCATTCCCTTTCTTGTTGCAACCTTCACTCAGAGTTTAAGATTTTTCAGTTTTGCTGATTACCAAAGCACAGTTTAAATGGAATAAACCTTTTGGCGTGATCTGGTTTTGGTAGCTCTTCCCATCTCTTCATTTGGTGGCTCCGGCTTGCCATGCCTTGCACTGCTCATCCCTCCATGAGTTGTCCCTGTTGATGCCTTATACTGCTCTGCACCCTTTTCCTGTTGTGCTGGCTGTGCCTTGCTCTGCTTCTCTTGCTCTGCTACCTGCACCAGCAAACCCTGGCAGCTGGGCTAACACTTTCTGTTATGACAGCTCTTTTAAGAGTGTATGTAGTGTGGAAAATCAGTCAGTTTCTCAAGTTCGAGGAACATCTTTAGCAACTTCTGTCTCACCCCTATTTCTTTCTAAACTTTGCACTCTAGTACTGAAGACTACTATCTTAGAGTAGGTTGACTGCTTACCTCCAGCTGATGAAGACCTTGTGCTGGTAGCTGCAAATTTTCCTCCTTTGTAGTAGGAATCTTTCCACAAGACAAGAGCAACAATATATCTCATCTCCCTTTTAACAAACATGTTTTTTCTAATTCTGCAAAAAGGGCATACAAAATGACCACACCCTAGTTTGGGTTTTTTTTTCATTGTTCTCCCTTCTCTCCACCAGCAGCCAAGAGAGAGTCATCCTCTTCTGAGGCTCTTCTCATCCGGGGCACTCCTGAGGCAGGGAATGTACAGCTGGGTCTGTTCAAAGAGGGGGTTGTCTCAAGTCCTGACCACCCAGCTTATAAAAATTTCAGATAACTTGCTACTCCACCAGCATCAAGGGTTCATAGTTTGTGCAGTGTTATCACTGCTGGTCCAGACCTTCTGTAAATGTGTCTAAAAGAAGAGAGGAGACCTGGGGGTTGATGCATTTTGGAGTCTTATATCAATATAGAGATCATCTTGAGAACAATACAAATAAGGTCAGTTTCCAAGCAGGAAATCCTCAAGTAAGAAATCCATGGAATATATATCTTTTTTAAAATAACTACTATAGTGTCTTTCGTAAAGGAAGAGCACAGAGAACTTGAAAAATAATACCTTATTCCCTACAAAATCCCTTTAACATTAATGATACTGCTGTCCATGCCTTTTGCTCTGTAATCATCATGACTAAGGGAAACACAGGTTGGGCCTGCCTTTGGGAAAAGAAAGGAAAGGAACACAGTTAATAAACACTTTTTATAATACACATCTTCACTGATTTTTATTTGTTTTATGTAATAATGGTAGCTTTGTATTTTGTTTGGCCTGCAGCACAGGTTTACAGACATGTTTCAAATAACTCAGATAACTGATGGAAGGGATTGATTTGGCTTAACTGATTATATTAATAATATAAAAATACTAAGGGCCACTTCTGGGTCTTAATGAACATCATACCTCTGACCATCATCTGCTGCTTGAGTTGTAGCACAGTCTTTACATGAGCTAGAAAGAACCTTCCCTAGGCTAGAGCAATTGGAAATCATTTCAGACATTCTTGTGACAGTCTTCAATCCCAGACTGTAGGTGTCTGTATTTAGGTATTGAAAAGTAGGTATCTATATGCGATATTGTATCTATGGCCCCATTTTAGTCAGGAGAGACCTGGGCCTTGATTTGGTTCCACTTCTTGGCCATTTATGCCCATTTGAGATGCCTTAGGGTACCCACAAGATTGGCAGATGTGACAGAATAGCTAGAGCTACATATAGCACAGTAGCTGTGACCTATAGTTCATGTCTAGAATTACAGCAGTGAATAGATAATCTGAGATACTCTATGGTTCAGCTACAGTCATGCATTCGGAAGGGAGAGCCACCCTGCAGGAAGACCTGGATAGGCTGGAAGAGTGGGCTAACAAGAGCCTTATGAAGTTCAACAAAGACAAATGTGAGGTTTTACACCTGGGAAAACATAATCCAGGAGTGCAGCACAGGCTGGGATCTACCCAGCTGGGGAGCAGCTCTGTGGAAAGGGACCTGGGGGTCCTGATGGACAGCAAGCTCAATATGAGTGAACAGTGTGCTGCAGCGGCAAAGAAAGCCAACAGGATGCTGGGCTGCATCAACAAAGGCATCACCAGCAGAGATAAAGAAGTCATTATCCCACTCTGCTCAGCACTTGTGAGGCCACACCTGGAATACTGTGTCCAATTTTGTCCCCGCTACAAAAAAGATGTGGACAGGCTGGAGACGGTCCAGAGAAGGGCCACCAAGGTGATCAAAGCCTGCCATATAAGGAAAGGCTGAGAGAACTGTTTTCTTTCAGCCTTGAGAAAAAAAAAAGGCTTAGGAGAGACCTTATTTCCATGTTCCAGTACTTAAAAGATGGCTACAAAGAAGATCGAGACTCCTTTTTTACCAGGGTTCACATGGAAAAGATGAAGGGTAGTAGGTACAAGTTACTCCTGGGGAGATTCCGGTTGGACAGAAGAGGAAAATTTTTCACAATGAGAATGATCAGCCGTTGGAATAATGTCCCCAGGGAAGTGGTGGATTCCCCATCATTGGACACTTTTGAAATTCGGCTGGACGGGGTGCTGGGCCATCTTGTCTAGACTGTGCTTTTGCCAAGAAAGGTTGGACCAGATGATCCTTGAGGTCCCTTCCAACCTGGTATTCTATGATTCTGAGTCTTAAAATAGGGGCAGATAGACAGGAAGAGAAAAAATTAAATTATTCCTGATAGGAGTAGAGATTGTCTATGGGTGGTGTGTCTACAACAGAGCAATAGGAGCATCATATTCAAGAGTTCTGCAACAGATGAGATAATAAAGCACATGGAATCAAAATTAGTCAGTGTCAAGAGCTACTTGAAGTGTAGCAGAACTAAAGAAAATCTATATTATTACGTTCCTTGTAATGTACTTCATTATTTTGTATTTTTGTAAATGTTGTACTCTTATTGCAAGTTATATTTTTATTAAAACATATCATTCTAACTGTATATCTTATCTTGAAGTGGACTTCTAGTGATTTATCACAACTCAGCATTCTATCCCTGCAAATTTTCAAATCCTTAGAAACCAGAGTCTGAACAGTTGCAATCAAAGAAATCAACACTTTTACTCATAGTAAAAGAAGAGAGCATCTCTGAATACACTACCACAGGAGCTCATTTCAGGGTAACTTTAGGGTAACTTGTTAGACGGTATGCTATAAAGTTTGACTGTCATTCAGTGTTTGATATAGGATATGACGTGCAACTGGGGATCCTTTTGTGCTGCCTATTTCATAGGATTCTAGTGTCAATAGCTAGGAGGGCTTAGTGTCCATTTAACTTCTTTAGGTACATGCATTTCAGCAGTATTTACATTGAAGACAAAATGTTGAGGGTTTTTTTTGCCTTGGTAACTTTACTGACTTCCCGCACTCAGGAAGTCTTGCAATTGGTGAAAGGAAGAAAACTGGAATTATTAAAAGCAATGCATACTGAATGGGTTCCGGTACTCTAAGGAACTGTGCTGAAAAGATTTGCATGGAGAAATATTTGGAACTATAGAAAGATGTGTTATAATTTACATATAAATTGATTTTTTTAAAGGAAAAGGTTAGCTTTCAGGGATTTGAGGGAAGAAGCATAATGCAAATTATATTTTGTTGACTGCTGAACAAGCTTAAAAATTAAATTATAAAAAAAATAAAGATGTTTGGAAAGACGTGTTTCCATAAAAGACACAAAAATTAGTTGTTAAAACAATGGGCCTCAAGTTTCAGAACTTTGAAAAAAGTTCGGAGGCTTTCTTGTGTGTGAGTTTTCAGGAACTGTAAGGAAGATATTTTAATACCAGTGAAATTTGCAGTGAATAGCATTTTGTTTTCTGTGAAGTTTTAGGTTCATTTCTTCTTTTTATAATACATGATAATGTTTAATACATGTGTTCTGGACAGGGAGCCAACTCAAAACCAAAGCTCTCAAATTCATTTTTTTGTTGGCATTTTCCAAAACATTTCTATATTTAGGGATGTTGATTGTGTCTTTGTAAAATAACGTCTTGTGAAATACAGAACATGGGGAAGAGGATATGGTACAGAAAAACTGATATCCCAGCACCAGTCTTCTGTTCCTTGAGAAATAAAGAAGCAACATCCAACAGCCTAGCAACCCTTTTTTTTTTTTTACTGGAGAATATAATCTTTCCCTAGTCTCACTTTAAGAACATGTGTCCAATCATGTTACTTCTTCCTGTACCATGCTACAGATTTACTATGTTTAAAAGAGCTAAGAAATTTTACGTAACTAAAAAAATAATTAAAAAAAAAAAGATCTCTCACTGCACAGCTAACATTTGTCAGGCTTAACCACTAGGAAAAGCCTTTTCTCCCCTCCTCTGTCTCTCCTTAGAGCAATCATCTTGTTTCCAAATGGCAACGATTAAGGATTTAGTGAATGCTGCATCGCTTTTTGGCCTGGCCAGAAGTTCAGTTCTCAGTGAAGTGTTAAGCGCCTTCGAATGGGCTATGAGCAAATTTTGCTGCTTGATGATCGCTGAGAGCGAATGACAGCATCCTTCAAAGGATTATTTCTCCCGCAAGGGAGGAAAGCAGAACCCAGCCCCAGCAAGTGAGGGGCAGCCTTGCAGCCTCGCTGCTGGCAGGCTTGGAGAAGATTTGCCATTGCAGGGGGCTCGAGTGAAATGCACCAGCAAAGCTGCTTTGTCCGCGCCATTTCCGCTTTGTCTGAAGGGAGTGAGACAGCCCCAAAGTGTCCCATGCCAGTTGGTGGGTTAATGCATATTTTAAAATAAATATTTTTAATATTTTGCTGGCCTTTGTTTCTAGGTTTTAAATTTCCTGTAATTCTTGCTTCTTTTCATCAGCCTCTTTTCCTACATGGCATATCGCCCTTCCAATCCTCTCCTGTCTTCTCTCCTACTGTCTCCCTCTGTCCCTCTTTTCTTTTTCATATCCTTCATAAGAAACCTTCATGAGAAAGGCTTGATGCCTCTGCCTAGTAACTGGAGAACTTGAACAAACAGACAAAGTCAGACAGTGAAATGGGAATGGGGTTAGTTTTCCCAGGTAATATCCCCAGGAGAAACCAGCTTATGCTGCCTTCTGCTACCACCACCCCTTCCAGAGAGAGGACACGTGCTGTTCTTTGCTGCTGCTAGCCCGGGTTTCAGTTCTTCACATCAATTTCTGGCCAGCAAGTACCAGAGAAGCACTTACCTTTTCCAGGACTAATCTGATCCTTCAGTGGAAGCAATGCGATTCTTGCTAAGGGTTGACAATAACCCAGTTCATGTGATCCTTGTAGATGGATCTGCAGTTGGACTCCCTAGCTCACCCCTTAAAACTTTATGGCTTCTTTCAACTTCACAGTAACATTGTAAGAATTTATTAGTGAAAACCTGGGACAGGACCTTATCCAGTATTTATACTCCTAAATCAGAAAGGAGGATTAATATTCTGCATATTTAAGAGCTAAGAGTTAGTGTACAACTTGTACTTAACAGGGAGTATGCCGGGGATTAGTTACCAATTTAAACTTTGAAGTGGAAATAGGAATGCCCATTTTTTACCAACCATGAGATGTTTGCACCACAGTGCTTTTCAGAGGGGTTGGAAAATCCCTATAGGACAGTGACACTAATTTGGAAAATGACCTATTTTAGAACATATTCACTCAGAAAAGACAGTACGAAGAGTTGCAGAGAGGCATGTTTAACACAGTCCAAAGAAAAAGCTGAGAAAGAGATTTCCAGGTGGATATGGTGACTGGATAAAGGCACCTAGCTCTGGAAGCAAAGTGATTTTTTGTGCTGTTTGAGCCCTGTGGTGCTTTGCAGAATCTTCTGCATTTTTGATAACTAAACAGAACCCTTGAATGAAGCACTAGCCATTATGTCTTTCTTTCGCTAATGCAAACAATCCCCCACCTCTGAGCACCAGTTAACCCCCTTTATTAAGAACAAAAGTCCTAAATAACTGCTTTCAGCTTCTGATTTCTGAGTAGGAGTAACATGAAAGAATAAGATTCGCTACCGAGACAGGGTTGTTATTTCCCCACAGTAATTTCAACTAGCGTTTCAGAAAATATAGGGCTAAATATTCTATTCTATTCTCCCTCTGTTATCTCACCTGAACCTTCAGATCTGTCTGTTATTATTGTTGTTACGTATCTAATTCCAAGCAGGACAGCTTAAGTTCCTAATTTCTTGCTCAGTTCTCAGTTTTCAATTGCAGAAATAGCATGTAATGTTTCCCAGTGTGTAGCCATATAGGTCTTTCTGAACATGACAGGAATGAACACTTACTCAGACTGCTAATCTCAATGCCTAAGCAGCGGATCTGATTTCCTCTCCCTCCTTCAAAGCTGTGCAGTTTAGAATCACTATTAAGAGGTTTGAGTTCTAAATCCTTTAAAATCAGGTCAAGCAACCAACACCTTGTAAAACGCAGATTAAACAGAAAGTGATAATGTTTAATCTAATTCTGTTAGATTTTGCATCAGAAGAAACACATAAGCAGTATAAATCCTGTGCTGCATTTTACTCCAAGGTCCAAATTCATTTGCTGTTCCTTCCCCAAGCTATCTTAAAAATATTAAAGCTTGGCTAAATTAAATGTTTGTATAGTGCTTAACATTTACCTTCCTGAAATACACTTTATGATTTCTGTCACTATAATGTATAAGTACTTCATCTATCAGTTGGGTATTGCCCTGGTTTCAGCTTGGAAAGAGTTATTTTTCTTTCTAGTGGTTGCTGTGAAAAGAATGTCAATAATGCATATTGTTTTTAGTTGTTGGTAAATGATATTTACACTATTCAAGGACTTTTTTCAGCTTCCCGTAGAAGCACAGACAGAACGATGGAATGACCAATGAAATATTCCATACCATAGACATCATTCTCAGTATATAAATGGGGGTTAGCCGGGGGTGGGAATCCGCAGTCACTGCTTGGGACAGTGCCAGTTCACTAGGTGGTGAGAGTGACCCATGTCATTGTTGGTTTTTTTTGTTTTGTTTTTTTTTTTGTTTGTTTGTTTTGGTTTTTTTTAATTGTTATTGTTATTTTTCCTTTTCTGTTATTCTTTCTGTTAAACTGTCTTTATCTCAGTCCAGAAGGATTTTTTTTCTCCTTTTCCCCTCCCCTTTTTTCCCTCTTCAGCCCACCCTTCTTGCGGGGGGAAGAGGGGGAGGGGTGAGCGAGTTACTGTGTGGTTTCAGTTGCTGGCTGGGGTTAAACCACAACAGGTATGTTGTTAAGGCTTTCAAATCCTCTCTGAGGCATGCAGTCTGGTTAACCCCATTTTTCTGATGAGAAACTAAAGCATAAAGTTATGTATAGCTCTTTTGCAAGCAGGCATCTCACTCTGCTGGACCTACAAATAGCCTTCTTGATGGGATCTTTAGGAAAAATTAATGTACTTCGCTGCTGCAGCATCTGCTGAACCAGAATGCAGATGGGCATCACTTGACTCTGCTTGCAGGAGGTTGTGCGCTCATATCTTTAAATAGTCACAACTGCAAAGTATATCAGAGTAAGAGCTAGAATTTCAGACTTGAGCACCCACATGGATGTCTAACATTGTTTTTCTCCAATGTTTCTTAAAATGAGACCGAGGTACTTACTCCCTACTGCACATGTTGTAGTACCAACAGTCATTTAGTACTGAGGGGCAGCAGTATGAAATGCTGCATATAATGGGATTCCCATACCTAAATCCATTGAAGGAATGAGTCATGACTTTTCATGGTCAATACATACTCTGGAAGTGTAAAGAAACTTCCTTTTCCTATCCAGTTACTGCGATTTCACTCAGTCTTGTAATGTAGCAAGTTACTATCTATCTTCGCTGAAGACAGTGACCCAATGGTAATTGAAATAATGTAAGGAATTCCAGCATAAAAGGCCTTTCCATAACTACAGCTTATTTCTCAGACAAAATCACTAGTCATCACCATTTCCTTAAATTTTAACCCACCATTGCTTACATGGGCTGCCTAAGTGCTTCTGGTTTTAACCACACGGTCAGAGATACGGGCTTTTTGGCTTCTCATGATAGTACATCAGAGACACTTAGTAATGATAAATAGGTATCTGCAACATGCATCACAAAGCTTAAAAATTATTTGAAAAGAGAAAATTTGTAGTGTTAGACATTTCTTGTGCCAAGCTTTGACTTTGTGCTATAGGAGAAAAAAACACAAGCCTCCAAAAAAATGTAGAATTCAGGAACTAATCCATTTCTCATTTCCATCTTGTTCATTGCTATTCTGTCTACATTTTGGTTCTGAGTAGCTTTTGTTTTGGGATGTATCTCTTTGGAAAAACCAGATGTTGCATCACAATTGCTGTTGATTTCTCGTAGGGTATCACACTGTTGTAAAATCCTAATTACACATGTTTTTCACCATTCCTGAAGCTAAATAATGATTTTTGCTACTGCAACTTCTTTGTGTCTTTCTTTCTTGCATGCTGTGGTATGTTAACATCTTCCAGCAAAAATGTACTTGAAATACACAAGTTTAGTTGCATACCTAAAGAATGCAAAAGGCTGTTTTCTTGGTGGAGGTCCCATTACCAGTTGGAGCACATTAGCTATGGTCGCAGAGAAAATCTTCTGGTTTGGTTTCATTTCAAAGGAATCTAGTTGCACAGTGCAAGAGCCACCATGTGAAAGAAAGCGTAGCTGAGTGGGTCCCCACTGAATAACGTCCCCAGACAGACACAAACTTCCTCCTTGTGGAATTTGCTACATCACAAGTATTAACTCTTACAAGTAATGATGGTTTCAGATGGATGGAAAAGTAAGTCAGATCTCTAAGTCACCTACCAGATATGGATGAGATCACTTGAGCATGCTATCAGTATGCTCAGTGTTATGTCAGATGGTGTCTTAAGCAAACACGGTAGTGCAGAAAAGGAGAGAATTCACCTGCAAAAGACATTAGAAAAAAATGGTGATGACGCCTTATTGAAAAACTAATTGATACTGATACAGAATATTTCATGGAAGGGTAAATTTTATAAAATAAGTTTTGCCTCACTTACTTTTACTTACAAAAATGTGTGAGTTTTTTCTTGTAAATTATTTTAACTGTAAACCAAGTATGTGAAACATATTTTGTAAAATAAGGACAATTCAGTGTAAATAAAATCTGTGTTAACATCATAAGTGACAAGTTAGAAAACTGGTTCCATTTTATTACCTATCTCTATTTCTTGTTGTCGTAGAAAAATCATTTCTTTTTTAATTTGTTATGAATATTTACAGAAATAAAAAAAATTTTAGTGTCATCCATTATAATTTAAGGAGTAGCAAAAAAATCTACTGCTTGTTTTTGTCTGCTAAGGGATCACTGTCTTCTACTAACTCAAGGAAAGGTAACTAGACTGCAAAATAGTCTTTTGTTTGTGTGTGTAAGCTTTTAGTGTTGCCACTATTTTCAAATATTCACTGTAATAATAAGTGAGGATAATTTTTTTGTAGTAATTTTTAATGGATTTTTTTTGTATAGATAATATTTTTCAATTTTCAATGTAAATCTAAAGAGCACAGGTCTTCCATATCTACAGCATGAACTTCTCTATTTAAAAGCCTTCGTCATGTTTATTGCCCAGTTACTTTTTTGGGAAATTTGTTGCAGAAACTCTGTTTTGTCTAGTAGAAATCATCTCATTCTTAGACAAGCTGTATTAATGTCTTTTTTTTTTTATGCCTATCTTATCCATCATCATAAATAGCTCTTTTTTCTCCCTGGTGTTTAACACTCATATGTACTAGAGAGTAATCATATCTGACCCTGGCCCAACCTTCATAATGTTAGGTTAAGCCTGACAAGCTCTTTTAGTGTCCTGTGGTATGACGGGTTCTCTGTTCTTTTGATTATCCTAATGGTCACATTAAAATGACCAATGAATATGGATATGTTAATTTGTTATTCTATTTCTGAGAAGATGATAACCATAAATAAGTGAAATCTGTTCATTGCATATTCCTTCCAATGGTCCTTTCTGCCTGTCCGTATTTTAATAGAAAACCAGATTCCTTAACTAGCAAATAACCCCGAAACGCAATTATGACATTCATAAGCTGTGGTTATAATCAAATGAACATCAGGAGGCAGCTATGATTCACCAGCTTGTTGCTGCCCACTGGGACTTTTTGCTCTTTATCAGCCATCAACTCAGCAATTACAAGAGCAGTTCACAGAAATGTAACTACAATGCACTAAGTTCCACCTTATTTTAAGCCAGCCCTAGCGCAACACTTGCTTGACAAGTTTTTTTTCCCAAATTGCTGTCACCCACTATGCTTTTCCAGCTACAAGTTGACAAGGTCTGTTCCATGGAAAATCCAGAATCTAACACTTACACTGAAGGTAGCAGTAATGTTTCTGTTCCCTGAAGGGAATGGCCATGTCATAGAAAAAGAATTGCTGGTCAATCACACCAATTAGCACATGCCTTCTTGGCTTTCTCATCTTCCAGTCCTGTCATCTTTAGACATATTTACCAGGAATGTGAATGTCACCTTTAGAAATTTTTACCAGAATTGTGATTGCCAGAATCAAACTCCAATGGTAATGGCATAAAAACAACATACAGAACTGCCAGAGCTACCATTTTGGTTTGGGTTGGATTTTTGTTTGGGTTTTTTTTTCCTTTCTAGAAATGCCTCAGAAGCTCCCATAGTTGAAAACAGCTTATAAAGTGCTTTAAGACCTACGGTTGAGAAACAGTAAATAAATGCAAAGTATTAGTTGTTTTTCTTTGGGCTAGCATCATGCATGATAATACTATGCTTATTTAAGAGGTAGAAGAAGAATTTCAGTACAATATGCGGACTAAGCATCATATAAATACTATGGGACTGATATAGATAATAAGAAATGACAACGTATGGAGAAAAAAAACCTGTTTCAGTAGCTGAATATTTCTTTTCTGTACTAAGTTATATAAATGATATGAAGCTCCAGAACCCTCTTGGAGGGGAAAATTTGGGAATTGGCTCCCTAATTGGCCACTTGGCCCCTTAACATCGATCCGAGTTTTATCGGAGCAGTCTGGATAGAGCCAGCGATTAAAAGGGCTGAACAACATAGCTGGCTTGGCTTTTCCAATGGGGAGAGCAAACACTCTGAGTGCAGTTCATGTGATCATGTACATTGTAGACATCTTCATCTGTATTAGTCACTCTTGGTATTTTTATAGTCAATGAAGAGAAATAAGCACTTCAGGGTGAGTTCAGATGTCCTTCATGTGCACTCCACATTAGGTAAAACCAACTGTATTCTAATAAGCACTAATCCTATTCAGTAACTAAAAAGGGACCCTACTGTGGCCAATTTTGTACAGTTATCAGCACTGACAGCATCCAAAGTTAGGTGACATGAATCCAAACTTTTAAATAATTAAGTCACAAATCAAACCAGTTGGAGGCTGCAGCATATCTAAGTCTGTTCCCAAGCTCCTTCCTTATCTTGCAGTATAAACATAGACTTGTGAGAGTGAGTACCGTATTACCTGTGCTTCTGGGTCATGAATTGTCACAAAATAGTGAAAACAACATTTCCAGACCAGTCAGAGAGCAACCATGTCTTTAATGAGCTGTACAGAATTAGCACAGGTATCACCCACCTTTATATCTTGTCAGTGAAGGGGTGAAAACATGCACACCCATGAAGACTTCTCTCCAGTGCAGCACAGTTTACACTAGTTGAACATGTCTGGCCATGGGTAAATTCTACTATGAAAGAAAAAACAACAAAAAAAAAGGGAAAGTTTGTAGGTTTTTTTACTATTTTTATCAGTAAAAAAAAGATTTTTACTAGTTTTTACCCCTACTAGCTTTCTCGGGTTTTTTTTCTTGTTTACAAAATGGTCATTGTAACCTGGATGCTTTGTAACTGTAATAGAGAGCAGCTTAGGAAAGTGCTCCTCTCTCTCACACTCATTAGGTATTTCTCCAGAGACAATTTAGAAGTGCTGTATTAAGGAAATAAACATTTAGAACAAAAAAGGAAGAGAGAGTCATAAGAGGTTAAGAACTCGATAAAAATGTAACATTCAGTCACTGACTATAAATATTTAAAGTACCATCGATGGTGATGAATGAAGAAAAATAGCTATAATGAAATAATGGATCAGTCAGAAATTCTGACTATGTATTTGTAGAAAGAAACATTTTCTTGCCCACTAGGCACATTTCTGAAAAGGAATTCATTTTTTAATTTTTTAGTCTGTACAGTTAGAAGAGGCCTAAAATGCATGTTATTCCATGGCAGTGAGTTTAAGTCAAGGTTTTTACCATTATTTTTATTGTGGCATGAATAGATTTGCACTTAAAGTTTACAAGTGTGGATCTAAGTAATGGTAGTCTTAAAAGACGGCAATGAATCAGTAATCGTCTCTATTTTTAACAGGCATTGATTTATTACTTTCTGAGGTTTTATCAGAAATGTTCTGATTGATGCACAGTTCTGTATTTTACGCACACTTTCTAAATATTGCTGTGGCTAAGTACATTAGTGTTTATAAAGATGTATAATACTTACTTTAAAAGTTACATCTCTAGCACGTGCATAAATACGCATACATGAGGTACGGCATAACATGGAAGGTATTTAATAATGTCAGGGTGGTCAGTAGCTTATTATCTATTTTCCCAAAAGTTTTAGAGCCACATAACCTTATACCACTGGCTTCTTTAATGGTGTAAGTGATATATCAGAAGTCATGCTGAGAGGGAAATGAGAAAGAATCAACTGCTTAGATTTCTATGACTTACTCTGCACAGTTCAGGTTGATTTGGACCTCTTCCCCGGTTCCTGTTTTTTATTTGTTTGGTTTGTTTCTTTGTGGTATGTTTTTTGGGGGGGTTATTTTTTGTGTGTGGAAAGGGTCAGTCACACACTTATTTAAAAAAATAAGCATGATTTTTCCTACTTCATGGTGATCTTCACAGTTTTGGACAGTGATGGCTGTAACCTTTCTTTCAAGGTTACACACCTTCAACTCCAAAAGGACTGTGTGAACTATCTTCTTGCTACAATTTGGTGTAAACATTTACATTTTATTTTCTTTATGCTTTTCTTTTTCCTTCTGTCTATGCATATTTTGCATTGTGAACATTTTTAGCAAACTTCAATGGAAAAGTGTGTGCTTTACTCCAAATTAAGAGAATCTGATTTTTATATCACATTTGAAAGTGATCATGCTAGCAATACAAGCAGTTAAGCATGTTTGACAAGAATTATCTGCTAAAGTACGTGTTTGTTCTCAGTATTCAGGCACTCACAGTCACTGCCTTTAGAGCGTATTGGAACAAGTTTATAATAAACAGGAACAGGGAAGAGAAATATATTAGTTTTGCAACCATCCACAAGTTGCTAACACAATCCAACTTTTTTAAAAGGTTGTCCAAATTGTGTATTATTGTGTATATTTCATTAATGGCCCAATGTGAAAAACTAGTAAAACTGCTAAGAAAACTCAAGATTGTGGATTAATACATCCAAGTGTTGGGGTTTGGTGCTTTTTTAATCCCTTTTAATACATTACAGTCTTTTTTAACCATAGGCACCGTAAATTCAGCTTTTTGGAACAGTTCTTTCTCCCCACACTTTTGTTGACCTATGTCTTCAATGCAGAGTCTAATTAGATAACAAGAGGGCCAGCCTTCAATACCAACAGCTACATCCCCAACCCATATCTGACCAACCGTGCTTGCATTGTTATACTATACGCGTATGCAAGCTACTACCCTGGTTGTAGCCCTCAGTCTGAAAAATCCATATAATCATTCTGTCATTTCTGTTCAAGAAGCATGGGGAACTGCGACTCTGTCTTGGTAAGTATATGGAGAATAAATCTTGGCCGAGGTCTGTAATGGTTGGTTGGTGTCCACATGGCAATGTGAAGAGACCACTGAGGTTTTAGATTGTATTGCTGACCTTGTAGTATGCGTGTTGAAGATAGCCAAACTCAGGCCACAGGACTTCGTGTGCAAATGAGAAGCAGAATGAGGCAGCAAATGAGTAAAAGACCTGATAACTTCAAAGGGTAGGAAACATTTCCGGCACTTTAGAGGACCAGCAGCTTCCTTTTTCCCTTCTGTGGTCCTTAAGAGCCTCTCTGTCCTCCCCAAGCTAATCCTCAAGGTGCATGAGAGACAGTCTCCCGCATCACTAAGACTCACCTCAGGAATTTAAAAGCCTGTCATTAGCAGTTTCCTGAAATAGAGAATAAAAAATCAAATAAAAATCAATCCAACTGCCAAGGTCAATGCCTTCTTGGACATGGTACGAAAAAAAAGGCAATTTTCAGAGAACTTTCAGAGGTGATATGACAGTTTGCAATAGAGAAAGCACCCACATAGTTTATTTTCTGAGCTTTTCAAACCTGCGTTTAAAATCCTCGTTAATAACAACTGCTACAATTACTTGTTGTGGTAATGAATTGTTGTCATTTTGTAGTTCAATATAGGATAGACATATGATTTGAGGGGCAGCAATTTGTCATCAAATCCATGTTTGTTCATTTGTTTGTTTATTTTCTTAAATTATGGATTTAGTAGTTTAAGAAATCTGTATTTGTTTTCTGTCATTGTTAATGTTATTTGAGCAGCCAAAGTTTTATCAGACATGTGAGCCCAAGGTGTTATGTTCCTTAAACACAGATTTACTGGTAATGTGCATTTTGGTTCAGTAGAACTTTTTCCAGCATTTGCTCAAATGCCTGTCCAAACAAAAAACTGGTGTCAGAATATTGTGCTAACAAGAAGCACTGCCAAGTGATAAAATATTAATTCTTTTACTTTATATGCAGATATGAGAGAAGAAGCAATTACCCCTACTTTAATTGTTTCATAGATGAGTACAATTATGATGTTATTCATTCCGTTTGCAGACTGAATGTAAAAAATAACATCCATATCATACAGTCAGGATTTCATTTTAAAGTAAACCTTACCAATGTTAGATATATTAAAGCAATAAACCAAGAGATTAAACTTTCATAAACAGTAAGAGCTCATTGTTTTGTAAATGGATGCACAGTAACGTCTTTGTAGCTCAAATGAAACCATAAAACTGACTGGGCGCTTTAGTCTTTCTGCAAACTTTTGATTTATCTTTTTAATCACTTGTTAGCTCTTTTTTATGGCAATTAAACATTGAAAATGGGCTCCAGTCTTCTTGCCGCATTACTCTTCTCTTATTGAACTGCTGTCATTTCTTTATGATGACAAGCAATTTAGAGGTGCAGAAAAACAATTAAAGTGTACGTGGATCCCGCTGCTACAGGTGTTCGTTACTAATGAATGAAGTGATAGCTGTTGTTGGAATGTGAGATTTATCTTTCTTTGAGACTTGTGCAGCAGAGAGTGGATGGGATACCTTTGAAAACCTGGTATAAACAGTCCACAGTCACAGAAAGGCTGTAGCTAGAGTTTGTATCTGTAATACCAGAGTTAATGTTAGGGCAAGGTTAACTAGATTAGTTAATTAGATTGTGATTTTGAAGCTTGCTGTAGCTACAAATAAAAAAATGTATTGCAACAGGCTTTATGGTCCATCCATTACAGGCACTTAATAGTATTCCAAACATTCTTAAAAAAAAAAAAAGCCTAATAATTAAATATACATCATTATGAAAACGTGACATAATGAATGATAAGTACCATAACTACTCTAAAAGAATTAAACAGTCTATATAACTACTCACACACGTACTGTAACAGCCGTTGATAGCCTTTAGCTACACCTAAGATTGGGAAGCAGTTTCTGGAAATCCCCAATTATTTCCAAGTTCTCCAGCTATGTCTTACAATCAACCATTTTATTTATTTATTTATTTATTTATTTTTATTGAGAGAGAGAAAGAGACTGTTCATGCCTAACAAAAGTTATTAGGACCCTCTCTGCCCCCCTCTGTCATGTTATGTCTTCAGGGCTAACAGGACTAAAGAGTGCTAAGAACATACTTTGTCATTGAACAAATCTGTTGACTCAAACTGCCATTTTTTACACGGCAACTTCTGAGAGTCGAACAGCACCCTAGAGAAAACTGCTCTCTGGAAGAAGAAAAGTAATAACAACAGCAGAATTTCACTTCTCATTTCCCATTGCATTCCAGCTATTTGGAAATATTATCCATCTTTGTATCCAGTCCACAATGAGGACAGAATTGTAACCTGGGGATGTTTCAGTGCTCATAGGATCGAGTCTTTTGTATTTTTAAATGTTAAATGCCCTCAGTGACTTTTTTGTTTCTTCCTTTGCTTTTAATTTCTGACATCCTGTCTTCATATTTTTTTATTAAAGCATTTATTGAGTTTCACATTCATGTATTTAAAGTGCATTATTTTAGTCTATCACATCAATTACTGTCTGCATCCATTAATGATTTTTTTTTTTTCTGCCAAAAATAATCAGCATGGCTCTGCAAATAAGCCTGACCTAAAAATAAACCAGAGAATTAACATCTAGATATCATGGAAGAAGGCAGCAAATCCTGAAATAGCATCAGCTTTAAATTCTGCCTTTTTAGATGACTTTCCATCCACAACTCACATCAGTCAGTATGTGTGTTGTTAGGGTATCCCTGCTGCACAGTATTCATTTAAATACTTTTCATTGTGTGTTGTTTATGTAAAATAGAATGAACAAAGGAGAATTTCAGGGCTGAGTCTGAGATTTTTGCTTTCATTTGTTTAAGCTACAGACACTATTTGCATGTATCTTTTGTGGTATAATTGTTTGGGTTTAGTTCTGCTGACATTGTGGTGGGTTACCAGTGCAGATAATAACAGATGACAGTTCCTTTTGTGGAAGTTAAGAACTAGCTGATTAATTGTTATTATGTTACACTCTAGAGGAAACCTTGTAATTAAACCACAAAAAGCTACATTAACATAATGTTAAGGGTCTGACTTAATCCCACGAAAGCAAGAAAATTCAAAGTTAACGATGAACAGCATAATGTTACGTGTTTTAGGCCAAGTGCTGTTCTTTGGAAAAGAGCTTAGTCTGACTATTGTGGTTGTTTCTGTGTGTGATTAGGGCAGCTGCATTTAAATCAAATTAAGTCCTTTGACTTTTCTTTGTGTGTGCTTGCAGATCAGGCTTTATAAAAAAAGATTACTGAGCGCTCAGCTCAGCAGTTATATTTGGAGCTAGGTCTGATGCTAGATTTCATGCTTCCAGGTACATAGTCCTGGCTTTAAACCAGAGTATGAGCTCCCCAGTAATTCTTCTATTTGCAAGTACATTCCCTCAAAGCCTACCAGGCTAGTATTGGTACATTTACGTAGCATATTTTGATTTGCAGTAAAATGCTATTTCTTTACTTGTATAATTTGGAAAAAGAGACACCTGGTTTCTTTGGAGGAGTGCTTTTCTAGAAGCTAAAATCTTCCAAGGTTTTACACACACGCTGTTCTGGAGATAATTTTAAATTATTTCTGTGGTCACACTTCCCTGTCTCGCTCCATGTGTCTTCAGCTTTTTTATCTCAGTTATATACTGACTGAAGATTTCAAACCCTGAAGAAAAGTCTATGCAGATGTACTATTGGGATGAAACGTATGACTAAAATTTGTGTAGTTAAACGTTTGAGGTGAGTTGGTGATTAGACTGACAGGCTGATTACAGTGACTGCTTCCCCGTCTCTCCTTCCTCCATCCCAGCCCTTGACTCTTGGAGTTACAGCACCTGCCTGCAGCCCAGGTCATTAGTTGTCGTAGCCTTCTCCATGGCAGCTGATTGGGAACCTTGATATTCCTGAAAGGTCTTGATTTGATGTAATCCCCTTTTGTGTGAACAATTTAGGTAACGCAGACCTTAATTCTCTGTTCTCTAGCCTGTATGATCCTGTGGCAATTTCATAGCCTGTTTTGCATCTGTCACGGGTAGAAAATTACACATAGGTTGATAGAGTTGGCAGTGAAGTGGCAAAGACAAATGATTATCTGAAAAATTCACATCCTCTAACAAAAAGACTTAACTCCTCAGGTATGGGCATCCTGATGCCTAAAGATTACTTTTGCACATATTTACAGAAAATTAATGTCCAATGCTTAGTACTGAAACCAGAGAGAGAAACACATAAGTGCAGAAGTTGCTGAATTGATCGCAAGATTCATGTGTAGTGAATTATTTCTTGGCATTTTATAAAAACGTACCATAAAATTAGTTTCAAGAGCTTCTTACTATAAGGACAATAATGACAAGTGAACTCTGTACATTAAAACTTTATGAAAACAGAAACAGTTTTTTAAATACTAAGAACTCACTCGATTATGAAACTTAAACAATGTAAATGGACTTCAGCAATATGATTGCAATTCTAGGAATAGACTAGTTTGTGAGCTGTCACAGCTCAAACATTGACATGAGAATATGGTCTTCATGTAGTTTTAAGGCTTTAAAAACAGTTAAAAAATTAACTTTATTTTCCAGTTTACAGATTTCAGGCAGTCTAGTACATATTTTAGATGGATATTCAATTAAATCTGTCCTACTTAGTTATCATGTGAACTCATCAACCACTGAATTTTAAATATGATATAGTCATCGTTGTTTTGAGAAGTTAAACGAATGCAATCTTACCTCCAGAGGGTTTATTATTCTAAACTCTCACTCCTATAAATATGCAAGAAGCAAGTTCTGTAGAAGAAAGACAGGGTTTAATATTTTTGAGCAAGTTTTTGTGTGTTTTTTTTTTTGTTTCTAGAGCATACTCTTTTTCAGCTCTGTCTGGGACCTGAGCATACAGCAACCCTCTGACTTTCTGTGAGCTTTCCTGGCTCCTTTTATGTGTGCTTCTGAAGTGCTTCATTTGCTTTTCGTTCCCTCTGTCCCTCTCTCTTCTGGAGAGGAGTCCAGCTGCTAGCATCCATGCACACAAGCCAGCCCCCAGGCTCCAGCCTCCTGGCTAACTCGGAACTGCTGTAGTTTGCATGCTATTGATACACCTGCAGCTTCAGCTGTCTGGTTTATATGACCTTTTAATTATTTTTATCCTTCTCCTAAATGAAGGCCAGATGCTATACTCACAGGCTTCAATAATATTTGTTCTCTAAGCAGACTAGTTATAATAATTTAATTTTGCTTTATTAAACCACAGACCTAGGTCAATTGGTATTTTTGAATAGGTGCAAGCTACAACCTTAGAGGTTGCAGGAGAATTTACCTACTTTATCCCCATAGGATCCTAATTGATGTATGTAACAGCAAATACTGAAACTGTCATCTAGAGGAATCTTCTTTCAGCACCTGTGAGAGCCTTATCTTCATGCCTGTAGATACCTGACTTAAATATTCGATTTGTAAACACTTTTGCATAGTTGTGCTTGACAAGCACATTAAAAAAATGGTCACTCGTGCTACAAATCTCTTAACCTACAGCTACCGTATGTATTGCACAGCTGGCTGTTGTGAAGTTAGCAAGATTTTTGCTCCATCATCAAACAGGAGTTTAAAATTCAAGGCGTTCAAGATGCTTATCATTATTGTCATTCCTATACTTTCCCGCAAATGCTAAGAAAAACTTTTCCACCATCTGAGCACCACCCACCTAAGATGCACTTTTAGCAAAGTTGCCATCTCCATCTGAATGAGTAGTGTGCTATTTTCACTGAAGCTAGACCCTAGCCGAACTCTGCCTGTTGGGGCCCACTTAATTTGAAATAGTTGGAGCACTGCACAGAAGCCAGACGCAGAAGGACACAAAAACTACATTGGCAAATGATCTGTCAAGTGACCCATGAACAAAATCGAGATTGAGTTGCCCTTTGAAATAAACCTATTTGAATTTTATTATCTCTAGAGCACCTTGTGTCTCTAATCTTGTGAAAGGTTAGTATTCCATCCATCAGAGCAAGATTAGAGCTCTAGTTGATGCCTGTGCTTGATGATAACTGAATGCAGCAGTTGTGGCTGGAGGAAGGAGATTCATTACCATCAGCACTTCAAAGAAAGATTGGGTAAACAGACGCTCAGGGAAGCATGTTCGCGATATAGACCACATATATTCCAGGTCAGGATAGCAGAAATCAAAGGAGCAGAATGTCAGTGAAGATTTAAACCTTTTAGCAATAATCCAAGCAAAGCAATGTTACCTTATTCCCGTCCTTTTATTTCACGTTGCAGATTAGCAGACCCAAATGACTGCTGCCTACTAGGTTGAAATGCTAATCACTTCTTCAGTATATCTATCAAGAAAAAGCTAAGACTGAAGGAATAAATGGGAAAGTAATACAAGAAAAAAATCTAGGACTCATAACCAGGTTAATGTCCACCTGATACGCATAGACAGAAGTGAAGAATGCAGATTCTGTGATGTTAAAAAATAATGCTCTGTTTTTATTAATTCAGTTGTTCTTCCTCTCCTACCTCAGGTAAAAATTTCTCAGGTGTTATGCCTTTTTAAAGCTTACCTGACATTTTGAAAAAAGCTTTAGTGAACAGGCTTCGTTTTTCCATGTCCTCGTTTCCCTGAACTTTCTAAATTTTATATTATGCTCTGAATTGTATATATGGTTAAGTTAATAACAGTGGTGACCTTACTTCTTGTTTTAAAAACAGGAATATGATGAAGTTCTTCATTGTTCTGTGGCAATGTCAGCTCCAGCCCTGTGCATTACTTCAAGAATATAGAAGTAATCTAAAGGATTAAAATGTGTGTATTTTTCTAATCCTTTAGTTCCTCCTGGTAGGTCTGGATTTGTGCCTCTGGCTTTCCTATCCATCCAGAGCAGATCATGTATTTATAATCTCACATTTGGCTTTGAAGGATAACAAGAGGCCCTTCGGACCTGATGCCAATGTATCAGCCAGCAGCAAAATAACATGGGACTGAATTTTTTTATTTGCTGTCAAACTTCATAACATAGGAAGAAGAAATAGAGGGTAGGTCTGAGTTTTTCCAGAGGCAGAGGTATGTTAAAGCAGTAGAAATGGTTCTATGCAAAGCAGGAACCTGTTTAGTTCTTAGGTAGTATCCACAGCGTAGTCACAAAATTAAAAAAAAAAAAAAAAAAAAAACAAAACCCAAAGTAAAACAATGCCAAAACAAATTGCAATTTGTAATAGATTATACTGATGCTCAGAGTATATGAAATCATGACTTTCAGCTAAGCCAAATTAAATCAGAGCCTTTGACAGAAGGTACAAACTTTCATGGCTCCTCAGAATAAGTAAAAAACTTTAGAAGAGACCAATTTTAAAGAAAAAACAGGTAGTAACAAGAACAACAAAATCCAGGGTATTTATGGTGCTATGAAATATTTCTGTACAACTCTTGATTCCAGAGGCAAAAGCTGCTGTTTCTGTGTAATCAACAAAAAAGTTTTTTCAGTATCCTTTACAGTTACATTTTCAGCTACTTAACTAATTTTTACTGTATTAAGGGACTAACACTATAAACTATACATGGGTGTGTAACACTAATTAAAGCGTTTAATGACTAAATACATATTAGGTAGTCTGTATTGCACCTATTGCAATTATTGTGACATTAAACAAAAATTTCAATTGAAATGTATTTTACATACACATATTATGGGCAAATCTGAGTGAACATGTGGTCTTTACAAGAGAGGAATGTGTGACTAATAAAATAATGCTTTTTCAGTGAAAGTGGAGAATATTTTCTAGATAATGGGTTGAATGGGCAATATAATTTAATGCTGAATGCTAATATAAAAGTCACCTATTGGAAACACTTTTCTAATTATATGGTTTGTAAATGTGGAAGGACTTAAAGTGTAAGTCCATCTAGACTACATAAAATTATAATGTACTTAAGTTTCTTATTATGGAAAAGGAACAGTGTAATTAGTGTCACCTAATATGTAACTTACATAATGTTTCCGTTTTTCAGAAGTTATCACTGTTCTAGTGTGACTTTGAGAGTCTTCTCACAATTATTTAGGTCCTCATTCAAGGAAGTATATTGTCTCAATTGAAAAACAGGAGGTATGTTCTCTCTTGTCTCCTTTCCAAAGAAATGCCTAGTTTTTCTAGCTGGACTGAGATATCTGCCCCTTACTGTGCCATATGTCTGAATGTTTCTCCCAGATGACTCTCTATATATTTGGAAAACATAAATAAAGAAGTTATTGGATAAAAAAGTTTACAATAATCTCTTACAGTAAGTATTCATTTTACTTCCCTGCCTCACCAGACTGCTAAAAACTTTAGTCTTTCAGATAATGCAGTAGCAGAAGCCCTAAAATCACCTTATCAAGCAATAATACATATACTCATATGTGTATTAAATGAAAATACTGGCACTGATCCACTGATCCTGCAAGGTGTGTAGGGGAGCCCCCATTTAGAGGCCAAGCCAGACTTCTGATCTAAAGCCTTCGTTCTTTCCCCACGGACAACATAAAGGCAGAGCTGGAGTAAGGCTTCACGCTGAGGTTCCTTGGTCGGGTGTCTGGAGTGAAGCAGCGTGTAGCCTGGACTGCAGGTCCTCCTGCATTTGAAAAGATATGCAGGTTTTGGGACCCTTGTTCTTCCTGTCTGTTCACAGGAAATGGTTTTAGTGCTATTGATAGACTGTATCTGAGGAATCTCTGGAAAACTGAAGTATAGCTTTCTTCTTATCACTTTCTTACTTTTATTCAGTTGCCATTTCCCTGTTTTTCTATCTTCTCTATGACTACTTTTGTCCTCTCTAGCTTTTGCTTTCCTGTTCCACCTGTACTGCCTCATTTGCACTTGTTTATCCTCCCATATTTTAATGTTTCTGCAGTAGTATAGTGCAGGAAAACAAATATCAGGCCTTTAATCAGCATGGGTCACCCTGGACCTTTCACTGCCTGCTGCTCAGTAGGACTAAACAGCTTTTCAGCTTGTTCCTCAAATCTCATCTCAGAGCTCTGTCACTCTCAGCTGGCAAGATTTATAAGAGAAGAACAGTTAGTGGGAGTTCCATCTCAAACGTGACACAGTGTTGATGTTATGGCCAAAAAAGCTGGAGAAATACTGGAATATTACACAAGGAAGTAGAGTCTAGCACTAATTCTAGGCACTGAATGGAAAGACTTTGCCACCAGAAGGCACCCAGAATCTCCACTCCACTAGGTTCAGGAGGAAGCATTGGACACCAATGAGGAAAACATGGCCTATGCCTACATTCCCCCATCAAGCTGTCAGATAAAAACAATATAATGTGAGGAATTAAATGTCTCTCAGAGAGAGGGATGAAGATTATATAGTAGGGAGGGCAGACAATTGGGCATCAAGATTGCAAAGAAGACGGAAGAAGCAGTAAATAGCAGAAGGTCTGGAAGTCCAGTGACTTCTGCGCAAAAAAAAAACCCCAACAAACAGACAAACAAAAAATCCATACAAAAAATAACAGAAATAAGTTCTAGATCTCCTAGCTCCTACTGAGCCACATAATTTCATTTCATTGCAGGAGCATAGGAAGGAGTCAAAGCTATTGTTTGTTTGCTTAGATAGACAACAGCTTCTGGGTTCATTGAAATATTCTTGTCAGTGTTCAATAGATTCAGGAACCAATCAGCAGGCCAGCATATAAGCACAAAACTTTGGTATCACTACAGGACATATGCATTTAGATGGAAACATTGTATGCAATACAGCAGCTCATAAATGGGAACAATTCTCCAAATAAACTTGTCCTAGGAGTTTTAAGGCCACTCCTGTGTAGTTCCGTCAACGAAAAAGAAGATTATACTGTTTGAAATCTAATGTAACCCTAAATGTATACCAATCTTGCAAAGATAGTTTTTCAGTTCATTGTTCTGTATCTTATATCTAAGTTTCCTTCTGACTGGAAAACTTTCCCAGTAGACACACTCTTAGGAGAAAAAAAAGTTTCTGTTGAGAAGGTAGGTCAGATAGATAAAAATCAATCATGCAGCGTCTTGATCCAGTGAACTGATGTCTGCAGATGAAGATTTTTGTTTACTTTAAAGCTCTTCAAATACAAACTGTTTTTTAATCCCTGATCTTTGAAACATCCAGGTAGGAATGTTTATTGACTTCACAAAGCCCCGTTGGGTACCCGTGGTCTTTCTACCAGCACATGAATGCAGATCCAGGATCTGAAAGACTGTTTTCTTCAAAAGTAATAGATCTTTTCCTACATTTGTAGCTTCTTTGAAGCCAACTGTATTTTTCTTAATCCTTAACTTTATCCTTAATCTATGATTTTATGCATTGCCTTGTTTTAAGCCACTGATTGCCCAAATCTGGCCTCTAGGACCAGTGTTGCTCTTTAACTTTCCTACTATTATCTTAGGAAACAAAAATCATCCCTCTGACAAACTGAGAACATTTAAGTTAACTTCCTGACATTTAAGTTAACTTAGTTTGAGGTCACAAATCAAAAAGAAAATTTGCCATTTCAGTTCAGTTTGACCATGTAGCTCAATTTACAAGGAAGAAATTCAATCATACCTCTGTATTATTAAATACAATAAGTACCATGCACAATGTCCAAATAGTCAAGAAACAACTGGGAAACCAGCCTGGATTTAATACTGCTTGGCCTTAATGGTGCATGGGGTTCCTTTGAGTGTGGATGTCGGAAAATTGGATAAATTCAGAAAGAGCTAAATTATCTTGGAGGTAGTTTTATCTTTTTTGTTAGGGGTGTTAAACCATAACAGAAGTTATTAGCTGCATTCAGAGGTGTCTGGAAAAACCATCAACATGACTTCATTACCTCTTAAACTGCAGACTTATATACAAAATTGATTTTATGTATATAATAATTTCAATAGGAAGTCAAACTTCAAACTGCTCTTACATCAGGCTTCTGCTGGTTAGCTCAAATAGAAGTCTTTTCAGTTATTGCACTAGTATTTGTCTTGGGTCTCACATCTTAAAGGGTTTTTTTGATGTAATGTCCTGATTTCTTTATAAATACTGAAATGAACTTATTTCAGAGAGAGAGAGAAAGGTGAAATGAGATGGAAAGGAAAACTGCAATGGATTTACAGCAATTACATTAAATAAATACAACTGTGAAAGTATGTCAGCTCTCTGCCCTTACAAGTGTGATGTGAAAGTAGCTGCAGTTCTAATTTTAAATATATCATGATGCACACAGTCTGATCTGTTTGATACCTGTGTTTCTGCACTGTGATTCAGGAACTGCACTTCCCACTGGGCACTTCAGCAAATGGATGTGATCCAGTAGATGCTTCAGAAGACACCCCCTTCTTGAAGCTGAATAGAGCCCAAGAACTGGGTTTCAAACTCCTCAATGACAGCTCTTTGCATTAGTCTATTTTGTTTAAAATGGGTGGAAGAAATAAAAAAACCAACACCCTACTATTCTAAAAGAGGGGAAGAAGCCCTCCTCAATCCCATGCGTGCCCAAATCCAGGTTGGGATTTCTGCCTGCGAAGCCCAGTTCCAAAGTGTTGCTGCCATCAAGTTGTGGTTAATCATCACATTGTAAATAAAAGTCAATGAAGATTTCAGTGTTTTCCTCTGTCCAGCCAGAGCCTCCTTCCAGACAAATGACTCCTGCCCTTAGTGAAGTCAAGTTGTCTACTCTGAGAACAGGCATGAAGACATGCAGTGATTTCAGTGCCACGTTCCTCCTCAGGACAACTCCTCTCAACACCACAGGACTGCATCTAATGATAGCAAATACCACCTCCGGTTTGGGACCTACCTTTTTTGTTTCTTCTCTGGGGAGAATGTCTAAATTATTCTGGCTTAAATCAGTTTTATCTGGCTTGTAACAAGGCAATTTGTTGTTAATTATCCCCAAAGTCTTCTGGTCCACCTTACACTTCCCTGTATTAAAAGACAACAAACTTTTAATATGTTAAAAAGATTGTTGTAGATTGTAGGCACGGTAAAGAATTCTCATACAAAATGTTAGATGGTAAATCTCCTTAACTATCGAACTGGATATTTAATAGCCTCTAGTGATGCGTAGGGAAAAGCAGAAGAGTCTCTATATTTTAAAACAATTGTTGCACTGAGTCCCATAGTTTATATATTGTTAATATCATTTTCATGAAAGCTTTAAATGTTTTTCAGAAGAAACTGTGGTGACTCATGAATTTTTCATGAGGTATTATGCATTTTTATGAACATATGATGTAAAATTCATCATTCTGAAATTCACAGATATCCATGAAATGCTACATGTCTGTCCTTGGTCCTGGGTATTCATGACAGTACCACTGCTATAAGCATTTAAATGTCCATTCATAAATATTCTAGAATGTCGCCTTCTGATGCCATGTAACATTTTGCTTATGTTTTATGAGTACTTCACTTGGTCGTTTTCCACTTGATAATGAAAGTAAGACCTTCAGGGACAGTTATTAGTGTATATATAAATTATGTGTAAAGCTATCTCATCGCTTTGTTTTTATTCCTAGCATTTTCTTTCCTGGTTATTGCTATAAGTTCAATGAATTCTTTGAGGGGGTTTGGGGAATTTCAGGTTTCATACTTATAATCAAGGATACATCATTGGTATAAGGTACCAGATGGAACAGAATGTGAACTGAGATTCTAGAGAGCAGTAAAGATTTCAAAAAGTATGTGTTAGTATCTAATTTAGTAGCTCTCATGTGGAAGTGATGTTTCATCTAGTTGGAGGATTGTCTGTATAGAATCAATGGCAGGATCAAGTCTCCCATTTAAACATACTCGAGTGTTAGTAAATGACCTTTTGCAGTGAAGAAACAGTAAGTTTAGCATTTAAAGGTTGCACCTGCATCCCCTGAAGTTGTTGATACTCTTCTCATTGATTTCAGTGTTGCAGAATATAGACCTTTATCAATGCATGTAGTCAGCTTTGAGTAGACGATAGACCCTTTAACTTTGTTAACGTTCAGTTGTGTAATAACTTCTTTGTACATCGGCATTAAATAATGCCCTAAATTCTTTGTCAGATTAGGTTCTGATTGTGATAGTGGCATTTTATGCATAAATATCAGCCTATCTTTTTTTTTCGTTTGCCCGCACCTGATCTAACCTATTCAGCCTAGCCCATGATAGATATTTGTGTTTCCTCCCCATCCTCGTGTCCCTCATTTTAGTGAAGGACAGGGCTGCTTGCCTTGTCTCCACTGAGGATGGAACCTCAGTGGTCTCCCCTTCCTCTGGCTCTCCTTCCTTCCTTGTAACAGCCTGACCCATAAAGGGGAAGAAGTCATGGGCTCTGGACAGTAGGCAGGGAAGAAGATCGCAGTGAATTATCTATTACCAAGTCTTGCAGTGGTCTGAGAAATGGAAGGATTAAAGAGAGACTCATATCTTTACTCACAACCTTTGAGACTGCATTGGCTTCTAAAAAATTTAGTAGCATCCAAAAGATTTCATAATGTCATGATATTTACAGGCATAGGATATTCTAGAAAGGTATTGATATCCATAAATTATTTTACCCATAGGTGATTTTACCCAAGACATAAGTAAAGGGTGTAAATAACCTATTCTGAAAATTGTAATTATAGGACACATTTAATTATCTGACTTGTATTTCTTAGCTTTAAATGCAATGTGTATATATTCAAAATGAGTTAAAAAAGGAGAGCAATTTTCAACAGACCTCATCACGCTGCAGCTTTTGTTGTTCCTAACAGGAGCTGAAATTTGTGTCCTAGTTGTGACTGTTGAGCATTTCTAAAGGTCAAAGCTATAAGGGAATTTTAAAATTAGTTATTCAGGCTCACTAAAAAGTAATACCAATGCACTGGTAGTCTTATGCATACAATTTGTTCACTCTTGAATATAAATACAAATGTAGTGTCAAAAATGGGAAAAAAAACCATCTGCTGTAAGTATTCTCCTTACAGCAATTTTTTGTCAATCAGGAAGTTAAATTGAGTTCTTTTTGTTTGGTAAGGTTAGTTATTGTTAGAAGAAAGTCTCTGGAAATGTGAAAAAAAAGCAGCTGGAAAGTGAAAAAGCATAGAAACCACAGAGGTTAATGTCACTTGAATTTCCTTGACATAAATCAGAGCTTTCACTAATTAATACCATTGTGGAATATCTTTTAAAAAAGGAAAAAGAAAAAAAAGTCTTTGCCAGAATCCTGAAAAAAAGATGAAGAGTTCACCAAAATATTTCTTTTCATGAATGACTTCATGAACAAAGACAGACAGACAGAAACAAGGCAGTGAAAAAAAAAGGCTGCCATTGATGTATGTCATGAATTTAAGTATCTGTACCTAAAGAACCCCCAAAGAACCTTTTTGTCCAAAAATTTAGTCAGCTTACATGAATTCTAATATTCTTTTTAACATCAGCTTTATCAGTACTGGGGAGTTCAAAGATGTGAAGTGAAGTTAGGTATAGCTAATGTCCAAATAGGGTGTAAATGCACACACAACTTCATAGCAAATAGAAGATCACTACAATTTGTATGTCTAAATCCTCAGAGCTCTTTGAAAATCAATGCCCACAAGCAGGAGAATAAGACTATGTTGGGGAACTGCCTGTATGTTTTGGGTGGCATTAGTCAATGATGGATGAAATCAGTATGCCACCCTGAGCAATGTTTTCCATAAAGGCTGATATAAAATCAGACATATACCCCTGTCCAAAACCTCTGAAGAGCTCTCTGCAGCTGTGCTGTTTTTTTCCAGGTAGCAGTGAGACTGCATGTCCAGTGTATCAGGTGCACCATAGTACAATGTTCAGATCTTAAGTTCTACTGAAAAGGAAAGCTGAGCAGAATGTATGGTAATTGAATGGAATCTGCTTTTGGTCTTTTCAGGCTTAAAGCTTGTGCATATCTTTTTGGTTTTGGGAACTGGGCAACAAACTGTCTCTAGCTTCGCATCTTGTCCTACGGTCAGATATTGGTTTTGCTTTCATTGCAGATGGAAAAAAAAAAAAGGGGGACTTTATCAGGCTGGGAATGATCATAGAACATCAGCTCCAACATAATAAAATTTGTTTATCTAATAATTGCCTCTAGATGGTTGTGATTACCTTCTGTTGAAGGCAGTTATTACATCATGTCATGCTGCAATATTATCCCCAATCTTGATACACTGACATATGGTGACAACTAGTCATCACTCTGGAATTAGGCTAGCTCCCAGGTTGATTATGACACTAGATTATCTATGTTAAAATAGAGTGAGAAAGTCAGCTTTCAATTGACAAGGTAGTGTGAGAACTAAAAAGACCCTATTTTTAGTCTGAGAGCAGTACCTGCCATTCAGTAAGAGAGTCTAGCAACGCATCGTGTCCTTTCACTTTGTAAATGAGTTGTCTTATCATAGACAAACTGTTTAATAACAGTTCAGGCTTCATTTGCAGAGACTGTTATTATCGATTTTGCATCCTAAATTTACAAGTAATGCTTAAAAATGAAAACTAGCTTAATACAAATTGACTGAAAACCCATCATTTAAACCTATGAGCAAGTAATGGTTTGAAATAGCAATCTTCTTTCCCTCTTTTCAGTAGCTCAGTGTGCCTTAGACCTTACCCTTTTCAGCTACCTCATAAGCAGAACTGAATGGGCTTCCTGAGACCCTCTGGCTATATAAATGAAAGCTTGCAAAGAAAAACGTGCTTGCAACATAAGACATACCCAGGATATATTTTATCATATAAATGAATCACCACTTAAAATTAGGAAAAAATATTTCCAGCATTAACACTGCTCATGACAGCCTATTTTGGCAGCAAAAAATTTCACAAGATATATATTTTAAAACACTGCGCAGCTCTCTTGCATAGATTCTCCTCTCCCACCCTAGTACTTGAGTGCTTTCCAGAAGCGCATTAAGCAAGATAACTAATTTCTTTCATCTTCGTTCTTTAACTTTGAGCTGAAATATTACATTATTTTTCAAAAGCTACCTACAAGTTCATGAAATATCATCTTTGCAATGAGCATAAAATCTTTAAATTACTGTGAAGACCACGGAAAAATTCAGCCTTTGCAGCAGGAAGTGCAGTTTCTCTTGATGTAACTAAACAAGTGCCCAGTTATGCCAGGACACAGTTTCTGTATATAAGCATTGCAAAGCAGACTATCTTCTTGATGTATGGAAGATTTCCGGACTAAAAAAGCAAGTGATCCTTCACAGCAGCGTTCATTTTGCTGGACAGGCATTGGTTGAGAATTTTTCTAATCAGTACAGCAGGGGAGATCTCTTTCTCTCTGGAACTAAAAAGCTATCCAGCTTTGTAGTTGTTGCTGCTTTATTATCCTGATCCTGAATAGGGTTACTGATGCAGAAAACTCTCTTAAATTAACTGTCTTTTGTATCAAAATGTACAGAAGACTAACAGTCTAACTTTTTAATGGCATAATAACTTACTCTAAACAATAATACTCAAGGACTAGAGACCTATGAGAAGACTAAAAAGTAAATAAATGTACTGCTATTTAGAGAACATTAGCTTTCCCACCAAATGCATGTGTGGTGTAACATTTGGACTAGCATGAAATTTATGCTTGTGGAGTTACTGATAATGTTTGTACCGCAGTATAAATAAAGGTTGCGACCGGCATGGACCACATCATGCCGAATCCTGTACAAGGACAGCATAAATGTCTACGCCTCCCTGAAAAGCTTGATTGGCTTCCAACAAACTGACTGTGAGATTGCTACATAATACCCCAGCACAAAGAAATAACAGTCTAACAATCTCAGACCAGAGATTCTGTCAGCAAACTTGGTTATGCTTTGCTGTGATTGACTTATGCGATGGCATGATCTTTTAAGATAAACACTGGGATTACCCGTACAGCTATGGACTGGGAGGAGCCAGCATGTGAATTGCTTACAGCAGCCCCCCAGCATACGGAGCCTTATAGGAGAGAAGTCGAGGGGCCTGAATTCATGGCTTGCTTGATTGTCTTTCCTAGTTGTCATTCAATTGCACTGGCCTGAAATCCTGGCTTCAACCTTAAAACAAATTTGAATTTGAGCCCCAAGTTCTCTGCCATCTTTTTGCCTTCCAGGTTGTGTGACTGGAGAGCTAGATGTATTCTGCAGTAGAGCTAGGATACATCATTTCTCAGAGGAAGAAATGCTGAATGTATACGATAGTAATCAGGATGATTCAGACATCAAGGATACCACCAGGTCAGGGTTAGGGGTGAAAAACAGCTTTGTTTTGCTTTTTTTTCTAAAACTGCTTTGTCAGAATTAGTGCATAATTTGGAAAAACAATGGAGAAGGCTATATGTTGTGGACCTCAAGGTATTCTGTTTGGCAGCAAAGAACAACAAGGGTTTCTTTTAGGTTGTGGTTTCTGTGGGTTTTGGCTTTTTTTGCTTTTCCCTACATAAACTATTTGGCAAAAGCATATTCTTTTCCAGATGGAATTTATGCCATATGAAGAGCTGTGGTTTTAATGACAGTTTAGACATTGATACGTTTATTAGAATATATTTTCCCTTTAATAAGTGCTTTGATGTAGCAAGCATGTTCTCAATGTTCTGTGTATACATTTTCACGAAAACCCCTTTGCAGTTATCTGGGAGATCAAAGACTGCAGCTCTGCACAATTTCTGCCAAAAAGAAGAGGCTCTTTTTTTACTGAGTCCTTGCAGACTGGTCTACAGTGTTCAGTGGATTCTGCTTTCAGCTTATCACAGTGGCAAATCCTCAAATTCAGTGTAGATTTTTTCTTGCACGGTCTTAATTCCCACCCTGTCTTTAGCATTGCAATGGTTCTGCATTTTTATGAGTCACTGTAGCCACAGCAGGGCCCTATGTTAAAAGAGTATTCACATTACAGTATTATCCAAGACTGTAAGAAATCAGCAAGTCCCTGCAGTTAGCACAAGTAGATGTGGCTATGGGCAATAACCACATATTTAGAATCTGGTATCCCAGAGTCGGCTGCGTGGTGGTTCCTGCGTCAGTGCAAACCATTTAATCACAGCAAAGATACATGTTTTGCCAAAGGCATTGCCATCTCTGCCTTGCTGTCTGCATTGCCCTGTTTACAGGCCACAGCAGTCATTGAACTCTTTTCCAAAGGAGGTCTAAGAAGGTTGACAAGCAGACGCTGTAGGAAGATAGGGTCTTCTAAAAACCAGGAAAATCTATGTCTGCTTTTGTCAGATGTGTTTAAAGAACTACTGTACACACTCAGTCAATTTCTTGGGAAAACCTAAGCATCATATGGGAGTTAAAGGATCTTAACAGAAGAGTTGGTTACATATTTCCATCGGGCTCAGTTTCCAGTAAGAACAAATTCTGCAAGACAAAATTTAGAAATAGGTTATGGTTTGGGCCTGGGTACGTAAAAGGCACAGAAGCAGTAAGTCTGAAATCCTTTCAAAAAAGCTTAAGGTCTGCTGTTTCAAAACCAACAACTAGCGCAAACTGGAACTAGTAAGCTGGCTGTGACATGACTGGTGGAGGGTTCTAGTACTGTTCTTCAGTAGACTAGAAAATTATTGAAAATACTAACATTTTCTTAGTATTAGACATGTAACGCTTTTAAGAGGGATTCTGCTCATTTCCACTTAGATCTGTTTCAAGTTCTCTTCAAGAATATTTGCAGATAAGTTTTCAGATTTATTTCCATGGTGTTATTCTACATTTTAAAAACTTCAGCAAAATGGAACTTATCATTACCTAGCTATTCTAAAATAATCAAATTTTCAGTTAAATCCTTCTATTAATGACTACTTTTAGCTTAGATGTTTTAGTGCACTGGCTATGGAGGATATTGCAAGGGACAGGGATTGTTCTGTTCAAATAGTACATGAAGAAGAAGTGGAACTGCCCTTATTGAAGTTCTTTTAAATGGGTTTTTCATGTTCAGCGTTATAGGTTCTACGTCTTTCTACCTTGTTGGGGAATTCAGTTATACGCTATTTTTCTTTACCTCTAAATAAAGCTGTTTCCTATCCAAATAGATGAATTCACTAGTAAAATGCTGTGGTAACAGCATATTAGGACAAACTTTACTAATGGTAACATAGAATGCAAACAGAAAACCCTTCATACCTTACTAATATATCTGTTAACACCTGCTTGTTTTCCCTGCAGAATTTTTCCGAGAACTTCTGGAGAACGCAGAAAGATCCTTAAACGACATGTTTGTCCGGACGTATGGCATGCTGTACATGCAGAACTCAGAGGTGTTCCAGGACCTCTTCACAGAGCTGAAGCGGTATTACACAGGAGGCAATGTGAACTTGGAGGAAATGCTGAACGACTTCTGGGCTCGGCTGCTGGAGCGGATGTTCCAGCTCATAAACCCCCAGTACCATTTCACTGAGGACTACTTGGAGTGTGTCAGCAAGTACACAGACCAGTTGAAGCCATTTGGAGACGTACCCAGGAAGCTGAAGGTTCAAGTGACTAGAGCGTTCATTGCTGCACGGACCTTTGTTCAGGGGCTGACAGTAGGCAGAGAGGTTGCAAACAGAGTATCCAAGGTAATCAAAAATCAGGGTTTTTTTTAAGATTGAATATGTTTCCAACTTGCCAGACAATTGAAATTTCATTGTGCACTTTTGTTTTTAATATGCAGAGGGAGTTGTTTGGTTGATTGTCTTTTATGTCTACTGATATAGCAATCTGAAGTTTATAAATAGGGGCAACAGTTGTTTTTAATTCCTTCTGGAGATATTAAGGCAATACTGACTGGAAAGCTTTTCTCTTTGCTTAGGACACAATGAAATACCAATATACATCGATGTTATAGCATGGTAGGGATTGTCATTAGTAATTAAAAATTAGCTACGTATATAAAAGAAGATGATTATAATCAGAATTTAAATGTTTCAAGCAAATTTATGCTGCTGTTCATTAGGGCAGTACAGCCCTCCCAGCATTCATTCATCATCCAAGTGGGTGATGGATTTTGTTAGAAATGTCTAGTCATGTTTTTGATGAGAAAATAGATGAATAGTGACACCTCTAGAGCTTGAACTTTCCCAAAGGACTGTTTGACTTGCATTTATTTTAGTTTTAATTATTTATCTACGAAAATATTTATGACGATTATAATTCTTGAGGGCTTCACATAATTAAAGCTATGTAAGAAAAAAACACACACAAAAATAAGCCATGTGGGTACCAGAAATGTGTCTGAATGACTTTCCCTTACAGAGTGTTTCCAAGTCAGGTGTCTTTTTCTGAACTGTTTTTCCAACTAAACACTTGTTCTGTGATCTGGTTATTTTGCAGTCCTAGTCTGTAGAGTGTTTGGATCTCAACTATATTCTGAATTCTGAAATGCTGTAGTGAAACCACTATGAAGTGCCCAAATACTCACTTCTGAACAATAAGTGCATGCATGATTTTGATGCTTGCCCCTTGCAATACTTCCTGCATTTACAAGCTTAAGCCATTCCTCTGCATTAAGAGGACTGGCTGCCTTGCTTCATTCAGACCACAGCCAGAAGGTGAGGTAGAGGTACAGCTCATACATTGTACAGTAGACTGCAATTCAAGCGCACAACAAGATGAGACTTCTGAACTTCTCTTATCCTGTATGATGTGATATTTTGCGATTACAAATTCAGAAGCCATGAAGCCAGAGAGGCAGTCAACAAGTGAGAGCCTGATTTTATTCCTAGGAGACTGCATGGGAGGACAGGGTCATTTTATTCTTAAAAGTCAGTGAATGAAATGCATGATCCAGGTTACCCAGCTAGAACCAAGATTTCTTCCTCCCAAGTGCCTTCCTGGTCTACACGGTTGCCTTCCCCTTTTTTCTGGCGCTGTCAATTTTTGCAGTCCTTTCTGAACTGCAAGGAATTCCCTGAAATGCAGGGAATTGGCACACAGCCCTTCTTGTCTGGTTGGGGTCAGATACAGCCGTTTACCCTCTGAGTGTGCAGAACGCATATGTTTGCGGCCCCAGATTTTCTCTGAAGGGTGACGATGTCCCCGTGGGTCAGGTTTTAAGTGAAAGTGCTGAGCTGTGATGTGGCTGTTGTCAATAGGCATTAGGTCTTGCTGCATCAACTGGGTCAGACTGCAGGGAGTAAGCTATGGAATTCATGTAACAGATGTGTAATTTGTGAATCCCGAACAGACTGAAGTATACGCATTGTCTGCTGAGATGTTGCTTTCCCTGTGTATGTACATGAATGTACAGAATGTGCAGGTGTCTCCCCTCTCGCATACCCAGGAAACGTCGTCTTCTCACCTGCTGGGTTTTCAGCACATAAGCCATTTCAAGAATAGGGCTTATCACAAGATCGCTAAATGATCCTATGATCCTATAATGAGAGCTACCAGCTCGGTAATCATAAAGTGAGCCTTTTTGTAGAGTCACTTGAAAATGATAACGATAGCTCAATAATGCTTCTGGTTTTTTTCTTCTAACATGAAAGCAACACTTCAAAATCTTTAAAAGTGCTTGGTGGTGGGTGCAAGATACAGTACAGGTTTCTTTCTTTGTATATATGTAAATAGTGGTACTCTATTAGACTACGTCTAGAATACTGTGTTCAGGTTTGGGCCCTTTCTGTACAAGACAGACATTGACAAACTGAAGTGAGTTCAGTGGAGGCCAGCATGATCAGCACTGGAGTACTTGCCCAGTGAGGACTGAGGCTTGTTCCGCCTGGAGAAGAGGCGACTTCAGGGGCACCTAGAATCGGCTTCTGGTGCCTGTAGGGAGGTCGTCGAGGAGATGCAGCAAAGCTTTTCACACTGGGGCATGATGGGATATAAAGGGCATCAGCTGAAACAAGGGCCAGTTCAGACTGGATGTTAGGAGAAGCTTCACCGTAAGGATGATCAAGCAGTGGATCAGTTGCCCAGAGAGACTGCGCAGGCTCCACCCATGGAGGTCCTGATTGTACAAAGCCCTGTGAGATAGCCAGGTCATGCTACTCTGAATGCAGAGCTGACCCTGCTTTGAGAAGCAGGTTGGACTGGAGATCTCCTGAGCACACTTCCAACTTGAATTATCCTATGATCTTATTCAAAGACTAATGAAACGAACATTTTTACTTAAGTGTAGAATATGCTTTGATTAAAAGACTGATGTTGGTATTAAAATCAGTGGCTATATTCGTACCCACAGCAAATACTAAATGACTGCTATTTTGGGGGGATTTTGTGTCATGTGCAGCCTGGTGAGGCAGATGTGAAGAACTCTGAATGACACCAAATGTTCAAGATTAATAAATATCCTATGGAAAGGCTGTGATCACTCTGAGATCCAAGTTTTTGTGATCACATTATAAGTGTGGATTTTTGTGCTGGTCTATCTACTGTAGAAAATGACAAATTCTTTTCTTTAAACATCAATTTAAGAGTCTACAACCATTCCTTAGAGTTACCACATAACTTTACAGCCAAAAAACAGGCAGGTAAATATTTTTTGTTGCTGTTTTGGAAGTCATCTGGATTCAGCACGGATTTCATTTTCATTGTACTCTAATATTGAGAGATTCTGTGATAATAATGCCACATCTCAGTAAGCCAAGAGAAATGAAAAAAAAAAAAAGAGAAAATGAAAAGAAGTGTTGCAGTTCTTTTACAGAAATCTTTGTCCATTGCCTGCATTGGCTGGGAACAGGGGCAATCCCCTAGCTGCAACATCACAAGCTAAAAAGGTTATTTTCTTTCTATTTGTGGACTCATTATCTCACTGAACTGCCACTGTCAAAGGCCACACAGAAAAAAGTTGAGCCTACACCTTAAACACCGTGAGACAGAGATTTATTAATGAAAAAGTTGGTAACAACATCTCCTTTGGGCCTTTAACTTACTTTCTCAGCCTCTTCTGGCCCGTTTCTGTAAAGGAGTTGGTGGGTCACACACTCAGAAGGATTTGCTCCCTATCTAATGTCAAGGATACATCCTTTCCTTTAAGAGAGGGTGTAAGGTTGGTAATGACTGAAAATGATGCAATCAGTGAATTCCTTGCAAAAGAGCTATACTCCCCTCTTTTTCCAACAAAGTATGCACTCAAGCACATTCAAAATAGGCAACACATATCGTAAACATTTTGCTTGTACAATAGTATTTTGCTATTTGCTTATGTTAATAAGATAAGTCCCATTTAGAGAAAGGGGGAGGGAGGGCACTTAGGACATGTGTTTTTTTTGTAATTTTTGTAATTTTTCTAATATTATATTTCAATAGTTCCATCTACCTGAAGTTGCGCCGTTTTAGTTGAACAGTGTTTTCATAATCTCAAAGTCCAATTGCACTTTTTAATTTTCAGAGATTTTAAAATAATTTTATTTCTCATGCTAATGCATTAAAAATTTGTCAGTCTATGTTTGCTAAGGGCTTGTTAAATCTCCGCTCAACGTAGTGTATTTCCCCTGGCTTGAGTAGACTTCAGCTCACTAAATTGTATATATGCTTTATAAACCTGCATACGCATATGGACAAAATGTAATTAGTTTTTCTACAAGTGATAAAAATTAAAAATATTTATTCATTAATATAGAAGAATCATAGATGATCTCAAGTTGAAAGGGACCCATAAGGATCATTGAGTCCAACTCCCTGCTCCTCACAGGATGACCTAAAAATGAACCATATGACTAAGAGTGTAGTCCAGAGACTCCTTGAACTCTGACAGGCTTGGTGCCGTGGCCACTTCCCTGGGGAGCCTGTTCCAGTGACTGACCACCCTCTCAGTGAAGAACCTTTTCCTAATGTCCAGCCTGAACTTCCCCTGATGCAGCTTCAATATATAATATTCAATATACAGTATTCAATATACAACATAAGAACTGCCATTTTGGGCACAGCCAAGGTCTGTTAAGTTGATTTTTACCTCAGTGCCCAGTAGTTTAAAGGTCAGTACAGGAGTAGAGCTTCTCACCTAGTAAGCTTTCTTAAGCTATAGCTAGTAGATGTTTATGGACTTTCTGAGCTACAGGCCTAGAAAGAATTGGTAAAATTTTCTACCACCTGTCTTTCTACTAATTTGTCAGATCCTAAAAGACTGTACAATAGGTTTTTCTGCTTTGTTATCATTTTGTGGGGAAAAAATGTGCTATTCTTTTCCTTTCCCCCATAAAAATATAGCGTATTTAAATGTCAATGTTTTTAAATGCATTTTCTTTTTCTCAACTTATTCCTGGAGAAAAAAAAAACAAACCACAACAAAACAAAAACACCAAACACCAAACAAACCTTCCTGAACAGCTGTGATTTAGTATTTAATGTTAAACTGGAGAAACTACTGAAACTACTGAAGTTCCTGCCAGCTGTGATTTCCAATAATGTAATAGAAAAAATGTATGCATGTTTTTCATGTTCATCTTTTACTATGTCTGAGCTCTGGATACTTTACAAGAAAATAATGCAATGTTATTCTCTCAAAACATTATTGGTGATCACAATACTTTCTTTGAACTATCACTGGGTGGTGGAAAATGTAAGCAGAAAAGAAATGCGGAGGATAAAGCAATTAAAATTAAAAAAAAGGGAGGGTCTTTATGACTTTCCAGGAGCTTATGATTCCTGAAATACTTTTCCCAAATATATTCATAACTGCATTACAACAATGATAAAGCTTGTTGTACCGGAGAATTTTTTTCATTAAATAAGGAAGAGTCCTGGACCGAACACAGAATGTAGAAAATAGAACTAGTTCCCAAGAAAAGATAAGACTGAAACTAGGGGTATTGTGAAAGACAGTCTCCATCCCTAACTGGAAGCAAATTTGCCAAATATACCATACTAGTCGGCACAGGCAGTATTGTTTCACTAAAAGGGTGTTATCGCATCAGAATAGCATTCTACCAAAAGCAAATGTTTCCAGGAAACATTTTCTTCCCATATACTTTTCATTGAAAGTTATAGAAAACAAGAGGGGGAAAAAAGCACATTTTAGTGTTATAGAAAGTTATAGAAAACAAGAGAAAAATAAAGCACTTTTTTTTATGTTTCGTGAGCATAGCTTCTCAAGCCTGACTTGTGCCGATTTCATGTTTTAACCTGGGTAAATTCACACTGAGAACATATGAGTTTAGTTGAAAAAAAAAAATAATGAAGTATGACTGGTCAGTCCTATACAAAAGCACACTCGTTACCCAGCTGTAATTACCCCACTGCTGCTCAGAGTTCTAATTTAATCCCAGGCAGACACTTACATCTGCATTGGTTCTTGCACTGAATCTGGCTCACTGGGAACAGCAAGTGAGTGCAGAGTACTTTTATTTACACAGATTGAAAGTTTTAGTTATTGTTTGCTAGTTTTGCTTTTCTCTAAGTTTGGCTGTTTTGTGAGGGTTTTTTTTTCCTGAATTTGACCACTTTCTTCCCATTATATACTGGGATAAGGATGAGAAAATTTGTTCTTTGTTTGACTTTGCCTTTCATACTTGCAAATTCATGCAACCGGCAACGAAAGTAGTTTTAATACTAGTAGTAAAGAGAAGCTTAGCTCAGGGGCATCATTAGGAGCAGTTAGTGGTTTTGTTAGTGGCATAAACATCAAAGATTTGTGACCCAGCCGCTAAGAACTTATTTCATTAATGCATTTAAATATTAATTATCATTTATTGCAAAATAAAAGAGGCTGTTACAATCCTTTTCCCATTGTGTGGCATACGTTATAAGTCTCCCTCTTTTTAAACCAATTAAAACCATTCTTCCCCTGAATATTATTAAATTATGCTAATATCAGACTTCTTATTAGGAACCTGGTGATATATGGGTAAAGTGAAACAAATTCAGTAATACAATTATAAGGTTAAACCGAAGATTAGTAGTGAAAAGCGGTCTCTAGTAATTGCCTGTGATTACTTCTACTCACAGAATGCCAGGCAACTGCTTTTCTAATACGCTGAATCAATATTCTTACAAACTCTACTTTTCATGGTTTATAAATAAACATTCAACTGTTTGTGAGAGCCATAAATAAAGGTCAATATTGAATGTCACACTGATTCAGAATGTAATTATTGCGGGGGGGGGGAGAAATATGACATGCTGATAAGTCAGGTAATTAAAAGCCAAAACGAATAGTACTTTAATGCCGGAAAATGTGATTTACAGGGTGTGACAGATAAAGAGCTACGTGACCTGTGTATTTTAACTTCATTGGCTGAAGAGATTTGGCTTGTTAAAGTCACAGAGGGAAAGGAGATCTAAAAAGGACTATGGTTTTCACTAAACTTTAATCCTTAGTTCAAATTGCTAGTTTACGAACAGCCCAGCTGAGCAAGCATAGCTTTTATGATTGCTTCTGTGTCTATTGTTTTAAGCTTTTTCCAGGCATTCATTCTTTGAGTTTTAATTGAATTAATATATCTTTCCAAGAACCGGATCATACCATGCCATGAATGGGACACATTCTATTTTCCTCTTCCTGTCCCTTGGTGTTCCTTGGGAGAGGAGTCCAGGGATTATCCAGCCAGGGGAGTTTCAGGGCTCAGAGATGTCTGTGGCATAGAAGCAAGAGTGAGGGGTATCTACACTGGAGTGCTTTGTGGGAAGTATCCTTTGAATTTAGGTTCTCCAGCTATGCAGGAAATCTTTCCTCCTTTCTTGGAAAGAAAAGGGACATCAACTGATCCAGTTAATTTGCAGACATTTCATGGGAAAATAAATCAGATGCCTTCCAGATATCCCTGGCTTACTGCAGATGCACTCATCTATTTTCCACTTGGTGTGCACTGCAACATCCGACGCCCCAGAAGAGCAGGTTATGAGAAAAGGCCTAAATTGAAACAGAGACTCCAACAAAAGGAAAATGGAGGTAGGAGGTCTGCAAAAGCTGTGGTCCATGTCCTATCTATTAGAATTGTCAGGTATAATCCAGCTCAGCCTCTCCATTTCTTAGGTCCTTAAATTTCATTCAGCTAGCTTTGTATTGACCTTAATAACCCCAGTTTAACTGAATCATACTGCTCAGTAAGACATTCCATCTTGCTCAGTATCCCTTAAGTAGGTCTACCACCCTAGTTTATTTCTACTATGTACCACTTCACATCTCAAAATTTGCAGTAGTCTTGTCTTCCTGGATTCTTGGTATCACTCATAAGCAAAGATCTTTTGATTACAGTGCTTTTGCTCAGTTTGTGTTTTTTTTTTAAATGTCTATGGCATAGAAAATACCCTTTAGTTCAGTTAATCATGGAACTTTTACCTATATGTTAAGAACAAAAATGAAAGTATTTTAGTTTAACAATGTCATTAAACATTGCCATGACACATTAAAAAAATAATTATTCAAATCGAGGTTTTCTTTTGGATTGCTGAAAAGCACATTTTAAACACAGTCCTTCAAAGTTTTCATACCAGTTATATTTCCCACCTACAAAATATGTTGATATGGCACCTGCAGAAGCTACGTAAAGAGAAAATGTATAACTTTTACAGAGGAATTCCTAGAACAAAACATGTATCCTAGCACATATCATGTTAAACAGCCAAGTCATGATAAAAATAATGGTGAAGAAGCATAGCTCACCTAGGAGCTTACTGACCTTGCTTGATTTAGACGTCTGTAATTAATCTTACATCTGGGTTTACATTTTTGCTGTTTTAGCTCAGGAGAGTAAAATATAATTCCGAAGAATCAAATGGAAATAGGAAAGAGATTAAAAAGTCTGAAGGTTAAGCAATACAAGGAGATCTATATCATCTTGCAACATGCTGACTTTTTAGAATGACTCTTTTTACAGATTGTCTTCATTCTTTTTCAAAGGCAGCCTGTGGAAGCACTGTTTTCCAGTCACTATTTGATAAAAACAATTTTATTTCTCATGTGAGCCAGAAGCACAAAATCTAATATGTTCTTCTGCCTTCAGGTTTCTACAGAAAATATTAGTCAAGGAAATATCTGATTTACCTAAAACTCATCAGGAATAGTAACTGGAATTTAAATGCATATCTGCCTAAGTGTTATAGTCAACAAAGTCATCAGCAACACATTGAAAAAATCAAATTTCTTTGAGACTTTAAAATAATGAAATCTGCAATCAACAATATGGATCTAAGTTCCATTCTCAGTTACTCAGAGGTCAGTGCCAGTTGGCTTCATTGTCTACTTGAGTCTTACATCTCAAAATATATCTCAAACAAAAGAAAGAATGCATGAAAATAGGAATACAAAATAAAGCATTTCATTGTCAGGAAAATAACAGTTGTGGTCATCTATAAAATTTTAAACTTATCCGCATCCTCCAGTGTCTGCATCTTATGGGATTTTTTTATGCCACAAGCTTGCCAACGTTTTTCCATATTCTTTTCTGAAGAGAAAATGTCACTTTTGTTCAGTCCACATGTCTAAGGCTATTTTTGCTCTTTCTTCTTCTTCTCCTTTCCTCCTTGTCCTTTTTTTTTTTTTTTTAAGCCCTTAGGAAGAATTCACTTCTTGAGTAAAAACTAAATGTACCAGACAAAACAGTGGAAACGTAGAGCTTTCAATAAGATTAGGAGGATTTAGTTGACCTCATCTACACATATCTGTCACCATTACATGACCAAGAGCAGAAACTAAGTGTCGAGAGAGAGGATTTTAATACAAGAAATGACTGTGTGTCCTTCATAAGGGTTTGCCATCCTTTGGCAGCTGGCATACAAACTTTTGCCTTTCCCCAACACCTCAACACAGTTTTAGCCTGCGAACAACTTCCCCATTCTTGAAAATATTTTTTCTTTTAAGACTGCTGGAGATATTCTGATGTTCAGGTCTGTCCTGGTACTGTGCAAGTTTGACTTCTGGTCTTTGATTTCAGAATGTTTATCAATTTTGCATGAACGCACCACTGGAGAAATTACTGGATTTATTCAGGAAGCATGCACAGACTCCCCACTTCACCCCCGCTGATGTGATTTTCAGTATCGCCAAGCAACAGAATTGAATTGCATCTACACTTGCTTTTTGTTCTTTTCATCCCGTGATGCTTTCATTCACGTCCATATGTTGGCATTATCCGTGGATCCAAAAATGAGTGTGTATAAGGCAAAATCTGGCAAATTGACAAAGCTAAGCAGGGCTAGTACACTTAATTCGCATTTCCTGAGTAAGTGCTCTGCATGCTGAGTTGTAAGCCAAAGCATCAGCGGTTCTCTCCACAACAGAAGACACTGATCTAATTGTTCTATTTTAAATGGAGGTTTTATGCGTCCAGTTGGTAAAGGGAAGCCTGAGCTGCCAAAGATATGGATCCGAATTTCACAAAAGTAGACTTCAGTGTTTAAGTACAAAAAAGAGAGAAATTAAAAACTGCATTCTTCTCTTAAGCACTTTTTCTGGCTCAACAGTACCGCCACTCGCTGTGATATTATGGCACACTGTGGCGGCTGTTATGAACCCGGTTTTTCAGACATGACCCAAAACAAGTGAATGCATATGGATCTGATCACTTGGTCTTCTCTGTCTGGGGAATGCAATAATTGACCAGCTTTGGTCTGTGGCGTCTAAGCTGTATGAACTCAAACCAGCTCAGGCCTAGGAGCCATGGAAACATAAGCAAGCTTCTCAAGTCAAGCACCATCTTCTTTTAGGTCTATGGTCTTCAGTGTTGATGGAACAGGAAATTAGGTTGGAGCACGTCTGACTTAATTCTCACCCACATACATGTGTCCATCAGTGTCCAATTCTCCGCTTTCACTATGCTGGAAACCAAACCCACATTAGATGACAAAGTCCTCCTTGTGATCTCCACACCCAAAATTGGTAGCCTCTTGACATGTTTGCAATTTTCCCTGTCAGATTGCTATGTTCTTTTCATATCTGGGCACAACAAATTTTGTACTTGCCTGTTTCCCAGTAGAAGAGGGAACTGTTAGAGGCATTTGTGCATCTAATTTCTTCAGGCTAAATATATTATTTCGTTGTTGTTGGCTTTACCTGATTATATTAATATTAGAGTTTTCAAACTCATTGTTTATTTGAAACAACTATTTAATTTTGTACACTAGTGTGCAAAGGATAGCCTGAATGAAAAAAAAAAAAAAATCAGTTTTCTTCCAAACTAAGTATTAGTTTTGAATTTATACTGACATTTTCTGTGGATAAGGGGTGTCTATTTTAATGGTTAGTTTGAAATCTAGCACAAAGACAGCTCAAGGCACACTGTGGCCTTTCGTCCTGGAGATCTTAAGGTATACTTCAAGGTAGTAACGTGCTACCACATAGAGCATAGGGAAAAAGAACCGAAAGATATTCAGAAAGCTCCTGGAAACCTATCCATCCTGGCAACCTACCCATCATGCGTAAGATGTAGTTTTGTAGGAAAGATAAGCACCTGTTTATCTTTCATCATCACACATCTGTTTCTAGAGAGCAGTGTACATCTGCTTTTCAAGAAAAGAATATAGAAACCAAACCACAGGACAAACTGCTGTCAGAAGCTTCCACGCTGATCCTCAAAACTGAAGTTCTTCTGGGAGCCCTGAGGATGTTTCCTGGTGTGAGGTTAAACAAATCTCTTAATTCAATACCACTTTTTTATTGTTACGTAATTCATTGTATGTAGCATTCAGCATTTAAGACACAATATACCAATGCGAAATTAATGCAATTTGGGTTTTCACTTAAATCAGAGCTAGAATTTTGGGTGAAGAATGTTTGCAGATTAATTTATGCTCTGGAGTCTCCAAAGCTAACAGAGGAAGCTGGCTGCCAATCTCTACTACGATACATTTACTTCCATTTTATTTTACAGTCTTCCATATACAGTTACAGGAATATTACAAAAGTATAAAAAATTTAAAAAAAATAATGTATGCAACAGAGTTTGTTAAAAAAAAGGGGGGGATGGGCGAGTGGCAGGGAGCAGGAGAGGTAAATGCTAAACCCGAAACGGCTCGACTGTCTCATTTTTACCCTGACTCCAAAGAAAGCAACCTATGGCCATATCTTACTTTCAGTCTGATCCCCCACAACTGCTTCTGAGAGAAATGACTTCCAGATATAGCCTAGTACTGAAGCACTGTGAATGTACCTACATCAGTACAGTGCATATTTTTATATACAAATGTCAAATCTCTATTTAAGATTCAGTCTGTGCTTCCCTCTCCCTCCTCCCACTTTCCTTCTTGAATCAGTAAAAAGTACCTTAGCCATTGACTTCAATCTGGACTTCATTAGGGTCTGATTGTTCAGATCTGTCTAAAATCAGGTAGAAAACAAAGTTTATTAAAGCAAAGGTCTTTACAGGGAGTCCAAAGAACTTACTGGTGGAAACTTATTGCTGAGGAAATTTGGGTGGAATAACAGATTTTCAGTCAAGAAATGACCATTTAAAGGCATAAGAACAGCACTACGAGTTAACGTAGGTAAAATGTTTATATACTATCAGTATATGTAGTTAAATTAACATAAAATCATCACTGAATTTCACCCATGTGATTTAGTTTAAACACACTGTAAAAGTTTAATACATTTCTGAAGTGTATAACATCACCTGCCACCAGAGACGGGTTCCAAACTGGGGAACACAGTGTTTGCAGTCCCTAAGGGCAATTTCTGTGCACTGTGGAAATTAATTACAAAAATAAAAGCAGAAGAGATTACATACATGAAGAAGAACATGAACAAAATTCACTTCTCCAACTGACTTGGTAAATTCTTGCTCACTCTTGTGAGTGAGCTGGCTGCCAGGGTTATTTGCTACCTGAGGCTACGTGTACGTGCACAACATGTATACAAAGCACTGAAAAGGGTATATCTATGAAAATGGATTGAGATCCATCATCTGCTTTTTATCCATCAATTATTTATTTGTAAGATTTTTTTTTTCTCTATGGGTTAAAATGTTCTGTAAGCCATTTTTTAAACAATAGCTATAGAGTAACAACACAAAACACTATTCAAAAGAGGTGTTGGAAGAGATAGCTCTGCAAGAGACTGAACTTTTTAAAGTTTCAAACATTTCTCTTTTATCATCCCATCTGCAGAGATTCAGTGCTACAAGGACGTTCCCCTAGGCAATATCAATACAGTGTGGAGGTTTATGAGCCAAGATACACATCAAAAAGAATTTTAATAAGCCTTGACAGATATATTGTATTAATAGTGCTGATGTAGTGCGGTAGGACCTATGCAGTGGGGTGTGTAAAGCATAAGGTATTCTTACTTCTGGCTGAGATACGACATAGAACAGACTTTCACTTGGTGGAAGAAAGAAATGTGTTAATTAATTGTATTGAATTATTTTCTATTTTCACAATCAAAATTCATTTCCTGGTGACTGTGTATTGCTCCTTAGTAGCAGGAGTAAGTACCTATCAAGGAAAGATTAGATCTCCATACATTGAATGAACTTACTGCTTAATCAAGTAATGATCCAATTCAACGCTTTTTTCTCTTGTCTTGTCTTCACACTCATTCATGCGTGCGTGCACACACAGACACACATGCGGATTCGCAAAGTGCCATGTTGGCAACAAAAGTATTTGGAGAACTCATTGTGTTATATGAGAGGTGAATTGGATTATCTTGCTTTGCACAAATTAAGTTGTTGAGGTCCACTTACCTGTGTTTATGCTCAAATATGTTTTAGCATACAAATAGTATCATAGAATCATAGAACTGTCTAAGTTGGAATGGAACTTGAAGATCATCAGTCCAACCATCAACCTAACACTGCCAAAACCACCACTAAACCATGTCCCTGAGCACCACATCTAACCTGTCTTTTAAATACCTCCAGGGATGGTGACTCCACCACTTCCCTGGCCAGCCTGTTCCAATGCTTAACAACCCTTTCTGCGAAGAACTTTTTCCTAATATCCTTTTTCCTAATATCCATCCTAAACCTGCCCTGGAGTAACTTGAGGCCATTTCCTCTTGTCCTATCACTTGTTACTTGGGAGAAGAGACCAACACCCACCTCTCTACAACTTCCTTTCAGGTAGTTGTAGAGAGCAACAATGTCTCCCCTCAGCCTCCAGGCTAAACAACCCCAGTTCTCTCAGCTGCTCCTCATAAGACTTGTTCTCCAGACCCCTCACCAGCTTTTTTGACCTCTCTCTTCCAACCTAAACCATTCTATGATTCTATGATTCTCTGGACACACTCCAGCACCTCAATGTCTTTCTTGGAGTGCGGGGCCCAAAACTGAACACAGTACTCAAGGTGGGGCCTCACCAGTGCCGACTACAGGGGAACAATCACTTTCCTACTCCTGCTCACCACACTATTCCTGATACAGGCCAGGATGCCATTGGCCTTCTTGGCCACCTGGGCACACTGCTGGCTCATATTCAGGTGGCTGTCAACCAACACTCCCAGGTTCTTTTCCACCAAGCAACTTTCCAACCATTCCTCCCCAAACCTGTAGCACTGCATGGGGTTGTTGACCTAAGTGCAGGACCTGGCACTTGGCCTTGTTGAACTTCATACCATTGGCCTTGGCCCATCCATCCAACCTGTCCAGATCTCTCTATAGAGCCTTCCTACCCTCAAGCAGGTCAACACTCCTGCCTAACTTAGTGTTGTCTGTAAAATGAAATAGAAAGAGAGGACTAGAGTGTTTATATGCATATGGACACACAATCTAACTACAGGTGATAGCATACAAATTTTGCTATTTGAGATTGTAATGACTACATGTTGTTGCCATCCAATGGATATTTATTGCACTATGTGAAATGTTGTTATGTATGTACATAGATCACAGAAAGCACTCTTTGGTCCAGTACCTTTGAAGGCAATCTGAATACAGAGGAAAACATTCAGTCAGCAAGTACAGAAAATTACTTTTGGTTTTCTGTATCATGTAGATTTAACTTTTGTAGCTTTAGTTTTGTCTTTTTGGGTCAAAGCTGAAGCAATGCTGAGAGTCACATTTTCTTGCTCATTTTTATCAGTAAGGAAGTTTGAGTCTGCTATGCTGTCAAGCTGACATCCTTTAAAAACAGTGAGAATAAACAAATGCATTCTAATGGAGCCATTTTTCACTTATATGCTTTTACCTGCATGTATTTGCAGCATGATCCAAAAAGCTTCAGAAGTAAAATGTTTCCTAAATGCTCTAAGATACCCAAATATAATGCTATGTTTAACGTGAAAGTGGCAAATGGACAGGTGTGAGAAGAATGGAAGTTTTGGCAGATGAAAATACTTAGAAATGTGTTTATTAGCCAGAAAAGTTAAGGTTTTATAGTGCAGAGAATATTAAATGAGTCGAGAAGTTGTTAAGAAGCAGAATGTTTGATGTGGAAAAAGTGAAGGGAAGGTGTTCTTGGAAGCTAAGATCGAGTGATATTTAATAACAAGAAACATATATTGCCTGGGATAGGCACTTGTCTGAGGTAACTAATTTAAAAATAGAGTGACCTGATGCTCTTTCTGCAATCCCTGGAGAAAACTAGGTACCTCTAGGGGGAATTCGCATCTTGTACAGGTTGAATCATGTTCTAGAGCTGACAGTCTCTCTCCAGGGAACAGAGAGAACCACTAGTGGCCATTCAATGCATGGACCAGCCTGTAACTAGTCCAATGTAAAAATACCTTATAATGTGGACATCCCATGAACTTAATGAAAATTCCTCTACACTCAAAGATGGGAATTACTTAAGGTGTTCTTGCCAACATTTGTAATAAAAGCCTTACGTTCTTTTCATTCATTTTTGCTCAACAGCAGAAAATACACCTGTTCATTTTTGCTTGTAATGTTTATTTTTTTATTTAAATGAAGTTCTAGTTTAAATGGCTCTTTAAGTTGATATTTATTTATCATTGTTAGGATTTCATTAGAGAAGTCAAGAATAGTGATGATGCACTCCTTAAGAGCCCAGAAGGTTACTTTTTGCCTCCCACATAGATCTATAGTAGTTATTTCTTACCAAAAAAAAACCCAAAACTGATTAAACTCACAATTATAGTTTCTTCTTGTATAACCTGTATTCAGCCTAGTATACAATATCTCAGTGATCAGAAGCTAATTTTGCAGATGATGGATAAAGATTAAAATAGACAGAATCAACCTTCATTTCCTTTACATGTAAAATGCGGTGCTTCATAATTCATTTTCCTGAAGCCAGACTATAAAAAGTGGGACTGCTGTTGAATTGAAATGGAAAATGTCCTCTCTAATCTGGTGCTCCAGGTGTATGTAGATTATTCATTATTAGAATAAGGAGCTCTTTTAAATTAAATAACAGGTGACAGGACAAAAGAGGAGAGGAAGTCTATGGTTTATAGAGTTCAGCTGCTATGCATACATATAACAATTGCAATTTGATTTTCTTAGCAATCATTAGGGAAAAGAACCTTTAAATTAGTGACAATACAGCATAACTACAAATGTAATAGGTAAGAAACTTACAGCTGTTGGTTAATACCTTCTGAGACGAGAAATGCCTGATTATAAAAATTTCAGTCTGCCTGTTTAAATTTTTGTCAGCATTAATATTATTGACTTACTCTTTTCCCAAGATAAGAATCTATATCCCAATGCAACTAATGTTGTTCTGATTGCTGTCAAAGGTATTTCCTGATTTTTTGGCATGAGGTAAAGGTGAGGGGTTTTGAGCAGTTGTGTCAAATGAAATGGGAGTCAGAGAGCAATGGGGAGAGGGTGTGGGGAGGAGTGAAAATCTCATTTCCCTGTCCCTTTACTTTGAGTGGAGTGGGTCAGAAATAGATGTTGGCAGGTATCAGGTGTAAAGCATCCAAGAACTGCTTCTGTCAATATTCAAATGGTAGGGTTTGCTGCTGGTAGGATCTGAAAACAGGTGTCATTTCAGGAGAATAAAGCTGAGCTATTTGTAAAAGAGTTTTTTTTCCTGAGTATCAGATTATTTAAAGCAAATATCCCCATTAAAAATAATGTGCAGATAAATGTGTTACTTGAATATCAGTACAGTTCTGCCTTCATATTTTGTAGTTCCCAAATAGTTATGTTCCATTTAGCCACGTACATTTAACTCTGAGCATTATTAATTTGGAGAAGGGGAGTGGTTACCCTGCGACCATAATTTTCATTAGGGGCTTTTTTGGGGTGTGGTTTGGGGGTTTATTTGTTCTGGGTTGGGGGGGAGGGAGCGGGTAGGTTGAAAGTTGATAGATTGCTGGGTTTTCCTTTTTGTTACAGAGCATGAAATGAACCTGGCAAAGGAGTTGCTGCCTCAGTAAATATGAACAGCCATTTTGGGGATGTGCCTGGGCATTTTAATATGTCTTGTCTCAAAGCATGTGGTTTAGCTAATGAGAGAATTGACTTCAGATTGTTCCATAAATTGTATTCTGGTGTAGTTGTAAAGGTATAAACTGATTTACTATGAGAGAAATCTCTTCTGCCTCAGGAAGCTGTGGAGATGATGGGCTGCGTAATCTCAGCTCCTTTTTCATGAGGTTCAAAGGGGAGCTGTAGTTGGAAGTAACAGCCTACACTAGCCTGGACATACTGTGAAGGGAAAAGAACTGTATGATCATATAGTCTCTTCCCTCCACCCTTATCAGTTACCATACTTCATGATATGGTGGTCTTCAGAGTACTTAAAAAGAGTTTTACCGGTCTGATATTATATAAATCCAGCAATAGAGTTTCAACTCAAGAGACTAAAACTTTAAGTTGTGTCAAAAACTACTTTCTGAGGTAGAGATATTTACACAAATTCAAAGATTTCTTACCTCTTTGTTTCCATAACAGGAAAAAAAATGCATTCCTATTTCTCTTATACAAGTTTTATACTCTTTACACAAGTTCTAGTGTATATTTCTCATCAGAAGAAAATATATCTTGGAAGCCTTACTAAATTAAGAAGTTAAGAATTGTAGATGAAAGCTGACCTTTACTAATTTAGTCTGGTTCATTAAGCAGAAGAATGTTACTTTCTTCAACAGAATTTCAGATGATCGTAACTTTAGGTTCACCAAGGTGTGTGGATTTGGAGTGTACTTGCCACAGTCTTCTTCAATAAGCAATGAAAAGACATAAGCATCACCAGAAAGCCGTTCCATCTCTAGTCACACAAATTGACCTCAAGATGTTGCTATCTTTCTTTACCAACTGTAGAGGAGAAAATAACTCTTAAAAGTAATATTTTCTCCCTTTAGATTCTTTGGTTATGTGCACGACATTAGGTGGGAAAAAACCCAACCTGTCAATATTAATATGCAATATAGTATTTTGTAACTATTAAGTTAGAGATTGTTAGGATTTTCTCATGGATTCTTACATTTAGCTACTCCCTCTTAAATAACTAAAATACAATTGTTAGAGACACTTTATTCAGTATTTATTAGTTAGTCATTGTGGAAATTATTTCTGAAAGGAGAACAGACCAAGATAATGATTTTCTGTAGAAATCAGCTGGTTTAAATGCAACAAATACACAATTTTAATGCAGATCACTGTTCTGATGCATTAGCAGAGCTGACTGAAAAATAAAAAATATATCATTTTATATGTTTGAGTAAAAGTAGACCAATTTTACTTTATTGAAAGGAGTATTTCTGAAAATGCTTTGAAATACTCAGTTTTGTAAATTGTAAATTAATTAATCACGGTATTTATGTGAGGAACCTGCTGTTAGCTGGTCAGCAGCTGAAGAATTTTGCTTTTCAATAAAGGATCTAAATACACGGTAACTAGTCAGCCGTACAATTATCCAATTAAAATACACGGTCTGTAAATAAGTCAATGGTAAACATAATTTCTTAAATTCTGGTGTGCAAACACTATTGAGTAATGAAGACATCAACAGAAATAGAAATTGACCAGCATTAGAAAAACATCCTGAATCTTATAACCTGTACAACTTGCAATGATATTTCATCAGATATACTGATTAGGGTTATGACATATAGGGCCGATGTGGTTCTAGCGATGAAACTTGTTGGGTAATATATTTCCTGTTTTTATCATGGTCTGCATCACATTCTCCTTGTTGCTCCCCTGCATCCCAGATAACTCAAACATTAATTCTCAAACATTAATTACTTAATTAAGCAGCTCTTTTCTTTTTTTTTTTTGTTTTTTAAGAATGAACTTGTTGACTCAACCAAATTTAGATGGCTTATTGACTAGGAGCTCAATTACTTCCAATCAGTGGCATAGATATAGATCACATGTACCAATGTTGGATCAGCAGTTGCAAGAAAGTCATGAAATGGATCAAGCTCAAGACATGGGTTTATGCAGCACTGCTGTAGTACCCAACTTGTTGATCACATTGGAGGTGCTTAGATTTTATTCATCTTTTTACTTCTGACTTCGTGTTCGTGGTTAACATTCTGCAATTAGCACAGAGGCCTCTGTAGCACTTACAATAAAAGCATAACATTAGCATGAGTGTTAAATATCCTGGGAATACAGTTTGTGTCTGTACAACTTAAGAATTTATATTGCTGGAAAGGTTTTTAAAACACAACTTTAAATAGTTATATAAAAAGTTATGTAAGTACATAAAAGGATACATATCTTTGGTTGGCAGAAAAAGTCATGACCAATATGACTAAGGTCTGAATAATGTACTTGTTGAAGTTGCTTTTTTGATACCTAGTATCCCATAATCAGTCACAGCATGTGCTTGGACTAACTCAGTTTTCTCAAGGCAGATGTGATATGTGAATCCCAGGCTCTGCTACTCTTGCTTATCAGTGCTTGAGACAAGTTTCTCCCACAATTGTATGTTGTATGAGTGCTTGAAGATTGTACCCTTTGCCGCATACACTGGACACCTGTGTTCTTTATGGGCTTCCCAGGGTACCTACAGCAGTTCAACCTCTCTCTGGCAGAGTCAAGTGCCTGAAACCACCACATCACCCTCTCTTCTATTGTTCGTGTAGCACACTTTGGCTTGGGCATTTGGCAACGGTATGCCACTCTCTCAAAAAACAATGCTCTTCATGCAGATGGGATGGCCTTGGCAGTGCAATATACTCTCCCCACCTCAACCCACAGTTGACTGGCAGCTGTGTCCTGGAAAACTGGCATATTACCTTGCAAGGGGCACATTGCCATCCATAGACAGTCAGGAACCTCTGCAGCAAAACGATCACAAATGAATATCAGCTGTTAATGTTCAAGAACTGATTCCAAGTCATCGGGGTTGGCTAGAAGCATGAAGTCTTTATTCTTTTTATTGCTAAACGCAGAAGTCTCTATTGCACATAGCCTGATGTCTTTCACATAAATAAGTCTAGATGGAAAAATAATTCTCCATACAATATTTACAGCACAAATATCTGTGCTCTTTTATGAGTAGATGGGGATATGCAGTTTTCAGGAATATTTTTAGTTGAAAAATCAGAAAAAACGTTAAACATGTCTGCTTTGATGTCTTATCTTACCCCTGCTTCTGAGAAGCCATCTGTGGTCAGTAGTGAATTAGACTGTTATCAGAGTTAATAATTTAATGTTTCATACTGCTGTCTTTTCAGATAGGAAAGAAATGAATGATCTGAGTCTTGCCCATAGTCATGGGTGCAGACCATACCTTCTTAATCAGGAAATCAAATAATACAGTAAAATAATGCAATAAAAAGCATATGTCAGGCAAACTTAGCTACCATTTAAAAATGTGATTTTGGTCAGAAAAAATATGTATGGAGCCATTTTGAATTCATTTTTCTTCACAGATATATTTATCACATTTAGTCCATTTTAACAGATTTCTTAAAAAATAAAATAAAATTAAAGGAACTTTGAATTAGTAAACCTGAATGTTAAAATAGGCTCAGTGTGGCTCTAATGAAGTTTCACTGAGCCAGGGTCCCTACATAGTTCTGTTTTGTCTCCGGCTGGATGGGACATTTGTAGTGAGGAGCAGGATGATGCACTGAACAGTTGTGGAGACCTAAAAGCAAGAACAAAACTGAGTTCATTCTCCCCTAATTCTGAGCAGTTTATAGTGCTAAGAAGAGTGAAAAATATTGGTCTCTGATTTTTCTTACCTAATAAATATGATACTGGATGCATGTATCTGACTAGAGTGTTAATAACATGATGACATTTTTGCATACTGTATTCTCAGACTGGAACTGAATTTTGATTTATCACACAGTTTTTAGGGCAATTTTATTTGACCTTTTCAAAATACTACTTCCATTTATCCCTGGGCAGCTGACAAAGTCTCTTTTCTCTGTGACATGTTATTTGTTAGAAAATATGAAAGTCAGGGTTGGCTTTAAATTACTGGCCTCACACATTTAGTTATATTATGAAAAACTTGGGTCGGCCTCAGCCTTGTTAAGCAGACTAATGAACCGCCCCCCCAAATTTGTTCCAATACTGTTGGAACATTTTAATTGCCTCTCTAGCATTTTTCCCATTTTAGCCAGTCAACCTCAGCTACATGGATAGGGGACTGAACCCTGGTTTCAAGGTTAAGTGGCACAGATTAACTCACATTTGCGTGCCTCTGCCACTGTGTAGAGTGAGCGGTGCCTTCCACATTAATGCACAAACTAAATTCCTTTTTTCTAACAAACAGGGGTGAGTAAGCTTGCATCCTGGGGAAAAAGGGAATGTTAAGTGCTGGTTTTCAGCATCTCTCCCTCCTTTCACAGGAAAGTGCGTTATCAGGATCAGCATTTCAAGTTTTGTCTGGGCTTTGTGTTGTAATTGCCAGCAGAGTAGTGATACAGAAGAAGTTGGCTGCCAACTGGGCTGAGAAAACTCACAGCAGGGTGGGCAAGTACACAAGAACCCCACATGGAAGGATGTATCCGAAACAGGGCTCTCGTCCAGCCGCTCTGAGGGTCTCTGGAGCGCAGTCTCTCCAGCTGCAGGTTTCTCACAAACACGGTGCAAACAGTATGAAATCTTTGGGCAGTCCAGCAAACGACAAATTTACAAAAGGGAAAGAATATGCTGTCAGCACTTTGCTCACAGCCCACTGTAAGGTTATGAGAATTCAGCCTTAAAAAACATAGAACTGGCACTTTCTGAAAATGACTGGAGTGTCAGTAGGCAGAGGTGCCCAAGTTTATGCCCCTTTGTTTTATAAAGTCAGCCCATATTACTGAGCCAACAAGGTGAACTCACTATGAGAATTAGCATTCACTGCCTAGTTTCCAGGCCTTTATTTCAGGGAGTGGAGATGGTGCTAATCGCAGGGAGGAGGCCATGTACTTGAGACCATGTGGGAGTGATATTATGTGTGGGTACATATTCCACATACTAATGGGAAGGTTAAACTTTCCCGGCTCCCATTGTGATAAATCCATGTCCGTCTGGGACACTGAGCCACTCCTCCAGGAGAGATGTCATGCCTATGAATAATTCTGGCAACATGTTAGAGCAAACTAGAGTTTGGCTTTATGGTGCTTTCCACACTATCTTCGCACTGAAAGGACTGTAGATGTCAATTATTTTATCTTTTAAAGAGAGATATGAGATTTTTCCATACGTTTCTTGATCCGCCACATCGATGGGAATGCTGTTACCATGAGTTTACAAGACCTCTAAGGCTGACTAACTGCACATAAAATAGTAATATGAGAGAGCATCCTGTTAAGAACAAAGAAACTATAAAATGATCCAGATGCAGCTGCATCTCAGAATTACTTCATATGCTGGCTGTTAAACATCTCACAAATGCTGTTGACTCCTCTTGAATGCAGTTCTTGTTAACTGTACACTAATCCTATTTGTATGCAGTGGCTATGTAAATTTCTTTTTGTAAGGGTTTTTTTCCCTGGCAAATTGGACTTGTATACAAGAGATCTTGATGATGTTATGATTCATAGAAGGAACCGACATATTGCACCCAGAGAGGCATGACAATCAATGTGAAATAGTATTATGAATCTCAGGTGGATGTCTGAGACCTTCTTATAGTTTAAAAGAAACAGAAAAATCTCTTAATAAACTTTTTCTCTGAATATGAAATTCAAAAGCATCTTTTATTGCTTTATCCAATGAGCATTCCATTATTTTTTTTTTTGCTGTTCTGTTACTGTTTGTAACATATATCAGTATGTTGACTTTGTACATTAGTTCTGACCTGGCAAAAGACCTAAAAACGTACTCAGCTTTAAATTTAAGGTACTAATTCAAGACTAAGAACATGACTTAAATACTTTTCTAAGTCAGGGCCATGAGCTCTACAAATAAAATGCAATATGAATATTGAATTTGCAGAAATGTCTTTTTCTCTTTTTAAAGTGAATAAGTTTTGTTATTGTTTTCACACAGTGATTTTGGCTACTATTCATCAGAAAACATGTAGAAAGAATAGGTATTTTTTCTACAACTAGTGATTTATGGCTTCTAGCACACCAGTACAAGATGGCATCCTTATCAGAATTAATGTTAAATAATTACTGCTGAGAGAGTACTGTCATGCTCATTCTTACGGCAGCATTAGTAGGGATTAAAGATAAAATTTATATAATTTAAGTTTTTTTAAAAAGAAAAAAAGATTGCTAAGGCTAAATCTTTTCTATTTTAAATACAACAATGGTTTTTTTGAGGCTAATATGCTCTAGAATTGGGATTAATATGATATTTACAATAAACTGATTGAAAAAAAGATGATTGAATTATGTAGACTGACGTTTTGCTAAAATTAAATTGTTCTAATTTTTGAGAAGCCTGAATGTCTCTAATGCAAGTTGTTACACTTCCATTGCAATCACTAAATTGAGATTCCCTTTTGCATATTACATAGATGCCATTAAGGCTAAGAGTTTTAAAAGCAACTACAGATTTAGGGAGTTTAGTTTGAGACACCACAGAAGAGAGATTCCCTGAATTCTGAAACTACTCAGCAGTTTTTGAAAATTTGGACTCGGAAACGTTCATTGTCTGGGCATCTGGATCCCCTAATTATTTTTTTTAATCCTGGTTTAATGTTTAATAGAAAGCAGACATCTCAGACATTGCTCTAAATTACTAGCTTGAGGCAGAGGTGATTTTTTTTCCAGAATATGTAAATCTTACTTCAGGAAACACCAGGCTATCTAGCATCCAGGCATAGATTTCTGAGCTATATTTGTTTCACTAGACTTTGCAAGCTGACCTGATGGTTTTGGAAAGTTCTCTTTCTCCTTATTTTGAAAACATAAGCGTGTTTACAAATAACAGTCTCAGAGCATTTTTTTTCCAGAGCAGATTGGTAGCATGAGCAGTATGTTGGGGTGTTTTGAGAACCAGCAGTTTGGTGATTAGAAGGGGAGGGTCTTAGAATAAAACTTATTTCTTCTGATTTTTCCTTTCTGGCTTGTTCTTTGTTTTGTTTCTCCTATGTCAGCCCAAGTTAAAAATATTGAATTATAATTGATTAACTATGAATTGTCTTATCTGTAAAAATTGGGCTAATGGCCTTAGAAGAACAGAGTCAGATCTCTATACAATAGAAAGTTTATGACACCACAGGTATAGTGGTAGAAACATGGCTTTTCAAATGGTTATATCTGTAAAATACAGGGAAAAAAATAAAGAAGGAGCATAGGGGATTCCTTTGAAATACATGAAAAGTGCAGAAATAAGTATTTTATTTCTAAAGGATAGCAAATAGCAAAATCCTGACTCACTGGATGAAAAAGGACTGAGTATTGACAAATAAACATGAATTGATCATAAAATGAAAGGATAAAATTGCTCAGATTCGAGTGGATGTAACTGGGTTGTATTTAGCTCAGTCTGAAAAAAGTTTGGCCACAGCTTATTCTGAATTGAAAAATTGTCGCTGTCCATGTGTCAACAGTCCAAGAAAGATATTGAAACAGTGATGAAGACTCAGAGGAATGTCATAATAATATTTAGAAGTAGTTAAAATATACCCCATAGGAAGACACTGAAGGAGTCTCTGTAAGAAAAAAAACAGTGTAAAAGGTGATTTAATCATGGCTTCTACACATGTATATGTGGAACAGCAGTTTGATGATCAAAGAGGCTTGCTTTTAATTGACTAAGATACATGAAGATCATCTGGCTGGAAGCTGAACTTAAGCAAATTCAGGCTCTATTCAGTACACACATTTTTAATTGCGAGGGTAATTAACCATAGAAACAGCTATTCAAAGGTTATGACAGCGTCCCTAGCACTTGAAATTTTGAATACTAAATTGGATATTTTTTGAAATAGCTTTTTCAAAAAGGTCTGCTGTGTTTTTAACCTAGTTATTCGACTTGAAGTAGAAATTCATTCCAAAACAACTTACTGGCTGTGTTTTGCTAGTCTTTACAACAGATGACTGCAATGGCCCTTTCTGGATTTAAAATGCTATCAATAAAAAGGGAAACAACTGAACAAACTACTTTAGTAAGCTTATGTGAAAACTTAGCCTGATCACACTCATTTACTAAATATTATGGCCGCAGTTTGAGCACCCAGATAAGACAGCACAGAATAGGTTCAGTGAGGGAGACTTGTCTTGAAGTAATTTTTGTAGTATTTTGATCCTGTGCTTAAGACCCTCACATAATGATTAAACAGTCTTTAATTTAGTGGAAGATATGTGACGTGTGTGGGCTGCCTGATATTATTATTGTTAATGCTCATAATAATAACAATAATAATAATAATAATCAGTAATTTTATAATATATATAAGCCCTCAGTCCTAGACTACAGACCTCATGTGCTGGGTGATATACAAATGCAGATTTTCCTTTCACAGACTGTGTGTGTGAACGGACAAATCCCTATCTTGCTTTGTCCGCATAACTATACCAGGACAAACCAAGTCTCTGCAAAGCAAAGCCTGTGCTTCATGTTGTTTCTAATTCAGGGAGATATTGTTTCCCATCCAGGCTAAGGGGATTTTATCAGCTGTGTCCAGGGACCATGAAAGAGAAAATCCCTTCCTACTGCTTTTAATTTCATAATGTAAAGTAGATCTTTAGATCACGGAGGTCATGATCTCCAGGACCTCGTCTCCGGCATAAGCCTGGTGATAAGATGTAGGGCCTTCCTGTTTACCGAACAGGAGCTGTGGGGCTGTACCGTGGAGTATAACCTAGATTATTGCAGCAGAACACACTGTCAGGAGTGTCTCAGCATATGCAAGTTTGGAAATAGGATTTGGGAAAGTGTACCATCCAGAACATGAGGCGTGCGAGGTATGCCTCTGTATTCAAAAAGAAAGCATTAGAAAAATAAACACTTTTTGACTTTGATATGACCTTTGCTTCAATGAAAAGGTAGAACAACTTCTTCTCTTTCAGTTCAGCTAAACCTTTTCAACATTTTAGACAAATGGGATATGTCTTTATTAAAATTCCAATGCCCCTCCTCCTTCAAGGGGACTATTTAATAACATTTCTTTGGAAAAAATCACCTTGCTACTTTAAAAAACACTGTGTTGTCTAGAGAGGTACACATATTTCTTGTTCAGTGAGTTAGTCCTTGCAATGTTTGGTACACAAACTGCATGTTGGACTTAAAAAGGTAGAATTATTAAGGACTGAACTAGGTTAGAAAAATGTCTCCATGGAGTGCAGATTAGTTTAAAAGGTATTTTAAATCTGCATTTGACATTGGTGACTGGGCAAACATGGATATTTGAATCAGAGGAACAATTTGTTATTTATGAATGTCAGATTACATAAATAATTTGAATATCATTTATGACACTAAGATTTAAACAAACATAATCCTAAATGTATGCCCAAAAGTCCTTATGAGCATTTAAATAAATGACATCATCCTCAATACTTCAAAAAATCAGGTCATTTATTTCAGCACCCGTAATGATACAGGAGCTCTGAAGAAAGCATTTGTTATTAAAAACCTTGCATGGGATATTAAAATTACTTATGTAAATGGCATTTGCAACTACATCTGGATATTAAAGCAATGTAATCCATACAGTAATGTGTAATCTTGTATCATGTTGAACATCTTGTTGCATTTGCCTGAGTGGGAAGCACGTAAAACTTTCAGTCTTTGCTTATCCTTTTTAGCACAAAAGGTATATCATAACAAACAATGATTGTATTTGGATTGTTTGCTGAGAAGCAGCAGGATTTTTTTCATGTGGAAAGCAAAAGCAAGACAGAGACAAGGCTCTGTGGGAGACTGTAGATGCTGAATTATCATATATTTGGAAATACTCAATAATCACTTGTATGCAGGCTTCTATAAAGCTTTTGTGAATGCTCTAGGTGCAACACAAAACAGCATTTTCAGTCCTCTGCTCGTTATAAAAGGGAGTAAAAGGGTGAAATTGTTGAAAAATATTCAGTTGGCTTCATAACAAGTATTCTTCAATGCATTTAAAAGCCAAATGTTTGAAATGTCATTAAATATTAGCAACGTAAAAATTCAACTGCTCCTTACAGGGCATTTGTTAAGTAATCCAAAGAGAAACAAGATAAGATAAAAAGGCAAATAGGTTACCTATAGTAAACAGTATAGGTTACCTTTAAGTAAACAGATGAATTCAGAAATATTCATAGTTGCTATTTATTTATTTATTTTCTTCTGCATTTCTGAGTTTGAAAAATAGTGCTACTGAAATAAATGCTAATGCGGGGCACATTGCTAAGGGAAGAAACACTGCCTGATTTGATGTAAATCCCTCCCAGCAGCCAGCCCTTTGCGATAAAGCTTACAATTTTGACCTGTGCTATCCACAGAGCCAGCGCTATTTTCACACCGTGGAGGCTCATGTTCAACACTGGCACCTTAAAAGGCAGAATTACAATGTGCTGTCATCTTGTTCACCGCAGGAAAAGGAAACAGTATCAGATAACCTTTAATACTGCAAGATGTGATTGCACTGGTTCTTAACCGAGGTGCAGGCTGAACTTATAAATGCTTCGGTCCCTTCACTCCCAAGCTGTCTCTGGACAGGAGCACTAATTTTGTTTCATTATCCTAATATGTACCTCTGTTTATGTCCTGCTTATGAGCAAAGGTCCACCTGTAGTCTGTGGCCCTTCCAGGTGGAAACGCATCCAAAGTCAGCAGGGAGGCAGATGGCAGCAGATTCTCCAGGTTGTGGCAACCATTAGTAACTGTCACTTTTCAGCTCAGACCTGCATAGTTTTCCAGTTCCAGATGGCTTCATTTAAACATTTGCGTTTAGCTCTTACTCTTGATCACTGAGGTTGCTGGTTTGTTCTCAGGAGCGGTGTGGGAACCAGGCCTTTGCACAACAGGGCTCGGGTGTCAGTCTGGATGCTGTAAAATTTGTTCCCAGCTGGGAGAGGAGCCAGACGACACTTGTCCTCTTCCTCTGCTTTGTACCTGGAAGGCCTTTCTGCTTCAGCAATGTCCTCAGATTAGAGAAGAGGTGATTAGCAATCGTTTCCCATGAACAGAAAGGATGGAAAGTGCTCCTGTAGCCACATCCTCTTCTTTTCTGGGAAAGGACACATGAGAGCTGGGACTTTCCACCCACCGTGTGCATCAGAGCTCAACATGGATAGCAGGCTTGCCTTGGTTGCTTCAGAGATTTCAAAATAGATGTTTAAGAGCTTAGCAATCAAACAGTGTCCATACTTAACAAATTAGCTGTGGCCCACTGCAGACATATTATACTGAGGGAAATATTATAAAGCTATATATATATATATGAATAATTATCCATATTATAACACTGCAACAGTCAGATAGCCTTTAGTCCTCAACCAAGACTTTTCTCCATTCCAACATGATTTTCTTTTTTTCTGGCTACCTCCCCATTCTTTGCATTTTTTCTTCCTCATATGTGAGTTTTATTGGACATTGAATCCTCTCAGTATTCCTTTTCCTTTACCGATCTCATCAATTGCACCTCCAGCCTTATCTCCAGCTCTATTTTTTTACCAATTTTGTTCATCTGTTATTTTCTCTGCCACTGTAATCTTCTCTTTTGACCTTGACTGCAAATCGTCTGTTTGCAAATGAAGAGTATTTTGGAAAGTAGCTTTCACACTTTAAATAAGCTGTCTTACAAGAATTATTTTTCCAACTTAACATCCTTTGACACTGGGATTATTTTATATTCCTGGAGTGCTTCCTTGCCCACCCCCTGCTTCCTTTCTGCTATGATACCATCCCTCTTTAATTAAGATTTTGCGCCCTTTATCCTGTTTGTTTCTTTCCATCTGTCAATTGATCATTGTTGCATTTATCCAAGCAAATATCAGTGTGGCCTACATGACAAGTAGGACATCCTAAAGTCAGTAACAGATTCTCTGATTTTTGTTCTTCCGCTGTCCATACCATTGGCATTATCCTTAAATCAGTGTTTCCACATTCGCTTTGCAATCTATGAATATCATTCTTTTCCTATTGTCTACATATAGATCACTTTGAGAAGTTCAACTCTTTTAATTCTTGGACTTCTCAAGAACTACCTTACAGTCATGTGCTGGATTCTGCTCTTAGTTTCAAACACAAGAAATCACTTCAAAGTTCAAATTAGTATTACTTGTCTGTGCTCCATGTGCATTCTGCTCATGCTGTATAGATTTGCAAGCTGTTGGTAAAGAAATCGAAAGCAATTTCTATTATCCATAGATATACCGTGGACTTTACTTCTTTGAATTTCATCTGGTCAATTGGCAATAGACTCTCCTTCCAGAAAACTAGTCCTGCTGTCCTCACTGATCATTTTGCATAAGTGTTTTGAGAGTGGCTGTTCTTCACAGTTGCCCTGTGTTGAAAACCACTGTGCTATTTACAGGTTTCTTTCTAGTGCTTTTTTTAAGGTTAACAAAACTGGAGCTACTACATTTCAGTCAGAAGAATAGTGAAGATAATTTCTCTTAACTTCAAGATAAAACTATTTTTACAGTATCAGTATGAAACACTTTTGGTCTCACTTTATCATTTTCTGCCTTTCTTTGCTTGGAGAAAAGGCAAGTAATGTAGTATTGTCATCCTGTTATTCCTTCCTGCTATGAAATATCTATTTCTATTGTAGGTGGCAGTTAACATTGTTTGTCCCACTTTATCTCGATTAAAGTTGTGGGAGGAAATCATGTGCCCCGGGGAGCTGCTGTGTATATAGCCTCTTTCTCTATTAGGCTAGTGAGTGGGTTGCACTTGAAGTTATAGCATGCTTTCTTTTCTCCACTTGAAGGTCAATGAGACTGCCTGACTGTTAGATCATGTCTTTGTCCACTACTCTCACGCAGGTCAAAATCCCACTTCTCAGAAGGGAAGAAAATCAGGGTCAAATTGAGACTGCTTGTCTTTTTTTTTTTTTTTTTTTTTTTAGTCTGTATTTTTGATGAAGAACAATAAATTATTATAGTAAAATTCTCCCAGATTGCCTGAACAGGGATGGCAGAGTGTGAAATGTTATCTGCAGAATGGGAAATACATCATGGTTATCATCACTCTGTTAAAACAAACCTTCTAGCAAGTAATAATAGATACACAATGAAAATGTGAAAGGAACTTCTCAGATAAATGATCAGAGGGCTGGGGACAGACTTTTTGGCAGGGCCTTTTGTGATAGGACAAGGGGTAACAGCTTTAAACTAAAAGACAGTAGATTCAGACTAGATATAAGGAAGAAATTTTTTACAATGAGGGTGGTGAAACACTGGTGCAGGTTGCCCAGAGAGGTGGTGGATGCCCCGTCCCTGGAAATATTCAAGGTGAGGTTGGAAGGGACTCTGAGCAACCTGATCTGGTTGAAGATGTCTCTGAAGTTAGAAGGGAACTCCAAAGGTCCCTTCTAATCCAAACTGTTCTGTGATTCTATGATATAGAACTAAAAGCCAGAACAGTCATTTCCTAGCATTTCCAAACAAATCAAAACCTAACTTGCTAGAAATTACGAATATTAGCCACCCTTCAAATTTTCTAAGTCACTTAAATATGAAAACAAGCATGTTTTTTTCATTCAGTAAAAGGTAAGGAAACAAAAAATAGTTTGTTCTTCTCTATTTGGAGTGGATATTTAGATTTGAAAGTCTGCTTTGTATATTTTATTAATATATCTACTGAAATATTGATATCAGATGGCACTGAAGATATCCTCACAAAAATAAACTGTTAATTTCTTATTACCGATGGATTATAATGTATGTTAAGCATGTATATATATATAAATCCTTGAATTCATACTTTAATCTTCTAATTAGATGTTTATGTAAAATTATCACAGTCCATTAAAATAAGAACTTTCCCTTATTAATTTTTCTAAATTAACAAATTTTATTTCATATTCTGTATTGGTGAATGATACCTTCAAAAACAGATATACAGTAAGGTTAGAAAAGTAAGAAAATACCTGTAGAAATAATATAACTAAACTACAAAAAACAGGTAAGGCACCACTTTCCCAACTTTGATGTCTAAATTTAGGAGGAAAATAAAAGCAGCCTTATAAGACAAAGTAAATCTGACTTGGTTTTCAGAGGAGTTGAAAAACTGTCACATCTGATGGTCATAGAAGCTGGCAGGACTCCGCATTTTTGAAAAGCAGGACGTGCTTATTTAGAAATACAAGTACAAATGTAATGTTTGTCTTTCTCCACGTAAGCAAACGGTGGAGCCAAAGAGCGGCTCTTGCAGAATCTCATTACAGTTTCCTGTTTGTTTTTATGCATTTGTCACTGTAACATTCTTCCTCCCGTAGGAAGCTAATTTTCCCATATTAGGGTTCTGACCCTGGGAATGGCAGAGCACATCTTTGGATCTTGAGCTCAGTGGTTACTTTATAAGGCTAGATCTATACCCAATGGGCAGAAAAACTCACCTACCATGGTACCTGGGACACAGTGAGTGGTCACCAGGATTGATCACCAGTTAGAGCATGCAGTGAAATCTTGCTGAAGGAACTCTCTGCCTCTTTCTGTTTCTGTGAAGAGGAATGGAGGGAGAGCAGCAGAAAGGGAGAGGGAGAGCAGCAGAAAGGGAGAGCGAGAGCAGTACACAGCCATATCTTCACTCCCTGGGTTCACAGCGAGATATGGCAATTTCAGTATGGGAGCTCTCATAGTACAGAGGTAGCCACAATGTCATAGAATCATAGAATTATAGAATGGTTTAGGTTGGAAGGGACCTTAAAGATCATCGAGTTCCAACCCCCCTGCCATAGGCAGGGACACCTTCCACTAGACCAGGTTGTTCAAAGCCCCATCCAACCTGGCCTTGAACACTTCCAGGGATGAGGCATCCACAACTTCTCTGGGAAACCTGTTCCAGTGTCTCATCACCCTCACAGTAAAGAATTTCTTCCTTATATCTAATCTAAAACTACCTTCTTCCAGTTTGAAGCCATTACCCCTCATCCTGTTGCTATACTCCCTGATAAAGAGTGTCCCCCCCCCATCTTTCCGGTAGGGCTCCTTTAAGTGCTATAAGGTCTCCCTGGTCCGTTCTCTAGGCTAAACAATCTCAACTCAGCCTGTTCTCATATGGGAGGTGCTCCAGCCCCCTCATCAACTTCATGGCCCTTCTCTGGACCTGCTCAAGCAGGTCCATGTCCTTCTTATGCTGGGGGCCCCAAAGCTGAACACAGTACTCCAGGTGCAGTCTCACCAGAGTGGAGTAGAGGGGCAGAATCACCTCCCTCGATCTGCTGGCCACACTTCTTTTGATGCAGCCGAGGATATGGTTGACTTTCTGGGCTGCAAGCAAACATTGCTGGCTCATATTCATTTTTTCATCCACCAGTACCCACAAGTCCTTCTCCTCAGGGCTGCTCTCAATCCATTCTCTGGCCAGCCTGTATTTGTGCTTGGGATTGCCCCAACACACGTGCAGGACCTTACACTTGGCCTTGTTGACCTTCACAGGGGTTTGCACAGGCCTACCTCTCTAGCCTGTCAAGGTGCCTCTGGCTGGCATCCCTTCCCTCTAGAGTATGAACCTCACCACTCAGCTTGGTATCATCTACAAACTTGCTGAGGGTGCACTCAATCCCACTGTTCATGTCACCAACAAAGATGTTAAATAATATTGGTCCAGTATGGACTCCTGAGGGATGCCACTCGTCACAGCTCACCACTTGGACATCAAGCCGTTGACTGCAACTCTTTGAGTGCAGCCATCCAGCCAATTCCTTATTCACAGAGTGGTCCATCCATCAAATCCATGTGTCTCCAATTTAGAGACAAGGATGTCATGCAGGACAGCATCAAATGCTTTGCAGAAGTCCAAGCAGATGATGTCAGTTGCTCTTCCCTTATCCACCAATGCTGTAACACTCTCGTAAAAGGCTACCAGATTTGTCAGGCACTATTTGCCCTTAGTGAAGCCATGTTGGCTGTCATTGATCACCTCCTTATTTTCCACATGGCTTAGCATAGTTTCCAGGAGGATCTGCTCCATGAGGTTGCCAGGCACAGAGGTGAGACTGAATGGCCCATAGTCACCCGGGTCTTCCTTTTTTCCATTTTTAAAAACGTGGATTATGTTTCCCCTTTTCCAGTCAGTGGGAACTTCACCAGGCTGCCACGACTTTTCAAATATGATTGATAGTGGCTTGGCAACTTCATCTGCCAGTTCCCTCAGGATCCTCGGATGAATCTCATCAGGTCCCATGGACTTGTGTACCTTCAGGTTCCTCAGGTGGCTTGAAGTCCCTGCCTTTGGGTTCTGTGAATTGGGTGGCATGGCTAGAGCACTTGCCAGTGAAGACTGAGGCAAAAATGTTGTGAAGTCCACATTGTTAATGTGCGCGATAGACATTAAACAACTCCAGAGGGTTTCTTTTAACATATGTATATTATCACTTATATTTGTACTCACTGAATGTCAAACTTCTGCAATTCGGGGGGGGGGGGGGGGGGGAGATCTCTCTCACCAACTTCAAAAGAATATTTTGCAAATTTTAGCTGAAATAATGTGTTGATTGGATCCTGTGTTATGACATCTGGAACACTAGCCTCAGCTGTCTTTGGAACCAGTGTTCATGTGGCATCAAAATTAAGCAAAGCAAGCTTACTCATTTACATATTTTGCATATTTATAAAAACACCATTTTCCTGTATCAGTCAAAATCTGGGTGCAGAGACAAAGCAGCTCAGCTCCATTGATTTTAAAGGACCTGGTATGATTGACACCAGCTGAGATTTTGGCCTGCTGTGTTTAGCTGTGTTTTACATTGAATCACATAAAGCCAGGAAACGTGATGTGGCAAATACGTAGAAGTGTTTTAAATCTTCTCTTGAGAAACTTCTGCACAACAGTACTAATTTTAAATCCATTAAATTTCACAAGAAAAAGAGCTGGGATAAAGCAAAAGCAGCACTGGAGCCATGAAATAAGCCTGAAAATTATTTCTAGCAGAGAGTATTGGATGTAATGAGTAAAAGTTGTCACAGTATCTGAAGTTACACTGCTGTGGCCACCGCATAGGTGGAATGATACCTCCAAGATACATTTCTGCTGGAATATTATTTCATTATTTTCTTTTCAGCTTCCCCTGCAGCTGGAGACTCTCCTTCAGTTTTAATGAAAATAAAAACACAGCTGGGTAGGAACATCATCTCCTGGAAAACAATGAATTCTTCACACTTCATGAAATAACATAAATAAAGAAAATCCCCAGTAGGGTATCAAAGATTACACAGAGGAGTCAGTGACTGGCAGAAATAAAGGAAGGAGCTCCAGCTAAAAACACAAGCTTGAGGAAACACAGCCTCAGGGGAGTTTTTTTGGAGGAATAAGGGGTGGCTCCAGGCACAGTGTCCTGGGGAGGGGATGAAGTGTATAACTGCAGCTGCACCGACGTGCAGGCTCACATTGTTCTGGTCACCTGCAAAGCATTTGCGAAAGGATTCAGGCATGGTAGCTGTTGACAACCATATAACTAATCCTAATGGACTTTACTGCAGACATTTTCTTATACATATGTGCATGTGTGTGCATGTACACATGTATTGTATGCAAACATGCACACGTGTATCCGTTAAGATTATTGATATGATTACCAAAAGGTTAACAGTGTTATGTTAAATAGGTGGAAGTACTGTGTTACTGACATGACTGCTTGATATGTTAATAGATTTAAATATTGGTTTTATAAGATGACATCATCAACTTGAAATCTCATTTGCATCTGAAAGTATTTTTGTTGTTTCAAGGCATACATAAAGTTAAAATAACTGTAAGGTAACAGAAGTTAAAATATTGCACTTGTTTTTCTGTTTATTTAGCGTGTTTGACAGCTTTTCACGTATGGTGGTTTTTCCCCAGCTAGTCACTGTCACCTTTAGTTGTAGAGATCTTGTTGAAAACAAAGAGAAAAATTATTCTCAAGGGGAAAATTTTACTGCCTTTCTCACTTTACTACCTGTCCCAGATCCAGGAATATTTTTAAACATGGCTTTAAATGTAGGCATGAAAATAGCTGAGGAAAATTATATTATTTGTATGTTTTAAAAATACCCATTTCTGTAAAGTTCTCCACTAGATCAGGCCCACTGCCAGGGTAATTAATGGGCAGATGTAGTCCTTGAAACTACTTTTAACTCATCTCATGAAAATGATTCAATTTTAATTTTATAATCTCCCTTTAATGGTGCTTATTGTACAGTCAGTGCTAGTTAATAGGAATATTCACTTCTTTGCCAGGAAGTGGTTTCATTTAAGGTGTTTAATGGATATTTTAGACCTCATGCCAGATATTATGGATACCTGAAAATTTATTATTACCTTCATATATGCAGTAGTCCCTTGAATAATATCTTTGAAATTTGAAGGAATGTTGCATTATTTTTCAAATATGTGGAGATACCACAGAAGGAAATAGTGCTATCATTACAGATTTAACAATGCAGATTACATTTCTTCCATTTTTACAGCTGAAAATGAGCCCTGTTCTGTGATTATGATATCTTCTGATCCTTTTTATGTGAGAGAAGGGCATATTTACATTTTATCCATCATGATGAACTAAAAGTGAGCCTCAGGAAATGCTTGCATTTGCTGGAGATGACCTTTGGTTTACACTAGAAAGAAACTGAGGCTTTGGTTCTCCAAGGATGGATTGCCTTTTATAAGCGGGGCTGTCTCCATACAGCCATGCTTGAGATCTGGTTTGAACATGGTAATGATTAAAAAATGCAGAGGAAAGGAGGCAAGTGATTCTGAGAAGGAAATGGACTGAAGTTTATTTTTTCTTGAAGCAGTGTGAGATTTGGCTCTGCTCTGTACCTCCACAACAGAACCTTTATTATACTCTCAGGAATGGTGATTTTCCCATCAACTTCCCACCCTCAGATTTCCAGCAACATCTCTTGTTAGTTTTTGTCTTTTTGCTTATTTTTAATCACCTTTTAAAAGAAGACTGCCAAGAATTTCTAGCCATATTTAAAATTGGCAGGTCAAGGAAATGAAATATTTTTTTTTTCCCCATAATTTTATCTCTTCTACTGAACTTTTGGCAGTTTAAGCAAAGTCTTCCCCAAGTGGTGGAATATTACACCATTACTTGTAAATGGAGCAACTTCAGTTTTTCAACCAATTAATTGCAAGCAATTTGTTCAGTAAGTTTGTGGGAGGAATGACTGTGGAATGAATGCGGTGCATGGAAGGGAGCAGTAGCTGTAATGGGAATGGGCTATGAATTACTTTGTTGTGAACAGAAAGGTTTCTGTTAATCTGTTAAAAAAAAAGAAGCAAAGCAGTCTGTTTGCCACATCCTATATAGTTTGTTTCCTTTCCTTTTGAGAACTAGTTCAGATCTCAGAGACTGTTTGCTCTCTTGGTTTTAGTTAATGTCTCTATTTTATCTCCATTATTTAAATAATTTACAAGTCTCCAGAGTTCAGGATAGTTAAGAAGGGGTTTGAATTGCTTCTTGGTTTCAGTTTGGCTTCAAAATAATAATAAAAAAGTGCAGTGTTTCATTAGTTACATAGTAGTCAAAGTACTGTCAGACAAAATAAGAACTTAGTGTTCCAGGATCAACTTGCATAATAATAAGAAAAAAAGACAAAAGAGGAAATACATATTTTATTAATTTTTTATTTAAATGGCACATCTTAAAAGGCTGTTTGCTTCAGTGGGTCCAAAATATAATTTATACATTATGTTCACTTTATAGCATTAGGCTGCCTAAAGCAATAACACCCAACAGCTGAAGTAAAATGTGTTGTCAAGCAAATAGTGAAAGAGGGAATTAAAGGGAACACCTGTGTCTTGTTATTAGAAATCATATCCATGCTGGACTTGTAATAGCCTAAATAATACAGATTTAGCTAGAAGTAACAAAGCAGATGGAAACATCTGTATATTGTATGTGGTGACAGTTATTGGATGGTAGAGTGTCTGGCCCTGGTTTTCCCTCAGTAAACATTATTTGGGTAGTAGTTTTCATCATTTGCATCTTTAATCCTTGAAAAACTTTGATGTCTGATGAAGATAGCATAGTTTATATTAGAAGTTTAGTACAGGGAGTCAGTCTGGTCCTGATATAAATACACAGGTACAGATGTAAGTCATGTAAATGTCCAGTACAAAAGCACAATGAATGTACTGATTGGCAAATATTGTGGAAAATATAACATTAACACTTCTTTGAATGTACCATTTTCTCACTAAGTGAAAAACTCAGAGGAAAAGGTGTTGTGATGCCAGGTATGGTTGAGAGAAAAAACATGATAAGTCAAAGCTTAAGTCAAAAGAATTTAGCTCTCTCAAACATCAAGTGTCTACACTGGAGGTACAGAGCATGCAAGCAAGCCATCGTGTTCTAGTCAGTGCAGTCAAAGGAATGGGGAAACCGTTCAGCTGGGCAGGTGTCAGTACCTGTTTTAGTGTGAGCTGAATATCTCTGCAGCCTCCATCAGCTGTGCTGTCTAGGTCCCCCTCTGGCTGTCATGGGAGCTTGGACATTGACCTCGCTTACAGACACTTAGGCTATAAGACACCTTGGGCCAAGTATCTGAAACCCAAAGCTGAATCCCACTTTTGTAGTTCCCTTCCACATGAATTCAGGTCCTAATGTCACAGCATCTGCAGTACATCAGTCACCCTAACTCTGTCTTAACTTTTAAGAAACTCTGTTAGATGCCGCCTCACCATGGTAGGAAAAGTTTTTTTCTGCTAAACATTTTTATACATAATATCTTCTCCAGCCAATATTTCCTTGGAGAAAGGAAAGAAACCCAAAAGTAACAGTAAAAACAGATCATATGCAATGTGTGAAGTATACAGGACCTTAAAATTAAATGTATGACTCTTTGTAAGATGAATTTGAGTGAAAATTCTGCAAAGGACAATTCCTAAAAAGTGTCCCCTCTTTACAAAATACTTGAAGGAACCCAGTGCAATAAATCTCTTACATCCAGATTTTCTTTTTCATCCTTCTAAGATGTAGCATTAAATATGATTTCTTCTTTTCAGCTGGAAGGTGTTCTGTACTTTGTCAGCAGGCTGAGATGATTGCACACTGGGCACGTTGGGCCAGAATAGCTCTAAGATGATACAATGGCAGATGCTAAACCAAACCTTGAGGTAGATGCAGTTAATAATACATGAGATGATGAAAAAATACTTTTCTGGGAGTGCTTAATGACATGTATTATGCTTTTTGAGACATGAAAGTGTTCCAGAGGATATATTTAGAGTGTGACTAAGAACTCACTTCTTGCCTATACAGACAAGTGAAGCTTCTAAATGGCTCTTCTGCTTCACTCCGGTTTACAGCTAATGCTTCCAAAGAAAATGTTGCCTAATGTACCTATCCAATTGTGGAACTTCCTCTGACAAAAGGAAATTCTTCCTCAGACCATCTATACAATCCATGATTGCATTCATGTTTCTGAATTCATTTTTGTAACTTTTTGACATAGGTATAATGTCTTTAGATGTTACTGCTGTTTGCATAAAACCAGAATCCTTTTTAAATTCTCCCAGAGTAATTGTCTCAATGATTTCTTACAGAAGTTCTACAGAGGTCCCATTTTGCTTAACTTGATGGTTTTGAGTTGCTTTCTGGGTATAGCTATGGCTAAGCACACTCATTGTTAAGAGATTCTTCTGACGCAAGAAGAACAGTTGTTGTAATTGCAGAAAAAGTAATTTATTTTACTCTAGCTTTTCCCTTCATTCCACTAAATTTATTATAAGAAAGTCATGCACTTTTCTATTCTTCATTCAGCTATTGAGCATTTTATATAGTAAAAAAGAAACATACTACTAATGAAATTACATTTCTTAATGTATTATTCACCAATCTCCAGGGTTTTAATGCTATTTTATATTGCTAAACACTTACTATATTCATTATTTAACATGCAACAAAAATGCAGATAAACCAGGCCATTTGGGTGGTAGATCAGAAGGCAGAGAATATGAATTAGCCAAGGAATGTCTTTTCATGTCAAATCTTATTACGCTGTACGACCAAATTTTCATAAACACTGCAAAGAGCAAATCTCTCTTTTTAAAAAATGCCTTGCAGACCAGCTTTCCCTAAAATAAAATTAATCTGTTGTATTCCCACCTATTTATCTTCTTCCTCATTTGGAAGGTAGCCATGGCTCTGACCCATCTTTACGCTCAGAGACCACCTTCCTATTTTCTGACCTTTCTTACTCTGCATTTCTGAGATACTAAACACCTTCCTAGATCTCTTAGTCTCTACTTATACATCACCTATACATATCAATGACAGTTATTGTCTTGTTCTGTGGCATAATGCTGCCTGGTGTACTTTGTTTACGGATTCTGCTTGTGAGAGCTTGTGTACTGTTCTTTAAATCCTTCGCGGCAATCAACCTGGTAAACCTGATGAAGGCAGGAAAACTACAGAAAAAGAAATAAGTGTTTTCTCTAATCCAGTGAAGTTAACTGTTGAAAAAGGGAAATTTAATGTCTTCTGTGTTTTGTACTGCTTGTGTATGGCAGAACCCAGGGTTCATACTTCACATACTGCCTAAATATCTCCAGTAATGACGGCAGAACCCAGGGTTCATACCTCACATACTGCCTAAATATCTCCAGTAATGACACTGTCCAGTTGCCCCTTTTATAGAAACTTGGGGTTTTGTCTAGATCCTGTGCCATTGGTTATGGATGGGCACGCTTATGGCTTTAATAACCAGCCTTTGTATTTCAGTTAGGGTGTAACACTCCTTTAAGGACTTCAGTCTTCTAAAGCTTCGTGATACATTGAGAGTCCATGGTAGCTCTTGTCATAGACACTGATATGACATTTTTTTATTCAGTCAAGATTCAAACCTCCAAGATATTTCTTTATGAAGTCACTGAAAAACCTAGAATTCTTTCCACTTGAAATCTCTTTCCACATGAGATGGTCTGGCTGAGGCTGTCATGTTCCTTTGTCTTCAGAAAACCTCAGGGCAAGAGTGCCACACCATTCCTGTATCCACTTTCTTTCTGCCTCAGCTTGTCCCACTGTTATTTGTTCATGTTCAAGTTCCTATAGTGTTCTGAATTATATTTTACTTCCGTGTGTGCCCTTTCCTGACCTTGGTGTGTTCTCTAAAAATCCAGTGGTCATTCACCTGTGTGTCAGAATATTATCTTTCACCTAAAAATAATATGTTTTTAACTTGCATAGTTAATGGGGTGGAGGGAGGAGAAACAACCCAAAACCACAAACTGTGACCCACCTAAGACCCAGAGGTTCCAAAACCCGAAAAGAAAGGCTCCAAAGCCATCAGTGTATTACCCAAATGTGAAATTTAAAAAGCTGTTGAATAAAAATGAGCCTGATTTTGGAGGATCAGACTCATGATTGCTGAAGACTCCTGCCTGGCAAGGCAGCAGTGGGAGCACCTGCAGTGGAGCCCCTGCTGTGGAGTTAGACTCCTGCCAGCTTTTCCCCATGTGGTGGTAGCAGCAGAAGCTGCAAATGCTCCACTGGGATTCCTGCTAGGTAAGTGTCAATGTATTTCATTTTGCAGGTAAGCCCCAGAGCAAATTATACTAATAAGGATTCCCAAAATGGGTATTTGGGAAGGACAGCATTAGAGCATAATGATGGATATTGCAATGGATATGTTAATACTTAATTAGATAACCTACTTATAGACATCTCTATAGCACTCATTACCAGAGCAGCTGTGATCTGATTATATCAGCGATCTGAACTTTATCAAATCATTAACTTACGGCATTAGCAGTTGGGAAGAGAATCACAACATAAAATGGCTGGCATTGCTGTTATTGTAATACATGACATAGCACAGTTGCAACTGATAATTAACCATGTGATCAATCCTTATTAAGGTTAATACATTTATGTTTGTCAACCATGGAGCATTATAGTTTTAAATAACATGACGCTTAGGACATGATACTCTGGCTGAAATGTAATCTCTTGGGAAGAAGCTTTATAACTATGAGTAGCCTTACGCTCTTCTGGAAGCAAAGTGCAGTGCATGTGCTACCATGTACCTTGTGACACAGTTGCATGCTGTACATGAAATAACAGGGCCCCTGTTTGACAATGCCAGCTGGAATAGGTGCCAGAAAATGTGTGCTTAGCGGTGTGTGAAAGAACTCACGCAAAGCAGGTGGGACTCGCACGTTCCTGAAAACAACTAAAACGTGTCCGACACTGCTTTTATTTAGGAAGTCAGGAGATGCGGATTGAAAAACACACTTCTTCCACCCTCTGTCAGCCGCTGTGAAGAACTCACGCTTTGCCGTGCTGACGGATAGCGCACAGGACTGGCACGTTAGAAATTCTGGTTAGCACTTCCCTGCGTCTGGTCTGGAGGGCAGCACTCGCGTTAGGTAGGGCTGCAGTCTGGATTGTGTTTGTTTTTCAAAAGCAGTTGTGTAGTTATTCAAGAAAGTTTTTTTCTCACTCACTGGAACTGAATGGCCTCATTTAGCGTTACAGACTGCGTCAACTTTCTGCTGACATTCCTTGAGCGAAATGCACTGCTTCTGAACGGGTGTTAGACTGACAGCAGCAGAAGCTGAACTCATTTGCTTATCCACAAAGCAGGTTCTGTGGAATCAGTGTCACAACATGTTTGCTAACACATATATCTAGTCATGGTTTTGTTTTTGGTTTTTTACACTTGGGAAGCACGATGTCTAAAGTGAATAGAGTTTTTCAGCCCCGTGACCCATAACCTGCTGGTCATTCAACTTTGAATCTGCAGCAATTTGTACCTGTATGTCTTTTGTGTGAAACAAAAGAAGCTGATTCATTGAACTGAGACCATCAACTCATTTTATGTATGCCCCCAAACAATACTTGCTCAGAAATATCATGAGAGAACTAACATTGTGAAGGCATAAGTCACAACATTACTTATCACTCTCCTTCAGCAGATCCGATACTTTTCATGTTGTCCTGTATGTCACCTTTCTAAAAGAAGAATCTGAAAAGGACAGCATGATTGTTAGCATATTCCCAATCTACATCCTGATTCAGCTCTTTTTCATTTCATTTTTAGTATCTATTCTTTTAATCCAGAATGAGGCGAGACTGTTATTCCTGTCTGCCCTCCCCAAAAGATATTAATTCAAAATCACATTAAGGCACAGACTTTAAGTCACTCAACAGGAATAAAGGTACAAAATCCCAGTAATTACATTCTGTCTTCCCAGCACTGGGGTCCCCAAGTGAAATGGAAAGAATAGGACATCCCACTGGGTCCCTTATAAAACTAACATTACAGAATCCCGAAGGCACAGGAAAATGTGATAAAACTTTAGGATAAAACCTATGGGTTTTTTGTTCATGAGAAACACATAGGTGCCTGTGACACTCAGGGTTTTATCTCATGCTCCAAAATACTTCTGTGCTTGGAATCTAGCAGAACATTTCTGACCATCATTTGGACACCTCAGTGTCCGACTGAAAAAGAAGACTTCCTTACATATCTCAGACTGGCAGAGCTTGTTTTGTGTGTGACTGTGCAAAAGTGGTGTCATTTGTTACTTTCCTATCTGATTTTTTGTTTGGTAACATTTTGGATGTTTGCAACTGTGTTATTTTGACCGAGTATTTTGTAAACATGCTTTCAATTTAAATTAAGCAAAGGCACTCACTGCTCAGTGTACATTGTGCTGCTTGCAATGACACTGGCAGGGTTTCTTGGTTGGGTGGCATAGGCATGCATGTTAAAGTCCTACTGGCTCTGATCCAGTAAAATGTTAATGAGAGTCTAATAGTAAGAGCCAACATTGTCTTACTGATTTCAGTATGATAATGCAGAAATTCATTGTTTTCTGGATTGAGATGGGAGCGGGTTACTGCATTTGGCGTATAGATTGGACTGATACATTCTCTATACTTAACATAATTTAAAAAAAAAAATATTTACTTGTTTGTGTACATTCTGGGGAGTGAAGAACATTTCTAGATGCCTACACAAACATTTTGTTTTGCCTAAGATATTTTCTAAGAAAGGAAAACAGATCAAAACTGCCACACCCCAAATTAAATTTGCAGTTTTCCATCAAAAGATGAAAAAGGATAATTTTGGTGCTTTTATCAGTAAACTTAAAGCTAAGCCCCCCCTCTGCCCTGTGAAAAACCACTATCTCCTCATGTGAAGTAGGTGACTAAATCAATGAAATGTGAGAAAAACTATTTAAAAAAGGAGGGGTGTGGTAGATAGCCTGAGAACCAGATTCCCGGTTCCATTCAGCTGCCATAAACAAAAAGAGAAAGAATATGGATCCTTAGGGAGAATATCTCTCAGTTTACACTCATAAAACTGGTTCCTCTTAAGATTTCATTTGTATTTAAAAGCAGAGAAAGTAATCTTTTAGCGCCACTAGGGATAGAGTTTTTTGTGTTTTCGATGGTGTCCAACTCCAGGCTCAGTCCGGATAATATTTTGTGCATACTTTTATTCCCATTAGATGGATTAAACAAGCTCTTTAAGTTGACAGGTTTAATACAGTGCTAAGTAATTTAGTGCTTTGAGTCTAAATGGAGATTCTCTGAGGAATGCTTGATCAGGATATAGGAAAGAAAGTTTTGTGGGCACCCTGCCTCCCATATATGTCCATCAAAAGATGGCTCGGGGGTCATTAAGGGACACTGAAGAAGTAAGCATCCCAGGTATGTTAGAGCATTGATGTGAGAGGCGTGCATGGAAAATCAACACCCTTCACGCTGATCAGCTTCGAATTCACTGTACTTTACAGCTATAATAGGAAGAACATTCACCTCATACAACCACTGCAACTGATTGGCTTAGTTTGTATTCTTTACTCCAAAGAAGAAAGGAGATGAGTCCTCTTGGAGTAAAAATGACAGCTGAGGGGGTGAGTTCTCTACAAAGATGCCAAGATACAAGGAACACTGTGCACCCTTACATTGCAACAGGCTTTGTGGGTTTGTTTTCCTTCTAGCGCTTGCATTTGTGGTGTTACTCTGCCATCCATCCCAGGTGCTGCTGCAGAAATGAGCAGTTTGTGAAGGAAGAAAAAAGAAAATTTACCACCAGGGAGACGGCACAGAAATCCAAAAATATGGAATGAAATGAATGGCAAAATCTTCTCTTTGTTTACATGCCAAATTCTAGCTAAAGAAATCAACTGCAGCTTGAAAAGCGTCCTGCCAGAATTTCTCTGCAATCAAATCAAAATTCAAACTTTGTCTTGGAGACCCTATGATTTTATTACCACTCATGTGCATCCCAAGTAGGCCACCAGTGTCTAAACATCTCATACACTGGGCAATTTGTCAGATTCTGAAGATGACACCATAATTCCCATAGCATATTTTTGTACTGAGTAATGTTTTCAGCACCTTATTCAGTACTGTGTGCTCTGCATGCAAAGAAGCTCCAACATTAAATGCTTTGGTGGAATGCTTTTCACCTTATTTGTAACTAACTTCAGAACAATAGGGACAGGTAGGGGTGAGCAAGGAAAAGATCTTCTGTTTCCAGTAACTAATGTATGAAAAATGCAATAATCTTCTGGGTTCCTGCAGACAAACTTATCTCCTTTCATGTTCACTGAATACCAACTTTGGGCAATACTGGCACTGGGACATTATTCAAGGCATTCTTGCAAGGCAAGAAGGCCCCAAACAGTAGACAGGACGGGACAGCCCCTCAAAACTCTACAGAAAGTGTTTTCCCATACAGAGGAGGAATGGATGCATCTTAAACATCATAGTGCTGCTATATATTCATTCCTTTTACTGATTCTCAAGCTTTTATTCAGTTGAAATATGGCCTTAAAAGCAGCTCAGCATTCACTTGAACAGAATACAATTAGAGCACGTTTTGGAGTCTTTGTTTTTGGTGGGGTTTTTATATTTCTCAAATTAGGAACCAAGTTTTAGAAATACAAGGAGAGTTTCATGAGCGTGTCTGGTTTCATAATGACTTTCTCCAACATCCCTTTCAAAGGATGACATAACTCTCAGTTACCTCTGTAAAAATGAAATTATTTCTTTTCATGGCTGACCCAAAAGATGGGTCTTTGTGTTTTATCATGTTTCTGGCAATTTACCCTTCCGTCTTGGTGTGTGGCAGTTGCAGTACTCACACATACCTACTTCCTCTTTTCTTTAAGTAGAGTAAAAGTTCCCTTTCAGGCCACAGAATTAAATTGAGAAAGTATTATTCTTTCAGTTGTGGGAATGCTTACCTGCAAGACTACAATAAAATTGTAGGAAGGAATGTAGTTTGCAAAAGTGCTTACTGGAATTGAATGAACTCAGATTTTCCAAGCAAAACTGTTTTCCTATATTCTAGTATCAGAAACTTCAAGGAGCTTTAGTTGCTAGGAACATACACATCTACATATTACAGAATCACACAGAATCACAGAATGGGTTGGAAGGGACCTCTGGATATCATCTAGTCCAACCCCCAAAACAGTATTCCAGTTTTATTTTGCTCCTTTAAAAAACGGAACATCCAAATATGATTAGGTATTCAGTATGAAATAGCTGGCAGCCATCTTAAAACCTTTTGCATTCCCTCAAAAAGTTATGGTGGGTTTTAAAACAAATCTCCTCCAAATTTTGCACATGTAAGTAGAAATTAAAAACAGAGTGCTTACAGAAAAACACATCGTGCAAAATTGAAAAATAAAAAGTTGATCTTGTTTCCATATGAGAGGGCTAAAAAGTGCTGAAGTTCAGTTGAGCAAAAATGTTCCATTTGTGATAACCTGCATATTTTAACAAAAAAATTCCTCTAAGGACTGCAGTTTGGTAAATTGTAAATAAAACTATTCACAATGAGAGTTATTGTAGTATATGTTACTATGGAGATCACTTGAGAAAAGAGGTATAAAATTATAGCTTGCTTTCTTTCAGGAATTGAAAAAATGTTTTTTAAAACCTTTAAGGGAATATGTTCAATTGCAATATTTAAAAGAATAAAGTAACGGAAAATATGTATCTACTTATTCACAGAATTTCACAAAATGAGATCTTGATGACAGAGTTATGTTTTTGTTGATGGGAAAAGTAGGCATCTTTCATTTTTCTAGTTAAAATTTATGGAAGATATTGTTAGTCCGCAGCAGTGAAGTATTCAAAAACAATTCATAGGGAGAGGTTTGCCAATGCAAATAACGCTTACAGGAAACTGTATCTGGGGCTATTTTCAAAGCTCATTTATTTGCTGGATATTTATGACTGCTATATGTACTCTGAGAAATTATTCTAAATGGAAAACCCCAGTTCAAATAAGACAGAAGTAGGTGAGCATTTTTTAAAGGGTGTTCTAAGTAAATAATTTGTAGGTTTAGTCTTTCCATATTCAGTGGCATAAGAGGCTGTGAGTAGCATAAAGTTATGTCATTTTATGTTTTAGTTTTCTCTTTAGGCTCGGTAGAGAAATATCTTACTGTTCACTGAGAACAGAGTGTGGGAACCAGTGAGTAGTGTAATGAAGGGATACACATCTGAAGTTAACACATGCCGTTATGAAATGCAAAGGTGCGAGAAGGGAATTTGGAGCAAAAATAAAAGTAAAAAGAAGAGTGAGAAGAAATTTATATTAAAAATGAAAGAGTGAAAGTAAAAAAAAAAAAGTAAAAGGAAAATAAAAGATAAAGTTTTATTGAAAGCTATTTCAAGTCTTCACTTCTGCAACGGTCATTACTAGTCTCCATTTGGCTTTGATGCTTTTTTCAATGGACTTTCTCTATGCCAGTTCTCTTTCTTGGCTATTCAAATAGCTCAGAGATGCTTCTCTCCATTTTTCTTATTCCCTTTTCTTCACATTTGTCATCTCTTTTCTGAAGAAAAAATGTGGCTCCTGAGGGTATTTCTTCACTTGTTTTTCAGAATTCTGTTAATGAAAGGGTAGTTTCTTAGAAGCTCTGATAAGCAAACCCAATTGTTCCCATGCCTAGTTTTCTACCCCATTTCCAACATACTTTCACTGTGGGTGTTTTCTGGGGCCTCAGTTTCTGTTATTTGCCAGTATGACACCGTGTTTTGTGGTTAGGCTAGTTTAAGATTATGGTCTTTCCAACCCTACTGGTCTTATTAATTTTGAAGAGGACTTAGGGTAAGAGTGCCAACCTTCCTTCTTTGGAAGTCATAATGAAAAAGTTGAAGCCTGTCTTCTGGTTCAGGCATAGTAAAAAAACAAGAGCACAGCCTGCATGGGGCAGTTAGACAGGGAAAAGAGAGCACCAGAAGCATTTCCAAGCCAGGGAAGACACTGATGCTCACATCATCATACTGCGGCACTGCAACAGGGGCTGAGGGGTGGGCAGGAGCTATTTGGTTCCCAGAATGACCAACCCATAATGCCATCATCAGAAGCCCTCACTGTCTTATGTCCTCCCACAGGTATGAATGATTTTACCCAGCACCATATGGCATAATGAGAGCGTGGAAGCTACACTTGAACACCTTCATGAGAAGAGAAGAAGAGCACATAGAAAAAGATTTATATTTTGGCCAAAGTTTCATCAGTTTAAGATTCTTCTTGCCTACTTGGTAGTTCAACTGAGCTGAATTAACCTTTAGTCAATCCAAGCTTTGTATTTGCTGGGGATCAAGAGTATATAAACACACGCGCACGCGCGTGCACACACACACATGTACAGAGTGTGCAATCTAATTTTCCTTATTTTAAAAGTCATTTATCTTGTATTAAATTCAACTTTTCACTTGTCATAAATGGAAACAAGTTCAGTTTAAGCCAAAAGATACCAATTTAGTGACTTTGGTCACTGAATTTATCCCCATAGTTTCTTTGTTTATGGTCTTTAATATAATTTGGGTAGCTAAGCTTTCATTAGAGAACAAAATGGTAGTCAAGGAAAGAATGAATTCTGAGATACCTGAGAGGGAAATAACTGAAACAAGCTATCAAAAACACAGAAAAGGAAATGCAGCACAGATGAGTGTGAGGTACTTTACATTCAAAGGAGAGATGAAAGCATTGTGAATTTAAATTAGTATAATGACCTACAGAAACTACAGCAAGGTCTCTGGAATTATTCAGCCCTGGCAACCAGAAGGTGTTCAGGTTTTGTTTTATTTAGCGTTCAAGTTAAGCACAAGCACTGCTAGCAGTCATTTCACCCTTTGCATGGACGAAGCACTGCAGAGAACTTTGTTTTTCTGAGCAGTGCCTGTTGCAGCACTCCACATTGTAATGTTGGAAAATAGTGTTGCTCTTTTTTCTTTTTTCCTCTTTCTTTTTTCCCTTTTCCTCTTCCTTTTCTCTCTCCTCTTTCCTAGAATCATAGAATCAACCACAGAACAGCCCAGGTTGGAAGGGACTCCAACAGATCATCTGGTCCAGACATTTGTGGGAAAGGAAGCCTAGATGAGATTATCTAGCATCCTACCCAATCACATCTTGAAAATCTCCAGTGATGGGGACTCCACCATGGCCCTGGGGAGGTCGTTCCAGTGAATGATTGTTCTCACTGTAAAAAATTTCTTTCCTATGTTGAGATGAAACCTCTCGCATTGTAACTTGTACCTGTTGCCCCTTGTCTTCTCCATATGCTCCTTGGGAAGAGAGAGCCTCTGTCCTCTTTGTAGCTGCCCTTTAAGTACTGGAATACTGTGATGAGGTCCCAACTGACCCTTCTTCATGGAGAATACACCTGACTCCTTCAGTCTTTCCTCACAGGGCAGGTTCTCCAGCCCTTTGATCATCTTTGTGGCCCTCCTTTGGATCCTCTCCAGTTTGTACACATCTTTCTTGAATTGCGGGGACAAGAACAGGACACAGTGCTTCAGGTGCACTCCACTTTCTTCTCTCCTCTTTACCTTTCCCTTCATTTTGTTATTGAAATAAAGAGCTCTGCTTAATTCTCATTCTTTAGTTTTAACTTCTGGTGTTTTTCTTAGTCCCTTTGCTTTTTTTTTTCTTGCTTTTTTTTTTTTTTTTTTTCAAAAAAGTGAAAACTTGAACTTTTAAGGCACCTGAAGGTGGATAACAAGTAAGGCCATCCACTCACTATTTCAGCAGTTTGTTGAAGTCTTGTTAAGAGTCTTGCTTTTTTTTTCCATAGAAGTTGTGAGTCTCCGGAGCCTGGTTCACAAAGTTTAAATTGATAAGGTTGGCAATACTGGAAACCAAGCTTTTGAAATGTTTCAAAGAGGATGATTTTTCATTTCTTAAGGTCTGTCTTTGAAAAGATATGATAGATATTTTTTTCAAAATAAAGCAAAATGAATCAGACTGTTATGATAAAATAATTATGCTTGCTTTCTTTTAAGCCTAAAAGGTGCAAATATATTTTGCATTGAAACAAAAAAAAAAAAGACATCTCAGCTGGGAAAAAGTTTAAGACTTAGACTTGCTTCTTTCCCAAGAAGATTGTATCCCTGGATAACCAACCTGTAATTAGCAGCATTAAGGGGCACAGTACTCAAATCAGTACATAAAAGCTGTTTGGAAATGACATCTACACTATTTGTACATGTGATTAAGTTCTGAATTAGCTGTAATCTCTCAGGGAAAAAAAAAAAAATTTAAATGTCACTGTGGACAATGAAGACATCTGTTTGGTGCACACCTGCAGCCAAAGGGAAAATGTTATGTGCCTTTTATTTCAGTGGAAGCTTTACACAAGAGAGAATGACAGGAGCGGGCTCAGGGTGCTGAATGCCTGCTTGAGATGGCTTGTCTTTGGCCCCAGTAAGAGAGAGGATATGGGACTAGGTGACCCATTGTTTTGTCCCAGTATTACAATTTTTGTGTTCCCGTAATGAAAGGAACAAAATCTTATGTGCAAGAAAGAACAGAGAGATCTGCAGGTAATAGCCAATTAGTGGATCAAAGGCTAATTAGCTAAGTTCTAAAATAAAGTTTTGAAGGTGATACAGGCAGCTAATCAGGGAATTGTCATAGGAGAGGATAATGATGCTCTCTATACGGTTCAGGAAAGGACAACCAAAGAGCTCAGTGATGCTTGAAATGGTAAGGAAAAGAAATATGCTTAAATAAACATACCAAAAAGATATTCCTTAAATGAGTGGTTCTGGAAGTCACTGTTGGAATTTGGACCAAATGAATTATGAGACTGATGTATTCTATTTTAAAATAACTCACATTTTATTGTTTATTTCTTAGATTTGAGAATAATCAACTAACAGTAGAACATGAGCTGTTTTATAAATATAAATATACAGAGATAGATATGTGCATACAGATACACACACACTCGCATACATACCTTGCCTGTAGTTATTCTGAAGTATATTATTTGAGACTGAAAGTATAAGGCTGAGTTTGCTCCTGAATTAATAGTTAAGTGATTGTATAACATTTAGAGAGATGCTCCACTCAAACAGGAAGGCAACTTGCAGATTGATTTATTCAGCTTTTACAGAATCTTACTAGTTAAATGATGATTTATCTGCTGGAGGGTATGAATTTTGAAAGAAAGGAAAGAGAGAGGGATGATTATGCTGTGTGCAACTGCAAGCATTAAACATTCAGGCAGGTATAAAAGTTGTTAGAGGCAAGTAGTGCCTAAATCAATAATGAAGCTACAGAACGGACTCCTCTAAGTATGCATTGCCTTCCTTCATCTACATAAGTACACCCTCTCCCAGCAAACACTGGCACGCTTCCTTAGTGAGAACCAGTCTTCACCACGCGCCTCGGGCAGCCCTTCTCCCACTCCCTGAGTTTTTGGTGCTCAAAGCCAGCAGTCCCCCTCCGATCCTGCTGCACATGTGGTAGCACTTGCCGGGCTGCACCGCGTGCCAGAGCTGGGAGCAGACCCACTTGAAAACACAGCTTTCCCGAGCTTTTCTGCAGGATTGCTTCTCAAAGTAGCTCTGTGGTCAGGCAGCCACGTCAGCTGTGATGCCAGCACAAAGGAAATTATGGGAATCAGCCACCAAGGCAGGTGTTGCTTTCTGCCCGAGTATGAATTGTCTTCAGCAAATCATGAAATGTCACCTTTATGTGTTCTTCCTTTAGTCTCCCAAGTTTACAAACTGGTTTCTTTTGCATACTCTGATTCCTTTTTCCGACATGCAGCCAATATTTGGGGTTTCATGTGGTAATACTCTTTATAAGAAGCAAATAATGGAATATATAATATTTATGAGTTATTATAGTCTGGCTCCAAAACTCACCATGTGAATTAATGTCCTCCCTCGTTCAGTGCTACAGTATAAACTACCAAATAGTTTAGATGCTGACATACATCATCTTTCCATCAAGCTAATCCAAGCAAGCTAAATTGCATTCAAACATGCTGAATGTTTCCCTCGCTGGGTATTATCTTTTTAAAACTTCAGGTGTTCTAAAACTTTGCAAAATCGGATTTGTGGATTTTATCTTTGTTGCTGTGTTTTGTGATTCACACCACTATTAAGTTCATTCCTTATTAAAGAGCGTGTGACATTACAGAGTGTGTGGAATCGTTCTTGTTTCTAGGCAAGGGAAAGACTTAGTAACACAGTCCTGGGGTCACCAAGGACAGACAGTGCTTTCAAGATGTGGCCCCCTGCATCTTGCCTAAAGGTCCTTGTGACTTTCAAAAAGAGCTGCTAAAATATACTGTACAGATGGAGTCTTCCTACACACGTTTTTTCACATCCAAACAGAAGAAAATATTCAGCATTAGGGAAAATGTACTGTGTAAGCTCCATGCTTGGCAAATTTGACATGCTCAGAAATATATCTGTCATGGACACTATGTTTATTTTTATTTAATCACAAAGGGCAGGCTTCGCCTCACTTAACTGTAATAATCTAGAAGTCAGGCATTTAGTAGGGTACGCTAGTTATCTATGCTTGCTGCCCTGGTGAACAGAGCGAGGTGGCACCCCCTAAAGCAATTTGGTTAATCCTAGTACAGGCATCTAACAAACAGAGGTGGAAAGAGTTGCCCTCTGGGACCGTGTGTCTCACAGAAGGCTTAAATTAATTGAGATGAAGTACACTGCTCACAGATAACGTCTTTTCATGTAAAATGTTCTACCATCAATGGGAAACAGTAAAAATAGTTTTTCGAAAACAAAGGGAAAAGCTGTACTTTTGACAATTAATTAAGATATATTAAATAGGGATAGGACAATACAAATAATGCTGTATTTCCTTTGTTTCTTAAAAATGTTGCCAGATTTTTTTTTACACTTTAATTACAACCTGTGTGTATTCATTGTATATGTATGTTGATTGTTAATTTTTGCAGACCACTACACAGGTTCCTTAGAGGTCCTTTGTATTCTTTTAAGGGAGACAGATAATGCGTATTATCTAATTAACTAACATCTTTGGCTTTTTTTTTTTTTTCTTTTTTGCAAAGTATCCCCTGAGCTGATGTCTGGAAAGCAAATACATAATACCAGTATCTGAAAATGTTTTTTACTTTCTTGAAATCTAGATCCCAAAAAGGGCAGTTTAGGAAAAACTTACGTGCTAAATGTCATAACAATGCAGGGATTCTTTTCACAAATTTTTATCCTACAAACTGCTCATGAACATAGTAAGTACATATTCAGGTGTACATTCAGGTGACATATTCCAATGTATATGAGCAAAGTTATTAACGTAAGATAAAGCCTACAGGTGTTTAATGCTTTGCATTCTGTATATGCTGAGAAACCCCCTAACATCTGTTTCAAGCTTTTTAATGTATAATATAACTCCTCCATAATAAGTTCAGATGGTTCTAGCCTCATCCAGTAATGCTACAAATTATTTGCTCGCCCCTCTCAGAATGACAACAGCTGCACCAAATGTGTTATCGGTTTTTCAAGGCCCTGGACACTGCACAAACTTTTGAAAGTGAATTTGTACACTTTTGAAGGTTACAGAAGAGTGTGCACCAAGGTTGTATCATAAAAGATGCCATTATCCTGCAAAGTAAGTTAGATGTATTTTCTTGTCATAAGAAAAAGAGATACGTGGCATTACTAATGTGTTGCTCAATTCCAGTGATTTTATGGAGCATTGCAACTGTTTCAGTGTAGTGCTTTTTCATTCTGAAATATTATTTTCTTCTTTATAAATACACCATTGATGGCCTTTCCACTGCCACCCTCTTTTCTGGACTATCCATAATTATAACTCTCCTTTATGGAATGATTACAACTATTATTGAGATGCTTTCATCTTTAAAAGCTGTTTCTCGCTTTCTTAACTAAATGTTTAACCCTCCTATTTTTATATGCACTGTTTGAGAAAAAATAAGGAAGTGACAACTCTTAGTTTAAAAGCAGAGTTGTTCTCCACAGTTCTGGGTTAAGCAGCTTCACCAGGAAAAAGATCAGAAACACAAACCCTGAAATCAAATGGAACATTTAAGAAGCTCAGGAAATGAGGAAAAACTGAAGAAATTTTAGAGATATAGTGTAATACTTTGCTAAGTTTATGTAGCAAAAAATAGCTTTTAAATTAGTTAAAGAGATGATGGTTTTCCTCGGTCTTCTACTCGAAAGAAAAAATAAAGGTGAGCTCAAAAATAGAATTACTTTTGATCTTTTTTTTTTCCAATAAGACCATAAAGCCTGTGGTAAAGCACAGTTGGCAGAGGGGGGGAAAAAAAAAAGAAAAAGGGAGTAAATTGTTTTTTAAGACAGAAGAGTATTTAACTGAAAGAGAGGAGAACAAGGCAATTCTGAATCTTCATCTTGGAGAAAAATCAATGTAGCTGAGGTTAGTACTGAGTAACCTATAGGCTAATGATCTGGATGAGAAAGTAGGCAACGAGTTGGATGTTTATTAATAACAGTGCTGTAAGTTGTTTTACTTCATTAACATGACTGGGCAATTAAAAAACAAAGCTATACAGATGTAGACACCTCTGTCCCTGAGCAGCATGATGCCTATGAAATTCAACCAAGCTGAGTATAATGCTCATGGGTGAAAATAACTGAAATAACTGATTTTTTTTTTAAATCTGAAAGATGAGAAGTCGTGAGACAAGTATGGAGGGAATGGCTCTTCTAAAGAAAAAGTTTTCTTGTGGGAGTTTTCTGTTTGACATTATTTGTGCTGTTTGTGACAGTTTAGCTAAAAAATAACCCACAGAGGATCCTCTCAAATAAGAAAATAAAAAAAGCCAGAAAGCAATAAAGTCGTAATGATGACATTGTGAACAAAATAATGTTACTCTCTTGCTTCATTATGTCTTATATCTTTGATCCTATGACTTTAAGGCAAATGTTGCTGTGACTGAAACAGTCATCTCACAAAGATGTATATAAAATAAATAGCATCACCTGGGAACAATGTCCTAGTCTAGTAAGGAACTATTATATAGCTTAAAAAAAAAAAAAAAAACAACAACCAAAAAAAACCCCAAGAAACCAAACAAACCAATACCAACCAACCAAAAAAACCCATCACATAATAAAAGCAGTCACAGCTACAGAAAATGAGTGGGAGGAAAAAAAAATTTTCTTATATTATTGAGTGGGAGGCAAGGGGGTTACAGTAGTGAAAGAACAAGAAACCCTTCAGTAAACTTGGCTGGGAAGACAAGGACAGACTGAAGGCTACAGAAGAAGACACAATGACAGTTTGCCCCAGACTGTCCTCAGATCCTGCATGCATGGATATGAGCGGTTTTGATTTCTGTGAAATCAAGCGTTTATGCATGAGCCACTTCGCGACACTTGTTTCCATAGCAGGAAAGAAGAATCAAGTTGTATAAAGAGCACGTGTCTGGTTTTACTTATAAGTAATCCTGACTCGATATCCATTACTTCTCTAGTTAAAGAAGCGAAAGCAAAGTCATAATAAAATCTTAAGCTTCAGGGAGATCATCCATCACCTACAGAGGTCAGGAAGGAATTTTCTCTTCCCTACGAAGAATATTGCCTTGGGTGCACTCGGCATATTTTGTCTTGCTCAAGAGCATGAAGTGTTTGATCATTGCCAGTGGCAGGCAGGGCACTGTGATAGACCAGTTGTCTGATCCAGTCTGACAAATGCTGTGTTTCTGGGTTTAATTTATTCAGATTTAAAGTTTGCTTATGAAGTTGATAGGGGCATAGCAACTAGCGACACAGTATCATTTAACTTGTCCTGGAGAAACAGTTACAGTTTCAGAACACACAGCCTCTAATTAGAGTAAATTACTCCTGATGGAATAAGCAATCTGAGAAAAGGGAGAAGAAAAAGTGAGTTTAATTTCTAATGCCACAGGGAGGTCTTGACTGTTCAAAAACTGTCTTTAAATCTTGGGAGCTCTGCTTTGAAGCGATAGCTAATAGCACTGGGCAGGAAATAAGCCTGATTAACATTTTGTTAGTAACTTTGAGCACAAAAGATGTACTTACAACAATAGCCAAGGCTTATCATCTTCAACTGAACTTGACATTTGTTTAAGAAAAAAAAGTAAATTGAAGCTATTAAAATTACATTAAATAAATTAGGATATTAATTTTGTACATTGCTTATCACTTTCTCATTTAAAAAAAGTGTTTGGAGATCTCCAGATCTAACTAAGGGAGAAAGGTTAGCATTTATTTAAATGGGTTATGACACATCTATATACATGTTATTCAACACTTAACGTTAATTCATATCACAACAATCTCTGCTGTACTTTAATACAGCAAATCAATCAGTGATATCTAAAATAAAAAGGCTGGAAGAACTGTATTAGGTTTATTGCAAACAATTTACATCTGTAACCTTAAGGCCTTATTCCACAGGATTGATTTGAATTCTCTTCAATGCATGAGGCAGTAGTTATGATTTTTTTTGCCCTACAGAGTAATTCAATGTAAAGCTTGGATGGGCCACATCTTTTTCTCTTTGGATTCTCATGGCACCACTACAGCGAGTAATTGTAAATGGATTTAGAAAGGGAAAGAAGTTTTATTGTTGCTGTTGATTTGGCTTTTGGTTTCATATTTTTAATGAAAGTATTTCAGAGCAACTGCTCTTCGGCTTGCATTTTTTGTTGTTGTTCAATATCTGTTAGCTCAATTTTGTGTGAAACACAGAAGACAATAAGGGAAAGCTCACAATAGTGAAGAGAAACAATATTTGCCCTTGCATACAGAACAGAACAATCTCTTCAAAACCTGTAATCAGTATACCCAAAAGGTGTAAACTTTTTGGGAGCACACCACTTAGTTGTAGACATGAATTTTCAGACATTTGGGAAAAAAGAGAGAGGGATAGGGAGCCAAAATTTACTCTAAGAATGTATTTTGTAGACTTTTGTAGATGACTCACTTTCCTGTAAAAAAAAAAAAAGGAAAAAAAAATAAAATGAAGAGGTGTAGAAATAGATGGAAAGGAATGTAAGTAAAAAAACATGGAGGTAGATTAATACTAAGGTATTCATCAGTGTGAGGTTTTCTTTCTGGGTTTTTTTTCCTTACTGCTTTACGGTTTCTCTGGTAGTTTTGCTGTCACATGGGGTTTGCTCTCAGTTGTTTTCAGTAGGCTAAACATGATTAGCTGGATCCCCTCAGTGTCCCCAGTTCCCCTGGATGCCTCTGGACCATCCTGGAGGAGGCTTCTGAAGGCTGAGTGGCAGGAGCAAGAAGTCTGTTATTGCACTCCGTAACAGGCAGCTACGTACTGATAATAATAGATACGTATTCCTCTTCAATGTGGATTTCCTAAGTTTTATATTTTAATTTCAGCTTTACATATAAGTAATAGCATATAAACTTCTCCAGGAATTTCTTTCCTGAGACTTGTTGTGGCTCAGGTGTGCAATATGCTGAGTCTGTTCAAGTCCTCCATACCCCAGAGACAGGTTTGTTTAACCTAATCTTCCCATGCTCAAACATGAGCTTTCCTAACCAGATGTTCAAATCATTGGCTTGAAACACTTAGAGGACCTTAGAAACTCTTTTTTTTCTCCAAGTATTAGCATTCCTTTTATTTAAAATTAGTGCCAGGTGGTTTGTAAAAACACTGACTCCTTCTGTTTCAAGTCATTAATTATTCAAGTTTCATCCATTTACTTTATATTTCAGTCTAAAGGAGTTCTGATTCCTCAATAAGGAAAGGGACCACAGAAAAACAGAACTGTTGGTATAAACCCAGTATTTTTTAGTACTCAGTATTGCAATCTGTTCAAAGAAGTAGGTGCAACTGTGCAACCTTCCTCCTCCTGAGAAAATTCAGAAAACATGCAGCAAGTTAACTGCTGAAATTTAACTTTTTGTTATTCACTGTTTTTCAGCTCTGAAGAGATGATGTTCAGTAAGCACATAGCTGGGAATATAATCAATAGCTTGAATGTGTTTACTGTATGTATGGTGCCCTAGGGCCAGTGCAAGTTTGGTCTGAGTCCCACAAGGATGCTTTTAAACAAACTTTCCAACTGGTCTCTAGTCTCAGTCAACATCAGTTTTGCTCTTATATTAAGAATAACCAGTATAAATAAGGATTTGCCCTACTTTCATATATCCTCATTTAAAAGATCAATATAGAGCTGGAAAGCCAGTAAAATTGAGTCATTTTGACTTGGTCGTGCACTAGATTATACATCCAGACATAGACCAAAGACTGTTTTCTCGATGCCTAGTTTTAGATTTAACCTGACATAATGCTTCCTTTCCAAAAATAGCATGCTCATTCGCCAGTATGTGAACAGTTTCACACAGTGCTATATGCAAGGGTGTCTGTATGCAGACTCTAAAAGTTCAAAGGTCATATTAACTTCTTAAGGGGAAACAAATCTTAAATTGTTCTAATGGATATCATCAAATCATGTCGTTTTTATTGTGAAACAAAACAGTAATCCTGTGTTCTGTCCTTGCCTATATCAGCTGCACTGAGATGCTTGAAGGGAATCAAATTTCTCCTTCTGACACTTCTCTTATCTCCAGATTTTGAAAATTATTTTTCCTCGGAATATTTTGCCCTTTGCTCCCAGCTTAGTAATAAAAAGAAAGTAAGACTGTGACTGCAGACAGGCAAAGCTGACCCAAAATCTTCAAGAATGCTGGAAGTGTTACATTGTACAGTACCTGTAGCCTAACTTAAGGCTAAAACCTGCCCTGGATGAGATGACAGGCGCTAGCTTTACCAGGGGAGAAGTGAAGATACAGCCTCTACAGACTTTGGCCTCTGCATTAACATTGCTTATTGGAAAGATTCTTTCTCTCTTCTCCCGCTCTGAAAGGATGTACTGTAGACCTCAGGGCAGGCTAATACACAGATTTCATTCTTGGATCTCTATACCCTAGAGCATGAAAATATATATCCATTGCAGGCAAAACATCTTTTCTCTTTTCAGGTGTCTATTACACTATCCTACCCACAAAGGAAGAAACATCCCTCAAAAAAGAAAGCGTGCAGATACAAGTTCAGCTTTAAACTGCAGCATTTAAATTCACACCTGGTGATATCACTGAATCGGCGATTCTCTCAATAATTTTAAATGCGCAAACAAGAGAATTCCTATTTGGGGCTATTTGTAGACCCCTTGGATCAAGAATGCTGAAAGTCTCTTGCACCGGTCCTAACTTGCAGTTATTCTCCCCAGATCAGACATGCCCTGGGGTCAGGGTAGAGTGAAGGGAATGTTTTTTTCTAGCACTTTAGAAGACTAGGAGTTGGATTTGTTTCTGAGCTTGACCTTTCAGAAAAAGGAATTGGCTGTCCTTATTACTGACTGTAGGATTTTCTTAACAGACACGGATCAGTCAGGTCAAAAGGTGAGAGATACTGAGGCATATAGAACATGAATGAGAATCAAATATCATCATCGGTTGCTTTTCTCCATTCTCTCGCCTTGAACAAAGAAATCAGTCAGCAGAGAGTCTCTGCAGTGCACAGAGCTGCCGAATTCTGGGGCTATGCCCTTTTTATTAAACCAAGCATGGGAAATATGAGAGAACAGGGAATCCAGAATCACTTTAGCTGCTGTCTTGTTTTTCCACCTCAGACGTGGTAGTGTCACCTCATATATGCCTTAAATAGTTTAACCATTCTATTGTATCTGCTTGGATAGTCCATCACATTCCCAGATAAGTGAATTGTGATTATTTTTCCCATATGTCAAAGTCAAAAGATCTTTTCTCGTGTATTGTAAACGCACTCTAAGATTGTGACTACCCTGTAAATTATCTGAATTGGCTCTTTGGCTAAGGCAAGAAAGAGTAAAAGCAGGTGTGAAGTTTGCATCGCACGATGAAGCCTGGAGCAGAGACCTGCAAGCTGGAGTCATCCGAGCTACCTCCAGAGCCAGGAGCAGCACAGATGTAGCTGTGCCCCACTCTGAGACAATTACCCCGTGGAAAGGAGAGCTTTTTTGAGAGGAAGGCATAGCATCAATTAGGGAAACACTGCTGGTTTTGTTTGTTTCAGTCTCTCTCATATATATATATATCATTTTCTGTATATATAAAATATTGAAAGGGTATCTTTTTTTAGCTTAGCCAGACACTACTTTGTGAGTGCTTATATATGCAGTTCCACAAGGGCTGGAGTTGATTCCCTGTTGTATTCTCTATATCATAGCTCCGATAAAAGGTTTGGGAAGGCTTTTCTGTTCTGTTTGCCTCTCTTGGTGTTAATGAGATCGATACTTTCCTTGCTCTCATTGTGTCTCAGACATTCAGTGGCAGCAGTAAGAGCAGGGAGAGAAAGAGGACAGTCTTAAAGACATGGATCGTTTCCTTCACAGATGCCTATGGACAGAAAAGCTTTCTCTTGATTACCTGGAAGGTCTAATTACACCAGATTACAGTGAAAAAATGTAGAGGATACCAATCTGCTTTGCAAAAACAAAAAAAAATTAAGAATTATTCTTAACACGCTATCATTAAAAAAAAAATCTTGTAATTCCAAACCAGCAGGAGTCTCCATACTAAAGTCACTTCACTCTCCAGTCACAAGGTAACAACTGATTTACCTTTCAGTGGAAGTAAGTAGGGGGTTCACAAATCCAATCAATGGAAGTGAGAAGCAGATTTCAAAGAAATCCAGCCAGAAATCTTCTATAACTGCTGTCAGTAAACTATAACATTACTTTTGTAAGAATCTGTTTATGAAACAATTTATTCTTATGAATGTTTGCACAAGCTTGTGTGATAGTGAATAAGTGGCATGTATAAACAGCAAAACAATACAAAGGTTAAATAATAATCACACTGCTGTATGACTGGAGATTGAGGAGCCTTCCTCAAAGGCTGCTGTTATTTGGAAGCTTTCATTTGCAAACCTTAACTCATTGATACCAAAATAAAGCATGCAATATCTAATAGGATTTTCAATTTTTAGTTTAAAATCTTCCATTTAACTTTCCTGTACAAAATTTCGTTTCTTTTCTGGGTTCATCTTTTTCCTTTGTTCACCTCTGTCTATGTGCTCCACAGTCCGTCAGACATTTCTACTTCTGGCTTAGTGTTTTCTATAATCTTTGTGTTTTATTTTTCTTTCTTACTGTTCATCTCAAAAAGAAATCTTTGCACCGCAGTTTAGGTTGAATGATCTGTTATTTTCCTTCTCTTGTTGACACACATCTACTGAGGGAACTCTACTTTTGCTAGAGGTATAAAAGCCAGATCATTTAACCCCCTGTCCAATTGTGACACAAATCCAAGAGAAGTGCAAATGTTTTCTTTCCTTCTTGAAGAAGCACATGAGGGAATGCCAGAATTCTTTCTAGTATTAGTCCTAGGCTGTGTATGGTGGTCATACTGGAAGCTTCTAACTGGTCATTGCTCCATATATTGAACCCCTTGATCACGTCAGTGCTGACTTATATGTGTCCAGTAAAGGTCACACACCACATGACAGGTTGTTCTGGCTGAAAAAAAAAAAAGAAAAAAAGAAAATAAAAGAAAAGGAAGACCTTTCATTTCCTCCCTTTCAGGCCAGCATTGATAGATATGATCAGTGGCTAGACCAAGGAGATAAAAATAAAATAGTTACAGTGCCTTTAAACTACTCACAAACGTGTATTGGTTTTGGGTTTTTTTTTACTATTGCAGTTTATCCTCAAATAAAGCAAAACCTATGAGTAGGAGTAAGGTGACTGGAACTACAAGCAGTATTGTGTCTACAAGATCAGTAGATAGCAAAAAATTTCCACTTATCTTTGTAGTTTTTCTTCTTTGCCATTAAAAATTGAAATGTATTTCCCTTGGCTAACAAATTTGATTCTGAAAATGCTCATGGTCATATATTCTCTGTACACATAGGCATACAAGGAAGAGTAGTTTTCCACCTGATCACTTTTTAATCCATGAATGCATAACAATAAATAATTTTTTTTCACTTTTTTATATGTATTTCACCCAGCTTTGTTTGTTGATGTGATGTAGAAGGAAAGGCTGAGAGAATGGTGTTTGTTCAATCTTGAGAAGAGAGGGCTTTGCAGGAATCCTACTGCTGTGTACAAATACCCAAAGGGTGGTTGCAGGAGGGAGCCAAACTCTTCTTAAAGGTGCATAGTAGGACGAGAGGCAACAAACCCCAGTTGCAACACTGGAAATTTTAATTAGACATTAGGATTTACTTTTTTTCTCATGGGGGAGGTCAGGCACCAGAACAGGTTGCCTTGTGAGGCTGTGGAATCTCCACGCTTGGAATTATTAAAAATAAAATAAAAAGTTGAAAAAGTTATCTCAATTGAATAATAATACCCTTAGTGACATAACAGCTGTTTCTTCAGTTCTCTGGGTGATATTTTATAGCTGTCAGCTATATTTTTGGCACAATTTGTTCTGCATGAGTTAGTTAAAGTCGCTGGATTTCAAACTTCTTATATTTGTTGAGGGCATATGGAACTGAGCTAGGAGGCTTTACTTTGAGATGTTCTGGAAATTAAGTAGTTCATTGATTGCTGCTTGGTGATTATCTTCAGGCCACTGTAAATAAACAAACAGTACATCGTCATTAAATCATACTTTTTATGCATTATCTCCTTTAAACTTTAAGTATTTGGTTTATAGTAAAGGTGAGGGACTGCAGTTTGCCAGTAAAGTCAGGAGTCACTGAACATGCTGAGCACCTTTGCATATCAGTAACAGAAGACCTCATGCAATACAACACAGACGCTGTCAGTGGGGTTTATCTGGAGCCGTAATGACAATTTTAAGGAGTCCTTTTAACTTGATACACAAGAAGCAGAGAGTGCCGATGGCAGCTCTGCTCTTCATGTGGAAGTGAACTGAGCTTACAAACTGGCATTATTTTATTGTTTCTCTGACTACTGCCTATTTTAAAACTGTGCCTGAAGTAATCAAGGAGTTTTTTTCTGTAATATCAATAGTACTGATCTCAAACACTTTGCTTGAAGACTGTCTCTGAGACTCCAAATCTGCTTGCGCTGGCCAAGCCTTGGTGTGAGCTGATGCCAGCGTGTTAACGCTTGCCCCTGTGCAGCTTGAGCTTGTTCTGCATCAGTACTGAGCGCAGGGGGTTCTGCAATGAAGCCTTGCAAATCCTTCCTCCTCTGCCGTCTGTCTTATTCTGAAGTAAGTGGTTCAAACAGAAAAACTTTTGATGTCACAGAGGTGCCTTGGACTTTCCATTGACTAGTCCAGATACAGGCATCTACACTGGAGACATCAGAAATGAGGAGTGATGGTCTGGCACTCAAGGGAAATAGATAAATGCTTAATCAACTCTCGAAACAGCAGTCAAATATTACTGTGTCAAGCAGCCTGTTTCAATGCATAAAGCAAACCAAAAAGGGGGTTGGAGGAAGAGGACAGAGGTAGGGGAGAACAGAATTAAAACTACAGGAGCAAACAGTAAAAAGGGAGATATACCACAAGCTCCACAGGGTACATACATAGAGAAGAATTAAAAAATAAGCTAGAAGAGGACTCAGCTTAGATATATATTTTACAGTGCAAGGAAATACAAGCAGGCTCTAGAGCTGTTCTGTACAAATCTTCATAGCTGTCTCATATGTTTTAATCATATCTCATTTTGGAAAATGTTACATCTTACATCCAAATAAAACCAACGTTTTTTTTTTAATTAGCTACAATGACTTCCATTGAGTGAGAACAGAAAGAACACGAGGTGACTGCTGAAATGAATCAATCCAGCCAAACTTCGCCAGCAAGTTGCCGCTGGTGCGCTTCAATCGGAAGGCAGTCTGCAGCTCAGCAGAGGCTGCCCCTAATGACAAGGCTTTCATCTCCACCACGGAAAGCCCTGCAACAATGGCTACATCTCAGGCAGCTGTAGAGGAGAAAGAGCATCAAAAGAATGGGTGCAAATCGCTGTTATTTTCACATAAGACAGGCAGAAGCAAAAGTGGCCCTTCACTTTCAGCCGCACTTTGGTTGTGGCTCTGGGAGCCTGTGCCCTGAGCAGGCTCTCCGTGAGCACTTAGCCCTTAAGTATTCTTTCATTTCGGTGAGACTCCTTTTCTTGAAACGTTCTTTATGCATTATACATCGTCAGTACTATTTTTGTTTAGGCACATCAGGAATCATCCCACAGCGATTAAAAATCATTATTCCATTAACTTTCATGCCTAAAAAGAATTAATGACTCCATGAATCATAATTAAGGCTTCCACTTCTTTTGGCAAGCAGAAAGCCAGACATTCAACAGACCTTCTTGTTATCTATTTTGGCTGTTCTAATGATTCATTTTTCATCTTGCTTTCATGCTAACTGAGATCGCCATGCTTTTCCTTCGTGTTTCTTTACTGTGCTTGGCTGTGAAGTTGTCGAGCAGCAGAGCAAAATTGATGAAGGAAAAGATGACTGTATGGATAGGAAAGATACTTTGGGTATTTTTCTAGTCTTTTACAGGAAAGCTTAGAAATGAAAGGTATGGTTTGTTGTGCTGTTGGTTTTTTTTAATTTTATCTTTAAATGGCAGGTTGGAAAATGTTCACTGTATTTTCCCAAATGACAAAACTGGTAATTTTTCTTACTGTTGCCCTGATGGTTTTTCCCAGCAATCAGTGTTTTATCAAATACATTTGTTAGCAACAATGTCCTTATGTCCAAGGAAAAAAAGTACTACAACTTGTGCATAAGCAGTTAACCAGTTGTCTTAAAGCAGTCTTCAAGTTTATTGACTTAGGTGTTAATACATTCTTCAAAATTAATTAGGTGAATAATCAACCAAATATTAATTAAAAACCTTCTTGGAAATATTTTCAGGAAAGTCAGCTATGGCCCAATGCGGTGATATGTTTGGAAGTTCAGAGGAAAAAGCACGTATATCACATTTTAAAAAAAAAAGTAAAGGGATATTTGTTTTTTTCATAACAACCCAAGGAAAAGGCTAATAATTATTAACATGTATAATTACTTGATTTGCCACAAATCAGATATTCTCGAGAAATAAATGGAACTTGTTGGCTTTCACACAGTTAACTTGTGCAATCACCTTTTCCTTTTGAAACCTGACCTTCTTTCCTCTTCAGTTACCGCTGTGTTTACCTCCTGCATCTTTTTCCGTTTTCTGGTAGTCCTTTGAGCCCAGCTGTGTCAGCCTTATTTAGGGTAATCACTGGTGAAAGTCAAGCACTAATAATGCAATGCCGAACACAATGGAGGCCAAGATCTGTAGTTGCTTTTAAATAGTAGTGCTGTGCATCTGAAATAATGCTAATAACCACAGTGCCTGAAACTGAAAGAGCTTCCATGCAGAGAAGGCATCAGGCTGTTACCTGCTAAGCTGGAATTCTTGCATTTTTCAGTTGCAGTGTAGGGCTTTTTTTTCCTAAAGCAGTCTTAATTATAATGCATGTGTATTTATAATTAAAATTATGATTAAGTAATATTTACACCAAATAATTAGTTATAATAAGGCACTGGTGATACTGGCAGAGATGGGGTTTCTTCCCTGAAGCATTTTTACTTGTGGATGGCAGGAATCACTCATTTATCTCAAATAACACCTTCTTACTACATATTTTACCCAGCCCAGCAGACCAAGCCTTGCAGCACAGCAGAGGTAGGCCACTGCCCTCTGTTTGCTAGCTGTTTACTTCTTTCTGGTTTTAGCTCTTTTCTTCCGATATTTGAAAGAGGCTGTTTTGAAGGTAGTCCTGCCTTCCTTGATTCATCAGTCAGCTCTGTCTCTTTCCTCGCAAATAATACCCCCTGTGTCACAGATCTTCATATCTAAGACATTTTTTTTTTTCAAACAAGCAACAGAAAGCATCCTGTGAAGATACTTCCTACTGCTGAAGAAGGGATTGCAGGTTAGCAGGACCTCCCCTGCTCTGCTGTTGCAAATCCTATTTCCACATTAATTCTGAAGAAGGAGACTGCTGAAAGACCTGTGTGAAAGAGTGGTTCTTTTTCATTGTTGTTTTAGCTGGTGGTGATGCAGGCTTTTTTCCTGCATTGCTCTAAGATGTGAATACAAATGATTTGTGTTCTTTTTCCCAGACGCCCAGTGAATCAACAGTAACAAAGTCGCTTTGTCTGGTCAAACAGGAATTTACAGACCTACCTTTGCACCACCATAGTGAGAGCTGTCCATGTCCTGGGTGATGTTCAAAGATGTCCATAATTCTTAAACTCCAGTTGAGGGTTTTTACAGAGGCATTCAACATCTCATCCATGAGTCTTAGCTCCTGAGTGACAAAATATATAAAAGAATTTGATTCACTTACCATCTGAGAATACTTTTTATTGGCAAGCTAAACAAGCGTTGCCAAAATGTAGAAGAGGTCAAACCACTCCAGTGTCTGGGTGGAGGTACAGACTGGTCACAATATGGTTTCCCAGGATGTTTGGATTTTGTCCTGTGCCCATTTATCATTGGCATCTATTATCATTTTGGTGGGAAGCTGCCACAAGGCTTGGGATCTTCATCCCTATTCCTGTTCTTATCAGACTTATAAAAAATGTTTATAGTTTTGTTCAGTGAAAATCTAGTGCCAAAAATTTTCTGTAGATTTAACAAGAGAAATCTAAATTTAAACAAAGATAAGAAACAATAACTTATTATGTCAAGTGTGAAAATTAGTTGTTAGCAGAGTCAAATATTTTGTTTATCATCTTGTGTTGCAACACAGAGAACTTTTTTTAGCAGTAACTTGAATATATATTATGAGCAGCAAGTTGCAGTTTCTTTCCCTTGGGGACAGAAAAATCTTGTAAAAGAACCTACCATATGTATTCCTATAAGCTGCTATTCAGAAGGGAACAATACACTCTAAATTCTTTGGAAGATATAACAATGCTACAAAATAAAAATGAATAGTAGGACATTGAAAGATCCCCCACACCCCGCCTTTTCTCCCTCCCCCAGTAAAGCAGAACATTTTCTAAGTTTCATCACAGCAGCTTTCAGCAGAGATGATTTCTTGCCCAAAGGCACAGGAAGATTAACCAAGTATATCCAACTGCTCAACCAATAACTCATCTGAAAAAGAGTCTAAAGAGCAAATTGTAAGCTTCACAAATGCAATCAGTTTATCAAGGTCAGATAAGGACAAGAGCCTGAATAGATATGATTCAGGATAAAAGTTGAATAGATACGGATACTGTATGATTAGAACGAAAATGAGGCCACCTGCTGAATCGCAAGGGTGAAATATCACATTCTGCAAAAATGCACTGTCACTAGAGCATACACAGACTGAAATCCCTGCTGGTGATGAGAAATTAGCTTTGCAGTCAACAAATTTATGATGCTTTCGTTTTACAAATGTACAGTGGAATTACTGGTGAGATTAGGAGGGAATTCATAATGCATAAATGAAGAGCTTTTATGAGCATTTTCTACTGTGTCAGTGCAATGACAGTAAGCCTCTAACAATGACCTCTGGTATAATCATCATTAGTGATGGGGCAGGATGGCATCTGCTGAGAGGCTGGCACCTGACAGGTGAAATATGGGTATCTTTTATGTAATTGAGGGCAACATTTTAATGGAAGAATGCTGCATAAATAAAATAAAGTCATCAAACTAAATTGCTGTACAATCTTGAATGTGGAAAACTGGGAAAGAAGTTGCCTATTCTCCAGATGATGTGAGCAAGGAAAGAAAGTCAGAAGGGAGAGGTTCATCCCAGGATGAAACCTAAGAAAGAACGTGTCATGGGAAATGTGCCATTCAACAGCAGTAGAAAACAACAAACAGGCCAAGGCAAGTTAAAAATATTTCTGATCTTCGCAAATCTTATCAGTAGAAATCAACAGCTTCCTTTTGTTGTCACTTTTTAATTTACAACTCACAAGAATGGATGGACTGGTATTTCCTAAATAAAGGTGCTTATACCTAGATGTTATTTTTGCTGTAGAGTTGATTGTCCCTTGGGATAGTTGTGAATCAGCACTTATGCTGTCAATTTTCTGTGGTACTGTGCTCCTATATGTGAGTCACTAGGACTTCAGGGTTCAAATTGCACATTTCTTACCATCACAAAAAAAAAAATCCCTACGAACCTTTCCCTGAGAGTTTTTTGTATTCTTGAACATGTGGGTGGATTGTAAAACTGCATGAGAGAAGCTGACTCAACATTTGAGTCAACATTGTCTTTCTTCCATCCTGCTGCCTGTGCGGGTAACCACCTGTGTTGCCCAAAGTGTTTCATGTTTTGGTGGGAAAACACAGCTGAAGTCACCTTTACGTGGTGGCAAAAAGGTCTCTTGTCCAGAGATGTGAGACTTTGACACCACTGAGATTACTGTGAAAGAAACCTGTCTTCAGCCTAGTATTTTGGTTGAAGCTTATGGGGTTTCAGAACGTAGAGGTGAGATAACTGCTAACCAGTGCCTGATCTTACTGTTTCACATTAGCAGTGCCCACTCATATATAGACAAAAAGCTACCATCTTAAGACTGTTTTAAAATAATGTAATATGTTCTTACTACTTAATCTTGCAAACCAGCAGTCACTTTAGATGCCTGTGTAAATAGATAGACATTGAGTATGATCAACACCTTTTGTATTGCTTACCTACTAATTTACCCTAGTTTTCTGGAAGCACTGATAGTAACCCTATGGTTACTAGGGTTTTCTGTTACAAGTTTGATCTCTACATATAATGCGCTCTCAGTCTCTCAGAAAGAAACTTGCTACAGGAAGGTGTTCTTGAATGCTGTTCAGCCAGAAAGGTTTGTGTGTACATACACGCTGCACATACGGTACAGTGAGGCTGAGATTAGTCAGAGATTAGCTTGACAAGAGGTTGTAGAAATCAAAGGCATAGAAGGAAAATATTTCCTTTCCACTGTTTCTTGGTTCACATGCTTGGTTTCCTTCCCCTGCCAGTAAAACCTAGGCGATTACAATATTTTAGAAAGTATTCCTGTTTTCATTTATATATCAGCTGCAGAAAATCTGATAGTTCTTCATTCACAATGAAGCATACCAATCTTACAAATACAACATAAACCCATGTGAAATATGTTTTTATTCTGGCCCTCTTAGTCAAGAAAAAATATAGCTTGCAAATGTGTAGATGCCCAGTCCACTGCAGTTCTTAGCGATGGTTCCTCCAACAATGCCCTCCAGAAATAGTCCTGCTGTATCCTTTGTACCATATTTATAAACAAAATTGCCACTTAAGCAGAAAAACAGAGTTAAACAAATACATAGAGCATTTGTTTGGGTGACGCTTCTGTTGCTCCTCATCTACTAATGGATAAAATACTACCCACTGCCACGAGTGAAGAGAGTACACTGAATTTGAGCAAAGGAACAAACTTAGGATTTACCTATTTAATTTTTACCTATATACTTTTTACCTACATAATTTTACAAATAAGTTTCAAACGGCTTTGTGCTTTTACTGTACCCAAACACTTTCACAAATTTTGCTTTGTCTTTAAGAAGGATTAAAGGCTAATTGTCAATCAGTTTGTTTACTGCTAATGAAACATAACAAGTAGAAAGTATATAGAAATATATAGAAAATATATTTGTAGACACAGAAGACAAAATCTCAAACTTGGATTGCATTGCTGCAAGGAAAAAAATAATTAAAATGAGCTTAAAATGTTCAGAGGTAGAATTATATATCCAAACTCTGAGAAGCTAGAAACAATGAAAAATAATATGTCATGATTTAAAAGTGTTTTTTTTTGCAGAAGTCCTGAAATAGTGCTGCAAATTATTTTTTGTATCAGTCAAATATGGAATATAGAAGAAATGTTAAAAATGACCTTAGGAGAACACTGGGAAAAAGAACCAGATATCAAAAAATTGAGATTCTCTAGATTTTTAGCAAAAGATACAGTCATAATGAGAAAGAAACTTTAACTTTAAAGACTGCATAGTTCAGTCAGAGGCTTGCAGGTATATCTTAACTACGTTGTGATAGCCTTCACACTTCAAAGTACTGGTGCTCTGAAAACTTCCTTAGAAGCAAGGTTGTTTCAAATACTTGATAACATAAAGTGCTATCAATGAGTAGTTCCAGCAATGTAACCTACCACTGTTGTTAAGTTTTTATAGTTTGACATGATTCACTTACTGACTACAGTTGACGATTTTTGGAAAAATACAAAAGCAATGGTTTCTTGTTCATTGGTGTCAAATAGTTTCAAGCATGTATGGAAACTGTCATATCCATAAGTAAATTATTTTTTTGTTTAATTTAGTTTTGAAAATTCCAGATTGACTAAACCAAGCAAAGAGAAAGGTTTGGTTGGATGAAGATCTGGTGCTATGAACAAAATAATCGGAATGTATCATACTGTAACAAAAAAACCTGTTAGAATAGAAACATACTACTTAAAAGACACCCTACTTTTTAAAAAGCTGCAAGACTTTCAATGTCTTCTCATTCATGTAGACCAACCCCTCAGCAGAACCAGGAATAGGAACACTGAAGCTTAGACCTTTGCTGGCAACAGGGGCAATGGTTATGTCTTTTTTTTTTTTTTTCTTTTTGCACAGGTGCATATTGTGTATAAAGCAGAGATAAAAGCAGAACAGATATGATAGTTTCAGTTAAGAACAGAAGCTGATGCTTTCACAGTGGACTGATGCTGATATGGTGGTAATCAAGTGTCAGACTTGTGCTGGGCTAGCAAAATCATTGCTATGCAAGTAAAATCATTGCAGGCCTGTATAAAAATGGTATACAATGAAAAAAATAATGTATGAAACAGACTCTAAGTGCATATGAAATTTGCAGGCACTGCAACAGCTACTGTTCAGCATGCTGTGCATAGCAAGGGTGCTTTGGGTGCACCAAAGAGATCAGATCCGTGCACCCAAAGCAGACTTGGGTGAATTTTGTAGGAACAGGTGATCAGATAGTTTTTTAAATAAAATATAACAATAACATTAGCTTAACGTAGATGTTGTTATGAATTCTCTTTTATTATTATTACTATTTTTCAGTATTTAAACTTTTTTCTTATGCACAGCAAACATTTCATCCCTCTGCCCTACAGTCTTAGGTGTAATATCCTTATATGAAGAGGAGAGGCAGGTAAAAAATATTAGGAAATGTTTGTGGACAGATGGACCAAGGGTATAAAAACAAATAATGTAGCTATTAAGACCTGTGCTTAAGCTGGTGATAAAAAAATAGTATTTCTAATACTGAAAAGAAGCTAACAGTCCTCCATCCTCTTCCCATAGACAGTGTAGTCAAAGCGAACTCATGGAAGAGCGTAAAAGAGGAGAGAACAATGACCTGAAGCCAGATTTACACAGATCTTTGTGATAGGATTTCTGCCTTAATTTGGGCATATAATTGCTCTGTGTCTATATCCCCCTTCAAGTCAATTGAAGCTCCTTCCAGAGTTTGAATCATCATCTTTTAAGATAGATCAGATAAATTAGCTAGAAAGAGAGCCTAAGGTAACTTGCTCACACTTAGATATCTAATTTTTGAGCAGCTGAACCTCACTTTATGCTGCCAATGAAGTAAGATCACAGAGTACATGCTTTGCAATTGCCATGCTGAGCTATTTGCCAATTCTTTCCTGAAGTCTCTAATACCACTCTAATGAAACAGCCCTCATGACAATGATTTTTCAGAGATAAATTAGACTCTAAGGACTTTATTTTTACCTTCTCCTGTCTTTTCCTCACTTTCAGTGCCTCTGTCTTCTTCTTGAAATCTTTTCAATCTCTGCTCCCAGGCTTCTGTTCTTTTCTGATTCTCTGCTGCTTTATTTCCCTTCCAATATACTAGTTCTAGCTGAAGGCCCTCTAGGGTCTGTCCTGGTCCATTCCCTCATTCCACTATGCCATACCTCAGGGTAATCTCATCTAACAGCAATCTAATTTACTATTTTTTCTACTGGGAGGGTATGTAATTTACTATCAATACCAATCCTGTTTTCTTCTGCTCCAGCTAAAGCCTTGCTTCTCTGATACCTCCAGGTTACCTGTTCTTAAATCTGCCTGAAAAATATTTATTACCTTTCTCTACAGCATTTTGAAGACTAGCACCGTCTTTCTATTGGAAGGCCTTGTATGAGCTGCAGATATTTGTCTCCATTTGGAATTTCTTCCAGGTTACACCCAAGTACTGTAGACTATTTGTACATTGTATCAAATATACACCTTTTTTCTGCATTGACATGCTTTTAGACAGGCTCCCAACATCATGTGTCGTCCTTTTCTGGCCTTGACCAATGCAATCTTGCTTTTGTTCAGCAATCTTGCTGATGTTTCCAGAATGCTGTAAAGATGGTTCTTCCAACCTGTTGTTCTGTTGTTTGTTTTTTTTTTTAATTTCCCTTTGCAGTCCCTCATTGGATCCCATTTTTTATTAAATTAAACATAAGCTTTTTGTTACCTTCACAGCTTATCCCCTCCTCGCATCAGGTCACTTCAAACATGGCTCACAAACAACTTCAATCATTGATCTTCACCTGATTCTTATCAGGAGTATCCTGGAGTAAACCTCTTTCAAGTCTGCTGAAATGATGTCCACAATGTAACAGCAAAATTGGCATCATCTGTGGTATTCATGTGCTACATATTTCTACTGCTTATTAGGCGTAGCAATTTTTGGTTCACTCCTTATGAACAACAGCTTCTCTCCTTTGTCCTATTATGCTCATTCTATATGCTTTCTTTTGTCCTGATTTTTTCCTCACAGTCTTTTTTTACAACAGGGTCTTGATTTACGTCTAGAGTTCATAATAGTAATTAAAGAAAGTAAAAAGTAGAATAAGGGACAATTGCAGGATTTGATGTAATATAAATTGATACACTGCTAACAGGGCGGGACTTTTTGCAGGAAATACTAGAAACTAATTTGTGTTTATTTTACATAATAACTTATAATGATGTACTTTTGATGGCCAAGGAATATTTAAATGATATTGCAATATCATAGTTTCATTTTTCTCAATGAAAAAATCTGTTAAAAAATTTTAGTGCCAGGAAAAATAAAATAATACAAAAATGAGTGTATGCAGATCCATAATCTTAAAATGAACATACAAGGTTACAAGTGATCGTATGTTCCTTTGAATATGGTATTTTGATGAATATCACAAATTTATCGAGTTCCTCATAGGTCCTGAAAGGGCATTATCCACTCAGGCTGGTTGACAGTGGATTCATGATTTTATTCTATACAGCTCAGCTGTATTGTGTTATATTATTAGTAACTTTAAGCTTATAGGAGATTTCTGCGTGCATTGATATAAAGTGCAGCAAGAACTCCTTCAGTCAAGAAAAGAGTTATTTCTGAATTACCATTCTCCGATAAGAGAATTCAGCAACCATGCTTATTAAATCAAAACTTTAGAAAAGAAAACATAAAACCAATAGTCCGTAGAGATGAGAAATATGTTTCTCAAGATTTGAATTACCCAGATGTGAAAATCAGTGCAAGCTATACAATCACTCTTATATTGGGCTTATAAAGGTATTTTCATAACAAAATGATCTTACCAATTGCATGTTTTATTTCTTCAGGGCAACAGTACTGGCTAATTTCAAATCATTTGCAGAAAGAGAAGATATAAATCAAAAAATCTTACATTTTTTGAAGGACAGGGAAGGATTGCATAATTGAAGCTGTTTTACAGCAATGGACTACTCCATCAAATTAGACAGGTTTTTTTCACCCCTTAAAATTTGGGCAGGAAGCTGTCAAACTAATTTGAAGTTTTGGCACACAAGCCTGTGGGACTTAGATACCTAGATCATAGTTTGTTCGTTTCTTGGAATGGACAAACTTTTTCCCTGCATCTGATTTAAAAGCATAATTCAACCTCCAATTTTCTTTTTTCTTCTAGTTTGAAGCAAGTAGATTCCTACAGATGACAACTCCTTGCTATATTAGCTTTTGATTAGAATTCCTTCTTTCCCAGTACTTTTTTTCCACAGGCATTTATAATACCCATGAAAAGCCACCTTGCATTGGAGTCAAGTTGTCAAACAGCAGAATTCAGATGCCCTTGAAAGAAGGCAAAACAAGCTATTTTGTTTATTTTACAAACTGCCTATGAACAATAGATGCAGACTGAAAAATCTAATGGGCTATGAAGGCAGGCAATTCTCCAAATACAGAAAAAAAGTACCTAATTTAGTCATCATCTAAATAAAATCTTACAAACTATTTTAAAGATTTGCTTTAATAAGTCTCTCTTTACATACTATATTTATGCTACAGGCTTGTTTGCATAAAGTCATATCTCACAGTCAGAATATTGCGATGTCTGATTCAATATACTAGAAGAAGAGAGGTCAACAAAATAACTCTTGTCATCTCCTTACTGCACCGTTTGGTAACTACAGCTGAATTCTGTGCTACAATCATTTTGCTTGCCCATCTGAAGACTTCTTTGCACTTACCCCTCCCTGATATCTGAGGGTTCTTTAAAAAAACACGTGCAGCTGCATTCTCTAGGGAAAAAATTACCAATTTAAAATTCATGTGCTGAAAAGTAAAGGTCCTCATTGGTAGTGTATGTCCAGTGCATGATTCTAGATTACCATTTTCTAGCATATCTTATCATTACATGCACTTTATAGCAATTGCAGTTACTCATCCATCTAAACGTTTGTGAGCTAGCAACACAATACAAGGAAACAGTGTGTGTGATAAAGGTTATGTTCTTGCACACACGCTATTCCAACGTGCCTGTTTCCCTCCTGCCTTCCCCAGCTCCATGTCCTCAGTCTCCCCAGCTGCAGGCTGGTCAGCAAAAGATGCTCTTCCCAAGAGAAGTCCTTGTCAGGGACTGGGTAGCTGGAGCCACTGGCCCCGTGGAAGATCAATCCTTAGCACTCTTATTTCACAAAGCAGAGAGCTCAGGTGGCTGCCTTTCTGCCCTTGTAGCGAAGCTGATCAGCTTTGCAGGGGCAGGGAACATTTTCAGTAAGCGTGTCATGGCGTAAGGTGGAAGTGGGGAGAGCAGATGAAGTGTTGAGAACTGCAGGGACAGCAGTTTTGCCCTGTTGGTGCGTAAATAATTTAAGAGTCTTCACATATGCTCTGTATTTTTCTACTGCTGTGGGACTGTGAAACACCAGGAATATGACCTGTCCACTCACTGACACGTTAGCCCACTGCAAGTAATAACAAGGAAATGTGTTGGGAGGAATATTCCAAGCAAATATAAAAATAGAGATCTTACAATTGGGGTAGGATCTTTGCTTTAGAGAAGCTTCAGATTTAATTAATTCCAATACCCTGAAAGGAGGCAGGAAATCACAAAAAATCAACTTTGGTACATTTTGTGTGTTTAGTCTGCCTGAGGCTTATGCCTGGGGTTTTTAAAGACACACGGAAATGTTAAACCACAAACCAGCAAAAGGAGTGAAAAAATAATTCTAAAGAATATATGTGCTCTGTCTTTTTCTTTCCTAATGAGAGAGGTGGTTTATATTGAACTGTCCATACTTGAGTTCTGCAATTCTTACCATAACAACTAACCACTGCTAGCAACACTGAATATTCAAGGACTTTCCTTTAATTTGAGGCGTGGTTGGGTAGTTTTAAGCTTAGATTGTTCATATTTTATAGAATAAATGTTATAGAAAGAAAAAAAAAAAAAGGAAACAAACCAAAATAACAAGCACCCAGTCTTAATTCAAACTGATTCTTCTTATGAATCTCTTTTAGAGTTATAATTTTTCTTCTTTCTAAGGCAAATTTTTTAAACCAAAAAGTTTCTCTATTTTTCAGTTAATTTAAAAGGAGTTTCTAAACAAACAAACAAACAAACAAAAACAAAACCACAAATAACCTTATGCTAATATGCAGAAGAGAACCTCAACATTTAGAATTTTCCAAAATCTTTCCATATTGTACTTGGACTACTGGTATTATTTACTAAACTGCATGCACAGAAATGATGAACCTATTGAAAATTATAAAAAATGAAAAAATAAATTGGGGTTTTTTAATGTTGTACAAGGAGATAAATAAAAGACGGTTAATATAATGTTTCTACCAGCTATCTTGGCCCAGGATCAAGCAATCATGTGAAGTGAAACCATGTTAAGGAGGAATTATCACAGTTGCTATATGTTCCGTAAGAATAAGGACAACTGCCCCTTTATGACCTTGTCCTGGTGGGTGACAGAATATTACATGATCCTGAAAAGCTGTGACTATTAAACTCTATGATCCTATTCTTACAGGTCATTGAAAACCCTTTGAGATGTTTTGTTATATTTCAGCCACAGATAAATGAAGCAGAAAATGACTGTGTTAGAGACTTGTCAATTAAAGAAGAAAAAAGACTTCCTTGCCTTTCCTGCCCTTGTTTTGACAGATTTATTTTTGTTTCTCTAATAGAGAACTTTTATTTTTTCCAGAATTAAAAGACTGAAGAAAAAGCTTGTATGTGGAAATGAAATCCTCAGTTTTAAACAAGGGAATAGAATTTCTGCTTAGTACAAGCATGTGAGATTTGCTAAAATGTTTTTTCAGTCCTCTCAGTGGTAGTGTTTTACCTCTAAATTGTGTTGCCCAATGCATTAAGGAGTAAGGTACATGTGCTCTGTGCAGTTTCTTTGAAACTTTGATGTACAAGTAAGCGTTTTAAAAAATGTACCTTGAGACATTATCTATCCACTGGCTTATCTTATCGGGACATGCACAGTACTACACTACAATCCACACATGAACTGCAAACAAAAAATACTTGTATAGATGGAGAAAAATCCTCTCCTCTCCTCTCCTCTCCTCTCCTCTCCTCTCCTCTCCTCTCCTCTCCTCTCCTCTCCTCTCCTCTCCTCTCCTCTCCTCTCCTCTCCTCTCCTCTCCTCTCCTCTCCTCTCCTCTCCTCTCCTCTCCTCTCCTCTCCTCTCCTCTCCTCTCCTCTCCTCTCCTCTCCTCTCCTCTCCTCTCCTCTCCTCTCCCAATTTCCTAATTCACTAATTTATAACACATTATAAGCTATTTTTAGTTAAAAAAACCCAATAAAACAGGTATTGCTAGTGTAACCAATTTCCATGAACTCTACAAGTAGCTCACAGTTCATTATTCCTGAAGGAACTGGAGGATGAAGTTGCTAAGCCACTATCCATATTTGAGAAGTCATGGCAGTCCAGTAAAGTTCCTGCTGACTGGAAAAGGGGAAATTTTTTTTTTTTTCCAAAAAGGGAAAAAAGGAAGACCCAGGGAACTACAGGCCAGTCAGTCTCTCCTCTGTGCCTGGCAACATCATGGAGCAGATCCTCCTGGAAACTCTGCTAAGGCACATAGAGAATAAAGTGATCAGTGACAGCCAACATCGCAAATCACACCTGACAAATTTGGTGGCCTTCTACAACGGTGTCACTGCGTTGGAGGATAAGGGAAGAGCAACTGATATCACCTACTTGGACTTGTGCAAAGCATTTGACACTGTCCCACACAACATTCTTGTCTTTAAATTAGTGACACATTGATTTGAGGGATGGACCATATGGTGAATAAGGAATTGGCTGGATGGCTGCACTCAGAGTTGTTGTCAACAGCTCGATGTCCAAGTGGTGACCAGTGACAAGTGGTTTTCCTCAGAGGTCAGTACTGGGACTAGTGCTGTTCAACATCTTTGTCAGCAACATGGACAGTGGGATTGAGTGCACTTTCAGCAAGTTTGTGGATGCCACCAAGCTGTACGGTGTGGTTGACATGCTAGATGGAAGAGATGCCATCCAGAGAATCCTGGACAGGCTTGAGAGGTGGGCCCATGCAAACCTCATGAAGTTCAACAAGGCCAAGTGCAAGGTCCTGCACATGGGTTGGGGCAACCCCAAGGACAAATACAGGCTGGGCGGAGAATGGCTGGAGAGCAGCCCTGTGGAGAAGGACCTGGGGGTGTTGGTTGATAAGAAGCTCAACATGAGCCTGTCTGCTTGCAGCTCAAAAAGCCAACTGTATCTTGCGCTGCATCAAAAGAAGCGTGGCCAGCATGTCGAGGGAGGTGGTTCTGCCCCTCTACTCTGCTCTGGTGAGACCCCGCCTGGAGTACTGCGTCCAGCTCTTGTGGCCTCCAACATAAGAAGGACATGGACCTGTTGGAGCAGGTCCAAAGGAGGGCCATGAAGATGATCAGAGGGCTGGAGCACCTCTTCTATGAACACAGGCTGAGAGAGTTGGGATTGTTGAGCCTGGAGAAGAGAAGGCTCCAGGGAGACCTCATAACAGTCTTCCAGTACTTAAAGGAGGACTAGAGGAAAGATGGAGAGGAACTCTTTATCAGGGAGTGTAGCAATAGGATGATGGGTAATGGCTTCAAACTGGAAGAAGGTAGTTTTAGATTAGATATAAGGAAGAAATTATTTACTGTGAGGGTGATGAGACACTGGAACAGGTTTCCCAGAGAAGTTGTGGATGCCCCATCCGTGGAAGTGTTCAAGGCCAGGTTGGATGGGGCTTTGAGGAACTTGGTCTAGTGGAAGATGTCCCTGCCCATGGCAGGGGGTTGGAACTAGATGACCTTCAAGGTCCCTTCCAACCCTAACCGTTCCATGATTCTATGACTCTATTATTTATGTTCTTTTGTTAATATGGAAAACCCCAAAACTTTCCAGCTTTCCAGCTTTGGTGCATGGACTTGGCACGTAGGACCTAATGTTTGAGGTTGAGGTACAGCTTCCTTCCTGATTTTGAGCACAGATTGAATATGATCTGTGTGATACAATCTTTTCACTGCTAAGTGCGGTGAGATTGACTGGTTTACCAGTTCCCTTTAGAGTGAGGTGGATTTTTGGCCCCAAGTTCACTGTTACTTGTCATGTCTAAAGAGGAACATTCCTGGAAGTACTTCTTCTAAGTCATCGTCTTGCTAGATAACACTGCAGTCACAAGGCCATGTGCGAGAAATTTCTTTTCTCACAAAGTACGGCTTGGGGGATACTAAAAAAGAGCTACTACAGGGTCAAATTTCCATAGTTTCCTACCTGCTCTGCCCTCTACGGTGTGTCCCATGAACCAGTGCACCAAAGCTGTCTAACAGGAGACTGTAGACATCAGTCAACAGTATTCATCAAGAGGAAGAAAATATTCCTGTCTATGTCTGATCATATGTATTTCCTCATACATGATTGAAGATACTGTGATACTTTGAAGGATTTAAAGATGAAAGTCTTACTAGAGAAGTTGCACTGAAAGCATGAAGTATAAGTGACAGATTTTAGCCTGTTTTCAAGAAACAGAGACTAACTATAAGCAAGAATTATATACACAGTTTTCTCTGTTTTCTTTCAGAAACCAGAATGGCAGAAAGAAACTAAGTTTCTTGCAACAGGCACCTATCTGTTTCCCCTCACTTCAGCCCTTTTCTATCACACTGAGGTTATGTGGGTCCATTATCTATACATATTCTGTATTAAGATATCTGTGTTCTGCATGTTTATCTATCAAAGAGTGAAGAAATCATTTAATAATACTGCCTAGGGCTTTCCATTTAAATTTTCATTGCATCTGGGAAAGCTGCTAAGTGAACGAACATTGACTTTCTGAGATAAAAATAAACCTGTAGTGCTTTAATTTTTTTGGCAAAGAACCAGCACTTCATAATTTCATCCTTTTGGTTTGTTATGGGCTATAACTCAACTTTAATGATCTGATTCAATGAAATGATAAAATCCCAGCTTTGCTTCAGCTTTTTTGCTTTTTAATAGCCAGATTTATTGGTTCATACACAGGTTTTCCCATCTGCAGGTCAGACACTGTCAAATTACTTAGACCAGGGTATGTGTTTGTTACCCGGGCAGAAGTGAACACATAGATTTCTGTATTTGAATTATCAAAAGACCAATGATTGTATCACTAGGGACATAGCAAGGTTCACGATTTTGTCATTTGCAAAGGACAACCGTATGGTCATCTGCCAGGTTTTTTATTGGCTTACTTCTTAGGTACTGTCACCTGTATGTTTAGCACAGGAGAAAACAGTTTTATCAGAACCAAAATGGACCACTGGGAGTGGTGCATGAGGAACTGATTAATATTTATACAGATGCGAGGAAGGTGAAGGAGATAATTCATTGAATATTATAGTTTGAATTATGCTTGTTTAGTAAATGTGGTAGAAATAATGGAAATGCCTTAGATTTCAATCGGATAGAAAAAACAGTAAAGAGGAAGGCATGGAATAAACCTGTTTTGCACTCAAACTTCAGAGGGAAAGTGTAGTTGTCAAACTCTACTTCCTTCTTGACTCATTTTTTTCTTTTTCATCAAATTGAGGGTAGAGGGGAAGGGCAGGATTAGAGGGGAAGGGTCACTTCCCTTGTCCCGCTGGCAATGATCTTCCTAATGAAGCCCAGAAGTCCGTTGACCATCTTCGCCACAGGGGCACATTGCTGCCTCATGTCCAACTTGGTGTCCAACAAAACCCCCAGGGCCTTCTTTGCAAAGCTGCTTTCCACCTGTCAGTCCCCAGTGTGTCCTGGTGCATGAGGTTGTTCCTTTTCACAAGCAGAACTTCACATTTACTGAGACAGTGGTCTCTTTTCTCTTCTCTTCTCTTCTCTTCTCTTCTCTTCTCTTCTCTTCTCTTCTCTTCTCTTCTCTTCTCTTCTCTTCTCTTCTCTTCTCTTCTCTTCTCTTCTCTTCTCTTCTCTTCTCTTCTCTTCTCTTCTCTTCTCTTCTCTTCTCTCCTCTCCTCTCCTCTCCTCTCCTCTCCTCTCCTCTCCTCTCCTCTCCTCTCCTCTCCTCTCCTCTCCTCTCCTCTCCTCTCCTCTCCTCTCCTCTCCTCTCCTCTCCTCTCCTCTCCTCTCCTCTCCTCTCCTCTCCTCTCCTCTTTTCCGTTCCCCTTTGTTGAACTTCAGCCCATGTCTCCAGCCCATTAAGGTCCTTCTGAACAGTAACACAAACAACCGATGTATCAACCACTTCTCCCAGTTTCATATCACCTGCAAACTTGCAGAGAGTGCTCTCTGTCCCATCACTCAGTACATTAATGAAGAGGTTAACCATATTGGCCTCAATATCAGATCACGGGGCACACCACTACCAACTGACCTCCACCTTGACTTCATGCCACCAGTTGCAACCCTTTGAGCCCAGCAATTCAGCTAGTTTTATTCTACTTCACCATCCACTTATCTAGTCCGTACCTCTAATCTGGCCTTTCAAACATAATCAAGAGTGGTGTCTCAATGACATCAGCTAGTTACCTCAGCACCCGTGGGTGCAACCCATCAGGTCCCATGGACTTGTGTATGTCAAGGTTGTTTAAATGTTCCCTGTGCTGATCCTTCTCTACTGAGGGTAAGTTCTTCCTTGCCCAGATTTTCCCACTGATCTCAAAGGCTTGGGATTCCTGCAGTCTGCTCTTACCAGTAAAAAACAAGGCAAACAAGACCTTGACTATCTCAGCCTTTTCCGGGGCTTCTGTCTCTAAGTCCCATTCCCATTCAGTAGTGGTCACTCAGATTTCCTTTAGCTGGTGTACAGATCCTTTCTGTTGCCCTTCATGTCCCTTGCCATGTTCAATTCCAGATGGGCTTCGTCTTTGCTAACCTCATCCCTGTCTGATCAGAGGTATATGGCTCCATATGCCTCCTGGGTTATCTCTCCCTGCTTCCACTTTTTGAATATTTCCTTTAGGGTTTTGAGTATAGCTCCTTGTTCAGCCGTGCAGGCCCCCTGCCACCTTTGCTTGACTTCCTTAACATGGGAATGGACCAATCTTGACCTCAGGGAAGGTGATCCTTGAAAATCAACCAGCTTTCCAGGATGGATCCTGTTTCCAAGTCTATATTCCCTGTGGTTCTTCCAAGCAAGTCTCTGAACAGGACAAAGTCTGCTACATATCTAATTGGAATTTCCTTTTTTGCAACTTGTGTCCTTTTTCTCTTGTCTTATCATTATCCATCTGCAAGAAGAGTCTGGTCCATCTTCTCTACAATTCCCAATAGGTAGTTGTTGATAGCTCTCTCTTCTCCAGGCTGAACAAGCCTAATTCCCTCACCTCAGCCTTTCCTTGTATATCATATGCTTCTGTCCCCTCACCCTCTTTGTGGCCTACCTCTGGGCTCAATCCAGTATGTTGATGTCTTTATTGTAGCGGGGAATCCCAAACTGGACACAGCAGTCCAGATGTAGTCTCACAAGTGTCAAATAGAGAAGGAAAATCATCTACCTCAACCTGCAGGCTACACAGCCCGCTATGCACTTACCAATCCTTGCTGCAAAGCAAAGCATGAAGGAAAGTGAAGAGGTACTGGTCCATTTGGCAATATCCTTCCTCAGGCACTGCTATTATTAGCAGTGAAATAGGTAAAATACTCAGGCTTCAAGCAAAGAAAATTACCCATTTGCTTTATTATTTTTAAACTAAGAGAGGCCTAGACCATAGTTCCATGAGGGCAACATCAGACAGACCAAATGCTAAAATCAGGGTGACATAACTCTAGTCAATTTGTCATAATGGGATCTGGACCAGGAGCTGCTTATAAGCCTCTGGTCAGGAAAGAGTTGTATAAAACAAGGGCAGAGAATCCTTTACTCTTCCAGAAAAGCTAAGACTGTCATCAGGAAGAGGTTTATGGTGATCTCCAATGGCCTGCAGCATGACTACACTTTGCCTTTCTGGGTGGAGAGTTCCCCAGTGTTTACCTTTCTGGATGTGTTCCTACATTAAGGCAACTAACAAGCAGTGTGATTTGCCAACTTTTAGAGGCTGTCGGATTCGGTGGACATCAGGTTGCAGGGGATTTCTCCAACGTCGATCAGTTAGAAGTGACTCCGATGGTCTCTAAGGCACATGGGGCAATTGGGGATGTTTCAGACTAACTAGGGAAAAATGTGGGTGGGTGGGTGGGTGGTTCATACCTAGTCCAGACTTATTCTGTACTGCCCTAGTGGTTCAGCAACACTCAGGCTTGGTATTACTGTGCACGGAACCATAACCTTAGCCTCATCAGTGCTTCACCTGACCCTTTCTAGTGAGAAAACCAGCTTTCCTGGAGCTCTAGGGACTAAAAATGTTTGCTCCTCATAGACACTTCTCTTTAGGCTTATCGCCTTGCTCCATCTATGCTTTTGTCATATGAAGAAACTCTTTTGTACTTTGCTGAAGACTACTTCATCATATGTCAAGAGATCTGATTATACTTGCATTCCCAAGGAAAAAAAAAAAAAGCTATGAAAGAAAAAGCTTAATGTAGCATTTTGTAATCATATAGTCAATACAGAGAGGGGCTATGTTGCTTCTGTTCTTTCAATGCAGCACTCCAGTCTCCTGTATTTCTGTTTCATAATATCCTGTTACTAAAAATTTCATAAACATGGGCGGGCGGGATTCCCCTTGACCTGTTAAGTAGCCTTTCACCAGTGAGGTTGCCTGCAGGAGCAAGAACTGTGCACCATTGAGAGTGTTTAATCTTCAGATGATAGAGTTAAATCCTAAAATCCGTTTTTCTATAGCTAGTGGAAATCATGCATTCAGCCCTTGCAGTCAGCACCTGCATTTTCAAAATTAGCAAACATTTTGAGATAGCTACACAGATATCAACAACTTGTGTGTCTAGTATCTGTCTTTCATTGAGTGGTATTTTATTTTTAGCAGGCTATTCTTTTCTCCTTTCAGAAATAGAATTTCAATACAGAAGTCATAAAAAGTCCTCATCTGACAGGTGCAGACACCTGTGCACTTACGCATGAATGAATATATGCGCTTAACACACGCTATGCACACTGCATACAAATTTTTGTCATTCAAATATGAAACAGAGAAGAACATCAGCAGGGATGTCTCTCAATAATTAGCTATTATTGAACACAGTATTAGGCTTTCCCAGAGCTTGCTCATGGATAATTCTCATCTACTTTGCAAGTGTGTGAGTTCTCCAATAATTTCCCTCTATGTTTTTGTGCACACCCATTCTTTAAAATAGGGGAAGAAACAGGCTTTTTTGGGGTCCATTTAACAGATTCATATTTGAGGAAACAAGTGTTTGCAAGGCAGAATAGTTGACAGGTTCAATTTCCATTTCAAATTCAAAGTCAGCTTCATTCTTATTAAATAAATACTGACTTTCTGCAAAGAAATTCTAATCAGAATGCTCCTGACAAAGGAAAGGAAATTGAATGTAGAAGAGAGACTGTGTGAAAGAAGATAGGATATTTAGTGCCTCCTCTTTTTCTTCAGAGGAATATGCTTTTTGGAGCCTTGAGCTGGATGTACAAGACCCTCTTCAAAGCAATGTCTATGAATATAAACACTGAAATTTTGGACACTTTTCTAGCTACCTAGGTTTTGTAGTAGTAACATACTTCAAACTACAGTGACTATGATAACTGTTGGAGTCACGAATGCTTTTATGAGATTTAAAGCCAATCCTTAAATCTAACCTTTTTCCGGGAGCTTTGCATAAGACCTGGAAGGTAGTGGGAATTTTTATTTAATACTGGAAGAAGATGTAGGCAGTTCACAGAGGTCAGAGTGAGAGGGGATCACTAAGATCAACAGGGTCTGGTCATGGAGTCAGGCTGGTGTAGATTTTGGACCTTGTGGCAGACAAAGTCCTGACCAGTCTCATCTACTTGCTTAGAGCAGGACATTATTTCAGATGACTTGGAGGTACCCCCAAACTTAAATTTTTCCTTGATACTATAATAATCAGTGTAAATAAATCTAGAGTACAGAACCCAGCAGCTTCCAGCTCTGCACACCTGGTCTGCGTCCTGGCTCCATATCAAGGTAAATTTTGGACATGCTTTTTACTCCTTCCTCCATTTCCTCCCTTTCCAGTTTCCATTTATAAAGTCCTGGTGAAAGCAGCAGTGTGATCCAACAAGTTCCAGCTTGTCAGGAGCACGGAACTAAATGATTTGTTTAGTAGAACCAGATTTGTCTGTTGACCACTGCCTTAATGTAATATATTTCAGTCTTTCTATCTAAAAAATATGACAAATCACCTTCCTGGTGGCCGTGGCTACATGGTATTTGTAGTCATGGTCAGCAGCAAAGAAGTTAAAAGACCAGAAAAATGCAAACTATCACCCCACCTCCCCCTTCCCCCAGAGGGCCTTATGAATGGACTTTTATGAATTTTGTTAGCTTTCCAGCTACAAGACATTTTAAATGATGGATGAACAAAAGCATCATCTGTGCAAACACTGGGATGTTTGAACCCAGAGGAAGGTTCAATAATTAGTCATGCAGAATATTAGTAACGCCCTTTGGTCATATTCCAAGTTCCTCCTGGATTACAACACAATGTCACAAATCATCAGCTGCTGCGACTGGTATTTTCACAGAGGAAAAGCTTCCTGGTTCTAGTACTGAACCTTGGAATAATATTTAACTCTGCTTCTTCCCTAAAAACTGACAGTATACAGTGAGCATTTGTTCAGCAAACAGCTTTTTCTGCTTATACTTCTGGAAAATGAACTATTTTTTTTCCTCTTTCCTTTCCAGTTCTGTCCTCCCTACAGAACTGACTGTTCAGCAGTTGAAAGCAGGAGAGTTTTCTACTGTTTGTGTTATCAGCATAACAACGAACAGTGAGATATGCAGAGCCCTCTCTGTTACAGCTTTAAATGAATACTAAGATGCACCTTTCCAGCCCCACTGTGGGCCTGAGACTATGTGGAGGGAGGTGAATGAGGGCAGGATTTGAAAGCAATGCTTTATGTTTCCCGGTTGTACCTGAAGGAAACATTTGTCCAGCCGAAAGGTTCTAGGGTGTTATTGTGCATGGAAGAAACAGCATAGTTTAGTTTCCAGATTCCAGGAAAGTTCATAGAACAGATGCATAGATAAAAATGACCTTTCAGTCAAGAAGCTAAGAAAATTTGATCTGGAAATCATTGGGATATAACAAATGTGGAACTTTCTGCTACTATTTTTTGCAAAAACACTTTTAAAGTAGGACTGCACTTTAAGTCATTCAGTCTCAAATAGAATTGGACTGTAGGGACAGTATGGAGATAAAGATTATGTAAAGAGCAGTAGAAAAAAATAAAATGCCTTTCTCTTCAGCTTTAAGGTTCTCCAGCAACTAGCAGATTTCAGTTATTGTTATTGACAGCAAAGGCCCATATGGTGTTAAAGATACCAACACAGTGCTGCACATTACTCCAAAAAAAAAAAAAAAATCCTAGTCACCTAAGATTCTAACTTTAAACTGGCTCATTGTGCACTTAGTATCACTTCAAGATTAAAAAAGCAGCTTGGGCAAACAGGTTTAAAATAGAACTCAGTCAAGCACACTTTCCTGGATAAATCAGGCTAACTTCAGTGCGCACATAGCCGAAACCTCCTGTGATTAAATATTGGCTCTGTATGGCAAAACATTCTGGCTGTGACTTCAATTGTCTGTTTTAAAACACAAGCCTCCTGCAGAAAAAAGATTATTTAGTTAGCTAAATAAAGTGCTTGTTGAAAATACAAAGAAATCATTTGTGTGATAAATAAGGTTGCTTATTACCAAGCTAGGATGATTATAGCTATTTTATGAAATTTTAATTACATTATGCGGCTGCTCAAATATTGGTTTTGAACATTAATCAAGTTACTAGGGAAGCATTTCACGGAAGGGAAAATAAAAATGAAATGGCTTATTTACTTATCCCAATGTATTAAAAACAAAATTCAGCGGGGAAATCATGAAAAAGCCATCAGGGAGAAAGTACTGCCTAACAGTGTTCTCAGTCAATAGAACTCTGAAACAAATTTTCACTTGAATGATTCACCAGTGCTGACTTGGTAGTATCTCCGTGCTCCAGACAACACAGTATACTTAAAAAGCCATGTGTATAATTTTATAGGTAAATTGATAGCCTGAAGCATTTGGATATTTTACATGTTTAGGAAACCATAAGATATTCTCATGTTACCAGATAAACAAGGTGTCTACCAATTTTGTTATTCAAAACATAAAGCTATTTATGGGTTCTGAAAAGTCAATAAAAATTCTTGGTCAGAAAGGGAGTTTGCAGTGAGGAAAGGTGAATATAAGTCTGCATTAACTAGACAGATACAGATTGATGCTGAACTGATCTGACAGGTCCCATGTTTTGCCATTGCATATGTTTCCCGTCTCAGTGATTTATTTCCTCTGGTAAATTGCATAGGACAGAGACATCGCCAAAAGCTGCTGCATTATTTCATTTTACGTTTTTATTAGCCTTCAGAAACATTCCAGATTTGTATTAAAGTTGCTGTCTGGAATAGCAATTCCAGGGCATTATCTGTGCATACAGTTTTACTACGTACAGATCAGTGCTGAGGTGGCAAGAGCCTCCTGATGGCGCTTCATCATTTACATCCATGAACTCACAGCTGTATTCAGTAGAGCCCACTAAAGAGATGCAGGCAGGCATCCCTTCTGTACTGCGTGATGAAAGAGAGCACTAAATGTGACCTAGCTCTGCTTTTCCCTTATCCGCAAATGGAGTGATGTGGAAAAAAAGAAGCCTCTTCCCTTCCTTTACTCTCTTGCAGAAGCTGAATGAAGAAGTCCCAGCAGACTTCAGCCCAGTCAGCCCAGGGGCTGCAGCTTGCCCATTTCCTCAGGCCCAGAAGGAAGAGGGAAAGGACAAAAACAAGACAGCAGATGCTGTTTTGCATTTCTGTCCAGCTGCGTGAAAGAAATATGCCTTGCACCTTGAAGGTGATGCCATGATACACACGCTGTTCACTCATCAGGAGCCCCAAAAGCTGTTGCTTCACTCAGTTACCTTCACACCACACACTTGGACATCTTTTTCCAGCCAAGGACTCAATTTAGAAACTCTACAGTACAATATCGTTTATACTAAAGGGATGGGATAACGTGAAGTACAGTCAGAAATACAGCTAGTCACTTTACAGTATTTTGACTTTAACTTAAAAGAGCAGTGTTAAGCTTTCCTGTAAGTAGCTATGCAAAGGTGATTGTGGGTCACCAAAGGTGATGAGAAAAATAATAAGACAGAAAGTTTCATAAAATTTCTTACACAATAAAATCTAAACATTAAGTATATCAAAGTTATTTCTTAAGGCATGTCTGTAGTTTTATTTCAAACTAGTTGATATTTGTATGCAAATAGCATGTTTTAGTGAAGAAATTATAGCACTACATTAGACTGTTTGGCCATGAGGTTTCCCCGTTACAGTATCACAGTATCGTCAGGGTTGGAAGGGACCTCTGGAGATCATCTAAGTCTAACCCCCCTGCCACAGCGGGGTCACCTACAGCAGTTGCACAGGACGGCATCCAGGCGGGTTTGGAATGTCTCCAGTGTGGGAGACTCCACAACCTCTCTGGGCAGCCTGTGCCAGTGCTCTGCCACCCTCAGAGTAAAGAAGTTCCTCCTCATGTTAAGATGGAACTTCCTGTGCTCCAGTTTGTGCCCGTTACCTCTAGTCCTATCACTGGGCACAACTGAAAAAAGGCTATTCTCGTCTACCTGGCACCCTCCCCTTAAGTATTTATAAATATTGATAAGATCCCCCCTGAGTCTTCTTTTTTCTAGACTAAAAAGCCCCAAGTCTCTGAGCCTTTCCTCGTAAGAAAGATGCTCCAGTCCCCTAATCATCTTTGTAGCTCTTTGCTGGACCCTCTCCAGCAGTTCCCTGTCCTTCTTGAACAGGGGAGCCCAGAACTGGACACAATACTCCAATTATTACAAGCATTGTTCTCAAGCCCTTTAAATGTAATTCAACATTCTTCCCAAAAGCATTTTACTTGTGTCATACAATATATGTCCTATAAAGGTAAAATATTTCAATTTATTAATGGTAATTTCAATACTAATATCTGATATGACTTGTGGTATTTCTTTTCTCTTCTGACAAGACAAAATATCTGAGAAGAGAAAAAACAAAATTGAACAATCTGGAGTTCAGATAATCAGTTCAAATTTTGAATCTGAATATTTTTCTTGCAAGGAAGGATAAGATAGCGTGAAAAACCAAGGGAGAAGCTGGGTACTGTAAGTGTGCTTTACACAACCATTAAACCCAGAAAACCCTGAATATTTAATCTCTGTCCAAAGGCAGACTTTTAGCTGTCTGTTTATGTAGATCAAAATATTATTTAGATCACGTTGAAACTCCTGCCCAAGGTTGCATTTTCATTCAATATCAGCTCAGATCTTCTCTACTGTTAAAGATAGAGGTATTCAGGATCGGATGTTTGTATCACCAAAGCATGAATATAAGCTAAATGTACAGTGGAGAGAGTGTATATATGAATCTCCAGACATACATTCATTTTGCATCTAATTTATACAAATTGCTTTAAACTGGCTTTGTAGTCACAAATATTCTTCCTTCCTAAGAAGCCTTACCGAGCTTTAGCAGCAAAGAAAAATAATTTTGTACCCATCTGTGTAAGTTTGTCTCCTTAATGGAATTTTAACTCCCAAAATGAAAGTTTTGATTCAGTGAGATTCAATAAAAAGTTTCTTGCTTTTGTTGGTTTATTTTTAGTCTGAATTGTTTACATGGGTATGTCGAGCAAACTCCCTATACTTACCTGCATTATTAGTGTCCAAAATTTTGATTCTGAGAGGAAAAAATGTTTTGAGCTCTTATGTGTGTATGTGTTTCAGCTTTTGAGCTACCTGTTTAGCCAAAATGAAACATGGAACACAGTAAAACAGATTTGCTGAAGACTGCTGAGGGCTATGCAGCATTTCATAACTTCTGAAGACACCATTAGAGATAGTACTTGTTCCATTGCATTTTACCGGGGTATGTCTGAAATTAACTTTGAATAGGGGGAGATTGAGGGAAAAGAGAGACTTTCAAAGAAAACTAAATTTTCAGTGCAACAACCATCGAGGTCCAAGGATATCCACGTTTCTGTCTTTTGCACTTTTTAAAGTTCAACTGAATAAGAGTTAAGTAAGAATATTTTACGTTCATATAATTATGTAATTATTTTGCTTTATAATTCCTTTCATTCTAAAGAATCTTATGAAACTTCAATATCCCTATGAAGGAATTGGGAGATATTTTGCTGAAGGATACCAGAGTATGCTGCAGATCATATAGCTTTTTGTCAAGTCAAAGTTTCAGGATTTAAGAAACTCTTTCTCCAGGCTTTTCCTCTCATTAGGATAGTGACCAGCGACTCATATGAATGAGAAAGACTGTTTGATTCATGTTATGTGTACTTTAGCCTAAATGTTCTTCATCCCAAACAAATTTCATAACCAAATGTTTATTTACTGCTGTGAGAGGAAAGCAAGGGAATTTGCAGCCTCTCCAGTTGGAACTATTCCACCTTGGATAAGTAATGAACCCTTCCCTTGAAAAGGCACCCGAGCCTTTGCTTCCACTAGTAGCTCAGGACAAGGCTGTAGCTGCTGAGAGTTAGAATTAATCTGTCTTATGCTTTCTCTGCACTATTGAGTGTTTAACTGTACATATTAACTAGAAAAAAAAAATCAACAAGAGATTGTCAGAACTGATTGGAAATGGAGGAATCCCTCACTCCCTCCTCTTGCTCTTATTTGGATATAAAACCTAATCTTTGAATTCAAAATGGTCTTACGGTAACTGGCTTACCACTGTGGTGGGTTGACCCTGGCCAGCAACTAACTACGCACCCAGTCACTCATCCACTTGTCCCCAGCCAGGGTTGGGGAGACAGTCCAAAGAGCAAAAGCAACAAAACTTTGGGTCAAGATAAAGACAATTTAATAAGTGAAGGAAAAAGAAAAAAAACACAAAGGTTGAAAAAGCAATCGCTCCCCACACTCACAAGCAGACTGATGCCCAGCCAGTCTTTGAATATCTCTGAGGTCAGCTGTCCTGGCTGTCCCCACTCCCAGTCTCTTGCCCACCCCCAGCCTACTCGCTGGGGAGACAGGGTGAGAAACAGAGAAAGTCTCAATGCTGTGCAGGCACTGTTCAGCAATAGCTGAAACTGATGTGTTATTAACACTGTTTTAGTCTCAAATCCGAAACACAGCACCTTATGGGCAACTGTGAAGAATTTTAGCTCCATCCCAGCCAGATCCTGTATAATCAGTTAAAACGAGAGATCTCAATTTTGATAATTCAGCATTTCCCAATGGAAAAGCTGGTTTACTGGAAAAATTCTCAAATTCCCAACCAGCTGTATACTAATACATCTTTTCTAAAAAGTCCCATGTACATGAGAACAAACCTTGATTTCGTTCCAAGGAAGCCACATAAAGTAAAGCATGTGGAACTTTATTTACTTTGAAGTGAAAAATTTGCTCAGTTGAGTTCACTTAGATTGAAAATCATCATTCCATAGAATACAGATTTCCAAAATTTGTAGACTATGCTACTAAATTATGTCCTTCAAGATGTTTCTCATAGTGTTGTATTCTCAATAAATGGACATGAAAACTAAGGAAAAAATGAGGAAAACATAAAACCATAGGATTATATATTTAGGAGAAATACATTTAAATTAGCAGGTTGCTCAGCTTGCCAAGGTATTTTGATTATTTCCTATCCTTCTGTTATTTGTTGCTATATTCTTCACTCTATAACTCGGTGTTCTGCAAACTCAGTATGATCAGCATGTTCTTTTAGTAGATATATTGCAGAAGATAATATTTTTTAAAGAAAACAAAAAAGCAAAAAAGAAATCCCGTATGCTGAAAGAGCTCTGGGAGGTTACAGAAGAAATATGTTATAAATAAGAAATAAGCACCAGATGTAGAAATGAAGTTGCAAACAGCATTTTCAAATAAGTGAATTGGAGCTGTGTAAGGAGAGTTAATGTGCCACAATACCTAAACTGAAATTAAAATTGAAGGAACTACAGTAACATTCAGATCCAGGAAAGGTCAAATTTATAGCTGCTCTTTGGGCTATGCTTAGAAGTTTGGAAGCCAGAAGAGTTACACTCTTGTAAAACTGACGTGAAAGGGAATCGCATTACACAGAATATGTAAGTAATGCAGCATCAATACCAAAACAGAGCAGGACCCCCGTCCTCCTTAGTTTAAAAGCTGGTCTTTTATCTTCCTCAAAAATAGGTTCAGTGTGGATCCACCTTCTCCTTCTCTTCCCTTCACCTGGGACATTCCCTGTGTTTCATTTGCATTTCACAAGAGCCTTGTGCATTGCTGAAAGGCACAACTTGTTTTAGTTGTTCAGATATTTGAGTCACAGAGGACCTTTCTATGGTCCTTCAAATCTTACTCTTCATACAAGAGAAACTTATCTCTGATAGCTTTCCTTGTATCACTTCCTTCTTTTTTTTTTTCTTTTTTTTTTTCTTGAGTCTAATGCAATTGTGCTGTTTGCTTTGCCTCCCTCTAGATTTTGAATAAGATGTCCAAACATTCCCACACAACTTGGTAAGGTCTCAGTCCCACTGAAATTCAGTAGAAGACAAGCACTTCAGTATCTAAAGATGTTTTGTGAGTGGTATTCCTTTTCAAGTTATTTTCAAAAATAGAGTGATGCCTCTGAGATGGTAGAGCTGTGAGCCATGGTGATTTACTTCCTAGGCTAGATTTTTATTATTAGGCTAATGAAATATACTAATGCAATAACAAAAGCCAGGATAAGTTTTCAAACACTTTTAAGTCCTATACCATAGAGCCAAAATAAATTGTTAATCTGAAACAGTGCTTAGCCTGGAGAAGATTCTTCTCTGAGATTTTCTATCAGTTGGTTTAGACATCCGAACATCCCACTGATATGACAAACTTGGACATCTCTGTCTCTCACGTTTCACATTTAGAGGGTCTCATGTGCCTAAATCAACGTTTTGAATTCTACTCCAGCATCAGCACATCAGTTTTGCAAAGTGACATTCAAATAACTTCCACTTTGTACTCCTGTGGAGTAGCCTCATCTCCATCTTTATGTTGCCTACTCTGAAGTATCTATTTCAACTATCTGTATATGTTTCAACATGTCCTCCTAGCTGCTTTTCAAGCAAAAGAGTAATTGTATTTCCTTAAACCAATTTTTCAACAGAAATTGCTTTTAAATTATCCTTGACTATTCTATGAAACTGTTGACAAAAATAAACGTTGATGTAGTGTACCGGTATCGAAAACATTTGGCTTTGAGCATATTTTAGCTGAAAATGAACAAATTAAAAGAGTGAAAGTGGTGGCATCTAGGAAAAGGGAGACATGCAAGGACAGAGAGGATTAATTGAGATTCACATTAAAGTAGATGCTGTTCTGTTTACTAGTTCCATTCCAAATTGTGTTTCTTAAATAGTGTCACTAGTTTTCATCTGTTATAGTATTTGCTCCATTTGTCTAAACAAGAAGGCGAAAGGAAATGAAAATAAGATTATATCTTATGATAAAGCAGAAAAAAATCCAAGACTCTTGTTCCTGATCACGTTAAAGATTCATATTTGGCCCTGTGAGTTAGGTGGAGTCTTCACAGCTATTATACAGATGTATTTCAAGAAAAAGGAAAAAAAAAAAGAACAAAATAGTCTTAATAGCTTTTTGTGTTACCCTAAGCTTCTAAACACCTTCCAATATTCTATCATAGTGAGTTCTTATGGCTTCCAATTCAAATTCACTTGTTGCCTTTTAAATTTCTTTGCATGAGTTAGTGAAAGATGAGGCAGCTACCAGCTCAATACTTGTATTTATTGGAGCAATGGATATTTTTCCAACAGCACTACTTTATTGCGTCTCCAGTGTGATAGCCATTCTTCTTGCATAAAGGAAAGAAAATACTCTGATCCCTCACTCAAATGGAAAGGGAACCTTCTTCATTTAGTTTCTCTAGGTAACATGGGATGGATACACTCATTGTAACATAGAAAGACCAAACAGCACCAGTGATTAAGCATATGCTTCTTAATCATGTAACTTGTCACTCTTGTAGTAGTTAGATTTTAAACCAGTGTCACTTCCTGATCCTCAAGGACAAAATGAAGGCTTATTCATTTAGATATGTCTCTTATATTACATTACTTTATTGAAAGGACACCTATTTTCTGTATAAGAATGATGATTTTTTAGAAATCATGGTTGTTTTTAAGTTGAGCTCTTTTAGTACACATGCATTTACTTTTAATATACAGTCATTCACTGTATCTCTACTGATAGCAGTTGATTTCATAAACTTCTTTTTATTTTCTGAAGAAAACATCTTATCAAACCAGAGAAAGAAAAGCCCTTGGAAGAGTTGTTCAGTTTTCCACAGCGTGCCGTAGAAGGAAAATGCCAGACCATCTATAACACCTATCAACTCTACTGTATCAAACCGTTGTGGGCAATTATTCAATCCTTAGCAGAATCACTTTGGCAGATACTGAATGGAGCTGTTGATACTACTTTTGCTGGGAAATTCAGTCTGATCACGCAGTATAGGGAGGTAGAAGGTCAGATTGCATGTGGCTATCTCTAGCATTTCAATTCCTTTTATTGTGATCCAGTTTAAATCACGTGCTTAATTCCATACTCCTTCAGTTTTTGATTGTGTTCTGTGTTGTAGCTTGTAAGGTCTCTTACTGATAATAAGGACCTATTCCATGTAGATTTAATAAGAGAATCAATTCAGTATGTTATTAGCTATTCAATTATCAATGAAACCAGAATTAAGAGAATGTTGGCTTATACAATAGCAACTTGCTTATATCTTCTCCCAAGACTTACTGTGAAGATAAAAGGACAGTATTTTATGACACCAGAATTTCTATGGAAAACTTAGTGTTTCAGCAGATTTTCCACATCGTAAGGGTTTTCTTTGTTTTCCTACCTTTCTATTTTTTCTGTTACATGCTCTTTCATTTTTCTTCTATCATAACTTCACTCATTCTTATAGTTCAGTTCAGGGATGTGTTCAGTATTTATAGCTATACTTCTTATTGTGTGCTAAATTGAAACTTATTTTCTATAAATTCCCAAACTCTTTACAGGTTTGTTCAGATTATTTACATTCTTGTCTGGACAGTCTTACTTTTTGCAGGGCTTATGTTTAAATGGATACTGAAGAGATAAAAATATGTGAATAGCCTTTCAAAGATGCTGAGCAGCCAAAGTTTCTATTGCCTTCAACAGGAGTTTTGTGCAGGGTTTTCAAAAAACGCGTCAATAGAGTCCTAGTTGAACAAGTGTTTTAGTATAAGTTATTTCAATTTTCAAGACTGTGCAGATGTAGTGTCTGAATATTAAGATATTCAGATAAGTGGCTTTTGCAGTTTGAGAAGGTGAGTGAAGCAGTAGATGTCTTCTGCAAGTATAGTAACCACTAGAAATGGAATGGTGTTTTATTTATGTGAAGTCGGAAGTTGGATGGGTTTTTATTGTGCATGTGTAAAATAAGTTAGTGTTATTGATAGACCTATTCTTGACATCTTTTTGTTGTTTCTCTCCATTTTGTGGCAGCCCTCGACAACTAGAATTGGTTTTACTTCATCCATCCTTCATATCAGAGAAATAAAATAGCGAGTACTGACATGTCCAAGACAAGTTTATCTATGTGATATCTCTTCTCTTTCATTGTGATCTGTCACTTTGTTTTCATTCCACACTCATCTTCACTCCCAATGAAGAGATACACATAATGCAATAGTTCTGCTGACTGAATGCAGAAAACTGTTTTGTTGTCAGTTATGCCCCATCTAGCTCGAATGATGAAACACGTTTGAAAACATGAGTTGAACTCCATTTTAAAATACGTTTTTTCTAAATGTGTTTCATTTCCAGTGTGCTTACTTAAAGACTACTTATTCATGGGGTTTGGGCTTTGATGCCAGTCTATTTATGTCAGGTGAATTGCTGAAGTTGTTGCCTATTGTTGAAGTCATTGTTATATATATGAAGGAATTGTTATATATATCATTGTACCTACAGCTATTTCTTTGTTATACCTAGAGTCTTTAAGGCTGAATTTTGAGAATGGAACAATGGCTAACTGCAGGTTTGTGAGAGTGTTTGTATGTGTGTGTGTGTGCGCACGCGCGCATGTGTGAGAGAGCAAGAGAGAGAAACCTGGCCTGTTATACACTATACTATTCCAGCTAAATTTTTCATCAGTGAAAATCTTTTTCTTTTATGACACTAACATCACCATGATCATCAGTATTGTTTATAGGAACCTTTGCAGAGAATTCAGCAAGAACAAGTGAGACTTAGATGCCATTTAGAAATAGGCTTAAGTTTTGCCACTTGTTCCTACTGCATGCATTTACAAAGATGGATTCAAAGTGATTGTTTTATCTTTTTTATTTATCAGTGTGGGGACACACAAAATGAAACTGGTCATCACAAAATCATCAGGTATATTCTCAAAATTTAGATAGCATTAGTATCAGTCATTAGTAATCGATCTCTGTATTAGTGAAAATCTTTATACTAGGTGTAAAATGACTAGTTTGTAGCATTATATTATTAGTAATTCATAGCATAACCTAATATTATCATATCAGGTAGGGTGTACAGCTAGGAAAAAATAAAAATGTTTTGTCAGAAGTGGCTTAAAGAGAAGTTGACCAAGTTACAGTATTAAAGGTGGAGAATGACATACAGTAGGAAGGTTCCTTTGTGACACGTTGAGTTTTCTTGATTTTTTTCAATGAAGTTGAACTTTCTGCTATAATCTCATGTGAGCATGTATGTTTATATTTCACTTCACACTCACGCAGAAGCAAGTATAATTTTTCCACTCGTGTGCCACGGATCACTTGAATTCCAGAAGAAAGGCAGACAGAAAAGTAGACAGGTGTGTTAGGCAGTTTAAACAGAAAACAGGAGCATTTATTTCCTGCTGTATGAGAACGTAATCATGGAAACACAGTGAATGTTTAAGCAAAACTTTGTAATCCCTGGTCTTATGCATATATGAGATTTATATTTAAATATAAGCATAGTGGTCAAATAAAAAATTTGGTGATTATTGTATCATCATTAGACTACTCATTTTTGCTCCTTTTGGCTCTATGGGTGCATTATGTAGGTCACTTACACTACATTTTGCCTTCTAAGGAAAGCAAAAGAATGAACACATGATCTAAACATGAGTCAAGCAGAGAAGGTAGCTGCTTGCATGCTTCTGGAATTACTTAGAATCATAGAATCATCTAGATCGGAAGGGACCAGGCTCGGTATGTGTAAGAAACAAAGCAACATTTATGTCACCTACTGACCATAGTTTTTCATTATGCTTTTTTTTTAAAGTTCTGGATGGTATAAATGAAAGAGAAATAAGTTTAAGCCACTGTCTGAACACTAGATTGTATTGCTGTTCATTTAGTGTATCAATTAACTTTAAGTTTTAAACAAGTTTAACAAATTTGATATCCTTCTATGATAATGTCATCTGCTGAGTGGATGAAGGGAAGGTGGTCGATGTAGTTTTTCTGGGTTTTAGTAAGGCTTTTGGTACTGTCCTTCACAGCATCCTTCTGGACATGTTGTCCAACTGTGGGATGAGTGGGTTCATGGTGCTCTGGGGGAAGAACTGGCTGAAGAGAATAGCTCAAAGGGTTGCAGTGAATAGAGCTACATCTGGCTGGCAACCAGTTACCTGTGGCGTATCTCAGGGTTTACTTCTGGGACCAGTCTGTTTGATATATTTACCAATGATCTAGATGCAGAAGCTGAATGCACCATTAGCAAGTTTGCTGACAATACCAAACTGGGAGGTGCTGTTGTCTCTCTTGAGGGATAAGAGGCCTTGCAGAGGGATCTAGATAGATTGGAGCATTGGGCTATGATTAATGAGATGAAATTTAACAAGTCCAAATGCCAGATCCTGCACCTAGGACGGAGAAACACCAGGCACAAGTACAAACTGGGAAAGGAGTGGCTGGAGAGCAGGCCCACAGAAAGGGATCTGGGGGTGCTGGTTGACAGCAGGCTCACTAGGAGTCAGCATTGTGCCCTGGCAGCCAAGAGGGCAAACTGCATCCTGGGGTACATCAAACACAGTATCACCAGCCGGTCAAAAGAGGTACTCCGCTGTATTCAGCATTGGTGTGGCCTTATACTGAATACTGTGTGTAGTTCTGGGCCTTACAATTAAAGAAGGATGTGAAGGTCCTTGAATGCATCCAGAGGAGGGCAATAAAGCTTGTGAAAGGGCTGGCAGGCATGTCCTATGAGGGAGTGGCTAAGGACTGTGGGCTTGTCTAGTTTGGAGAAAAGGAGGCTGAGGGGCAACCTCATTGCTCTCTACAGCTTCCTGAGGAGGGGAAGTGGAGAAGGACGTGCTGAGCTCTCCTCCCTGGGATCCAGTGCCAGGACACATGAACACTTCAAAGCTGTGGCAGGGGAGGTTTAGACTGGACATTAGGAAGGATTTCTTTACCAAGAGGGTGGTCAAACACTGTAATGGGCTTCCTAGAGAGGCGGTTGATGCCCCAACCCTGTCAGTGTTTAAGGGGCATTTGGACAATGCCCTTAACAACATGCTTTAACTTTTGGTCATCCCTGAATTGGTCAGGCAGGTGGACTAGATGATCGTTGTAGGTCCCTTCCAACTGAAATAGTCTATTCTATTCTATTCTATTCTATTCTATTCTATTCTATTCTATTCTATTCTATTCTAAGAGTGAGGGTGCTATATTGGCAGTCAGTTCTCCCTCTTTTTGGCAGTCAGTTCTCCCTTTTTGCCTCGTTAATAATAATCTTTTCCCTGTTAATATTTTCATGAATTGCAATGCAATGTTTCCTTGAGCTTCATTTTGCATTTTTGAAAAATATTGTAAACTTCTTTTTTCCAATTTATTCATTATCATGTTTACTTTGGAAAATGCATCAGAGATGTTTTTCTATTGCACAAGAACTATACTGATCAAAATTTTACATTTGTGGGCATTTACCATTGCTGCCAGGTTTGGCAAGTACAACTAGTTTTTTTAAACTTTTTTTTTTTTTTTAATGGAACAAGGACTTCCCCAGGCATAGTGTTCAAAAAGGAAAAAAAAAAAAGAAGTCATCTAGATAAGTCCTATTGCAGTAGTCATCCTGTAGTCTGTTTGCTGGAGGTGTTCTTGGCAACGCAGAGCTATGCATTGTGCCTGGTTTCGTTAAAAATACTTTGAAAGAAATGGAAGCACTCTAATCATTAAAGCCTAACTTCTGCAGGCACCAGGTGTGAGAGGCACCATGTGATGAAAAACATATTCCATATTTCCAAATGTCATGAGCTCCCATGATACGAAGTTCAAATAATATCGTCTGTGACTTTAGCTGATGATAGAATTCCACACAGGAAATTTTTTAGTTGCCACTATCCGGGTGTTTTGATAACATGTCAGGAATGACAGAAATAATACATATGTATGCAAACCCACACTCGTGTGTGTGTGTGTGTGTGTGTGTGTGTGTGTAGTTTTTTTGTGCTGATGAATTTTACGTCTAGAAAGATACATGTTTGCTTTTGGATCATCTCCCTGAAACAGATGGTATCTTTGTGATTGTTGTGACTCTTCATTGTTGCTGTCGGCTGATGACTCACCGAAGGAAAATCCCAGCACACTCAGTAGGAGAAAATAAGGCTGTTTGGTGTTCTTTGCTACATCTAATTTTCTAAGAGAATTTCGACAGATGTGACAATTTTGCTGAAATGTTGTCAAAATAATAGCAACAAGTTGACAAATCAAATCTGGCTCATGTTCAGTCCCGTGGTATTATACTGGTTCATCTGCAATAACAAGGGAATTTATATCAGTGTCATCCTTGACAACTTGATCATTTTAGATGGCACATTATCAATCTTTTGTCCTTCCCCATGCCTTGCTTTTTGTGCTGTATGCTGTTCTTTCTGGTATTTTTTATAAATAAATATTACCAAAGGTAAAATAGTGTTCCCTGATTCCCAACTGGCAAGAAAAAATACGGAAATCATAAGTATAGAAATTTTAAATCTGAGGTCAAGATATGAAGGAAACTAAGCTTTGGTAGGGAATTTTCCTGGTTTTTGCTATTTGCCAAAGTAAAACCGGGAATAGTAAGAACAAAAATACCAAACACATACAGCACTGGAGTCCCACACTCGAAAAATACCAAACAGAGATATTTAGGAATATAGTGTGGCTATGGAATCTAATGAAAAATGGTAAATATGCTTTTTGAGAGAAGTTATTTTGCTCACTCTACCAAACATTCCTATGTAAATATATTCTGGTAGCTCCACGATGAGAATTTTTTAATTAAACTTTTTCCTCTCTTTGCTGAATAGGACTGATTTTGACAAAGATTTTGTTGAAATGACATGAGGGAACAGATAGAAACCAAAGGGATGGATGGCGTCTTTGAAGAACAAGTATAAAAATCCCTGCTGCGTCTGATTCTGAACAGAGAAGCACCAAAACTTTACTGCTCAAATAAGAGCTTTGCAATACCTTCGCTGCTTATATAGTCTGCTTCTCAGCTTGGTACTGTTCTGTTTTACATGGAAGATTAAACAGTCATTAGGCAGAGGCAAAAAAACCCTTGCTTAATAAAATTAAGGGTCATGCAGAAGAGGGATTTGAACCTTATCCTTTCAGGCTCTGTCTCTCTGTCTCTCAGGGAGCTCCTCAGTATTTTACAGGCTCAGTTACTCTGTGTTGTTTTGTGCAACTTCTGAATTCTCTTGATCATGGTCATTGTGAATTCAAGAGTCATAAATGCATTGTGTGAATGTGCAAGTTGACAACAGATAGCATGTTTAAATGACTAAAAGGGTATAAATCAACTAAAGCTCCCCTCATAAAGTACTGTTAATTAATCAATAAGGCATTTCAAAGTATGACGCTTGATCCTTATGTTGGAAAGGTGACAGAACATGTCTTCATTTCTTTTTTTCTCTGCACACGTTTTAAGATATCAGTGTGAAATAAGTTATTTGTAGCTAAAATAATCCAAACATCAGCCTGAAGCCTGATGTGTTGTCTGGATTCTTTGCCCAATGCAATATACTTTTTGAAAGAGACTGCTACATTTACAACCATATTTTGCAATTTAGTAAATTCAATAAGTATTTCTATGAATTCAAGGCTATAAACTATTCTGCTGTCAGTCCAGGTCTCAGTGCATAAACATCAAGATCAGAAATGAAATTGGTACGTTTGTTGTCACGCTGTGTAGAAAGGTTAAGGGCTAAATAGTCATTCCTACCTCACAACCATAGCAGTAGCCTGATTTTCAGGGTATTTTGACTGATTCACCATTTTGTAACAGTGAAAACGGAATGCAAAATTTTAAAGAAAACTGAAAGTAATGCTGACAAATGTGAATGAGGCAAAAGGCATGCTATGGAGAGTTTCATGTGAAATTTAATGTCAATGATGTTCTGTGCTCAGATGGTATAAGAAGGGAACGTGAAAAAAACATAGGCAGGTGGAGAAATTGGCCATCAACATAAAAAATGAAAAGGAGTGTGAAGTTGTTTAAGATGCTGCATACTTTCTCTAAACAAATAAAAGGCTGGTCCTCACGGCTCACAATTTATTACTTTGTAAAAGAACTGGTTTGTATATAAAATACTAATGAAGAATTAAACCAGATCTGATACTTACCTTTTACAGCACAGTGGTTAATGTCAAAAATATCATTTACAGTGGTCTGGCACCTCTAAATGTCATTATAGTGTACCATTTTGTGTAAAACATCTTCTGACTAATTGAAGTCAATGTGATCATGACTCTGTCTTGTGATGACAGCCAGCTAGGGGTAGCATGCTAACGAAATTGAGGGAGAAAAGAAAAGACTATCGGGATTAAATTAGGAAAAAAATAGTATTCTGAAATAATTGTCCTGATCCAAAAGAAGGTTTTTAACACTTTACATATTCAGCCCCCTTCCCTCCTTTTTTAGTACTAATTTGAAACATGTCAGATATGCTGATTAAAATATTTATAAATGAAATATTCTTTTATTTAAAAAAAAAGAAGTTTGAATTCAAATCAGATTAGACTTTTACCACAGTCATAGATAGCAGCGTGTGAGCATTATTACCACTGCCTCCAAGCGCTTCCAAAAGCTGAAAGGAAGAGCAAGCCCTGCACTGGAGTCTCCTGCTGTTTCTGCTGTCTTCCAGCAGCAGCTTTATGGAGAATCTAGAAATAGCCTGGTGCTGGTGAAGATGCTCAAACATAGTCCAGGCCTTGAATAAAATTTCCAAAAATGTTCCGGTGAGTTGAAGCTTAATCTATCAAAACTCAATGGGCTTTAGATTTCTAAATTACTTTCAGCCAGAACAGTTAAGCTCCCAAATGGCTTTGTAGATTTTCTCATTGAACACTTTTGAACGTTTTCTCGTTGTTCTTTTTTTTTCTTGCTCATCACCCCCTTTGTCCATGTAGACAGCGAGATCACAGAAAAGCCATTAACAGCAACTTAATAGCCATTGCAGTGAGGGTGCACCTTCACCAGAGTTCAAGGACTAGAACCTCAGCCTTTGTAAAGAAACATTTTGATCATTCCAATCAGCTGAGAATACTGCTGCATCAGTTCTGTAAAATGCCTGGAAAATGCCAAACTAAAAGAATTACACGTGCATCGCCTATAGATTGTTACAGAGTTTGTAAAAAAAAAAAAACACTTTATCTTGGGAGCAATGTGTTTTATATTATTTAGAGGAAAATAAAGATATATAGAATGTAAAGCTCTTCCTCCCAGCAGGGTAAATATTCCCTTTTTTTACTTCTGAATTTGGTATGCGTTAGAGATGAATTCCTTCTCCCTTTCTCTCCTGGTGCTGATTATCACTCTTTGAATCTCTAGACCCTTCTTTCATTGCAGAAGAGGAGACGTTTGCCTTTAAATTATCTGATTACAGGTAATTGGAAATAGTGGGGAGTTTCTTCTGCTATGAGGCATCTGAGGAACTAAGTGTATTTGTGCAATACAGAACAAGGATTTATTTTCCTTCTCTGTTTTCAAATGACCTTTTCACAAGTAATTTCCTAAATATAGTAATTTGCAGAGAGTCTCCCTGTTACATAGTGTAATAATGATTTGCATTATGTGTAGTTTTATGGTACTTTACATGAAAGAAATATTATAAAAACAAATAGTCTAGCATTTTATCTGATAGCTGTATTCTGGCTCAGAATAGTTAGTGTAAGAATTCAAACATTTGCAGGGTCGAAATTTTCATTATGCTCCAGTGTAGCTGATACAGTGGTCAAATGCAGTGTATTGTGGCATTTTGAAAGCTTTAATCATTATTAAAAAGAGAGAAAGACTTGTGTGAATCACTTTGACTCACAGAATCTGCTGTTCTGGTCTCATAAAGCACAGAGAAAAGTCTGTGTTGTTTTTCCTCTAGGAAAAAAATAAATATTTTGTTTTTAACACCATTCTTTAAAGATCTGCAGGAAAACATCAGGCTTCATGTATCAGTTTTCCTTTTCCTTTTCTTTTTCCTTTTTGTCAGAAAACAACAGTTGCTGTATATATTTATATCTAGGGCTTTTTTAATTACCTTTTTAAACTCAGTCTTCTATCTTACTTATGATCATGATCATTTAATTGCAAGTTGATGCGATATAGCAGAAGATAATGTTTAAATAGAGAGCTAAGGCAAACATCATGCATGGTCTCTTCAATTTCATTTACGTCAGAAGGAAAATCTTCATAATAGAGAAGGTGCTCTGAGATCAGCTGAGGATGCTCTTTCCCTACATGGTAGGAGGAGGGAGGAGGAAAGTGGCTGGATCATGACCTCTCCTCCTCAGGGTGCTGACTGTGTGAAATTAGAAGTCTTCCCTTGTTGGCTAATCCTTGAAGTGACTGTGATTGCTCAGAACAAAGAGAAATAGGTCAGAGCATTGGTGACATTGAGGGAGGAACTTTGACTGACTCCTGATTGACCTTTGGGCCCCACCACAGACCAGGGCTCAAGTCTGACCTTGAGTAGTTCTGGTTTTTGCCATATACCTAAAACACAAAGTTGCTCTGTAAAGGTAACATTTACATTAATAGAGATACCAGAGGGATATATTTGCCAAAGCTGGGGTGGTGAACTTACCTGCCTTTTTCTAGTTCTTTACTAATGTGTATTTATGTAGTCAGTGCAGTGTGAGACATGCAGACTCATTTACAGGAAAACCATGCCAGGAGCACCATGTGGTTAGTAACTTTCCATCTCAAATCAGAAAATTTAAAAGAAATAAAGATTGAGATGCGTTAAAAGCAAATACACAAAATGTGGTTTTGCACTGACTTAAAGCTTGAAATAAAGCAGGTTTTCAACACAGAATGCTAGTTATTGCTATTATTATTTTTTTCACAGCGCTTGTGATATGCTAGGCACCTTGCTGTCCTCACAATAAGCCATAATCCCTGGTCCTGTAAAACTTTAAAACAAATTTCAGCTATTACTCAGTGAAAAGATGGAAGGAATGAAGTAGAGATAGGTAGGTTGCAGTGAATGTGAAGGAATGGAGCAAGGAATGTAAAGGAAAGAAGGATGCATCAGTCTGTATTTTTTTCAAAGCCTTAACTTCGTATTAGAAGTCCTAAAAAATAGAGGACTGATTTAGGAATAGCTGCCTTTAGCAACTCAGTATTTCTGTGCATAAGCCCACTCAGAAAACTGAAGATCTAAAAATAGATGTATCCCAGTTCTACGCTGCTTATGTTATAAATGTGTGTAAATGAGCTGCAGGCATATCCTTGACCATATTATAAGCGTACAACATCTTTCAGAAGGGTATTTAGCTTAGATGGTAGTACTACACTGTCACTACCAGTTCCAGAGTTTAATTATCTTCCAGCTTAAACCATGTTATGCTTTACTATTTACTTCAAGCATGTACCTAAGCAATCAGCATACATTAACAAAAGTAGAATTGCAAGTTCAGTGGATTGCCAAGTCACAGGAGAAGATGCAGCCCTTTGGAGTACACTATTCATAAAGATCTATCCAGGAAGTACTAAAATTAAATTGCTTTAAAGCCAGCTACTAAATTCTGCTCTCCACGAGAAAGCTTAGCTTGGTTATAACCAGTTATGAGTTTTAGATCCAGTAAAGATCAAGTGAAAAATTCCTGATATACCTCCCTAGACTGATTTCACTAAACATCATGAACTGTTGCAATGGTCTGCATGTTATCCTGAACATGCTGTGAGTTTCATCATCTGTTACATCACCTCTCTCCTCTCATTTATTTCTTTCACCACCAAAACATCTGTTTACTTTTCAGTTCTGTATTAAGCTGGATTGTATTTGATCTTAAAATATAATAAAATTTTCTTATTCCTTTATCTTAAAATACAAAGAAGGAAGCAGTTATTTAAAAGTGTGTGAAAAATTAGTCTAACTGGGAAATAAGGTAGAGTTGAGCATGCTGATATTATGATTTGTTTTATTCTACATGTGCCTGGAAAGTGAAAGAATGATCATTTTCAGTCAATAATAACTCTGTCTGAGTGACCTGTAAGACAAACTGATGGGTTATTCAGAGCACCATTTCCATCTCTTTGTCTCTTTTTTTTTCTTTTTTTCTCTTTTTTTTTTGTTAAATTGACATTTCGCAGTGACAAGCGACTAAAAGCTGCTTGCGAGCTTCCCAGTGCAATAGATCCATAAAATCAGGACACCTTCAGATACCAAATCAGAGGAAACAGCTCATGCAGCACTCCCCCGGCAGCACCTACATTCCCACTTGAGGACAAACACCAAGCAGAATGTGATATGTCCCCGAAATCCTGGAAACGGTACCCGACATGCAAAACCAGACACTGCTGGCAGTCGCCTGCTGGTGCCTGGAGTCAGGAGCTGTCACAGACGTCCCTCTTCCCCCTCTCACTGCACCAGGGCCACCACGAGGGATGCTTGCTGACGGCCAGGGGTTGCTACAGGCGGCCCCAGCCCGCTCCCTACAGCCGGGGCCCCATAGGGGTGGACTCCTGGGTGCCAAGTTTTGCAAAGAAGCAGCCATTTCCCTTCCCATGTTTGAGCTTAGCCAAGGAGACAGCATAAAACAACTCCTTAAGGGTGCAGTGCTGCCGAATTTGCTTCTCTTATTGAGGTCACACCCTTCAGGTGATTTGCAAAGGTCTGGAAATGCCCTTTTTTCCTCCTGATATTTTGGGGAGGTTATAAACTGAGGGAGCAGACTAGCTGATGATAGGAAAATATGATTTAAGCGGGACTGACTGCCTGATTAGACTCCGAGTAAGGGAGCCAGGATCTGGCCATCTGTTGTTATGACTGTTGAAACGTGCACATGCTGTTGGAGTGGTGTAAGCAGCTTGTGCAAGTGGCGTGTTTTGAAAACGACATTTCAGAAGAGGTATGGAGGAAGCGGAGAGAACAAATTTGGGTTTCACTTGACATTTTTATAAAGATGAGAAAGAACTGGGAAAAGAATAAACTGCGTACTTCAAGATAAAAATTCTGACCTTTCACATCTGGAAGTGCTTTTAAGGGGACACAGTATGGTGTCATACTGAGTTAGGTAGGATAATTGGTAAAAAAGCTTTGGAAGTTTTTCATCAAAAGGCCTCATCCATATACAAGTAATATGCTCTGTTAGGCAGTGTCACCTGACCTTGTTATGTCTTATTCATTCCTAATTAGAAATGAGGCATCCAGATGTGAAAGGTCATTACACTAGGTTCTATGACACCTATCATGGCGTATTTGTGTCACCTAGATTTTTATTAGAAATGCACTGAACAAGCCCAGCTCTCTCTGCCATATGTTTATTGCCGTGTTCAAGGACCTGCAGGTAAAAAGAATATTTTGTCTACCCAGATGGTTATTGCCACATTTGGTTTTTAACTTCCACAGCATCTCATAGTGCTAATTGGTTCACACTCTGATGCTAGCTTACAGAGATGTTATTTTTGGTAACAACACCATTGATAGCAATTCCTCTGTAAGGAATGAATGAAAATATTTAGGGACTTTCACATGCAAAAGCAAAGGTCAATATTTTTTTAAAATCCTAATTCAAGTGAAGTGTATTTTAAGTGTACCCTTACTTAAAAGTGTAAGTTGTGGGGTGTTTTTTTCCTTTTTTCCTGTTGTAGCTTTTTGAAAAGTCATTTCATACATGTTTATTGAAGTGCTTGGAAGAAAGAAGCAATAAAAAGACAAAAAGACTCCTTTTAAAAAAAAAATCAATTTGTCGTTAAGTCAAGAGCATTTACATTTAAAAAACCTTTCATTTTGTATTTCAGCATATCTGAGATGTCTAGAAGTCATCATATTTTTCATTTTCAGTTATGGAAGGTGACTTCTGATGTCCTATTTAGTCTGAATAGTTTCTTATTTGCCAACTAACACCATTAAAATCAATTGCACCTCTTGCTAAAAAAGGCAGCATTCCACCTGCATCCAGGATAACAGAATCTGGCTCAGAATTGATACTGTCAAAATTGATCGATTGTACTTTTGTCTCAGACTCACTTGAATACCAAAAAAATCTGGGGCTTTTCAAAGTCCTGGAAAATATGCATATGATGGCTTCATCACTCTCCAGTAATGACATGTGTAAGGCATATTTCTGTAAGTTTGGAAGGAAAGAGCCATGATCCAAAACATATACTATTGCACAAGCACCAATGCACATCAGCAAGTCAGCAAATTACTTATCCAATGTTAATGTAAGGGCGTTTTATTACCTACATACTAGAATTAGGTTCTCCTTTTCCTTGAAAACAAAGATAGACTCTGATGTCTGTAAGGATTACCACGTATCCACCTAAAGTAACAGAATGTGATTTGTGACTGAATTTTCAGGTAATTTTCAAATACATCTATTGCATTTTCTTAGAGTTTCAATATGCAATGAAATGACAGTACACGTTAATCTTTATTAAGGTACTGAAAAGAATTTCAGTTAAGACATCCAGGCTCTTGCTGTAATAAAGTTTATATGTTATATACATCCTATGTATGTATGACAACAGAAGTCTCAATGGGACCAAACACATCTCATTCAAACAGCATGTTCACAATTTCTACCCCCAGTAGTTAACAAGCTCTGCTGAGGATAGTACAAATGGTAATATTGCCCTGTTCATAGTTAAGTCAAATCTTAATAGATTTTCCCAAGGATAGCCACAGACATTTTTCTAATCTCTTCCAAATTTCAGATATTATCCACAAATGATAGAGGTCTGCTAAAGACTGCTTTGAGGATTTTTAAAAGCAAAAAATAAGTTTACAATGTCAAGGGTTGTGTAACCTGAAGAGGAGGTCATTTGACTGTCGTAAAGATTAGTCTGTAAAACCAATGTCCTTTTCTTGTCAGACCATATAAGATGGTTTGATTTCTTTTTTTTCGCCCAAATATTTAAATCGCTTAATTTATTGGCAAGTCTCCTGAGACGGTCAACAGATGTAGGATAGAATACACATATACCAAGAAACAGGTTCAGGGACTATTCTCTAGCCCATAGAGGGTGGTGGCATGGGATAGCTGATGCCATAAGGGCTAAACTCTTTCCCACCCCAAAGCAGGCTGGCCTTTTCAAAGGTGCTTTTTGGGAATAGATGTTTTCTGGTAAAGTTCCAGGCAATACAAGCCATGGTTATGTTTGCCACACAGCAACTGTGTTAACAGTTGGGCATATTGAGACTTGTGCCAGCCCTCACCCTGGCCAGGCTCAGGTTGCAGTACAGATTGTGATGCTCTGCCAGAGCCCTCCCTGGGATGTGCCAGAGTAATGTGCTCAGGAGACCTCATCTCCCAGGCACCCAAACCTCTTTTCTACCCACATGCCTGGGTATCTTTGGAAACTAGAGGTGCTCCTCTGGTCAGTGATAGAGATGTCAAGTAATGTCAAATGTTTGTGATATTAGCAGTCAAAGACTGCATCAAAGTTCTTCTAGATTTTTTTCAAATCAATGTACAGTACAGTAAATTGAGAGCACTTTTATGTGTCAGTAACTAAAAGAACCCATGTACATTAAAACTAAGGGGAAAAAGTGATGTAAATCTTAAGGTTATCGTTTAAAAATAAAACCAGATGTGATGGTAAGGCAGAGACTCTCCAGTGTTATAAATGACTTCTCCACACAGCCTTAGTTTGATGACTGTTATATGGAAGATCAAGAATTTCTTACCCACACAAAGTTAATTTTTCAAAGATAAAAACTTCAACCGTGCATTTTATTGTTAGCAACAGGAATTGCTCACCCAAATTCGTTATCTCTGATATCAAATATCAGTTGTAGATGAGACCTTGTGGTTGTTCATTACTGCTGTCTTTAGGCCCACCCTTAGAGAAAAACCGGACACAAAGACTTAAATGCAGCTTAGTCCACATGAAGCTTCATATTGAGTGAGAACGAATAGAAGTTATGTTAGCTCTTCAAAGAATGAAAATTTTCAGGAACATGGTTCTATGTAGTTAGTCTGTGAGAAATTACATTTTAATACAAATGTGAAAGGTAGATCTTTCTCTGAGCACACACTATTTACATTAGTCTAATTTCTGAGTTTGAGGATTTTTCACATTTCTTAGTGTTTATTTTAAACTACTCATTTATTTTTAACAAAACCTGTTCAAGAAATCTCTCAGATGTTTGAAGAACTTCTGGACAAATTTTCAGTTATTGACTACAGTAGCTTCAGGGGTTTTTTAGTTCATTTTCAAACATCAGTTGGGTTTTCTAAGGACATCAAAATGTTGATCATTCTGACTGAAGTTTTCCTTTGCATTTCCTATTCCCCTGGATTTATTTTTTTTTTTTTTTGGGGGGGGGGGGGGGCGGGGAAAAAAGAAAAAGGAAAAGGAAATATAACTTGAATTTTTATATTATGTAGTGGGATCAGAAGTACTGTTATTTGTGGAGACTGCCATAGCATTTCCGGGTAGCTGATGTATTATAACCACAGGTCAATTTTTTGTGGGTCAGATCTCAGCAAGAAGTTTTTCATTTAAACATAATATTAAAAATGAGAAGGGGAGAGGAATTACTGTCTCATTCATGGAGATTGTGAGATAATTGATGAAATAAAAAAAAAAATTACTTTTTTGCTGCCACTAAAGGTATCAGCTGTATAGCAGGTATTTCCTGTGGTGTGGATCAGTTTGGTCTAAAGCAAATGCTCAGAGAGAGTGGAAGATGAGAGGGGCAAGACAGAACAAAGTCAGTATTGTTCCAAGATGTGTGGTAACCTGGATTCACTTAAAAAAGGAAATTGCAGTTCCCCTTCTCTCCTAGCTCCATTCATCTTCACTTAAAAGAAAGTTGTGTTGGTATTGGAACTGGAACATAGTCAAAATACTGGATCTAGAAGCAGCAGGAACGCTAGATCTCTGTGTTGGCAAATATGGGATTTGAGCCAGAGGAAATTATTTCTTTTAAAACAAGTTTAACAGCCTCTAAATTATTGTGTTTTCTATAAAATGTACATTTGTACATTTCCTCCCAGACTTGGAGGCTGAGACATAAGCACTCGTGGGTTTTCCCACCATCCACCTCCTCAGTAGCATTATGACAACAATCAGGGAGAGACTGGTTTCATCAAATGGCACAAGCTTTACCGTCTGCTGACTTTACATAGAGCAAAGTTTGTATGACCTTAAGGTTTCCAGAAGTTGGCACTGTAATTTGTACTCCTTCCTTTTTCAGGTTCCTTGTTTTTAGAAAATAATTGTTTTGCTCGGGTTTTTCCATGGCTAGAAGCACAAACAGTCTTCATTGCCCAAGGAAAATGGGAAGATATAGAGCACAAGACAAGATTTTCTTTATCAATCCTGGTGAATTAATCTTTTGTTTCCACAGATTCAACTTTCGGATTCTGTTTTTCTGTTGGAAAGCTCTGTCCAGAATTTGCACAAAATCCATTTTCCCATTTTTGTGGGTTTTTTTTCAGAAGTGGTAGAAATGCTAACATTGAAGGTGATTAAAATCCTTCCAGTTTTCCATAGGTGGGACTAGTACTGCAAAATACCTCATAAGTGTAGAAAAGAAGATATTTAGTGTTATGAGATATAACAGCCTTTGTGGGTTTTTTATTATTAATCATTATTAATTTTTCTTATAAATGGTCGGATTTTAACTCCAGCTCTAAAAGAGGACAGTTTTCACAATTTTCTCTGTAATTCCTAGTCAAGTGACCTGAAAGTGCTATTTTAATACTTCTTAATTCTTTCCTATCGAATCTCTACCAACATGAAATAAAAAAAAAATATTGATTGAAATGCATTATAGGAGACTTAGTATGTTTAGCTGCTCTGCAAACTAACTTTGAAAACATTGGCATATGACATAGTGTACCTTCTCTCATTCAAAATTTAGCCATGCTCCTGCTTATCTACAGGAAGTGGCTAATTCATCATCTGATACCTGGCATAACTGCAGATGGAGAATGTTAGAATCTTCTTTGCAAACAACTGAGCAAGCTGAATATAGAAATTATTAAGGGAGTGTTGACTGGAAGGAACCTATGCTGTAAAAACTTGGCAAGCATTTTATCTCATTTTCTTTTCTGGTTGCAAGGCATCCAGTAGTTACAGAAACCATATTTTTTTGTCCAGGTTTAAATGTGAAAAGAAAAGATGGAGTGGGAAGGCAGAGGGGGAAGTGTGTTTCTCCCATCATTGCACAAATACTATTTCATCTCACTTTGCAAATAAAGTTTAGGATATATAATATAGTTTTAGGATAAGTAGGTCACTGGCATTCATTGGCATTTCTATTCCATGAGATCTTGATTATCATTGCTGATTTGAAGTCAGGTGAAGAAATTGTATTTTGATGGCAGTCACCCACACTGGTTCCATGTTTGCTCAGAAAGAGTGAATTACAAGAAGTTTATCTACTGATTCGCAAAGATTTTACCAGTGTACGCCCATTTTTCTCTGCTCCCAAGTATAGCCACCCTGTTGCCATATTGGAAGCTGGACATGCTTAGGGGAGCAAGCAACAGACCCATTTTTAACAGTGGACCAAATCTTCCTGCTGTCCAACTGCACAGAATAGAAAGAAACTCCATATCGCTATCCCCAACTTTAGAGCAGTAAAATATATACATAAAGAATTAAAATATAGTTAATGTTTGGCAGTTTTCCCATGGTATATCCTTCCCCTTTTAACGTTTGAAATTGTGCATAGGTATCCATTGCTTGATGAAATTGTCTGCTTTCACCAGAATTTGAAATTATGAGCTTCTGAGCTGATACACTGAAAACTGTATTTACAGTATTTATTTAGCACCTTGTCTTCATAACTTCTTGGAGTTTTGCTTCAGATTTTTGGCAAGTATTTCTGTATGATGGTAAACATTCTGGAATTGGGGCCAAGATGTTAAGGAACAACAGTTGCTGACATGCTATATGGGTGATTATTCCTAGAGGTATTCTCATCACATCAGTTTTGATTTAGGACCTCATTAAATATTAATCTGAATGAATTTGCTCTTATGTTTCTACCTAGTTTAAGTAATAAGTGGACCTCATTTTTCTCTATGTGTTTAAATTAGCTGATATACATTTATCTATGCAAATAAATTTCATTGCAAATGGATGTTTTGCAAAATCCTATGAGCAAGTATTAAAAGCAGCATTAGGATCCTAAAGAGGCTGTGGCAATCTTAATTAGTTTTATAGACTGAATCCAATTATGCTTTATTGGAAGCCATGCTGTGTAATTCCAGTGCTTGCTCTTGGTAAAGAGTCTACTTCACTATTGCAAAAGAGAAAACATTTTTAAGAGGCTATCAAAATATTCTTTATGGAACTGGAGAACTGTTTGCATGGACACGATGCCTGTCATTTTGACAAAAGGCCAGGGACCTCCAGGACTGAAAACTGTAAACTGTTACAATTTGAAAAGAAGAGCCAGGGCTCTGTCACTGAGGACAACCATGCCCTGTATCTCATGCAGACCAACCCACAGCAGCAGCGCACACTCTTCTGTGGGTCGTCTTTTTGGCTGCTCAAGCAGTGTTTCCTCAACGCTTGAGAGCTACGGCTCACCTAATCCCAGGTGATCTCCCACTCAGGAGGCTGCCTGATGGCCAGCAGTAGGGGCCGAAGCACAGATCTCCAAAGTTAGCAGCACAAGTCACTGCTTTTGGGTGTAAAACATGCTGAGGGAAGGAAGGGGTGAGGATTAGTGTCAATTTCTGTCATCTGTTGGGTAGCAAAACTTGTGGTTTACACATATGTTTGCAATTCTAATGAAGAAGGTATGATTGCATGTAATTTAACAGAGACCCGATCAGCCTTGCTGTCCCTGGGTAGTGAGAATTCCATCTTTTGCTATTCAAATACTAATTAAAAAAGTCTTCCATGGATTCTAGTGATAATAATTTCACTATATCTCTTTTCTTTGCAGGGCTGAATGTCGTAACATTTAATTACTGTTAACAAGACCTTTATGGGCAGAATAGAAAATTTCATGTACTGTAATAGCATTAGCATATTAAATGTAATTGTCAGGTGACCCTCTTAGGATTACCGCACCTGATTGAAGCCTATTCAGGTTTTTCTTCATTGTCATTTAAACTTCATGAAGTATAGAAATTCATTCCTTTTACTTTTTTCCATGGCAGACTTGCACTTGAAGTTGTGTAAGCAGACAATTCAGTTCGTTTGATCGATAGAATTTTGATCTGATTACATTTTGATTTGGAATGGTCTAAAAGACAAGTTAGATTTTTCAAAGTCAAAATAACTGTAGAAATACTTGTTCTATGTAGAAGTAAATAAATTAGAAACTATTATAACTTTTTTTTTTCCATTTTCAAGATGTTCATATTTATAGAAATTTGCCCTTAAGCGGCTGCAGTTTAATATTGCTTCAAATTTTTAATAATCTGTTTGTGTTTTGGAAGGGCAACTCTGATTTGTATAAGGAAGCAAATTTTTTAAAAGTCATTCTTAAGGTCATAAAGCATGACCAAAGTTGATATTTTACAGCATCAAGGCTCCTGTTTCTAAGTGAACACAGTTCTGCCTTCCCGATATAGTATTAGTAGTGAATTTCACTGCTTGTCTGGTTAAAATAGAAAAAATAGGATGAGAAATTGTCTTCTTAAAAGCAGTGTGTAATATTCCCCACGCTGCAGTACTGTCAAGAAGCGTCTGACACTTGGAAGAGAACAAAATGTTGATAGCACTGACCTTTATAACAAGAGGTTACTTTACAGTTGTTCTGCCACTAATTAGGATTAACATCTAAATGTTATTTTATATTGTTTTAATTGGCAGTTCTACTAAGATTAGGACAAAAAGCAGGTGATGTTGCCATGCATAGCTGCTTTGCTATTATTTTTCCCAGTCTTATTTTCTTCGTCAAAGAATAATGCATATGTTCCCTTGGCCTTGCATAGGCAACAACAAGCATAGCAACTAGCACTTTCAGGTGGCAAAACACATGCTGGTTTAGAGCAATGGAATGTACATATCTTTTTTACATCTGATTTGATTTGCACAGTTCACGATGTTCCTTAAGGAAGCAGTGAATGCTTTGCTTTCAGGAGATGGCAGCTTTGGAGCACAAGGTCATGTTTGTATCAGGGAAGCATTCATACAGGGCAGTGCTGATGTACCAGCCTGAAAAAGCATTGCGTGCACAGGCAAAAGGTCTTGGCTTTGGTGTCACAAAAAGAAAGCCCAAGACAATGCAACACATGCTATAAGTTGATAACAATAAAGCTTCCTTTTTTTCTCCCCTTAGTCCTAAGGATTTGTTATTTAAGCTTATTTTAGTTAGTGCTTCTTGTAAAGAAGCCTTTTCTTTCTGCAATTTGATTTGACTTTGTCATTTGTATCTTTGCACTGTAGGGAAGAAACATTTTTTAATCCAAATGTATATATTTGACTGTGCAGGGGGCACCAGCTCATTATTTTTTCCTCTCTTTCTTATTTAAATTTTTCAAGATGTGTCAGTTTGAGTAAACATGACAAAAACTTTGATGGATAAAACAGGTTGCCGTAATTATATAGCAAGTGTCCCATTCCAATACAATAGGGTTGAATAAGAAGGAGGCAAAGATTGCCATGAAAACACTAATTTCTTTTGTGTGGAGAAGATGGAGATCATTATTATCTAGTTATTTTACATGACGTGCCGTCAAGACACCACAGAGCTGTTTCCCTCTCTATGCGCTGGTCGCTGCCACTCAGCTGGGCACTCGTGAACGCCAGCCGGACCTTTCCCAACAAGCCAGAGTTAACACCTCAGCCTTGGCATGGACACCACAGTGGGTGTGGCATTTCACATTTTCATCGTCTTCACTAGACTTGGTGAAAGTAGACAAAGGAATTAATCACCTGAAACTAACAATTTGGATTCACCCTGCTCTTTTTGCCTAAGCTAATGGCACAAATCGTAAAAGTGATGTGATCCACTGGACCACAGTCCAACAACCTTTGTCCTGGAAATATCCAAAGGCTTTTGAGGATTCACTTTGTCTCTTTTTCCTGCATAGTAAGTGAATAAAACTCAGCAAGGTACATTTGTCTACAGACAAAACACTCACAACTGCCCTTGCTATGACAGCAAAGAAACAATGTCCCAAAATGCCTGATTTACGAACATGCCCAAGTATACTTGGCAAAACAGTCAGATTTGCTTCACTTCTTTCACTGTAGCAAGAAAGGAGGAGTTTACCTACAGGAAGCATTCTGGAAACTGTTCTCATCTCTGAGCTCCTAAAATGACCATACCAAGAAATTTTGTTAGGAAGAAATATAAATAATCAGTGGTTAAAAGTTCAAGGGACCTGAAAATCACCAGCATAACATAGTGTTCTCCTGAATAAGCACAGGAAGGGAGAGCAGCAAATCCATGTGTGATCGTTAATGCTTCAGATCAGTATCTTACCTTGTAAATAGGTAGGCAGAAGCACAGAGGACTCTCTTTTTTGAGTGTGGGCTGTGGTTACTGAATGACACTAAAAACTTCCAAGACCAATACATTATTGAAGATGAAAAGATTTTATTTATTAGCTCATAGACATCTTATTAATGATCAGTTCATAGATTGGAGGTGAAGAAGGGATGGACCAGATGAAGCTGTTATGATAACAAAGTCAGTTCTATTACAGAAGTATTCTTCTAAATTATCTCAGAGGCAGAGCTAACACCATGTTAGTGAAATCTGTAGGTGTCATAGCCTGAGAGAAAGGCTGAGAAATAATTAGAGGGAATAGAATGAGATTGAAAATATGGGCAAAAAGTTCTTTTCTAAGGGTTCATAAGGAAAATGAACAATCGCACACCCAAAGGAAATAAAGAAATCAAATTCCCAGGCAAAAATGCTGAAATCAGAATTATTTAATGAGCAACAGAAAGATATAAAGTAATATATGTTACAGTAAAAAGAACAAGCTAAACGAGCCTAAGTTTACTAGCCATGTTAGACAGACATGCCTAACGTGAAGAGGTGAATTTTAAGCAGAAAGAGGAGATCTTTCATAATTCTCTAAAGGGTATAAAAACTAGGTAGAAAAATATAATTCAGAAAAGGAGAATTTGCTTCACACTTTAACTAAATCTTCATATCTGACTTTGTACTAGCCTTCCAAACGTGGTAAGGCAATAAATTTTTCCTCTGGGAGAGGGATGGAGGGGATTTGCACTGAGGAGAAAAATCTAGATTTTTCAAGAATATGAACTATTTGGCCAAAGTTTTTTCGTATTTAGCTTCCCATGTACTTCCCATGCAAAAACATATTTTCAATAAAATACCCTAAATATATATTCAGTAAGTTATAATTTGGCAATAGTGTGAAACAACTCTATCAATACATTTCCACTTTACGGAGAAGGTTAATCTGTAGTTTCTTTTATTTTATTTTACGGTTATTGTGAAAAACTATCCAGAAACTTCAAAGTGGGAAAGATTTATTTCACCATCCCAGAATTCTTTGCTATTTTTTTCCCAGCAAATTGAGTTGTAAGTCATTTTCAGGTGGTTTCACCGATAAGCTTAGGCTAGTGTAATTTCATGCAGTGCAATTCAGACTTACATTCCCACTGTGAAAGAGAGCTCATCAGTCTGTCTTCTGGACAGAAAGGCAAAACCCTTCAGAATTACTTAGTGTCAGTTATGTTTTCTTTGCAGTGCAATATAGCTCTTTCCTGGGAATGGAATGTACCCTGTGCTTGTTTCCATTTATGGCCAAGAACAACCAAGATAATATTAACAAAGCTTTTATAAGTATTTAGAGAACTATGTACTTACAAATAGTGTCATATTAGTATCACAGAGAATTAGATGCTCTGTTTGGCCAAAGAATGAAGGCAGCAGTGAAAGTTTATATTCTTTTTTCTTAAGATTGGCATGGGCAACAGTCTGATTCAACATCCACAATATAGCTTTTTAGTTTAGTTTGCCTGCAAGAACAACACTTAATACAAAATGTGACAGTGGTGGTGGTGTGATGGACAGAGCTTGCTAACTTGTCTCCTTGTCTCACGCTGGCCACCAAACAGGCATCAGACAGTATGAACAGAAGCCAGGATCCTGCAGTGATCTCTGCATGGAGAGAATACTTTGCAGGACTGGGGCCGTAATATAGCTATTATCAATCTGCCTTCAGATTGGAGACTGAAAATGAAATAGTTTTTATTTTCTTGTCCAAGCCAAACGTGTCAGGGCTGCTTGCTGGAAGATTTTGTTTGTTTTTTGTAAATGGTACAAAAATGAGGAAAAAATAAGTTGATTACTTGATTAGTCTTTTAAATGGTCAATGTTTGGGGAATTTTGGCCAGCTGCTATTTTGTTATTGCCTAAGAAGTGTAAGTCTTTTGTAACTCTTAAAAAGGGTAAAGAGAGAGTTCATTCCACTTTATTTTCATGTTGCTAACTTATATTTAATTAATTTAGTAATCCTCATTTAATTGAATAACTTCATTTTTTATTCTAAAGTCTCCACTTTTAGAGAAAGGGCCATAATATCATAGAACTTCAAGGCAGAAGACAAGAATAAGAAATGATGGCAGAGGCTCTTCATTTTGTGTTTCAATATTATTTTGAATAGTGCATAACTTTATATAAAGTGACAAACATGTATTTGAAGATTAATTGCCTTTCAGCCACTAGTCCTGTAAAGACACAAAACTGCCAAAATTTTGAGTAGAAAAAATTGTTGTCATGGATCAATCATCCTGATTTTGTTCTCAAACTATTAACAACAACAGAGTGTGTGTTGAGTGAGTTATCATAGATTCTTCCAGTATTGAATTATGAAATGAAATTTCAGTTTATGAAATTTATGAGTTACCTGTTAAAAATATGAATTCTCTGAAGTTAAGAAAGCTGATTAAGTGGTTTATTTGCATGAGACATTGTCAGGAATGAGGCAATCCTACAAAGGGTAGGAACAAAAATGTAAAATTGAAGAGACAAGGCAAACACAGACAAGAGATGTTTGGTAGGATATACTGTGGCACCAGAGGATGGATTCAAAATATGAAGACTGCTGTTTGCAATAATTTTGTCATTTGGGTTTAATTTCTTTGTGCTCAGGAAAATATTTTTATACAGTTGGATGAGCTGCTTGAAAATAATTCTAAAAATGTTTGTAGTTTAAGGCAAGTTCTATACATTTAATTGTTCCCTGGCCTGTTTCCTGGTGCCTAATTGGCCCAGTGCTACCTTAAAATATAATGAGCACTAGCTTCCCCATCCAACACCCCAAAACCTCCCTATATATGTACAAGATGTGTGAAAACAGCAGGGAAAGAGTTGTCAAATGAGCATTCAGAAGTTTCAGTTCTGATTCTGGACTTGAAAGAGGCTTTTCACAGGAGATCCTCTTGGCTTCAGGGACTGGGATGAGCAAGAGAAAATGGTAGGGTTCTTTAATTTGGACAAAGATAAATGAAAGACGTTCTACACTAAACCAGCTAACTGTTTAAGTCTGCACACACTGCAGCCAAACTACTCACACCTACAACTATATAACAGTTTCACTTCTCTGCAAGCTATTTTTTTACTTCTTGTTTCATTCCCATACTATTGTCATTGATTACTTACCTCCTATATATGCAATCACTTCTTCTACTGCTTTATTTCTCTTCTTTTTCAGGGAATTTTTATGAAATTTGTGGCATCACAAATGGTTATATCACTCTCAAAAACACTTTGCCTCTGTGCATTATAGTAGCCTCTATTATATTACAGTTCATTGCACTATAAAAGCATGAAAGCTTTCAAGGCTGTTGATTCTCTAAGGTTGCATTTGCCTATCGCACTAGACATTGTACACTTACAGCATAAAGCAGCAGATACGTATTTAGACTGAAGTGGTCTTCCTTTTTCTCTGACTTTATGTGGTACTTTTGGTGAATGTTTTCTCAGTTGCCTAGAGGAGTTTCTATGTATTGTTCTTTGTTGTGATTTTCTTGCACCTTTAAATAATAGTCCCATTTTGAAATTTTATAAAGCATTAAATTTATTTTTCAACTGATAAAAATTACTTACTGGAAAATGTTTTTCTTCTCTAGTTTGTTTTTTTGATTGTTTGTTTTATTGTAGGAGCTTGATGATAAGGTCTTAACACCGTATTTGGATTCTAAAGTTTAAACATCTAGTTTTCAGAAAGGTTGAGCAGGCAGTCTGTCCCATGCAAGTTGATAGGATTTGTTAGACACCCGGTTGTTTTGAAATTACCCAAAGACTCAACTTTGTTACGGGTTCTTAGTTGGGTGGGTTTTTTTAAACCTTGGCCCACATACCTAGCTAAGTTTTTCATACAAATTAGGAATTGTAATTTTATGCATAGCTTGTAATTTATCATCTGTTTCTCTTAACGCCCACCTTGTGCTCATCATTTACAAATGATAATAAAAAAAGCACAAAACTTGGCATCGTGTCTAAAGAAAATCAAATTTAAATTAAATAACACTAGAGGGAAACTGTTATTGTGCCAGAGTATTCAAAGAAATTGAGCCTGTTAAATGAGATGAACTAAATATATACAGTAGCGCTCTCCAGACAAAGCTCAAAATTTGCAAATCCTTTTTCTCTTTGAAATATAAGTGTATTTCACGTCAACAAAGAGATATGCCTTTTTATCTTCTTTATGAGGTGTCATATGCATTGTTTAATGCAAATGAAAAATTGTACCATGTGGGTTCAAAGTTCCTTTTCCTCTACTGCACATGATGTCTTTGCTTCTGAAATCTGATGCAAATAAATCAGGATATCAATGAAAAATAGCAGACAGCACACACAAAAAAAAAAGCGGGGGGGTGTAGGTGGTTAGAATGTGTATGAGAAAAGGCATCTTCACGACTTTAAGAAACAGGAATGTTTTGTCCAATACTGAGGACCTATTCCCCTTTGACTCAGGAGGGACTTCTGCTTTTGTTATTTACCTTCATAGCTCTTTTTTAACAGCTTAGGTGAATTTTCAAATTGAGGTGCGTGTAGTATAGCTGTGAGTTTAATGGCTTGGAAGGTATTGTCACTTGGGAATCTAATACTTCTAACCCATCAAAGGGCTGGGTGGGTCAACTATCAGGTGTTTTTTCTAATTCTCCTTTTAGGACTTCTCAATTATTTTTGCAACGGCTTCTAGGTTAATTATCTTTGAATCAAGAAATATTACTGCACGTTGAAGTTGCAATTTCAGTCACACCTCTTTTAGCCTCCAGACCTACTGAAGACTTCTGTTGCATTGCCACTCTCGGTATTAACTTCTATCTATGCTCAACCTCAAGCTTTCAGCAATAGTTTGTGCCAATCCTAGAAAGAGAGCCTTCTCAAAACAGTGGTCCATTGCCACCAAAGCAGACTGTCTGACGACTCTGCCACAGGGAGATCTCTGTCCGAGCAGACTGTTCTCAGCACAACTGGTTCAGTCCCAGTGATCTCCCTAGGTGCAGATAAAGTCTTGACTTGTATTAAGAACTTGCCTCATCACTCACTTCAGGTGTGAAAAGCCCAGCCCTATTGCTAATCTTCTTGTTTGAGCGCGGCTGTCAAATTCATGGCATAAACCTCGAGCAAATCAATCACTGGCAGCTGTGTACAAAGTGTGCCAGCTGTGCATTTGGGGTGTTTCAATGTCTGGCAGAGTTTGCCCTAGGTTTTCTGTCACGGGCTTGCAGCTTTCCAAAATCTGCTGCTGTCATGGGTTAGCCTGCTTATACAGCCACTGCATTTTCTTCAGAGGGAAACCTCTCATTGAATAGCTTCCAGGCATTGTGACTGCACGTTAGCTTGCAGGAGAGCTCTAGCTCTCGCAAGGAAACCCAGAGGTATGTAAGTCCTGTGAAGAGAGCAGCACATTCATTTCAGTGACCCTGCTCTTCAGGCCACACGCAAAAAAGCGTTGCAGAAAGGGGAGCTTTTCAGTCACTGGAAATTAAGCCCTCCCCTATCGTTTCGTGAAAAAGGGCAGGCTTACACTGTATTGTCTTCAGTGAGCAGTTCAGTTTTGTATCTGCAGAATTAGGATAATGGAGATAACAATGTGAATTTTAATTTAGAGTTTGTGAGGCAGAAGCTATAGTGCTGAATTCCTCATAAATTCTTAGATGAAAAATAAAAGCATGTAGCAATGATAGAATTTATATTTCCATATATGATAATGAGAAAGTTCTTGTAGACAGGTTTCTGGTCTTCGTCTTTTAGAAAATATTTTACTATCTGAAAATTTATATCAGAAGAGTTATTATGTGTTTAGAAAAGCTTGTTTGACATGAAATATCATTTGGGAGAATAAATCTTGTCTCTAAAGTTGAATGTCATGTAAGTTTCATACATTTTTCTATTATGATTATCTTCATTTACTTTTCACGGAGTTAGTGTGTACATCACAATGGGAAAAAATACACTGGCACCTATCAGTGGTAGAAGAAATGCACTTACAGGAGACAATAATGAAGATTCATAAGAACTGCAGTAACACATTTTATAAAAATGGCTTTTTTCATAAATTTGTTGCTTCTTGCTGAATAGCAGTCATTAACTGCAAGACATAGCTGGCTTCATAAAGAGTTCTAGGAAGGCTTGATTCATTGTTGTGACTTTATTAATAAGAAATCGTGAACCTGAATTAACCAACCAATTAAATAAGACCATCTGTTGTCTAATAAGATGTGACTGTAATTTGAATACTGGTTTTGTAATAAGTGTATTATGGGATGAAGGACAAGCAGATTAGCTTTGTCTCATTAGCTTCCAGGAAAAAAATGTAGTTAGTTTGCCAGTATGGAACATGGAATATTTTTTCTTTAACTCCTAGCTCATCCTGTGTACAAGTAGACCGCCCTGTCTGTGTCTTCTCTACCATATAGTAATGTCAAAATCAAAAAGAAAATGGGGTACAATGCACCTTTTGAAACACTCTTGGGGTCACTCACTGGTGGCAATAAATCTCTCTTGTTCTTGCATGATTCTCCTTGGTGCTACTGGATAACCTGACTGCTGTGAAGATGAAATGGCAGGCACTAGCTTATCAACATCATGTCAGTGTTACTTGGTTTTGCTTTGTTTAGTTGGCCTCTCTGGGCTAATACAAGAAGCTAATGTCAGCTAAGTACTGAGAGTGCTGGAAAATGGTCCTTTTATGTTTGGATGTTTGGCAATAAGAAAATGGACAAAGCACATGTAATGCTGACTTGTCAGCTCAAACTCTGTCAACAGCTCTCTCAGTTTTTATATGGATGTTAAATAACACTGTAGAGTAGATTAAGCTTTACTACTCACTATCATGCTTTTATTAAAACTCTGAAACTGAATTTTATAGAAGCATTGTCCAGTTAAGTAACAAGGATAAATCTTTTCTTTGGTCAGAAAAAAGCAGGCGTTAATCCATATGCATGAAGATTAAGACAGAAATAAGTGCAGATCTGTATGGCAGTGACTTTTCTAAAAAAAATATTTAGAAGAGGAATGTTGTGTATTTTGTACCAGTTTCTTGATAAGCTATTGCCTCCTCTTGCGTCTGAGTGTCCTTGAATACAGGAAAGCAAAACAAATGGTTAACAAGGAATACAGTACTACTAATTAGAAGATTGAATTAAAAATGTAAATGATGCTGGATGAGGTATAGACTTTCAAAAACTTGTTCATATACCCTTAGGACTCTGTGTCATTTGGAGTATTCAGTAGATGCTAGCCAGCTGAGTTCATGTTTGCTTAGTTTTGCAAGTTTAAATTTAGAAAATGAAATGAATAGTGACTATTGGGAAACTCCACAAAATAAAACAGACTGGAGTCTTCCGGTTAGTATGACATTGGCTTGTGTGTGATACTGTGGGTGTTGGGTATCAACACAGCAGTGCACCCTGGAGCAGTCATAGCTACAAATACCAGAGTATCATCAAGTTCTTGAGTGTCTTAATAAGTCCTGTTCCTTCATTTATTTGTACTGGTATTTATACTTTCAAACTACCTGAAACAGTAGCACAATATATTACAAGATAAAACTACTATGAAAAAAACTCATGAAGGAAGCCTAAACGTACAAGATACTAAACTTCCTTTTACTCCTTATAGCTGAGTTCCTTGCTATGGATATTATGACGTGAAAAATTACATCAACACATTTTGTTCTTCCATGGTTTGCAGCACCTTTTAGGTAAACGGCTGTCTATCCCATTTCCTAGTCAAAGGCAGAAAACAATCCAGTGCCTTGCTGAAAGCAATCTGGCCAAATCTGGCACCAGGATCAAGGTGGGCTGTAATATGTAAGTCGGCGCCCTCCATGGACTTCAGACCAAGAAGGTGGTGAGGACACACTGAGCTCTGAAGGCCAGAGCGCTTCTAAGCCTCCAGGAAAGAAAAGAATCTGAAACTGATTCTTTTACTAAAAAGACCCAGTTATTGTATTGACTTTTTCAGAGAGGGATGATAATGAGTTTTCTGTGCAACTTAATGGAGTATCACCAGAGAAGAAATTACATAATATGAAATCTTTAGACAGGATTGAAAGAGCACGTTTTGTATTTCTGGAACAGTAAAGATTCATTGCAGCTTCTCATTTCTTAACAAACCCTGAAGTGAAAATTCTGTCTCTCCATAAATCCCAGTCTATCAGTCTGGACAGGGAGCTGCTTTATGTTTGTATTCATATGGTTTTAAAGCTGTAAAATAGCATCCACAAAATTTTCTGAAGCAATTCATTTTTTCAGTAAATCTGTAAAGAGATGTGAGGAGCGGGAAGCCTTTTGTATTTGCAGGAGCACAAAGTATAAGCCAGCAAACACAATCCAGGCAAAATGAAAATGTATTGCAGGTGCTGATCGCCGACTTGCAGAAGATTAGAAGGTTCTTTGCACATGAGAGAAAAAAAAAAGGATAGACATCAACAGTAGGCCCAAAAACTTACAAATAATATTGCAGCATTTTAGTCATGTTCGGTTTGTTTTCTTTATATCTTTGTATGTTGTTTTTTCTAACACATTTTTGGATTTATGACTAAGATCAAAATGCAGTGTTTACTTCCAAGGTAATATGCAAGGCTTAAAGTAAAAGGAAATTGTTTTTTCAGGAAAGGCTCAGATAAGTTAAACATGTAACAGTTTTCATTACATTGTGGAAGACATTTTTGGGCAAGGATTGTTACACCTGTTACATCTTTTAGAACTGGAGATCATGTCTTCCATATGTGAATTCTGCTGAATATGATTAATCCCAGAAAGCAAACACTGAAGCCTTTGGAGAGAGGAAGAAAAAAAAAAAAGCTTTTATTTTAAAGCCAAGGTTATAGTCAAGGCTAATTCAGGGTGTCGCAAAAGTGTGACTGTGACAAGATTTAGTGACGATGTAAGGGCAAATTAATGCAAGATCAGTGGCCTGACTATTGATTCTTATCATGGGATCTTGCTGAAATGAAGTCATTATTTAATTACACTTTTACTTACACTATAAATGGTTCCCAGAATAGACTGCACTCGATTTTGCTGTCTGCAGCTCCATCTTCACTTTTGTGTTCATAAGTGAGTAGGGAATGGGAATAAGCACTCGAGAAATTTTTCATTTATTATGTTTCACATGCTGTCATTTTTCCCTCAAAAAGCAAATAAGCAAAGTTTTCACTATTCCATTCAGAATAGTCTGTGTTCTCAAATAGTTCTGAGTACAGAAAACATGTCTTAAAACCTCCAAAGATATTCAGGTCAAAATTTCTCTAAATTTCATTCCAAAAAATCAATATTCAAACAGTTTTCCTGCTTTTCTTAAGTAGTTTAAAATTATTTTTTTTTACTATCTCTAGAATTAGACTCTGAAGTTACTGCTCATACTAAAGGAAGTAACTGAATTGTGACCTATAGGAAGTTAATAAGTACTTTATTGGGACTTAAGATAGAACATCAAGGGCTTTGATATAGAAATCTATTAGGAAAGATCAAGCATCTATAAAATGTCACCAACATTCACTGAACCATCAAAATTACATTGTTTCCCTAATGTATCCTCGATTGTCTTGATTCTGAATCAGATCTATTTGGCAAATTCATGAGTAATAAAAAGGTATCATTAGTTCAGATTTAATTTGTCTTGTGGACCAAGCCCCACATTTTGTCAAATTACACAGATCTGAAGATGTAACAATTAAGAAAATATAACTGGTTGTCATTATAATGTTATTGTCTTAAAAATGATATGTAAAAATGTGCAGAATTCACATTTTAAATGCAGGATTATGCTTTCATTTTAGAACATGGAAACATCTAATTCTGTGCTTGTATAATACACAGTACAGTGTAAACAGTTTTGCTCAGGACAAGAATCTTAAATACATAATATTTGTATTGAGGAAAAAATCAAAACTCAGTGAAATTCAAGTTTCATAAAAAGTTGTGCAAGATTTACATTCCAATTAACCAAATAAAGGGAGCAAAATTAATTTTTTTTTGATTGGTGTAATAAGTAAGATCAATCTGCAGAGTTTAATCTGATTCTCATTATATCCCACCATATTTAAGGAATTTTCATCTCCAAGGCCTCTTTTTTGTCTTGTATGCTGTATTTTTACATTATTTTTAAATAAAAGAAAAATATAACCATATAATTCACAGAACATAAAAGATAATAAATGTAATGCATGAAACAAACACAGCCTTCTGCAAGACAATGTACTGTACTCTTGGTGAGATAGCCAGGTGTTATTTAGTCAATAGTGTGGACTTTTCTCCTGCAAATGTTATTCTCATTTGAGAAATTTCCCTAAAAGAGAGAGAGAGACATAGAAAACCGGTGTATTAGATAAGTAAGTAATGTAATAGCTTCCTGTAATAACCATCTCCAGTTGCTGCTTGCTAATCAGATATTTAAAATATAAACAAATAAAATGCAGTGCATAAGGGGTTTGCTTGCTAGTTCGGTATCATGATTAGCCATTAAATGATAATGTAACAAGATCATTATGTTAAAAAAAAGATTAAAGAAATTTCTTTTCTCTCTTATGCATCTATGTTCATAGCTAATAGTGTTAAAATTTTCACATCTATTTTCAACTACTACAGAGGGAATATATATATCTAAATTGGAGAGATAATATATAAAGGGTTTTGTTAATGCTTTTCCTCTGAATGAGGAAATCCAGCTATAGTGAAGTTATTTCTGGTTCAAGTTGTCTTTCAGTGCCCTTGACAGTTGCAGTGTTTGAGAGAGAGAAAGAGGGAGAGGCAGTCTGCTTTCTGTGCTTCGAGATTCAGTCTTGGCTCAATGTGTTTCTCTTTGTCAAGTCTTATTTATTTACTTATTTAACTTTTCCTCATCATAATAGGTGCCCAGCTGTTCTTTTCATGCAATCTCTAGCAGCAGCAGTGCCACTGATGTCACCATTTTGTGTGTTAAAGTGCGTTCACGCAGCCAGTCAGAAGCGTGGTAGGTAGAAGGGGAAATGGGAACATGGGTTGTAAAGGGCTGATTATAGTAAGAACTCACTTCCAGGAGTCATTTTGTACAAGGAAATATTTCTGCAGCCTTGTTTTGTACTTTGTTATTCCAAAGTTATTTGCCAAAGCTGCCTTTGGGGTTTATACATGCAGTTGTAGCCAATGGACAGAAGAACAGCAGGATCAAGTCTGGTGTTTTAGCACATAGTGAAGGGCAGGTCTGGGCCACCTGACATATCCTAATCTTGTTATTAAAAACTGACCTTTTTATATTAAGAAAAAAATCAGCCACCCTCACAGCTCCGTTTTCTATTTTCCTTGAAAGCCCAGATGTTTCTCTACACAAGGTGAAAAGGAACAAAGTCTGGGTGAAATGTGTTTCTGAGGTTGGAGGGTAGTCAACAACCCACTGACAAAGACAGCAAAGAATAATACAGGAAAAGTGAAGGCAAACATATATAGTGTTTGGTGTCCACATTAAAACAACTCCAAGCTTTTTCATTTGTGTGTTTTATAATAATTTCCTGATTGTTCTAACTAAAAACTGAGACACATATACCTACTTAATTCTAAGATGGACTAAGCCCGGTGTGTGTTTCTCTCCATTATCTCTAAAAGGATTCCAAATAACTACATCAGATGTTCATGCCTAAATTGTAGATTTATATACTTTAGTGAGGTTAACCCCACATCTATCTAGCTCAAAACTGATGGTAGGATGATCCATTCACCTGCTGTGAACCACAGGACCATACCCACAGTGAACGAAGTGTTATGGAGCATGGCTCAACATGACCACTGTTCAGACCATCCCACTTACAAAAGGTGCTTCAAGTGCTGAACATTTTCAGGTTAATTTTGTAACCTAAGGACCAGGCCTCATGATGAGCACATGCAAAGTTCTGTGACAAACGACACAGTGTCTTTTGCTTTTGACTTTTTCCTGGGCGTTGTATGTTGTGCTCCTTCATTTTGGCTGCTCTGGTTGCACAGAAGCATGTGAGCACGCTCAGGGCAAAAGGCTTCCAGCACTAGGGGAAGAGAGAGATGGAAAACACTGTGGAAGATGGGGAGAGATGCTGCAAAAACCAAATGGATGCAATGAGGGAAAGTTTTCCTACGGACTAAAGGGAGACGTTATCGCTCCGTACAACTACCTGAAATGAGATTGCAGTGAGGTGTGTGTTGGTCTCTTCTTCCAAGTAACAAGTGATAGAATGAGAGGAGACAGCCTCAACTTGTACCAGGGGAGGTTTAGATTGGATATTAGGGAAAATTTCTTCGCTGAAAGGGTTATCAAGCACTGGAACAGGCTGTCCAAGGAAGTGATTGAGTCACCACCCCAAGAGGTATTTAAAAGGTGCGTAGCTGTGGTGCTTAGGGACATGGTTTAGTGGTGGACTTGGCAGTGTTAGGTTTTAGGATTGATCACTGTGATCTCAAGGGCCTTTTCCAACCAAAATGATTCTATGACTATGCAACTAGAAACCAATTTTACACTTGCTAGACTAAGTCTGAAAGAAAGTTTAGCCTTTCAAGTGATAGCAAACATTCCTTACCTATACTCTTTATTCTGGAAGGTTTGCTAGCATGGAAAACTTCACATTAGAAGTATTGTTTTATAAGCTCTAAAAACTGTTGAAGATCACTTCTCTTTTCCTTTAGTCTATTTCTTTTTTAATTTCCCTTATTTAAGGTCCATCGAGATGATAGAACAGTGTCCATCAAACAAAACTTTTGAAAATTCTCAGCTTATTTTACCTGATTATTTGTCTGTGGGCTGTTCATGGTGTAGGTTTGTGGGACTGTGGATTGAGGTGAAGAGTGGCAGTGTCAGAATTAGATGTAAAATGAGCAATGGCAGTGAAAAAGGACTATTTTTATACCGTATCTTTTCTCTGTGAATTGGAAAACTGCCTTTTGATGAGAGAGGAGCAAACTGGATGTACCCAGTTGAAACTGACCATAATAATTAATTTTGAGGCCATCCATCGAATGGCATTTTACTGACATGGTGAATCAGCAGGTAATCCCAGTTTGCTTCTTGGGCCAGAGATACTCGTGCTGCAGAATCCAGTTACTCTTGGCTTTAATTGGCTGTTATATTTAAGGTATCTTGTGTAGGGATTCTGAAAATCGGGTAAGCATAAGAAAATTTACTCTTTTTCTTGCTCTGAAAGCAATCCTTTACATCCAGGCAATGGGCGGGATGTCCAGGAGACCTTGCACAGCTTTGGACCTCATTGCCCTTGCCCATGTAAATAAAAACTTGAACCTTGGTAGCTATTGGTGCAGCATCTATTCCATTGACTCCACTGCTGTTTGCGAAAGAAAACCAGGTATCTTCTACCCTCTAATTTTTCATTAGAAATGTTTCAGCAGCCTTATAAGACATAGATCTTTAAGAATTAGTATTCTATTTAGTTTATTTAGTTTAAAGTTTATTTAGTCTACTTAGTTTAGTTTTAGTAGTTAATATTATAGTTATATTATATTAATATTTTAGTATTTAATTCATTTGTTTCTAGAAGTACTGTCAGAAACAATGTACTCTTTGCTGAATGGACAGGCACAGTGAAATTATACTTTTTTATGACAGTTTGTGGTACCTGGACCAAAGTTGTCAGGTTCAGAATCTGTTCCAATATCCACCTTTACATACAAAGGACACTATCAAGCTCGTGGCATTTCTCATATCCACTGGAAAATTTGGCCTCTCTGTCAAAGGTTTACAGTAGTGCTAACTTCGCAGTGATATACCTGTTGTCTTCTTCATTGAAGGTGAATGATACTGCTGTATTGATGAGGGAATATCTCCCAATTTGTGAAATACCTTTGTGTTTTGGACATGACTGAGACTTTCCTTACTTTCAAAATGTTTGGAAAGAGGTTGTGGTAGAGTAGCTGACAGTTCATCCATACCGGAGATGGTAATGATGAGACATCTTTCAGCAGGCATTATAAATGGATATCTGGCATGGAGAGTGCCTTTACGGTTTGAGCATGTTTATCTTTGTGGTTCTGGAAACCAGACCACTAGGTGGATTATATTGCTGTGTATAAATTGTATGCCAGCATGTTTTATAAATCAAGTGGCTTAGTCAGATAAAGATAAATGGCAATCAAGTAGCTTAAATACAACTTTACTGCCAGGTAGCCATTATACATTGCTGTATTTTACTTTTACTGGATTTTCTGACTTAGCTGGCAGTAAATTCAGTCATTTGCCATGTAGAGACATAGGTGAAATTGTCATTCAGTCCAGTCTGTGTGGTCCTTTCAGGTTCAACATGAATGGGGGTTTTTGCCATCTAGCCATCTAGCAAGGATGTCTTATTTAACAAGCCATAGAACACCTTCCACTTTGTTAGACGACTTGGCATGCTGGGGGAGAAATACAAAACTCCTTACCCTGATCTGGCTGCAGGTGTATTCACGAGTAATTCAGTCCACGCACAGCACAATTAAGCATGTTCTTACTTATTTTGGAAAGTCTGTGAAAGTCTGTTGGGAAGAGTGACACCAGCAGGGACAAGGGCGGTTGCAGTTACAAGCCTTCCCCATATACACTGTATCTCTGACCCGAGATATCAGGAGTCCTCCGTGAAGAGCACAGCTGCAGGGGCTGCATCAACCCTGTGGAGTGCATAAGCTCAGCGGAGTGGGTGGAATTGTGGCCGTTGACTGCATCACTAGAAGATCTGTGGAAGCACCACGGATCCAGATTCCACCTAAAAAAAAAGGCCAAAGCACACAGAGTGATTTTATGCACGGGTATCACATCCTGACACGCAGTCACGGTGTGGCCATGGTACCTGGAACCTCTGCAGTTTCGGGTCGATGCATGGAGTGGATGGAGGAAGCATTTATTCCTTCCCGTGCCCTCCAAATACATATAATATAAAAACTTCAAGCTGAGGATGTATCAGATATTAAAGTGATAAGAAAAGATGATGCACTTGTTCTTAGCCAACGGCTGAAAAGTGTGCATCTGGGACAGGGGCTTCAGTGCATACTGCGGAGCACTTCCATCCCACTGAGGATGATACAGGATCAGTGCTTTCATGGGCTGTTGACAGATCTAAACCATAACACATAAATGAGTGATTTCTGCACTTGACAAAGTGAGAACTGCAAATCAAGACAATTGCAGTATTTTGTAGTGATAATTGAAATTGTTTGTTTCTAAATTACTATGGCAAAATATCTGAGCAAAAGAAAATAGTCTTAGGCTATATTTTTTCCCAGTTTAATATGTTCTTTATTTTTCACATTTATAGATCTGCTGCCTTTTAGGCCCTCGTCAGTCCAACACAGAATGCATTTTCTTGCTCGGTTTTGGATAAAGGAAAAAAATTTAAACAGCAGCTTATCTGCTGAGAATTTATGAGGAACAAAATATTAAAAGGAATGTTTTCATATTAGTAGACTTTGCTTCTGTTTTGCATATTAACCTAAAATTCACAGTAGATTAAATGAAGATTTGATAGTAAACTTCACATTTAGTCTATCTCTACATAAAAGCAAAAAGCAAATCTGACTATCAGATATATTTTTATAGTGTAGGTTTTGATCTACTTCCTGCAAGTATGAACAAATAACCAGTTTAATGTCAACAAATTCTCTTTCATTAGGTACTTGCGTATTTCAAACCAATGCTACAATGTCCTTACCTTCCATCAGAATATTTTCCAAAAATTATAGTACCTAAACTATAAATTTATAACCCTAGGTATAATATAGGCATTTTGATGCTGCAGTTCACCCTTCTGTTAACTATCAGGGAACAAGTCAATGCATCTGAATTTACTATGTATGTACACGATTTTAGTTTTTGTATGTTTATGTGGACATGAGTGTGAAGGAGTAAGAAAGTTGGCTCTTTTACACAGGACTAGTTTGTTTTAATACGGTCCAATAAAACATTCCGAGGGAAATTATATACTTGACTTCATAGCATATACTCATCCAGTGCTAGTACTTTGGACCATGTTTTTCTTTAGTGCACAACTCAGAGACAAAACACTGAGAAGAATCCCTGTTCTTACTGTAGGGACATTAATTCCCCTAACTATTCTCGATTTAATCACCTTCTGATGTTTCTCTTACAGTGACCTGGAAGTAGGACACACAGACACCAGTGAGGACCCCTCTGTTGTTATGTTTTGTGTCTATAGGGAAGGAGTTGTCAGGAAGGGATTTAAAAGAAAATAAAAGAAAAGAAAATAATGTTTAAACGATGGGATGAAGATACAAATTTACTTTCTGCTATGCAGTTCCAAAAGCTGCAAGTACAATACTCAGCAGAAATGCAGGCACACATCCCATAAACAGGTCATTCCAGACCGTAGTCATCATCCCAAGGTGCACTTGAGCATCTGTTAAATATTTTAGATATGGTATTTATATTTATAAGTAGCTTTGTGAAAATCTAACAAGAGCATTTGAAAGACCATAAAAGAGGAAATGTTAACATGGAGCTATAAGTTGATCTCACATGATTTGGGCCCACATAATGCAGTGGGCATTTATGGATCCTATAAATAGATGGTGAGCTATTTATAAAGCATCCCTCTGCTTCCGTGCTACCCTGAATATATTACCAAGTATTGTGTATTGTATTGAGTAGCCTGTGGTTGATTATTAGAACCCAGCAATGCATCTGACCAGACCCTTGCTGGGACACTTTAAAGATCTGACACCCTTCTTCATTTTAGAAGTCAGGAAAATAATTTAAGATGTTCCCCTTCGATCTTTGTACTTGCATATGATCCACACAGACTTCGTTTTACTGTCCTGTCTATTGTGCTCTGTCTTGTGCGTCATTCACATAATGAAATGGAACGGGAGCATAAGCAAAGCATTATATTCTGTTGTGTCCCAGATGATAACCAACATCTTGCTTTCTCCTGGGCTGGAGGGTCTTCAGCAAATGCTCAGTCATTAAAGCAGGCTTTGTGTTCTTTGCAGAAGTAGTGATTGTATTTTTGTACCCATTTCTTCTCTGACAATGTGTGACAGCTTATTGCTAACAACCAGATTTCCACAACTCATTTCAAAACCCAGCGCTCTTTATTATTTGGCCTTTTGAATTTCTTGGAAAAGGATCGAGAATATGGGAACTTGAAAAATATGCTTTGTTTTTGTGGAGATTCCTTTGCTTTTTTTTTTCAAAGAGCCTAGGGCAGTTTATTCTTTGAACCCATTTGAAAAATGTTCAGTGTAGGAAGATGATGAAGCTTACCAAGTAGACAAAGCTACCAACCTTGGAGATGCCTGCTTTGCTATCCCTACAATTTTATTTCTCTCTAGTAGAATACTCTTCTTTAAGTCCTAGTCCACCTACTCCCTACCTTTTAGTTGCTGCCAATATGCAACCCAGACAATTCATCAGTCGTGCAGGCAGGCACCTGTAAGGAATCTGCATATCCTTACTTGCCTGTCTCTAGGAGATTGCCATTGTCAACAAATTCAGATAGTGATCACCTTACTATAAACTTTAAAGTGTCTTTTACATCATGACTCCATCTATGTTTCTTACAGCAGGAAGCAGCTGGAACATGTTGAGTAAATCGGTTGTCACTTGTCACCTCAAATTATTGCATAACTTATCATCAGCTAAGACCGCCAATATTATGTATGTGTTTATTTCTTTCTCATCAGGGCTAGTGGGTTCTTGCTGACACCGCACACCTAAGACATCCCACAGCCCTCTGCACCGTTCTGAGCTTCATACCCCTTTTAAGTCAGTAAAACAGTTCACAGGTCAATGAACACCAAACAAGGCTTACTTGCGAGTCCTTATGAGTGATGAGAACAGTTTTGCTGCTTTCTCTCTCTATTTGAGAGAACTGATTTTCTTCTCAGGGGCTTTTCTGTTTTGCACTGTGAATCACAGATAGGCAGTCAGCAAGACTGCTCTCAGGTTTGTAGTCTGCATTTCAAGCTTCTTGGGTGTGTGAGTAGGACTGACTTTGACCATTCTTCACATCATTTTCTTATCCAGACACTGCTGCACAACACGTCTAACTGCTCGATTTGATCATAATCTCCTGCTGTGACAGCTCTTCTCTTTTTCTGTCTCAACTCTTTCTCTCATGCTTATCTGAGCGTTTGATTTCCAGATTATCAAGGACCTCCCCTTCTATTTCTGATTTGTATCTGGGCAATACTTAACCTACTCCTCTGCAACAATTTTTTTTCTTCCTAGTGAGCACAAAGACACTTTTGCTTGATTATGCAGACTCTAATCTGGCATTTTTCCTCACGATTCTTTCTTAATACCTCTTTCAACTTGGCTCTCTTTCTGACTATTTTGCAAGGCAACAGCACATCATTGCTCGGTAACATCCTCCTGCTTTTCTAGTTGGAAAAAAAAAAGTGGATTCATCCTTCTTAACTTTAAACATACACATGAAGGTATTTGCATATGGATTAGTCATTATAGCACCACAGGAGAAAGTAATAAGCATCTATTTCAGATGCCTGTTTTTAGATTGAAACTAATCTGTTTTGTAAGGGAGCATAGGTCAGATTTTTATATGTGTCTTGTCCAGCACATTATAATAAGGACCTCTTCTAAGATGCTGGACTTTATGAATTTTCTTTTTGCTCTCCAAATTATTTGACATAGCTAGGTTCAGGGGCTTTCTGACTGTTGCTTACAGTCATGTCCTAGTCTATTTTCAGCCCTGGAAAACTTAGCATATACTTTCCTCTTAAACCAGGGCCCTCTTATGTGGAGGCTATAGGCATTTCTGCTCAAGGTTCAAAGAAATAAGCACACTCCCCTTTAAGTGAGGTGCACTGGGTTTTTTTTTCTCTGGGAAGACAGCAGAGGAACTACTTTTTATTAAGAGTGTGTCTTAAGGTTTATGTTCCAGAAGAGATGGTGGGATTTGAAAAGCCTAACAGCTGTGAGATTCCTTCCTTATTTCTGTGTAACAGAAAACTTCTCATCTCCTGGGAGTGGAAGGAAAAAATTATTTCAAAGATTTTTCACCTTAGTTTTGCCTTTGAAATGCTGGGAAAATAGCAGATGGAAACCATACCTCAAATTCTATTTAATGTGGGCTTACTCTAATAACAGATCAGAAAGATAAATATTTTTTCTAGAAAATTTGCAAGCAGCTGAATAGTATCTCATGGGATGTAAACTCCCGTATCCTGAAGTATTTTGTCAGCTTGCATTATTTTCAGTCTAAGAAATTATCTTTTTGATCATCTTTATAATCAAACAACATTTTTCCACCCAGTTTGTTTCAAATTAATTATGCCTCTAACAGGTAAAATGGGATTTAAGAAGAACACTTTAATATTTACATCTGAGCTTTCAAATATTTTATTTTGTAAAAACTTAATTTGTAAAAAAAATTGCTCTAAAGCATCACTCAGAAGTGATTCAAGAGATTAAAAAATAGCTTTACACAAAATATCCTTGTGACTGCAGCTTTTCAAGTAGTTTTCTAAATTTGGATTTTCTGTATTCAGATAATCTGATAAGTAATTTTCCTAAAAATAAGAGAAGCTATTCTTTTCCTCAGTAAATAGAGGTTCAGTCTCACCCATGTAAACATCTGAATATTTTGACCTTGTGGGTTTTTTGCCCTTGACTTATGTGTGGAAATTGTGAAATTCCACAATTCACCTCTCCAACAATGATTTATTATTTGATGTACAACCCCCTAATGTAATCATTTAGAGACTTGCAGTCCATATTTTCCCACAGCCAGTTTCAGAATTATAATAACTTCGTCAAATCACAGATGAGAGGGATACTTATAAGCAGTGTTGAAAAAGTCTGGTGCATAACTTTTAGGGGTTTATGCATCTAAATAACTTTAAAAATTGCTTGTGATGTTTCATTTTTTCATCTGTAAAATGGAGGAGCAATATTTGTCCACCTTCCAAAACTATACACATACCAAAACACAACTATAGACATACTGAGATGACCAAATAAGAATGAAAAATGCCTCAAATTTTAATAGGTATTGGAAAGAAATACAGTTGCCTTATTTCTTATGATTTCAAAACCATAGGTAATGGAAAAGTACATCTCAGGTAGACAAGAACAATGGCTAAATGTTCCTCTTCTTTTAGAAAAAAAAAAGGTGGCTCCTCTGAGTTGCAGTGGGGTAACTGCTTAATGCTGCACAGTTTGTATCAGACAGTAAATGCGCAATTTCCTTTTTTACATTATAAAACTTTTCTAATCTTCAATTATATAGCTTTAAAATTGTTTCTAACAGTTTAATGAGCATATTGAACCATAAATTATATATTGTCTAGAAAAATATTTTATTGGAAATGAAAACATTAAAATCAATTTTATGATGTTTTACCTCATCATATTCTTGGGATATACTACCCCAGAATTGTGGGAATCTTGCAGCTGTTTAACTGGCTGTAGTATTTTACTTTTATTTTGGTATAATTCAAGCACCAAGTCAAAGACACTACGAAGCTGTAGTACTCAAACCAGGTCTTCTACCTTTCAGTCATCTGGGATGCTATGAATTGTTAAGAAGACAGCTATTTTTATCTTTAGGAGGTTAGTATTAGACTAGATTTTTGGTTGACATAAGCAAGTACTCTCAAATTGACCTTCTACAACATAAATTCCCAATTGAGTATGGCTGATGCAGTATTTCCATTTTTATACCATATTGGGCTATAAAAGCAATGACCGAAGATTTTAGCATCTAAGACCCTTGCTGAAAAAAATGAGACGTACTTCAATAAAGCATTCAAATATCTTATGAATATTTCTATGTAATTCTAATTAGATACACACAGACATATTTTTCAAAGAACTTGCTTGATATCTAGATTATTAAATGAAATTAGCAGTAACACAGTGGTCATGAAAGTAGCCAAACTATGGACAAGGAGAAAAAGGAATCACTTGGATCCAACAGTGAGCAAATCTTGTTTGGAGAAAAGAAAGAGCAAAAGGAAGAAAAACATCATTGCCAGCTAAGCGTTACATACTTTTGCCAATATTAAAAAACAACAACAACAAAAAAAGTCAATAGGGAGTAATTGTAACATGTTGACAAGATAGTGTCAAAGATATATGATGACAAGTAGTGATTGGACTAAAGTTTAGTCTTTGTACTGAAGTTAATTAAAGATGAAAGGAAATAAAAAAGGACCTGTACCTCTTAGGATGAGTGATCCGAAGGTTTGTGGCAATCCGTTGTACCCTATAGAGTGGGCTTCATGACACATCTCAGTCTGATGCCGGTTACATCACTGTTACAATGGGTTTACACCCATTTCATGAGATCAGAAATTATTTTATTGTGATTAGGAAAAGTTTCCTCAGTTCTAGCAGGTAGAATACAATAATTAACAATTCTTAATTGAAAGTTTTTCTTCTTCCTTCTCTTCTGAAATCACAAGCATGAACTTCTAATTCTTATGTTTCATTTGATTTTAAATATAATTTTGGATAGAAATACTAGAATTATACTGTGTAGTTCTTTGGACAGGAAGCGCTAGAATTGGACTATGGAGTTGTCCACAGATATAGTAAATTTTTGGTGGAAGAATGTGGGGGGCCTGCTACTCTTAGTGAAGTTTGCATTTCTCTTGGAGGTGATTGAGACATGCCAATGTATTCAAGATCAAACTCTGACCTGGCTACGTACGTAAGCATTTTATTATTATTTCCCTAGTCCTATTTGAAACTCTTGAGATTATTAGGCTATTAACACAATTATGTTTGGGAAACTTAGTTCATTTTTCCATCATTAAGTTGTAGATGGACTACACTGAGATCCAAAAAGTGACTTAAAGATGTCAGTGTCCCAGTTTCTCAAAGATCAGATGATGCCTGCACAGGACATACAACACCAGCTTGCCGAGTGGGGAGCAGGATAACTTAGCTAATGTCGTGAATGTAGATTTAGGATCTTGCATAACTTTGAGGTAGCAGCAACTTAAGATTTTTTAACACAGGATTAGGCTGCATGATTTTTAACAATACTCAATCATCAGCCAATTATCAAAGTGATTTGATAAAATTTTATAAAATTTACTATAATCAACACAGCAACTTAGTTAAAGATTCAAAAATGGCAAGACTTACAAAGGAGTTTTCTAAATCAAATTGCACACACAAACACACATAAACAAATACAGTGGTTAACCTATATAATTAAGATGTTTCTCTTTTTACAAAAAGTAGTAAATTATTGTTAACAAACGACCTTTGAAACCTTGAGAAATCCAGAAGTAGTGAATTACTCACTCTTTTCCTTCACTGGCATTTGTCAGCAGATGATCTCTGAAGTCCTAGCAAAATCTACTCTTTGATATCCTCACAAAATCTCTCAGGGGGAGATACCGGGTCACAGCCTGCTGCGATCCCGGAGAACTCAAAGGGTCTCACTTTTTATAGAATCTCACTGTTTATAGAATCGTGAGATGATTGACTTTGATCAGTGTTTTTCCATTTTGGCCACAACTCTTTTCAGGTAATTCTGGTACCTTCCAGAGTAGGGTACATTCCCTGGGCAGCAGGACTTTCAGGTATGGTTAGGGAGTGTCTAATTGTCCTAACTCATGGTACTTGTAACTAGGACAAGAAAGTACCCGTTTGCAACCAAGATAAGTTGTTGTAAGATAAGTGCCACATCATCCCAGCCACTGCGCTTGTAACCAAGACAAGAACACAATGTTGACTGGTCCTGACATCACGGCATGGCCCAGGAGGTTCTACACCACCACAACCAACACACAAGTGTTAAAGACAGGGATTGATTTAAAAACTCTTTCCAATTACGGGCCATTTACGTGGGATTGCAGGAATATACCTCACCTTCTTGTATAAAGCAAAGCATTTGATACCTCTTCTTGACCACCAAATGGGAAAGAAGTAGAAGTTTCCGCTTTTTATCCAGCAGCCTGGTTGTTAATAGATTCGTAAAGCTTGTGAGAAAAAAAATGTAATTCTCTTCTCCTTTCCAGATTATAGGTTGTTCTAGTGTAGAGGCATTTTAAAAGAGTGTCCACTTCCTGGGCTGGTTGGCTGGAAATCGACTGATTCCTCCCAGCAGTTTTCCCCCAAGGTCTTCATGCTAAGGGGTGACTCTGTGTGATTCCAAATGGGATCAGTCCTTTGAGTGCGTAGGAAATGTAGGAAGGAGTTGTGTCACCCCTTGTGGTCTCTGGGGTGGCACTCAGTTTTGATTCATTTTGCTCATACTTGACAGGTTTTATTATATGCCAAGAAATGACAGGATCAAACCATCTGGCTTTATGCTCTGAGTTTAGGTACATTCAATGTTGCTTTGGAAGAACACTACTACTTTATTATCAGACAATATACACCAGCTACTTCAGTAAGAAATCTCCTATAAATATAAGTAGAGAAACTGCATGTTGGTGCACTTGATCCTTCTAAAGGTGACCAGTTGTTTAATCAGTTTGTCTGATTTTTTGTATCAGAAAAAAGATTTATGCTTGTGTACCTGACAAAGCCAAGGCTTTTGATTATAAAAACAGGTCAAATACATAACAAAGCAGTCTTGCAAATGCAGTGTTACAAGAGAGTACAATTTCATGGCTTTTACTCAAATAAGTTCTCTCCTCAATTATTTATATTTGCAAGTACACCATTGCAAAATCTGTCTTCTAGATGAAGTAATATTCCTCCTAGAAATTCTGAAGGGGGAAAACAAGTGTTCAGTAATGAAGCCCTTCAGTATGTTGCTTTTTGGGGGTTTTTTGCATGTATGCAAAAACGTACATTTAGATAAAGCTGAAGCTGTCAGAAAATGTTACAAAATGCAGTAACGTAACATGTCCTGCAGCTAGTAGGCTCAATCAAAGCTCAGAAAGGCACTCTTCTGATGTGCTGCATTCCATGTAAGCTTATCCTAAAATGAAGATGTCCTAGTCAGTCAGGGATGCAGCATGATATAATTACTGACTTCTCTATAGTAGTTTCCCCAGTTATGTCACTCAGTGTGATCTGATTGATTTATAATATATTATTTACATAAGGACTAGTTATTTCTAAACTTTGAAGTCTATGCAAATTTCTCTGCTGCTATTGGCATAGTCAACTGCAATGTACTTTAAAAGACAAAAATGAAAAAAAACCAAGCCATATCCATCCACAAATGTTAGTTACAGAAAAAACTGTTGAAACTCCTGAGCTGAGGATCAGCTCTTCTCAGCAAATGCAGGTTTTGAATACTTCTGAATGAAATTAGTATCTGCCTTTTGACTGATCTGCAGAAAAGTATTATTAGGTGTGAGAGACTCTGAATATTTTTTTTTGAAGATGGGAATGAGAAATGTGTTTTGAAAATACATTTCATAGAATTTGCCAGCAGCAAGAAGTAGCAAGCCAATTATAGGTGGTTGAAAATCAACTTCCTGTGATAATCTCCAGATTTCACGTGTTCATAGCTTTCTGAAATACCCACACTCTAAGCTGGATATTTTTTATGTTTGTTTTTTTACTAAGATTTCAGAATGTTAGAGCAAAATTTGATTATTTTTTTGTGTGAAAGATACTTCAACTGCTGTTGAGAGAGGAAAAAGACCTGACTGTATTCTCTGAAAATAAAGATACAGAAAAAACAGCTGAACCTGAGAACTGAAACTTGGCTGCTCACTGAAGGCTAGATTCACAAAGGCACTTAACTGCTGTCACACAGCATTTAACTTTTAGCCTTCAGACTTCCAAAGTAGCTGAGTTACTTTAATATTTCCGTGTGCCACAAGTGGGAAGGGTTGGTCACCTAAAGGTACATCAGTACTGCTAAGTGACAGGATAATATGGAGCAAGCTTGAGAATGGGACTCATCATGTGCTCAGGTCATTGCTTAATTGTTAGTCCTTCTCCTGGATCTGTTTTGGACCTCTCCGTCCGGCTCTCTCCATGCAGTGCCTGTGCCCTGTTTGCAGAGGCTGCCTTCAGAAAGCTGCATGAAGATACCTGTCTTGTTTTGGTCCCCTCCCTTCTTTCTAACACTAACCCAAGCATAGTCTAAGCACTATCAAATGTAACCTCTTGTCTCACTTCAAAACATGCAACATTTAGCTTCCTTTTACTCCCATTGCCTGCAGTACTGCCTCCAATTAGTCCAAGCACTTAGAGCTGAAAAACAACCACACAAAATAATGGTTTATGTATTTTAGTCACTCAGGCACCAGGTGGGACCCAGAGGAGATGTAGTGCCAAATACTATGTGGTAGTATGGGACGTGGCCAGCTTGGAGCAGAAGGTGACAGTAGTAAGCAGTGTGGACGTAAGCCAGTCCCCGCCACTTGGCCTTAGCATGTGCTCATATTTTATTTCACCAGCATAACATCTTCTGAAACAGAGGTCTGCAACATCTACCTTGATCAACAAGGAGCTGCTTGTGCTGGTCTTTGTCAGAGGCTGATATAGCTATGTCAGAGACTTCCATACAAACTTTCTCCATCTGCTTTCTGCTTGGAGTTACAGCTTGGCCTCTTATCTTAAAAACAGTGTTACTTGTCTCTAAACAAAAGCAGGGCACCTTCCTTTCTTGTAAAATGCTGTCAATTATGCCACCATTTTGTACAGGGGATACTAAAACGTTCAGAAAAGACATGAGACACCTGGGTCCCATTCAGTCTTTTTGAGTGGTAGGAATTTATCCTGACTACTTCACCGTGGACTGTGTCTGGGAGTCCTCTGGCTAAAGCTGTTCTGTAATGCAACAAGAATTCAAGATTCACTGGGCCATTGCAAATAAATATTATAACTGGCCTTTAGGGTCATGTCCTAGCAGACTGGGGATATGATCTGGACCTCTGGCAGAGAAAGACATGATAGCTAATTACCTCTCAGACTAAACTTCTGATAAAATAAAGCTCACATAAATATTTATGATATTTGATTGATATAGTACAAAGACAGGGACTGGCTGTTCTCCTCCAGCTGTGCTTTTCTAGAAGGAAATTGCCAGGAAGTTTTTGTGCAAGGTCAAGATTGTATAGGTGTATATGCTGTCAGCACGAGTACCAAAGTGGGCTTGGGAAGGCAAAGGTGGGGGAACATGTGGATTCCAGCTGAACTTAGGAGTCAACCAGGTGCTGACAACTTTGCCTTGACAAGACTTCCAGGCCTGGGAAGAAGCATAATCTTAAGCATGAAAGGAACTCTGCTGATAAAACTCTCAGTGCGCACAGACAGAAGTATCTCTGGCTTTAAGCAACAATTTCAAAGTAATTTTGAAGGTTCCATTGCTGACCATAAGTATATATATATTGCTCACATCCTGCTTTTGGAGCTAATATTTTTGTAAAAATAGGCCTGTTCTAGGTTTGGAGTTATAAAGATAAAAAAGTGACTCTAAAAAGTAGTTCTGAGCAGTGGAAATAATGAAGTCCAGCTTTCCTCAGATTTGTACCTTGTATTTGAATTTTCTGCTGTTTAATAAGGTGAAAGTACCACCTGGTGCCGTTTTAACCCATAGGTCATTCATAGCATCATTCCTCCATGTGAATTCTTTGATATCTGTGAGGAACTGACCTTGTGCTTCAGCTTTTTCCTCAATAAAGACAGTAATAGAACCTCTCTCCTTTTCTTCTCCCAACTGCCTGTTTTCATAAAACTTGTAGGATCTTAATGTACTGAGACCTGAAGTCCTCAGCCAAACTTGATTGAAATTGACTGACAGGTTCAAAAGCTGTTGGAAAAGGATGGACAAATATACCTTCACACATACCATCAGTGTTGTGCGAGTAAAGTGCGTTTCCCTAGGAAACCAAGGCAAAACTGGCCTCTGAGTGTACTCAGAAGCATCTGCTATAACTCTTAACAGCTTCATTTTCATGTAAAAATGTCCAGTGTAAAGAGTATGTTCTGCATAGTTCTCTAAATATCAGTGATTTGACATCAAAAAGGGAGAAAGAAATTCCAGAGAAAAAGAAGTGCCGTTTTAGTACAATTCTGACGATACAGACTATGTGAGTCAGTTTAGCACGTACTGTTACAGTGCAAAGTCAGATTCATACTTTCAGCACAAGTTACCATGAATATAGAAAAACAGTTTAATCCTTTCAAATTCATATTAGAAATGTTGCATTTATTCATAAACCAACAGGATGAGTGAAGGAAGTGCCATTGCTTTGCACTGTTCTGTCCAGGAATTTTGAAATCACTGAGGAACCTGTAGCCCTTTGTCATTGCTCTAGATTGTCACTCCGGCATGAGAAACTTATGCTCCACTGCACCATGACAAGACGCTATTGCAAGGAGTATCTAACGTGCACTTTTAATCCAAGTTAGAGTTTCTGGCCTGAAAATGTGCATTATAATAGTGCATAACATTTTAAAAGTCTGAGATGAAACAATTAAATAATGAAATGAGAAGGTCAGGGAAATAACGTTCACACAAGGAGCTTCACATGGTTATCAAATGTGACCAATTTGTGCAGTTTAAATTTAGATATGGAGGATTCAGTGGATGTCTTCCAGAAGATGATTTATCCTACTCTTCAATAGGTGGGATAAAGAAAAAAAAGACCTATTTCTCTCCATTGAACCTGCAGGTACATTGCTGAATATATGCCCAGAATTTTGGTGTCTAAAAAAGATGAGGTTAAGGATCATTAGAAATAATGGAGAAAACTTATGCAGAAACCTTTCCCTAACCTCCATGCTCCCTCTCTGGGAAGCCCATACCCTTCTAGCGCAAACTGTAATACATATCACTAAAAATTTCAGTCTACACACTACTTCTTTCTGTCATCTATGCCCAGTGTTAATGACTTTGACTGGAATTCCTAAACTCGTTGGGTGTCTCTTCATTGACTCTGGTGGCTGTTTTAAGTTCACCTTGTGCAGCTGTGTTGTGCCATACTGGTATGTAAATTGAAATGCATTAGACTGTTGTCTATAATGCTTTTTGTCACTTGGGATGTTGAAAACTTACCAAAAAAAACCAAAAAAAAAACCCAAACCAAAACAAAAAAACAAAACAAAACAAAAAAAACCAAACCTGTCTGATCTCTGTATGAAATTGTCTGAGAAGACAGAAGGGTATTTTCATCTGAAAACAGAATGATATCCCTTTGTCATGGTTCAGTTCTGAATAATTTGATAGAAATAGTTAAGATTATCCTGGATTTACTGTGCTTTGATAATAAGAAGAATCTGATCCAGTGACGGTGTGAGTGGCAGTTCTAGCTTGAGTAGGAAGAGTGTGGGGAGACGTCTCCTCAGGATCCTCCGTGTTAGGTTCAGTCAGTTACTGTCCAGCTGAGTCCCTGGATGTTTTTCCTTCACTTTCCAGTAGACTTTGTGTGGGAGGGCTGGGGAGGCAAGCACTGCCATCAGTAGGGGAGTGTTGATTTTTGCATTCCTGAAAATCACTGCTGACTGTGCTAAATGAAGATAATTGGCAGGAATCGATTAGTCTCATAGGAGGGTGTTGTTAAGGGTTGAGCTCTTTTCACAAATTGCCCCTTCTGCGCTTATTTGAGAGGCACAATCTCAGCGATCCCGAAATTCACCGAACAGGAGATTGATTTCCTCCTTTTTCTTTTTCTTTCCCCCCCTTAAACTCTGCAGGTCAGTCCCACCCCAGGGTGCATCCGGGCGTTAATGAAGATGTTGTACTGCCCTTACTGCAGAGGACTTCCCACTGTGAAACCTTGCAACAACTATTGCCTCAATGTAATGAAGGGCTGCCTAGCAAATCAGGCTGATTTGGATACTGAGTGGAATCTGTTCATAGGTAAGAAGAGTTTAAATATTAGCGGAAGGAAATGCTGGTAATAGCAAACATCTGCAGAGTTTTGAGAGGTTAGAAGACACTGTTGATCAATATTCGCAATGAAACAACTGCAGATGCACCTCACTTTCTAATTGACCTTCCTGGCTTGCAGTAAGAAATGAGTCTTCCTGCGCTAAGCCAGTCACTTTTTGTATTTCATATTTCAAGAGGAATGGTATGATGTTACGGCTTCTGAGCTGAATTATTACATGGTATGTGAAATGTTGAGAAAGCTTTGGTTGAGGATTTGATAACAAGCTTAATATGGCAGAAATAGTATGTATTACAACTGAAAACTAGACTCTTGCAAGCTAAGATAATATCGTGTAACATCCAGTCAACATAAATCACAACAGCTGCTGTTCTTAATTCTGATAGTATATAGGCAAAAAATCTGAAATTCACATACATGAGAAATTATTAGTTCCTTGTTCTTGATTAAAATACGTTAATGTCTCCCTTTCAGTCTGCTGAATAGAAAGTACCAAACATGCAATCAAAATGGTAGAATGGACCACAGAATATATATTTAAGGAAAACTGCTATTTACATAATTCACTCAAGTAAACTAAGAATAAAACAAGAAAGAAATCTCCTTTAAACAGCCATTCAGATATCCTGTAGCAAAAAAAACCTCCCAGAAGGTAACAATTAACAAGATGTAAGCGCTTCAGTTTGTTTTTGATGATACGCAGGATAGGATGAGGAATTAGACAAGGCTAATGATAATATAGAAAGAACAGAAACAGCTAGTTACACCAATCATTAATGAGCATCATAGCCTAGACTGGATTTCAAGAAAATAAAAGCAGCTGGAAAACATGAGATAAAGCGCTCTCTATTGCAACCAAAGAAAGGAAGTGTTGCTTTCTACTTTTGGAAAGACAAATATAAGCAATCTCATTTTGCTTCATTTCAAATCCCACTGACCAATGTGACTTTGAAAACTTGACTCTGACTCATTCATAGATTTTCACTTTACTCAGCACAGAGGTGGTGCGAGATGAATAGGGAGAAGGAAACAGGATGAAAAATGAATCAGAGTGTGGAAAGTGAAAAACAGAATTGAGTGTGCTATAAAAATAACATAAGCCAAAAGTGCAAACAACAATAATAAACAAATGATGCAAATAAACATGCCTTCTCAGTCTTTTCTACTGCTTAAAGGAGCTGACATTGGAAGCAGTGTTGTATGGAGGGATAGCTGTGGGATTACGGGTGTGAGAGTCAGCTCATCATCAGAAAGCTAAGTAGGACCTGATGGGAAAACAATGCCAACCTGTTAAAGACATTGCATAAGCTACTTTCCCTTTGTCGTTAAAGAGCTGAATTGACACTAATTCTGATCAAAGAAAATAATGTAGGCTTTTAGAAAAAAAAGGCATTTAAACTAAAATAAACAACAGAGTTTTTATTAAGGCAAGCACCTGTTCAAATCAAAAGCTGGAAGGTAAAATTTCAGGTCTTAAGAGAAGATTTCCTTTCCTGGTGGTTTAAATGCAGTGAGAGTAGTGGGCAGGGTGTGCTATGTGTTGGAAAGTGTGGAAATGCTTACACCTTCAAACTTTCAGAGTCTTTGGTGCAAAGCCCTTGTCTCCATCAACATCTTTCAGATTTTGATTGTTCCTGCTCCCAGAAAAGAAAAAGTGCGTGAAAGCTTGTACATCTTGTTAAAACATAGTGCTAATTTACTAAATACTATGTAATACACTGTATTCTTCCTTAAAGGAAAGCAGGCTGGCATGCAATTATCCCTTCAGGTCAATGATGACAAGGCAGTATAAAGTGCAAATACATCTAGACATTTTCTCTTTCTCCTACCTATACAACTTTCCCTGTATAACTTGATAGGGGAGGGAACAGAGAAGGAGAGACAGAGATTTTCCTGTGTTTGCAAAAGGTATTCTGTTTTATCCCTTTTTTGAGGCCTCCAACAGCTGTGCTGAAGATGAGGGTCCTTAGTCCTTCCTTTATGAAAGATTGAAATGCGGCAAGTTGTCTCTGTCTCTGACAGCTGTCAGCGGCTTTCGAATAACACATGCAATTCCCTTAGTACTAAACACAACAAAACTTCAGCTCACTGAATTAAAACGAACGGCAGCACTTTACAGCACTGCTGAGCTATGAAAGATTGGAAATTATGCATGAGCAGTTTTTATCCCTGTTACGATACTAGGAACCACGCACTAGGAAAAAAAAAAAAGATAATTTTGTGCACTAACAGTCTCTGCGTAGGCAGGAGTCCCAAACATTAGTGCATATTCATATACAACAAGATAGTTTTGCTTAGCTCATAATCTGTGTATTGCAAGGTCGTTTTGGTAAAAGTTGGTACTCAGAGAAAACTCTCAGATGTGCTTGTCAGTGACTAAGCAAATGCTGTAGTTTGGACTGCATGTTCTGCTGTTGTTCTGTAGTTGCTGTAATTGTCCAGCACCACCCAAGACCTACAAGTGAGGAGGGGCAGAGGAAAGTAAATGGGCTCTCTAACAACAGGATGTGTTACGTGTTCCACCTCATTTATAAATATAAAAGTCAGGACTGAAATCACATTTATATAGCACTAATAAATCTTGCATCTACTTTCAAAGCTAGGGAGAGTGGGACAGCTTCCCCTAAACATCTGGTGCTTTCCAAGATTTTATAGACTGTGAAAATTGGTAAGAGGTGAAACAGCTGCAGCAGCGTGACACATGGTTTATTACATTTTTCCTGTTTGTGTCACCTTAAGGTCTGTGTCCTTTTTGTGTAATGTTTCATTATAGGTTTTTTTGTATTTTGTTGCCTTCATTATTGCACCGTAAAAACCAAATGTAGCACATCTCATTATGTCAGGATTCCTCTGAAACTCAGAATTTTGCTTGACAAAGGAAGACGGTCTTTAATAATCATGTTATAATTATAAAACTATAATGAATAAATGCTTCTTCCAGGTATCTATATAAAAAAAATTAAGGGATATTTAAAAGTAAACCAGCCACACTGACTTCAAAAATGTGTATTTTGACAAAACTTGCTTCTGATGTTTTGCCTGTGAGTTACCTCTCATAATCTCCTTTGCACCAGTCTCAAGCAAAGTTAGCAAATGCAAGATAAAAAGGAGTAGAGGAACTGTACTGCTGAGGAAGGAGATTGCCTCAGGGGAGGAGCTGACTGATTCTGTGGAATGGGGAAAAGGGGATTTTCTCTGTCTCATGGCGCAACAGAGATAGTCAAAATTATGCTTCTCTCCATGGAGCTATACCAATTAACAGCGATAAGGATCAGGGATCCCACTGTTCATTCTGTCATGGAAATACAGAAGAGATGGAGAAAGCTATTCCCAAGTGCAAAGATTCAAATCCCATCTATCTTAGGGAATTATGTTCAATTTTAGCAATACTGTTACTCCTCTTTCTCAGCTACACTGTATTTCAGTCCTTGTTTCTATCTGGAGATTCTTTGACTTTCCCTAACATTAGCTTTCTCTACAATTGATCATTTAATTCCCTTGAACAGCTCTTTTTCTCAAGCATGAATGTCAGTCGAGGAATGAGCTCCCCTTAATGGGCACCACACTTTCCCTTGGTGCCCTCATTCAGCTTCAGAATCAACACCCGCAAAAAGATGATTTCCATGTAGGCATGTGCATCTCATTCTGAGATTCAGGATGGCAAAGTGGCCATAACTCATTTGGGTTTTGCAGGACATCTTTCACAATTAGCAGTGTGGTTAACTTTCTTCTGTCTTGAGACAAGAACATAGATGATGCTAAATCTGAATGTCAAGCAAGATTGTGAGCCAAATAAGATACTCCTTCCTTACTTAAATAATTCAGGACGACAGAATAGTGAAAATCCAAGTAGCTGCTTTAATCACAGCAATGACTGTATCTGGGCTTTTTTTGTGGACATCTAAAGTAAATTATAAAAGCTTTGTTGCTGTATTTAGTGACAAACTGTACACTAGTGTAGTGCCTGTATAGTAGCATAGTCCATGAATTGCTTTGCTGCAATCTGTGGAGGTTTGCCACTGCATGGCTATTTATGGCAGCAGAAATTACAAGTAATTTTTTTCCTAGGAATTAGTCAACGGTAAATCAGACGCACCTTGACCTTACTCCCATGTTTTAATAGGTGGGAGATTGTGGCAAACACTTCAGAAGTTGTGCAGTAACAGGGACATGCAAATGATTGTGATTCTGACTGCTCGGGATCGCACCCTTGTCTGTGAAAAGGAACCAAGGGGCTCCTGCATTAGTTCATATTCACAGCCATCCTTCTGCTCAGGCTGGAGAGCAAGTGGCTTTGCTAGCAATGTATTCAATATTTGACAAGTTCTGTAGCGTAGCAAGGCAGATCACCATGTGTTGTGTTCACACTGCAGAATTCAAGGCCAGCAAAGCTGGCAGCCAGGCTCAGAGTGTTGGAGCGCCAGCGCCCTGCTAGACTTCAGCCACAGGAGCAAATCATACCTGCAAGGTTTCAGCAAAAGCTTTTCCTGCCAGTCTTGATTTCACTTACTGTCAGTGCAACAGCTCTGAATAACTAATAAACTTTCTTGTTATTGTGCTTTAAGAATTCCTCTTTCTTCTTCCCATCAGGATGACTCAGACACTTACCCTCAGAGACCTCTTGAGGTAGAGCATACCATGCAGTCTCACTTATAGCAACTCAATCATTCTAAGTAAAAATCCCCCATCAAAACCTTAACTACTTACTCCTAATGAAAGCTTTAGGGTAATGAAAATATGCAATCAGTTTTATTTACTGCTTACAAAAGCCTTCAGGACTCTGTGTTTTCTGCAAGTGCAAGGCTAAACATTTTCCTTTGAACGCTTCAAGAGGCCAACTAGATTTATCTTTTTTTACTGGCTTATTGCAAGAATAACTGTGCTCTTCAAGACTCACTTTGGTCCGTGGAAAAAATCAGTCTATAGTTGTAATCCTTTACAATTTTCTTGTTCCTGTGTGTACATCTACTGTAAATAAACACAGCCTTAGCTGTGTAGGCAGCTACATCTTAGGTACATGAAAAGAGGGAACCTCTGAAGTGTGTTGAGATAACATTCAAAACAGATTGGGTTTTTTGCCCCTTCTTTTTCCGAAGTGTACAGCATCTGTCACTTCTATTTACCCTTACACACTACAGACCAAAGGCTGGCAATCTGTTGTAACTCTCAGTAGGCAAAAATCTTGTTCCTGCTTGATCATGGTAAGTAAGAGCTAAAAACAGGGATTTTAGCAACCTTGGTTACCTGGCGCTTGAATTTTTTCCCTCTGCCATCCTCCTTCCTAATAATTATATCAAAATATGCTGTGATATTTGTTATATATTAGCCTCTCTTAAGGATTCTGGGAGAAAAAAATAAGTGATATTATTTCCTCCATGGAGAGGCACTGCAGAAGGTTCCTGCAGTCCTGCGGTGCCATTACTCAAATTCAGAGTTTCTGGTAGAAATTCATGAATTTTGGATTGATAGGTGTAGAATGGGTAAAATTTCATAATGTGCATCTTGTGCTCATATGAAAGCTGTTAGTGTTCATAGCTAAGGCAGCCTAAAAATCAAGACCTTATTTTCAGTTAATAAAGCCTTATTTTCAGTTAGTGACAACTTAGCAAACATTTCATTGTTCAGGCTAATGTCATTCTTTCTTGCTTTCTTCCTGAATGAAATGCATCATGACACCTCTAGTGGAACCATCTTTGCCACCCATCAGAATGAGAATAGGGGAAATTATCTTAACCTAATGTTTTTCTACTCATTTCTTAGAGAAACTTTCGTGTGTCCTGGTTTTGGAGAAGTAATATTTTATTTAAGTCTCTTGTCCGTAAAGACTATAATGGCTATTATTATGCACCGATGTCTGTTCCCTTAGTTGAAGTGGCAGGGTTTGGTAGATGGCTCTAAGGGCTGTGGAGACCAATTCTGATTATATATGAAAAAAAGGAATTCTGCAGTTTAGAATTATTTTTCCCACTTTAGCTTATGTTTCACAAAAGCGAGGGAAAATGGGTAGGGTACACTGTTGTGTGATACAACTGCCAATTCAGTTGCTCAGAAGTTAAGAACAACCAGATTTGTGGATGTAAATCCAATGTTCTTTATGCAAAAAAACATCAGAGTGCTTCAGGCCCACCAGTCTCCACAATGCATAAGTAGCCTACCCGAAGGAGTTTGCAGTGCTACTAAAAAAAACAGACTCACCATAAAACAATCATAGCAGTGCAGGATAAAAATATGCAGTTGCACAAATGAACAGTGAACCCAACTTTATAATACCTTATTAAAGGATTACAGTATTGTAATTTTTAAATCCTCTAAAAAGCAATAACCTCCATGATCCCATATGTTCCCCTTGTTTTCCAAAAATAGTAGAATTGCTGCCTGCAACTTAAATATGATATGAAGAACTGATGGCTACTGCTTAGTCAAAGTGTGTAGGAGCACCCCTGAAATAAAGGGAACATGGTGTCCCTGCCTGTGGCAGGGGGGTTGGAACTCGATGATCTTCAAGGTCCTTTCCAACCTAAACCATTCTATGATTCTATGATCATAATTCAGTGAGCAAAGAACAGCGTAGAAGACAGGAACTGTATTTGCTCCTTTCCTACTGTTTCTCTTCCCTCAGAAGTACAAAGGATACACAACCTAGGTTTGTAATTCCTCAGATGGCAATGAATTCAACCTGCGAGAAGCACTCTGGTTGGATTGCCAGCAGCATGTAAATAGCACCAGCACTTGCCTGCTTCTTAAACTCTACTTACCCTGCTAAATCTCTGTGCCTCTCCATGGGGCAATACAATTTCTTGCAAGCAGCTCACAGCATCCATTGCCCTGTACATTTTCTTTCGGATGTGTCACTGAAGAAGGAGGTTTCCTTCTGTGGGACTATGGGGATCTTCTGCTCCAGTTACTGGCTCAAGAGGGCCATGACTCATCTGGCCTGATCTTGCTGTTTGCTGGCGCCATTGGCAGCTGGTTACTAGCAGAATGCATCCTGGAAGGATGCTAACGGCTTCGCTCAGGGTGAATCTTGAAAACTGCAGCACCTGAAGAGGGGCTGTGGATCTCTGAAGATGCAGATGCTTCATTGGATGACAGCTGCAAACTTTCTGGGCTCCTGAGTTTTGACGTGACTTGTGGAAATGAAGTATGGCAATTAACTATGCCATTTTTGTCAAGGATAGAAAGGCATTAGTGCATGTGAAACATCACACATCATCATGTCATGTCACAGTTACAAATACAGGATCTAATTCAGCAGTTCTAGACTTCTGCCTTTGCCGTCGGTGCACAATGCTCTTGAACTGTATGATTTCTACATTTGCAGAAAAGAGCTTCTCAAAACAAGGCTGATCAACACTGTCAAAAAAAGTTTAAAAGATTTTATAATTAAACCATTGGACCTATACGATGACTTTTTAGTTCCATCTTCATTCCTTATCTGCAACTCCTTCACATCATTTTAAATCAAAGTGAAATGACTGGCTGGTACACACAAGCGCAGTTTGGAAGTTGCATAGAATAGCAAATTTTTCTGTTTACATTCAGGGGAAGTGCTGGGGAAGCTGCTTTGCCACTGCCCTTCAAAATGCTGTGAATGAACAGAAGGATGTTAAATGAGACATCTCTAGAAACAGGAGAATACCTTAATTACTTATTACTCGAATACTACATGAACCAAGCATTATTATTTTATACTTTTCCAAGTCCACAGCTATGCTCTGTCAAGGAATTTCTTCTTTCCAGGAGTTCAGTAAACAGTACTACTTTTTCTGTCCTAGGTTAGCAGTATATTAATGCCTCCAAAGAGTTTTCTCGTCAGTGGAGGAATTAATCTCTCAATTAATTATGTTTATGTAGGGCTGGATCTCTGTTTACCTGTAAGGGCATCCCTCGGTCACTCCACTGAGCTGATCTCCTTGTTTCAAAGGCCAGGCACCAGCTGCAATATATTGTGCTTCTTACCTGGTCTGGTTTCCCTTCTGGTTTGGCGGGTCTGGGACACCTGGTTTCTCTGTCACAAAAAATAAGGGGGTGAATGAAGCACACACCCATACTCCAGAACTTGGCCATGCTCTTACAGTTCAGTTACCTGAAAGAGCTACTTCGATGCAGTTATTTTTTCAAGGAGTACAAATACAAATGAAGAACATGTGACTTTTTTCATTTTTCACAGGCAGAAATAAAAATAAGTCCACTTTAAGAAAAGTTTGGTTAACATCTAATGTGTATTATTTTGAACAATGTAAAGAAATTTCTTTCAAATGTTGTGAGTTGGAGGGGTTAAATATCAATTTCATTGGTTTGAACTTGCTACTTTGGCTGTACTTAATTGAGGCAATGCAATTACACTAGGAAGCGTGAAAACTGTGTTATCTCTATAAGCGTATCTTCAGTTACATCACCATTTGGCTTGGTCAGTATTGATAAACTTCAGATCATCTGAATTTTATGTTTTGCAGACACTCCTATTTTTAAGGAAAACATAATGATGCAATAATTTGAATTTTACCAAAAGGAATATTGAAGGTTATATTTCAACTTTTTTCTCTGTGTCCATTTTTCTGCATTTTATTTCTGCTTGTATTCAGCTGTATTTAAGACCATATATCTGAGGAAAGTATTTTGTTGCACTGTGATGCCATTTTATATTTTAAAAATATTTTGTGTTGGAAACTGCATCTATTTTAGAAAACTGCATAAGTAAGAATCTGTTTTCATACACTGAAAGTAAAACTTGAAACTGTGTAATATTTTAAATGATCTGTTCTTTCTGACAGATTGATTTACCAACTATTTCAGATTCTGTAAACTTCATATTAGAAACAAATGTTCTGTGTGTTTGTGCGTCAAATTCTGTTCTCCATTATTCCACTAAATGTAATGGAGAGATGCATGTAACTCAGAGCAAATTTGTTCTACAGCAAGAAACCTCCCTAGCTTACCACTATCAAAACACTTGGTTATATCTGAAAATACTTTGCTGAGTTTATTATGCAATATCAATAAAAGGTGATAAGTGCAAATCCCTTACCACAATGATGTCAAAGCAAAATTGGCATTGCTTTGCTTTGTATTATAATTTTGAGCCATTGCCTGATGAAGGCTAATCTGTTTATCATAATGTCTTAGGTAGTATATTATCTTTTTGCAATCATGTCCCGTGACCTTAAAAGGAAACTGCACATATTTCTTTTTGAAATACAGAAATAAAGTAGTGCCGGCAACCAGCCTTAATTTCTCCTTACAAATAAATCCTAATGTTGTACATGAACAATACACAAAAAAAAGAGATTTTGGTTGTAAATAATTTGCCAAATTCCATTAATGAGACATTTGGGCGTTTCTTAATATCATTTCCTTATGCTTTTTTAATCCTTGAATTTCATAGCAAGTTTCAATTTGATATATCTTGACAAGTAAAAATTCATCCCAAAACTCAGTAAAAGAATTCAAATGTGTAAACAATCTCAGTCTAAATCACTACATTTTCTTGACTTTTTAACTGCTTATGCAGGTCTTTTTTGAGCCACACAGAAATGACCCCGTATTGCCCAAATCTCCAAACCTTATTAGCAATATGGCAAAACCTACTTAAAATATGTAATTTTGTATGGATATTATATTAAGTACATATGTTCCTTAATGCAAACAAAATGTTCTTTTTTTAACGAAGCCACATAGGTATACAAGGGCACAGGTTACACTCAGTCAACATTCATTTAGAAATTTCATTTCATTTCATTTCATTTCATTTTAGAAAGACTTTTTAAGGATAAGCTGATAGAAAAGGGTTGACTGAGCTATAAATGTCTTATGACATGGCAGAGAGACTATGATAAAGATCCCTACACAGTACACTATATTAGAACCAGGTTTAGTGGAGCGAAAACTTAAAACCATTAGAGAGATCAGAATTTTAGTAAAACAAGAGATTCCAGAAATAATTATTTCTTTCTGGTAAGGGTCCTACAGATCTCCTTCTTGCAATACGTCTACCCTCCATCTCTTCTTGTAAATGATTTTTTTTTCAGATGCAGGAATTACTGTGAAAAACAGATTTTTCCTCCTTTCTCTCCGCCTTACTAACAGAAAGTCTTACCATTTCAAGTCAAGAGATCTAGCGTGGCCCAGAGAGCTATGACAGAGCTGCTATGGCCAAAATTCATTGAGCATTTTTGCAACAGTGAAATCTAAAACTGTTCTGATGCATTTGGGAGATTCTGATCTCTTTAGAAGGTAATATGAAGGTAATATGAAAAACTTGGCTCTTATATTTCTTATTTCTCTGTGTTACTCAGTGTCACCTGCCCTGGAATATAACATTCAACATCCCTTAATGTCATTTATATTGCAAGTTAACCTATGGGAGTTTAAACTCCCATGACATGTATTTTTCATTTAGCCACCAGAAGCATATGCTGAACTTTCCATGTCAGTAGGAACTCACCTTCATAATATCACACTTCAATTTACAGCAGCAGTAAAGAGACTTTCTATCTGTCTTGTCTTGTTCACTCTTAAAATACAGAGAACTATATAGGAAAAAACAGCAGCTTGAAAAATAAAAAATGCAATTTTGGTTCCATTGGATATTTGTTGCTGACCTCAAAAGAGAATCCAATTTTTCAAGCAAGCTTTGTGTCTCACTATGAAGTTGTGAAATGAGATGAAGGTCAGTCTTCACTTTCGGTGTGCAGGTTACAACAGCATCTTGCACTTAGCTTAACTGTAGGATGAGATGGAAACCATCACTAAACCAAATGATGTACCATAGTAAATGGACAGCGCCAAAAAGGCCAAAAGTTATCCTGAGCATGAGCCAATAAAACAGAGTACTCACAAGTTGCTAACTTGAATTTCATAAATGAAAGTCTTCCAGTAGATTTCACTCCTCTAATAAAGCATGTGGGATCATACCCACTGGCATTTAGTTATGCTTCAGAATTCTTATTTTAATACATTGTTTAAAGGAAGCTGATGAACAGGATAGACTGTCTCTACTATAAGATGAGTGACATTTCTGGCACACATAGCTAGTTTGTGATTTGTGTTTCATTTATACACTCAAAAGAAGGGGTTTATGTATTTCTTATGACAAACTAAAAATGAATCTATGAATATGTTGTTAGTTGAAACTTTGCTGATATCCGCAGTGCTGGAAACATACTCTAAATCAGGTTCTCCTCTTTGTACTGTGCTTACTCTTTGCTTAGCTTTTCATACCAATTAGAAAATGAAATGGTTGTGTTTTCTTTCTACTTCATCCTGGGAGATTTTCTGTCAGGAAAACCTTTCTGTGGGAGGCATGAGAGTTGGCTGCTCCAAGCTATGCTGATGACTGAAAACATATTTTAGTAATACGGAAATCCTCTATTCCAGATATTAATGACTGACATTCTCATTTTACCATGCTGACTGCACTCAGATAAATCACTTTTAAATTATTAGACAGTTTTGCATTCTTTCATAATATTTAGTTTTACTATCTTCTCCATATGCAGTTAATATATTCTTACAGTATCTTTCAATCTTTTATTGATATAAGTGCATATTATATTTGGGTTGTTCAAATGCAGCTGCCAGAAAAATACATATAAATCCTAGTTGTCCGACTGATGCATGTTTTGAAGAGTGTATATATAAATTAATATTAAAAAAGTTACAAGGAAGCGAAACTATGGTAATGATATGTTAGCACCCTTTTAAGAAGCCTCTGACATTTCAGTTGTGATCAAACTTTTCTATAAAAGCTTAATAAAAGTTAATAATTTGCTCAGGTTAAAATTGGGAGGGGCAGCATGGTGGAACTTTAGTAATGCAAAAAATTTAGTAATGGAAATATGGCAGTGAACAACACATGAACATCTAATTCCACTTATATTGAATGCAACTGTAAAATAATTCCAAAATTAATTCATTTTGTCAAGTTATTTATTACTGGCAAATGAAGAAAACAAATACTTATTTCTCTTTCCATGAAAGCACCTTCAAGATCCCCAGCCCCCATTCAGTTCAGGAAGATAAAATTCTCTTGATTCTAAAGTTTGGGGAGTTTTCTCTCCCCTTACAAAAAGGATTTTGATAGTTTGCATATCTAATTATATAGGGCGTGAAGACAAAAGCAGAGCTGCTGCACAAAGTCCGATGGGTAGGGTAAGGGTAGTCTTCTTTAATGTTTCAAGTTGGATTCACATTTGTTCAAAATCTGGCAATGTTAAACCCAATCATAAGTCCAGACTGAGTTACATGAAGATACTCCTGTTCCAATCTGCCTTGTTGCTATTGAATTGCAAGTTAAGTCGCTGTTGTTGAGCTTGAAGCTCAACTGGCTACAAGGTGTGACATCTAGGCAGCTACTCTTTAGAGGGAAAGAAACCAGTAAGCAAACATAACTTTCACTTTTTGAAGAATGAAGAGTCTCAGAGGGAAACAACAGGTTACAAATAACTTTTTTCAAAGTACATGACACCGAATTATAATTTCCATTTACTCCTCGTTTTACACTTATCTCATTTGACCCGAATGGTGATATAGGTCCAAATTATGTAAAGTCTTGTGACTTTATAATACTCCGTTAGGGGCAAGATTGCAACCCTTTTCAGCTGTTGCCAGCACACGTAGCTTCAAGGATGTTTGGAGGGGCTTTCCCATTTGTGCTCACCTCTTAGATTTTCAGTGTTCCATATAAATATGCAAATCACGTTGCATGCAGGAGTCTTGTACTGTAGCTTAATCAGTGCCATAGGAAATGTGTTTCTACTTGCCATAATTCTTCACTTATTTTTCTAAAAGCATTATATTTTGTTGTAGCTTTCACTTCTGTGGATTTCTGAAACAAGTGTTTAAACTGAAGAACATTGTGTTTGCTATGAATTAAAATAATAAGCGTTTATGAAGAAGGGTAATCTCTCTTTTCATTTTTAACATGGTTTTATCAGAAGTCAGTTTTGATCAAGTTTTTTAATGCTTGTCCATAAACATACATGAAGTTTGAGAGGTCTGGGAATACCACACAAAGTACATAGTTCTGCCTAAAATCAATCTTCATTTATCTCATGTGATGTTTTAGTATTCCAGCTTAGTTTATTTGCAGATGTTACAGTAACATCTTTATCTTGGAAAATCTGCCTCTCTATATATCCTACACATACGTGCTAAGCTGTTTTAAGAGAAATGAAAGACACTCAAATCTCTGATTTACTGTGTTTCAGGGGAGGATTTTTTGAGGGGAAGAGGGTAGATTTTCTGAAATTTTTCCCTCCAGTTCTGAGTAGAGCTCAGGGTAGACTGAAAGACCTTCAGGCTTAAAAGTATTATTCCAAGCACTGAAGATCCCTAATGCAAACATGAAAAAAATAATTATCTTTTCCTGTAGACCAAATTGCTTTTCAATACTTATAAAAATATACTCTTTCAAATAAAAAGTAAAAATGGTCTTGAATTAGTAGTTACTGAATGTGCACTCTCTGCTTTTCATTACTTTTTACTGAAATTCTATTGAAATTAATAGAATAAATAGCTATTATATTGCCATAGAACTCCTTGCAGAAGAGTTAGAATTCAAGGCAAATGAGTTAGTTATGAAATACCATTATTTTCAATGGAAACTGGGTAGCTATTGAATTTCCTTCATTTCAGTCTGAATTCCATAGTTATTCCATCCATGAAGAGCTTCGGTTATCTATCAGATTCCTTTAATTTAAACAGATACAGGTAAGATAGAAAATTCATTTAGTTTGATTTCTATTTGATTAGTGGATATTTTGCTGAAGCATATAAAACAAGCTCACCAAATCCAAACTATCGCAGGTGACCTTATTAGAGACAAAATTGGAGAAGTTAGGTAATGTATGTGAAAGGTAAGAGAAAAGATGTAGAATTGTGCTATTCCATGTTATATACACGGGTGCCTTTTATTTATTGTTCTTATTTAGCAAATGAAAGGGTATGGGGGGCTTAGTGAGTTCTGAGGAGTATGTTATGAGACTTTTTAATAAATGAAATTTAAGAATATTAAAATGTTCTTACATTAAAAAGCTGTATTTAAACACAGGCAACAAGCTGTTGCTTGAAACATAGCAGCTGTATTTTGTTTATTTGGGGCAAATGAAGCAAATGCCTTCATAGGCTTTAGAGAAGTGCCAAGAATATGAATGGGCACTATCCCAACAAAAACATCTTTTTACAATACTACTATTTGAAAGAAATAATGATTCAACATTCTGCAAATGTATGTGTCACCTTTCAGTGAGTTAAAGAAACATAGAGAGATAAAAAAACAGGTCTTTGGGAATCACATTTTTTTCGTTACTTGACCACAGGCCAACAGGAAAAACAGGCTTCTTCCTGTTTTCCTAATATGTAAACTAGAAAATTTTCACAGCATTCATGGTGTCCTGTAGATGATCAGTAACCCAGATGGGGCACCTGGGTTAACACAAACTATTTTCTAATTATCTAATTATTCTAATTTCTAATAATTGTGGGGTGAATTGCTGTCATTTGGGGCACCTAGGAGAACCATGATGACCTATACATCCTTTCCCACTATTTGAACAATTAAGTTTGATCATTAAAGGGAAGATTGTCTGCCTCGTGAGAATGAGCACCTTTTTATATCAATACATATCTATTCCCACAACAGTTTGCTGAAATAGAGGAGTTTGTATGGGTTGGAAATTCAGGTCACACCAAAAAAAAACATTATTGCTGACTGAGCAGTAAAACACGGATATCAAGAACATGCTGTGCCACACATTTTTACTTTAGTTAAAGTGAGACTTGAGCTTTTTTTAGTTTAGGTACTAATATCTGGTTTACATATCAATTACAATATAAAATAGCAGCACAGAATTGAGCCTAGACTTGCTGTCTGTATCTCCCTGAGCTCCCAACTGAGTCTTGTAATGTGTATGGAGTGTGGTGATGGCCCAGCCACATCTCTTAGTACCTGTGAAGCTAGAGTGGATATTCCCAAGTAGAATACCATCTTCCCTTTTGCTACAGCAACCGAAGGAATGGGTTAATTGACTTTTTTTAAGGAAAGAAATACACAGGCAAGAAGAGATGTTGAATAACAGTCTTAAACTGTTTGATTTCCAATACGTACAATTCCTGCAGGTATAAACCTGAAAAGAGATTAATTATCACAGTTTAGGGCTTATGTACTCATAAACTGCTACTAAGGCATCTCAAAATTCCCAGAATGATTCAAACTCTGTCTCTACATCACTGACTATCAATCTGAAAAGGTTTATTCAATTCCCAGGTTTTAAGGCCATAATTTTTAGATTTCAGTGTACATTCAGATAAGTTATCATGACTATCTGAAATTTCACATGAATGTGGAGAATTGTGCCTTTAGGAAGCTGTAACTTAAGACAGCTGAAATTATTTGTTTCTCTGCAGAGACTCACTGTGTATGTAATATATGTAGCAACGATCCATAAGAGCATAGGAAGCAAACAGTACAGATCTCATGGGCTCTGAGCAGCTGCTGACCAATGCAGATTGCACCCAGGCTTTGGAGTAGATGTGCATTTTACATGCTTTTTATGCAGAATTCTGAATGTTGCCTGAAGGTGTTTCTTCATTATTAGCTGACCTAAGTTGATCTAAGCTGATGCTGCTTCAGAAGAGAGTGATGCCAGACGCACATCCTTGCACTTTCCTGTGTTCCAGTCCCAGCACTGGGGGCCAGGGAGCTGATCTCTATGAAAACCACTTTTCCTTCCTTTTTTTTTTTTTTTTAATTTTATAATTTTATTTCAGTGAGTGTGTTTAGCTGAGTTTTTTCTCTTTTTTGGCTCTCTTTCTGTCACCCAGTGAGTTCTGGCACCATGGCAAGGAGAGGGGGAAGTTTGGTGAGCTAGGAGACCTCAATAAACAATGAAATACCCTAAGATGCTGTGTTCTAATTCTTTTGTGTTGGTTATCTTAGTTTACAACACAAAAAAAAAGCCTAGGTTTTTAGTTTAAAATATTTTAATCCTTTTTCTTCTCAACAGCAAAAGGTCTAGCCAGACCCTCCTCAGGGATTCACTAGGGTGAGGTGTAGTCACAGCCCAGTCGTCTTTTGACATTCAGAATTCAATACAATACCTCAAAACTGACAACTGATCTCCTTCAGGGAGACCCTGAAAGCCTCCGCCTGTAGGTCCTCCTGTGTAAAGGAGCAAGGGTCTGCCACAGCTATTACTACTGTCTCATATGGGATAGGGATAGGGGCCAGTGCCATGTTTTCTCCTAAGCATATGGTCTGGCACAGAGCGGGAAGGTGTGACAGAAAACCCTTCTAGCCCTGTGAAGGCAGCATCTGAGCAAGCCACATTTGGGAATCTCTGTCTGGCCATGATTTCACATTTGGCACCCGTCCTGCTTAAGCCGGTTAAGGCAGTCCCCACACAGCAGCCGGCTGTGTGTTTGTGCCACTGTATCTATTATCAGCGGCCCCCTGATCTGGTGATCCTCCACACAGACAAACAGCACTGACGACACAGAGCAGGGACAGTGGGCATGAACTGCTGGGATAAGAGTGTGGCAGGGAGAGAAAAAGAGCTCCCTAGACCACTGGTGTCAATAGAAATACTAGCAAGGTTGTGATTTAAGAGATGATTAGTTTGATGTTACAGAGAGATGAAGCCACAGGCAACTGCCATGAACAGGTCAGTCACATTTCTGTCCTTGCCACGTGTTTCTGCCGTGTCTTTTCCAGCAGCAAAGGAGCGCTCAGCCTGGGGAGAGGTAACTGGAATGAGAACCAGCAGGAAGCTAACACAGTTGCAAAACTGGGATAGGCTTTCTGTTGCCTCAGCTACCTGAATTAACTCATATGCCACAATGTCACCTTATGGCGGAAGGAAATAATTCAGGGCAAGAGGTGGAATGCTGCTTTCATCTTCATCAGTAGATCTTTAGGTGCGTTTAGCAGTAACATCCCTAAGGTGAAGCATCCTGGGAAGGCTGAGCCAGTCTGAGAGCTGGAAGCTACCAAAAAAAGAGAATCCGTTCCCAGCCTCGCGTTCCTTCTGCTTTCCTTCTCCTGACCTTCTTTCCAAGCTTTCTCCAGCCTACAAACCTGGTAGAAAACAAACTATGAGGGGAAAAGTTGATTGAAATTCTCAGCAAGATTAGTGAGCTGCATCATTTCAAGGAGTGGCCATCTCAAGTAGAAATGCAAATTTTAGCTTTACATGAGATGGCTGAGGTCACCATTGCTGAAAAGGTGTCCTGTCACTTATTTGTTCTCTATCCCTGTGACCTCTGTAGAGGGTCAAACTTCATATTTGCACCAATTCCTTTGCACTCACCTTGATGCTGATAGGAAGTTTTTGTGAACAAAACCATTGCCCAAGAATGAAATAATCCCTCTACCCAATATTTTCCTTTTTCTTTTTCTTTTTTTTAACTGGTTTAGTTTTCTGGTTTATTATTAAGTTGTCTTGGTCTATTTTCCCATTGGATCATCATCCAATGCATGCTAGAGCCATTGCAAAATAAGATGTGGGTGTTCATAACAAGGAGCACAGATGAGGTGTGGGGTGAGAGAGTGGGATCTCTATCCTTTTAACGCTACTAGGTTGATAAAAGCTCTTACCTGATGCTCCACCTTAAGGGTCTGCTTTCAGTTCTTCATTAGAGTTATATCCAACACAATGCTGAAAAAACATGCATCTCCTTAAAGGAAATAAATTGTCAATTACTTTATTATTCTAGTTTTAATGATTGTTAGATAACTCCTGGTACGCAAGTTCCCCTTTAAAAAGGAGAAAATTAGTTATGTATGATTTTCTACTTTTACATTTGTGCCATTTATACTGTTTCATGCTCTAGTGTGAGGAGATTGTGATTTTGTTTTAATTTAATTTTCAATTAATCTTATGAAAGACATCTTACAGTACCATACCGATGGATGCAATTGTGATGTATACTGTGTAGTCCTGCATGCAATCGACCAAAATGTTTTAGAGGCTTAAATATGTTTATGAACTGGAAATAATGAAGAAATAGGTGATAAAAAGAGCAATTAAAATAGTGGGGAAGGATAAAAAAGATGTTTTCTGGTGTGATTTAGAATAGTGGGCTGCTAAACAGGGATACATAGGAAAACTGACAGAGATGGCAAAAGCTCTATTTAAGAAAGCTTCTGCATGAATAACAGTAACAAAATGAAAAACGACAGAGAAGAAGATGGTATTAGACAGAAGAAATGGTGGAATATGAAGCACAGACGAAGTCTGGGTGGTACCTTGCAGTAATTGTGTCAGAGTATTACAGGAGGTCAGCTTTAATCTGAATTCTGAAATTCATACAATTTTTAATATATTTGTGTTTCATTATATCCTTGAGAAAATAGCCAAGTAGTTGTGAATACAGGCCAACAGCGCAGAAAGCTCTGAGAAACATTACTTCAGCCCATCTCAGAACTGTGTTGACAACCCTCCTCTTTCCTTGTGTTTTTGAGGTGTTTTAGTGAGGAAATTAGAACTGCAATAGCAGGCTTGGGTAATCAGCAGTGACAGAAAAACTGAGAGGAGGCATTTCTAAAGGAGCTGAAGGCGAAAACTATGATTAAATTGACAAAAAAAAAAAAAAGCTGTAATTCAGGAAGAAGTCTTTCTGGATTACAAGCATTTCAGGTAAGGAAATGTTGTTTCCACATAGCTGTGTTGTGAATAACTGGTTTGCTTTTTTCATAGATATTAGCAAGTACTGGAACACAATGAGAGGAGTTTATGCACATGAGGAAACATCACCTTGGATGAAACTTACCCAAGAAGTATAAAATACAATTTCTTGTCAAAGTACACAATTCATAGTCCTGAGTCATTACAATAACTGTCTCTTCAGAGGCAGTTAAGCAGGAAATGGGGATTTCCCATGTTCTGTAGGAATGACCTAGACTACATTGGTGTCATATATATTTTTTTTTCTCTTACAGTTAGCATATTTTCCCTTTACATAATAAAGCCACAGTTCCAGCCTGATTTTTAATAGGAAAATTTTTAACACTTTGAGGTTTCATTGAGCTATACGTTGTCTTTAAAAGCATTTTGTATGGCTGGTGTGTTGGCACAGCCTTTTAACTCACAGTAGTATCACATTACGTTAACTACAGAAAGCTTCCCAAATAGATATTTTAGTTAACAGAGTGTTCTGTGTTATCTCCTAAATAAACATGAGGTTTTCTGTTACCAGAATGTTCAACAGTAGCACAGTTCTGAGATAAGAGTAAGCACATGAGGAGGACTGTAATTACAGCAATTATGGAAAAGTAATTTACTGGTTGTATAAACTGAACAGCTTTGAAAGAGAGTGGATCAACCATAAAAAGAAGTTCAATATTGAAAATAAATATTTTGGGATCTGTGAAATGGTTGTTATGTGGATAAGCAAACTGTAAACATTTTGCCTAAAATGCATGTATTTTCATTTTGGAGGCCCTTATAAATATAAGTTTGTGTTTTTATAAAAAGACTTAAAGATGTCAGAATTACAGAGAGATATGCAGATTTGTCATTTCCCATCTGGTATATACCCAGGGCTTACTAAAGAAACAAATAAATACAGCTGAATTTACATGTCTTTGGGGAAAAAGAACAAAGCCCAAGCTTTTACATTTTGAAACAGGTAAAACAATAATTTATTTAAAAGGAAATTAATAGTTAAATGCCAAAGCATGTAATAAAGAATACAGTGATCTAGAGAGAAACTTGATCCAAATACTTCTCCCAAAATGTAGACGCAGCCTTACACAACATTTAGATGGCTCAGAAGCCAAATCTACATGTAAACAGTTATGTTCTAGCCCAGGAATATTCACACAACCTTAAGTTTTCAATGCTTGGTCACAAGAACAGCTGGGGTTTGTCAGCTGTTTCTGAAGACTCCCCAAAATGGGATTAAGGAAAGCAAGTCCATGTACCCCATACGAAATTTCTAAAGAGGTTTGCACCTTCATAATATGGAGTATACAAATTTTAAAGAGTATATAAAGAGAAGGATGGAAACAATGTTTTAGCTAAGATTTTTACCAAATCAGGCCCATTTTTGCAGTGGCAAAAGCTAGGGCCATGCTGCGGGTAGCTGTGCTCTGCAGCCGACCCCATCATCCTGCCCTCCTGACCAGAGTGCCCTGTACATCTGTGTGCCTCTGTCCTTCCCAAGAAAGTCATAAATTAGGGGGGGGGAGCTTTACACCTCAACTTCATCCCAGGTGGAGATGGAACATGGCCTGGATGCACCCCCAGGGCCTGAGGGACACTTCAGTATCTCATGTTTAAACAAAACTCAAATGGTTTTCTTGTGGTGAGAATGGCATTTAGATCTTGCTTACCTGTCAAGCCAGAGCAGCTCAAAACCTAACATAATTGATTAGATAATGATGATAATCTTTCTTTGATCTGATGCCTGAAAAGGGATGGTCTGATTATCAGTTGCCTATTACTTGTAAGTTGTGATTTTACGTTCACATTTGTCTCTGATTAATAGCATCCATTACGAGCACTGGCCATATTCTGCAGTCAAGCTAAAGCACATGGCAATTGTATATTCCATTGCTTTGTAGTAAGTCACAGCATTTAATTGCATTATCACAATACTAAGCCATTACAAGCAAGTCAGAAGCAAATAACAAGGCCTGAATAACTATTTACAGGCATTCAAGGTTTGAGGATTGTTACATAAGAAACTGTCACTTATGCTTTGCAGGGAGGAAATTAAGATTTCTGTCTACAAGTTAAATGCTATTGAAAACTAAAGGGCTGGGCCAAAACCATTATAGAAAATAAACTGCTTTAAAAACAACACTGCTGCTGTAAATGCTTCTTTTTATATGAAGCATTTGACTTAAATGGATTGCAGTTACTCTTGACTGTATGAAGAAATGTACCTTGAAACATTTTAAAAAGCTCTTGTATTCCACCTTTAAAGCTTTGGTGTATTAACTTGGCAGAAAATGGTTTATAAGAAACCCTTACTTACATGAATGACAAAGCTGAAGAGGTCCATTCGCTATGGGAAGAATACATCACTTTGTCAGTGGGAAAGAACACAGGTACCAGGGGGGGCTTATAAAATGAAGAAAGAGTTTGCAAAGGGATGAAATACCATAACCCTTGGTCTTTTATTTTGTAGCACGTCCAGAATTTTTCACCCCTTTTTACAACCCGTGTTTTTAAAATCAGTGAAGCTGAGCAAAAGGGGAAAAAGTGAAAAGGATACCTATTTGTACCTTGCTAACAATTCTCATTCAATATATCTGATTTTTTAATTGCATTTTTCTGAAGTAGTCCTGAAGAACTGAGTAGGTGTGGAAGTACCAGGGCTCTGCAGAAATCTAGCAGACATTTGTGTACAATTCTGCAAGATCCTACTTAATGAAATCTGCAATATAATGACTTTAACTATCTAGATTTAACTAGATTTAACTAGATTAACACTGTGAAAGGTGTAAACAAGGTTTTAAAATATACAGGATGACTCAAAGCATTTATGATTATTCCGGAATGGAAATTCTTGTATTTTCTTTTATGTATGTTTCTCTTCTTTAGATTATCTACTTTAAAGTAACATCATTCAAATAAAAATTAGTCCTACAAATATAGTCTTCTAATTAAACAAAATATGACTAAAATAAATATACACACCAGGAAGATAAGCCCAACTGTATAGTAGAAATGGTCTTATGCTTTCAGAAAAACACAAAAACATAAACAAATCTCCTTTCATATAGAAAAATTTTATTATTCTTTTAAGAATACCCTCCCCAAGTGTTATGAAAACAGCACTGAACTTTTTCCAGATGTCTAAGGCTCAACAGGCCAAAGGTATCCACAATAAAATAGAGCTTGAATTCCATTTGAGGAATCCTAAAAACAATCTCATTGCTGGCAGCCTCTTATAACATTGACCGTGCTTTTTATTAATGGATTATTGTGATGGAAGCAAATGGATTGCTACGTGTTCTTTTTGAAAACTATGTTCTTGCATAAAACCCTGATGTATTTTAAGTCAACTGAAAAACAAGACACAAGTTCTTGCAGTGGAGAATTGGAAAATATATTATTTCCATTTTCTTTTTCTTCTCTGAGTAGGAAACTCATTCTGTGAAACCTTATTAAAAGAACCATTAAAATAAAGATCATTTCACAAAGAATGAGTAATATGGCTTCATATCATTTTAAATTCCACTTTATCCCCCAAAGATTATTTTCTTAACAATGCAGAAAAGTATGTACCAAAAATTGCAGGAAGCTGTTGCAGAGTTAGTTTGGGGTGAGTAAACAAACATTCATTTGTAGGATAAATTGTAAGGAGTAAATTGAGTCAGGATATTAGGAGGCATGTATGAAGGGGAAACGATTCTGCTGAGGTTTAGAAAGGTATGAAGTTGATGAGATGGAGAAATGCAGAACGCTGTGGTAAATGCTAGCAGGTACAGATGCGGACATGCTCTGAATGCTGGTGTAAAGTCAGAGAAATACAGTCTGATTTGGTTAACGGGAGAAAAACAACAGAAATTGAAAGCCAGCATTTTAGTTTAGTGTTTAATAACCTGTCACCAAGCTGAGTAGCTGTAAAAGAGTAGCTGTGATTCTGAAGGTCACAGTTCATCTGAGATAAAGGAACTCACTGCTTTGTTTGGAATTAACTCTGCTTATTTCCATCTGTTGTAGGCAGGACAGGTTACTTCTACTTTTTCTCCCAGACAGAATATTTTAAGAGCAAAAAGTCTGCTACTTTCTTTTCACATGGGAAAGTCTACCAAATGAGCTTGACTTGTCTCTCTGTGACACAGACGAGAAATAATGCATCAACCAAGAAGCCCAGCGGGGTGTATTTTTAGCTTTGTGTATCTCTATTGTCTTGGGCTGCAATACCACCCTGAGAGAGTCAACTAGGCAAAGTAGAGCAAGTTCATAAAGAACAACCTTGCCTTGAGCTTGAAACACATTCAAAGATGGGATCCCTGTTTGGTGATAGTGATAATCTTTGCTTTCTTTGTGCATCTTAAGATGAGCAATTCCCTTGTCTGGCACGTGGGAAAAAAAGAGAGGAGGTGAGCTAAGTGATCGAGTCTATGTCTATGCTGTGGGAGGGTGAATACACCCGTGTCCCACAGCCGGGAGCCCCCAGGCAGCCTGGGAACCAGGTCAGAGCACACCGGCTCTGAGGGTGAGGAGGGGACAGTTCTGAAAGCCCAGGTTGCATCCCATCACAGTGTTAGCAACAGAATCACACACCTGGAGGAGGAAAGCATTTCCCCTCCAACAATAGTCAAAATGCACATATAGGGTAAGACACGTCAAAATTTCAAAATGTAATGAGAATAGTATTTCTAAACTATTAAGACAGTAAATGCATTGGGGGAAAAATTGTGCCCCTAATGGGTTTATGAATTACCTTCCCTATCATAGAATTATCTGCTTGTAGAATAAAATTGTTACAAAAAATGAATAATAAGAACATCAGCATTTACAAGATGGTTAAAACACTGCAGTGGCATATCAACAACTGACCAAAAGGCTTTCTTTCTAAAGGTAGTAAATTTGAATATAGGTAAATCATGGTGAGAGAAAAGAGATTTCTTATACATTTCAGAACTGGTCAAGTTCATAAGAGTCACAAACAGTTTTCTCAAGGGCTTATATCTCTCTAATGGAATTTTACTGAAGATTGATTATACTACCTTAATAATTAGCAGGTCTTAATAAGCAGTTTACCTTTGATAAATAGTATTGTTAGAAAATACTGTACTCTTGTTGTAAGCTAATAAGGTTGAAGTGTCAAGTTTTAGAAAGCATTTTAATCGTGGTGTTACATGGTAATTAAAGGTAATTAATAATCCAGAAATAATCACCAATAAAAAACTCCAATCCCTTCTCCTTGTTTAAGAAATTCTATACTGAGTACAGATGAGGTATTCACATAACAAAAACATTCATAAAAGGGAAAAGACAGTTTTTGAATCAGAGTGTGGGAGGAAAAACAGGAAAAAGACTGAACAAAAGGATGAGAAGCTGGGTCCAAGGGCTCAACACAGAAAGCTCTCAGGAGGAGCAGGGTCTGCAGTGAGATCCAGAGGTAGCAGGGTCATTGCCTGAACTGGCACATTCGCACATCTCAGGGCTGTGGTTTCATGAACTACCTCCGCATCTATGACTTAACTGAGCTGCTGACTCCCGGGCTGGATGAAACCCCATTTCTGATGTGCAGACTGTGTTACAGATTCTCAACTTCTTCCTAAGGTGATATGTTTGCCCTTCTAGGAAGGACTGTGGACAATCTTTTTTGCCCAGCATTGATCATGTAAGGTCACTGCAAAAGCAAATAGACAGATTTTGCTCAATGCTCTTGCATCACCCACATGCTTACTGAGTGTGTTTTTTAAGTGATATGTGAACTCCTTTGCAAGAACTATCCCAGTTATCCCAAAGGCAGCCCTGAAGGCACTCCCGCAGCACACACATAATGTGGGGAGGAGGAGAATTTGGCCTTGGTCCTGGTCTTGGGTTTTCTTCTGTACACCTCCATAGGTGCAGACAGAGAGGCATTACTGCAAGAGTTGCAGCTTTGCCGAAAATCTAAACAGGGGTCAGATTTGGTTGGGGCATAAAATTAGAAGCCTGGAACTGGGTTCCTAAGAGTGTGCCTGTTCCTCAATCAACCTTGCATCTCACTGGTTACTAGCGACAATATATTTTCAGACATGCTTCCAGTTGAAGTGCATAATCTAGGTATCAAATGATTTTGAACAAGTAGAAGAAAATATTCTTTATCCTGTAGTAGTGTGAAATAAAAGTAGCATCCCTCCTCAGAGGAACACCAGGATTCTTGTGCAGCTCATAAAGCAGGTAGTCACCTTTTGCAGTAATACAATATGTCTTAAATATTAAGTGAGTGAAAAAAGAATTCATCACAGGGTAATTAAATATGTTAATTCCCCTCACTGTCCCAAAGGGATTGATCATGACTCTTAAGCGGGCAAATTCCATTTACTTTGTTTAAAAGCAGATGCTGTATAATCAATGTTAAACTTCTTGATTAACCATAAAAGCCCTGTTTAAATAAGTGATCCCTGGCATTTTAATATATTTTGACATAACTACAGTGTGTAAGCAGGGTTTATTAATACCATAGGACTGGAAGCATAGTGTGATATGAGTAGAATTGGTTCCTGTCTTGTACAAATGTTAATATCCTGTGTAGATGACCTTGCACCTCCTTTCACATATATTTTAGCCCAAGGCAGCAAGTGAAATTTAAAGCCTCACTACAAATAACAATGTGGCAGAAAAAGTAATTTTGATTTGTGAGGAATCAAAGTAGAATTTTCTCTCATTAAGAATATGGATAAATAATTACACATCTGAAAAGCTAAACTGTGTAACAAAGATAAGGTAGTGAACGTAAAAAGTAGACAGAATTATAGTTTCACTAAATACATGCACTAAATGCGTGCATCGTGTAACCAAGGCAGAGTTCCCTAAATCTTTGGGATTTATGGACAACCAAGGCAACTCACTTCGCAGGTGGAGGGTCACATAAAAGCAGTTTCAATAACAACATTTTATTTTAAAAGCTTGCTAAATTTTTTTCTTTAATGCTGTTGCTGTGATATACTCTACATGGCATGACTGAAATATAATAGCACATGTTGCTGTAAAAATTGTTTTGCCACTTGTTTGGGATGACCTGCATAACTCACAAGTGGCATACTGGCAATAAAACCTTTATAGCACTCTACATGATTACTGATTCTAACCGTATGTTGATACATACACTTAGGCATCTCATAAAGCACAGGCTGTGCTTTAGCATACCTCTTAATAAGACAAATGTCAATGTGACTTAACAATAGTGACAAACTTTACTGACATAAGATCTGTAAACTTTAGTTTAACAATATAAAACTGGCTGGAAAACTGGCTGAGAATGAATAACTAAGATCAGTCTGGCCACACATGGAATGGAAGATTTAGGTACACTGTCTTAAGAGAAGCAAGTGCAGATCAAATGTTTCTTACAAAGCCTTATGCCCCTGCAGATAGATTACTTATTTTAAAATAAAAGATTTCAAATGTTAGCAGTCCTCTTTCCATTCCCATGATAAAACTGATCCCAGGAAGGTCAGGAATTAGAAGCTCTGACCTAAAGCTGGGCTTATGCAAATATTGAGGAGCAAAGATTTTTGATTCTTCATCCCTGCCACAGAAGGGACTGCAGGAAGACTCACCTTCCCCACAAAGTGCATCTGTGTTGGGGCAGAACACATGCAAACCCATCTTGTCCATTGTAGTACTCCACAGCCTCATTTATCACTACACATGGTTGAGAATTAGGCAGAAAATTTAAAAAGCTTGAATATGTTTTTGTGGTGGCTTTTATAATCAAGGCATGTCAGTTCATTACAACTGAAATCTTTCGTGGGAAAATGCAAGCTTCCATGAAACCGTACCAGTATCTATTCTGATAAGGACACCCACATCAGATGTGGGGAACTGAACTGAAGTCCATGATTTGTAAGAGGCACTTAACCTGGTGGCTTTCTTCTTTTTCTTTGTTGGTGAAAAGTGACATGAAGTTTCAGAATGATCCCAATATGGAGTGATGAAAATTTTGACATTATTAAAATTAACACGTGGTGAAGAAATAATTTTCCCCTTGAATTTTCCCAGGAAGAACCAATTAGTGAAGGTACAGTTCTCACAGTGAGGGATTTCTTTGCCAGTAGCACGATGATCATGATGACAAGTGTCCTTATAAGTGGATGCATCTTTAAAAGTAAATACATGAAAAAAATAACCATTTCTGGAGCACATAAAATGGCACATTTCAGTGCTCATGTGTTTATACCGTAAAGTAAATCTCAGGTAGCGCAGTGCTGTCACTTGTTATTCATACATACTTAATGAGACGGACAATCAGAAGAATGTAGCAGAGACAATATGTTTCATCAAGGTTATCAAGAAAAGTTAGAGAAAGGAAACATGACTAGATTAATTGTGCTTCCACAAAGTTCCAAAGACACTATGCCTTTTATCTTGTACAAATATTGATAGAAGAGCATATATCATTATTAAAGGTAAAACAAAGACGGCTAATTTGGAAACCTGCAGAGAACAGTGACCCAGACTACAGCTAGGGTCTTGTTTTGGCTTTTGAGACTTCTTGATTTAAGTCTGTGGTTATATTAGTGATCTTTGATGTCCTACTGGTTCGGTCTTAGAAATTTTACAGTCTAAATAACAAGGCCAGCATGTATTCTGAGTAGAATGTGCTCGACCATACTGCAAACTCAGTTTTGTCTTCTGCTAGTGTGCTATAACTAATGTTTATGTACTAGTAGTCAGAATCATGTTTTTCAAGATAATTCAAACACTAAGGAACTGACAAAGTCAATATTTTATCTTTATTATTTCATGCAAACCTGTATTGCAACTTTGGTCTATGGCATATCTGGTGTTCAGTGTGATGTCGCAAGAAGGAGCTTAATGGAAAATATGATGTCTTATCAGAAGTAAAGGATTGCTGTATTTCATAAGTGTAATTGAATGAGAAATAATAGTAAAATGACACAGTGCATGCCTTAGTCTTAGGAACACAGTTTTTCTTTTTAGACAAATAATGCAAATACTTCTCATAAATTGGATGCTGGCATTCCTCCACTTCCCCATTTCCAACTTGATCTCATTCCTTTTAGGTTTAGGTACTGTAGTGGGCTGACCTTGGCCAGCAGCCAGACCCACACCCAGCTGCTCACTCACTCCCTTTCCTTAGGACAGGAGGAGAAAATAGGATGAGGAAGCTCCTGGGTCAAGATAAAGACAGGACTATCACTTACCAATTGCCATCATGGGCAAAACAGACTCAACTTGTGGAAAGTTATTTTAATTTATTGACAATTACAATAGACTTGAGTAGTGAGAAACAAAGACAAACATTAAAACAATACCTTTCTTTCCCATGTTCAGCTTCACTCCAGACTCCAAACTCCTCTATTCCCCTCTGTGCAGTGCAGGAGAAGTAGGTATGGTCCATGCAAAACAGTTTATCTGTTTCTACTTCCCTCTCACATGCTCCCCCTGCTCCAGTGTGGGCTCTCCATGGGCTGCAGTCCTTCAGGAAAAAGCCTCCTCCAGCACAGGCTCCCCACAGACAGCAGCAGACTCTCTGCTCCCATTCATGGAGCACATCCTCCCCATCCTGCTTCTCTGGCCTTAGTTTATACAGGGCTGTTTCCCACTCTGTTTTTCCCTCCTCCACTGCCTGTCTGGTATTTTTACCCTTTCTTAAATACCCTTTCCCCAAGGTGCAACCATCATGGCTAAGGGGTTCAGCTGTGCCCTATGGTGGGTCGGTTGGAGACAGCTGTGTCTGGCATGAAGCATCCCCTGGCCGCTTCCCACAGAGGCCACCCTTGCCGCCCCCACCAACAACAACACCTTGACACCTACACCCAATACAAACACAAAGCTGATGAGTCTATTTTATCTTGTAGTCTTCCTAAATGTTCTGTATAATCAATGGAGACAGATGGGCATCTCTGAGGGGTAATTCAAGACTTGGGGAATCATGCACCAGAGGTGTCCACAGCTCTCCAGTTTTTCTATAATATTGCAATCATTTCTGTTAAATTGAACAAAATAGATCTCCAGAGTAGAGCACATAACACCTTCTGAGATCTATTTATCCCTTGTACATACTTCACTGAAACTGAAAAAAAAAAATTATAGACACTGAACTGGATGGCACAAATACACCACCAAGCTACCTTAATCAAGCATAATTATATCTTTTTATTTCCTTTAAATTTGCCTACAGGTGCAATAAAATAAAAGCATGTATGCAGTGGAGGACATTTGTAATACCAGCAGGAATGGCAAGTGGGCTGTAAAAAACATATAACAGTTTTCAAAGCACTGAACCAGATTATCATGGATTAACGCATTTTGAAAATCCATGGCAGGAAGCATTATAAGTGCTTGGCACATCATCACTTATTACATTGCTTATTTTTTCAGCAGTACAAAATAAGTATTGCATGAAAATAAAAACATTTTGTTGCATGTTTCAGTTTCCCACAAAAGGAAACCCATAAACAAGATGAGGAGATCATTGTCTGCAATACTGAAAATACAATAGTGACAGGTCCATGGTTTACAGTCCAAACGCTTTTTAACTGGTACACAATGGAATGCTGTTGTGGTTGAACATAACAGAGTTTGCATTCACCATTTTTCTTCTTATTTGAAAAAGAAGTGACGGATGATAAAAAATATAAAAGACATTTTGCAAGTTGAAAAATGAGAAGTATCGGGTGGCAGCCGTCAGAATGTTTTTCATACCACTTGACTTTTCCCAGCTTTTTTCATCACGTAATTTTTCCAAAGGAGCATCTCTTGCCTTTCAGAGGATGGGTGGTTCTCCAGGAAAGAAGGAGATTCTGGGAGCCAGTATGACCTGTGACAGTCTGTAGCAGCCCTCCTTCATTTGCTTTAGCAGTTGAGAAAGGTTCAATACAAAATTCAGCAAGTAATTTGGAGGAAAGAAACTCTGTGAGCAGGTCTGCTAAATGTATTAGTGTTGCACCAGTTGCATTAACTCAGAGATTTTGATGCATGAGAGTTGTTCTGGGAGGATTTAACCAGCCAAGTTCAAACACAGTAACTATGCATTCATGCATTGACAGTAATTTGCATTCAGTAATGTCCCAGCTAATAATCCCCAACCAAAAGCATGACTTGATGCTGAATGAATATTGATATCTAACATCCAGATGCAAATTGATCTCATGGTCCCAGATAAAGAAGCACCGAATGACAGAAAGCAATAACAGCAAATAAATTAAGTATAGATTCTACATTGGTCCCTTTTTTGTTTCTATCCCAGTAACTTTAGCTGGATGTTTCCTGTGCAAGGTGCCAGAACGTTAGATCAAGTTTATAATTTAAAAAATATTCATCACACAGGGTTTTGTGTTTCATACAGATTTTGATCTCAGGTTCACCAAGGTCTTTCTGTCCAGTCAACTCTGGAAACTCACTAAAAATTTTCATTTATCTGCAGGTGACAATTTCCCCATCATCCTGCCCTGAAATCACGTAAACCAACATTTTTACAGGTTGACACATAGTGTCCTCAGCTCCCAGGTACTTATTTTGGTATCTCCAGGGTTTTATAATAGAAATAAAGAGCATGAACAAATTCAGCTCGCCTTACTAGAGCCTAAGATATTACATGTTATCAAAAAACACCGGGATCAATTCATAGAAGAAAATTGATAGCTATTAAGTAAAAAAAAACACACCAATTGTAGATCAGAAAGTCCCAGAGTCAGATGTCACATGAGGCTGAAAACTTACCCAGGAAATATTACAATCATTACAAATAACATGTATTTATATCACTACAGGCTTGTCCTAGCCTCACAGACTTCCCTGTTGGCTCCCCAAGGTCAGAGACAGGCCGCTGGCTTATAGTCTGACCTGGTTTGAATATCCTTACTTTCACCACATTTGAAAGAAATGTATCATGTCTGAACACATGTCTGGCAGTCAGCTGATCCTAAATTATAACCCTTCATTTACTGCTGAGCCCATATGTTGCCTTCAAAATACTTTGTTTCTCCAGCTGTGAAATACATAACGTAATGTTGGAGATGAAATGATTGATCACAGGCTTCCAAGTTCTTGAGTGATGGACTGAAAAGCTTGTAAAAGACTGAATTAAAATTTCACAAAACTATTAAACCACTTCCCGAGGGAATATCTTGAACATTAACCATTGTGCACATTAGATGAAACAGACCTCCTTTGGGAAAAATAATATGTGGGCATGGCATTAAAAGTGGTCATACCACATGTACACAGGGGGTACCAGTAGATTTAAAGTTTTATGTGTAACCTAAATTATGACATTTCCTGATTTTCAAGTTCTTACCTTTGCAGCTTTAATACTTTATAATATAGTTCTACATAAGCATGAAATAAACACACAGAACCATGCCTTTGGAGAGCTGCAGAGAGATTTTTGAATCAACGCACATAAATGTGAATACTCTGCGGGGAGGAGAACCTTTTTTTCACTCCAGGTAGTGCAGGTCAGTACATCACAAGTTGAGTTGATGGTACGCTTTCATTTATCCTTTTCAGCCATTTGTACAAAAGCTACAAATATGTCTTATATCCTGCAGATGGTTGACACTACCTCTAGAATAAGTAAGAAAAACTAAAATTAAATGACGGTGTAAGCAAAAGCTGATACACCAGGCTGTTTTCTCTGGTGCTACCAATAAATGACAGACAGTAAAGTGGGAAGAAGGAGTGCTAATCGTAAAGGGGAAGCATTGAGAAGTGATAGGCACAGATGTGAGTGGAAGGGCTCAGAAAGAGAAAGGCAAAAGCATTTTGTTACTTGGGATTGCGCTGCTATTTGATGCAGCTTGAGAAGGGGCTGGATCCTTCAGATGCTACCACTTTCCTAGGTCCAGCATAGAACTTGAGCAGTAAACGTAACTATTCTTCTAGCAAGGTCACAAAGCTGGCCCTTCAGTTTAAAAAGTAAGCAAATGGTTTGTTAGATCAGGCTGTTCTTTTCTTGGAACGGAGCCTCTCCAGCTCATTTGTCTTCATTCTTTTGGAAAGTTGTAAACCCCACTTTCCAGTACTGCTGGTGTTGCATACCTCCTTTGTATCTCCACTCATTCTCTGTTTACTATCCTTTCCTCAATGGTTACTTTCTCTTTTTTCTTTTTTCATTTTCACTTTGCTTGCAGATGTTCTGCAACTGACTCCATTTGCCCCTCTCATATCTGTAAAACAAATAACATTAATTTTGAATACATTTCTAGAAAGGACTGCTGAGTTATGGAACCACTTTGGCAAACATAGCTCATATTTCCTCTCATAGTGACAGAAATTAAGAACATTGTCCAAGCTAAGTTCTTGGGCTGTGTCAGTACGGAAAAACTGAAGAAAGAAAAGCTTTTCGGTGGAAAATTCTTATCCTTTCTCTGTCTGTAAAACACCCATGGGCTTTAAGTGACAAACTTGGAATAGGTTTCTAATATTTAGTTGCTTAAAGATAAGCATTGAGATAGACTCTGTATTTAATCAAGGTGTTTCCAAAGAATACTTCCTTCAGTTGCAAATCTCTCTATAATGGCTTCACAGATTAAAATGTATGTTCATTAATGTGCACTGATCAACTTCACTTCAAACTGGAAAACAAAGATTTACTCTTGGAGGAGGGCTAATGTCTCTACATTTTCTAAAAGCAAACGGTGTTTCTTAACAAAAAATTGGCCAGTACTTTCCTCAAACCAAGTTGTAGTTGTGACTGCGTACATTATTTTGAAGTGCCAGTAGTCATAAATGTTTCCAAATTGCTAGAAAAAGCACGAGTACTGGCAACATCAAAAGTCTATATTGACAAACTGACAAAACCGAAATCAAAGCTCTGGTAACATCTGGTGCTTCATGACTGTCAACTAATACTTGTGAGGGGCCTCAGACCAACGTGCAGAGGTTTATTTAAAAGTACAGTCCAAAATGAAATAAAGTGCCATAATGTTTATAAAGTTCCTAGTAACATGACACCACCTTATAACACTAGAAACTGTAGTACTTATTTTTCCAGTAGGAATAAACTAACTCTAGCACAGAGAGTTGGACTAAAGGGAGTAGAGTACAGTACACAGTACAGTTTTGGCAACATTTATCTTTCCATCCTTGACTCCTTTCCGTTACTTCTAATGCATATTTATCCTCTCACCTGTAAATTAATCCTTTTCAATGGTATACCACCACAATCCATGAACTCTTCCCAACAGAGCTTTCATTTAGTGTTGAAATGCCCATTTTCATTAAAAAAGAAGTGGGTTCATGGATCCAATATTGCAAATTCTGTATGGTTTGTCAAACTGAACCTGAACTTTTAATTTCCTTTACTGTTCTCAAGATGCAGGAGTTTTACCTGTATTTATTTTACTTTCAGAGTCTTAACATTTACAGGTCATAGAATCATAGAATCATAGAATAAGTGAGGTTGGAAGGGACCATTAAGATCATCAAGTCCAACCGTTAACCTACCCTGATTTAAAAACACCCACTTCTAAACCATGTCCCTAAGCACCTCATCTACCCTTTTCTTGAACACCTCCAGGGATGGTGAATCCACCACCTCTCTGGGCAGCCCATTCCAATGTTTAATAACCCTTTGAGTGAAAAAATGCTTCCTAATATCCAATCTAAACCTGCCCTGACATAACTTGAACCCGTTTCCTCTTGTCCTATCACTTGCCACGTAGGAGAAGAGGTCAGCCCCCATCTCTCTAAAACCTCCCTTCAGGTAGTTGTAGAGGGTGATAAGGTCACCCCTCAGCCTCCTCTTCTCCAGGCTAAACAACCCCAGCTCCCTCAATTTGACCTCAAAAATTTGACCCTCAATGACCTCAAAGGTCAAATGTGTTTGAAAAAAAGAGCTACCTCTTAAGAAAGTTTTTGATTCCATTAAAAAACTATTTTCATTTATTGCATCCATAGTTTAATATTAATTGGTGTTGTGGGTTGAACCCATCCAGCAGCTAAGTACCCACACAGCAGCTCATTTACTCCCCCTGCAGTGTGGCAGCAGAGAGAACTGGAAGAGCAAAAGCGAGAAAGTTTGGGGGTCAAGTTAAAGACAGTGAAGGAAAGAGGGAAAAAACCAGAAGTGTTGCAAATATAATCACTCACCACCTGATATCACTCACCAGTCTCATATATTTTTATATGTATATATATGCACTGTTTTATATCATTTCATGTCCATGCATTAATCACAGATGTAAAAGGCTTGCCTTTAACAAATTTGGAAAATCATACAATGTTCTAAAGAAATGAGAGAGCAAAATGTTTGGAGGTGGCTTTTTTCTGTCACATGCACTATTTACACTTTCATATGATTTGAACTAATTGAGAAGAAAAAGCTGTACTGGAGGTCTCATTTAAAAATGCAACTTTTTAATGTCTTTGATGCTATATTGGTATGGCTGGTGGAAGTAAAAAGAGAGCCCAGAAGTACAATAGGAAAAGAGCGAACAGTCAGACTAAGCCTAGCAACATGAAAGCACATGAGGTTTCTTTAAACAACTGAGTAATCCCATCCTGATTTAGTGTAAGATTTTGCAGATGAATTACTGGAGACAAAGTTCCGTCACAAAGATCATTTCTATTACTGGTTGTGATCATTTGCCTCTTTTTCATTTTTTCTTCTGAATTGCAGCAATATTCTTAGGAATAATAAAGAATTCAAAAGGACAAATAGCACTGAATAGTAGAAAAGTTAAACCAGTTCATACACAATAAGCTACCCTAACCATTTTCCAGATAAAGAATTTGAATGGATTTTTCTTCATTTGATGGGACCTACAGAGCCAAGAAAACAAGCTAAGGCACTCATCCTGTGGGAACTCTTTCAGAAATCAGGATAGCTAGCATAAATTCCTTGCTTCAGGGTTAGTGGAATCATCTAAATCCATCCTTCACAACAGTTTCAACAGTACTGTGGTGATTGCCACTGGTGCTGCTTTGCAGTTAAAGCAAACCTCTGTGACATCCGTTTGCAATGGATCCTAGCAGATCTCTCGATGGGAATGGGGATATTGCCACTCAGCCCATGAAATGTGTTTGCATGGCTACAAACGTGATGGACAGCTGTGTTGACTGTGACCTAGTTGCACAGTTCTCCCAGGTTTTACTTGTGTCAAATTGGCAGATTGGTTTTTTCCTCCACATTCTGAATTAGCTACTTCTGAATTATCTTAGTTAAGACTCACATGAGTCTTAACCCTTTAGAAGTTATGCACCATGAACAGAACAAACACCAGGCACGCCTCAAAAAGAATTAGAAAAGTTTCTCATCTTAAACATACTGATAAAATATTGGGCATGTCCACATTTTTCTTCTTGTAGGAAGCTTTTCAGTAGCTAAAAAAAAAAATGGAGGAAAGGATGAGGAAAATTTTGAGTGCACATAAAAGTACCTCTGAATGACAGGCAATAAGAAAATAAGATCTTTCCATGGAGAACTCCGCAAATATTGCCTGGACTAATGGTGTCTAAAATTACTGTGAAGATATTGTAACTTCTAACTCATTTTTAAATCACAGTCACTATAAAAACTTCTTGGACCATGCAAACTATCCTAAAATTATAAATTCTGACATGTTTTCAATCTCATTTTAAGGTTTATATAATACAACAGTCTAATTCACAAGGTTAAGAGGTATTTAGAACAGTCCTAGTCTTGTTAAATAATACAAATAAGAGGCCAGGTCTTTAAGAGTACTCTGCATGTAGTTCTTAGTCTTTTTAGGACTTGCCAAGTGAATTGAAATTATAACAGTACTGAAGGCAGTGAGTTCCTGTGGATGGGAGGGCTGGGCAAATTTTGGTGCCTGCTTAGCTACTGAGACATGCATCCAGTACCTGCATCTGCAGCCTGGTTTTCAGGAAAGACCAACATTCACGACCTCTGTCAGGTCCGTCTGACAGCTTTCAGACAGCTTGCCACTTCTGTGCATCACAGCCGTGGCAGTGGGTCAGAGAGATCCTTCTCTTTCTAATGTCTGTAAGTGGCACGTCTTTATCCATTCAAGGTTTTTCTTTTTCCTCCCCACTCCGAATCAAGAAATCATTTTTAACTGGGGCTAATAGAGCTATACCTGGGATACAATGCTTAATCAATGGAAAGATTCTGTTTCTGCCACCGGACAACAGAGGTACCGCCTGTTCTTAATCCAAACTCCAGCCTGATGAATAAGTGTTAGTGCATTTTATTCTTCTCATTACAAAGTAGAAGAGCAGGAGGAACAAAAGGATATGCCCGTTGGAAATAAGTTATTTCAAAACTGAGATTTTTGAAGTGTGGCATGCTTTTACTGTAAAAACACTGGATAAACTTTCTCCTTGTAGGATAATTGTAGATGAATCAGAATCTGTTTTAATTTGTTCTTAAAAATAACCTCAAAAAAATAGATACATTATTTTAATGCTAGCAGCTGCTTCTGTAAAGGGGGATGTATGACGTTGGTACATACACACTACTGCTAGACTGTCTTGAAAATTCAAGAAGAGGACTCCACATTCAAGCGTAATTATACCAAAAGCGGTGTCAATGACACCAGAGTAATCTTGAACAGAACACTCACAAAAAATGGAGGTGTTCATCTGGGACCTTCGATGGTATTAATAAGGGATTCATCAAATCAAGAGATCTTATTAAAGAGATGTGCTGTATATATCTTAATGACAGACTATTTAAGAGCTTATCAGGATACCAAATGAGAACGGTAATTACCTTAATGGGATGCTGATTCTTTCCAGACATAGGACACTAGCTGTTGGAAGTAATGTCTTTGCCTCCTAATTTTTTTACTTACGGTAATAAAATAAGAAATGCAATTCCTGTTATAAAAACAAAAATAACCACTCCTTTAAAGTTTAATCACTGTAGAGCTCCATTAAAATATCTGTATTAAACTACTATTTACCTTTTTTATTAAGTTTGGGTTGAATTTAAATAGAATTTATTGGATGGGATATACTGCTAAATTGGTAGGGACCAAGGCTATTGCTGCTGTGCCTGCAGTTTAAATCTTTTTGATTCTCTTAGAAGGAACCTTCTGTTGCACTCAAGAAAATTCCAGTTTTATCCTAGGAGCCTATTTTTTTCCTGTCACATATAACGTATCCAGTAAAGTTTAGACTAGTTGAGGAAATGGCAACCAAATCCATGTCAGAAAGGTACTATCAAGGTATTTGCAGGAAAGGATCTGAAAAGAAAACCAGGCAAAATAACTGTCTTTGCGTGTGGACATGTGTGTTTAAACATCCTTTACCAGCTATCATGCTTCTTGACTCAGTTGTCTTGATCAAATTATTTGTTTCATTGATAAGATCCAATCATGAGAAATATGGAAAAAGCGAGAATAACACCAAGCCCTTTCCTTTTTTTTTCCCCTCTGACTTGAGTAAAGCTGTACCTGACCTCCACATCGAGAAACCCCCACAAGAGGAAAACTGTGTGAGGAAACCACTGATACTAGACCTCTCCTCTCTGTAGGTGATAAGTCTGTGGCTTCAGAGAAAAATACGTGCAAAGTTCTCCAAAGAAAGTACCTCTAACAATTAAAACAGGAGAGGTCGAGCTGATCAGCTTTTTCTTGTGGCTTTGACTGGGGCTGTATTGCTGCTCATTAAGCAATCTCTAACTATTAAAATAGGGGCAGAGTTATCTCAGGCATCACCGCCAACTAAAAGAAAGCCAAGTGGCATGGATTGGCTTGGATTTTCCAGGCTGAAGAGCAGCTGTATTCACAGAAAACAGGCCTTGTCTGCAGAACATACTATTAGGCTCTGGACTCCATTTGATGCTACTCTGACCTTAGAATACAAATTGTGTGAGTGTGTCTTAAATCAAAGTGTCTGATATGATTTGAGAACTCTATATAAACATTGTGATATTTCTATAGCATGAAAAAAGATTGCTTTGCATGTCCAGCAGCATATCAACTGGCATGTGGGGATATTTGAGGGCATAAAACTCACTGGAGGAGTGCTGTATGGAGGACACCAAACCTGGTGCAGTTTTGTCTCAAAAAGTATTGGCTTTCAGAGGGGATATGAAAATGAAATGTCCTTCGAGTAGTGCTCCGGCAGTGTCTTAGGGAGAGCTTGTTGGAGTAATCCAGATCATAAACAAGGAAGTGAACTGTCAGTTGGGCAATATAGGGTGATAAAATGGTTCAGATTATCATTGCTGTACATGTTGTTCTTAACAAAGCTTATTTATGCTCTTAGAAAATTAAGAGCTGTACATAGCTGCTCCAGAAATACCATGGCAGCTGCCATACAGGAGGAGAGGAAGAGCATGTTTTTTGAAATCCAGTTCAGTAGTACAATCCCTTCCTTTGATTTATCATTTGCTGAGGTCATTACAGTCTTCCCAACGTTCAAGAAGCCTTAAAAAAATCCTTTCCAATCCCAGGAATGTGCTTGGGACAAATAAGGAAAATATTAGTAATTCTGTTATGACAGTAAACACACAGTAACTTTGTTAAGACCATTCACATTTAACCTTTAATTCAGAAAAAGTACTGATTTTTCCATTCTTCCTCTTTGTCATTTCTGAAGACCTGAAAATTAGGGGGATTAGCACTAGTGGATGAGAACTTGCAGTGTAAAGCAGTGTATTGCACTAAATTATCTTCAGCAGCTGGTGATAGATGAGAAGACCAAAAAGAGTTGGAAATTATTTCTTGTATGGAAGACTAGTTTCCTTTGCATAACCCTGCATAGCAGTACAGTATCTGAGACTGACAAAAAAAGCTGCTCTTAAAATATTGGTTATAAGGCTATGTAGCTACTAATTCAAGAATGTGCGAGGTGAAGACGCAGCAGCATTTTAACTGACCTCAAAAATACCTTCATTTAGTTCAAACATTAGTAGTCAAGCAATTCATGACTTTTTTTCTCATGCCCATGAAGCTATTGACCTGTGACATGGGTTTTATTGGAATATCATTTACATTTCAGCCTCAAAATATCATGCGGTCATTACTCATTATAATATGAAAGCAAAGGTGATGATCAGAAGGAAGAGCTGCCTGTGCACATGTGTTTCTGATCTAGGTATTGACTTGCTGAACTGAACTGAGGCCGTTTCCTCCTAATCCCAGTGCTGACATCTTCTGCAAGGAGTCACTGAGTTTCTAAGAGGGGGAAAAAAAAACCACAATCCCGTTAAAAAGTGTCTTTTGCAGAGGAATGTTCAAAGTTGCAAAGTATCACTGGCTCAGGGTGCTGTTGCCTCTGCACTGTTGTCCTTGTGGGACATACTCAGGCTTACTTCTCACTGCAAGTTGTCACTCAGCCCCAGGGAGTAAAGAATGAGATGATAGAAGCGTGTGTGGTCTCCAGCTTCCTCAGCTCCCTCCTTTACACTGCTAGAGCTCTGCCTCCTTCTTCCCTCAACCTTTTTCTCAGGATCATGTACTTTTTTATCAGCTTCTCATTTGACTTCACTAGCTCTACTGTTTTGTGGTGTGGTGTGGATGTTTTTTTTTTTCTGGAGTCACCATGGATTTATTCTGAAGTAATGCAGAAAACAATTTGATGTGACTGATTTTCCTTCACTCTCTTCTCAGTTAAGGCACATGTATATTGATAATGGTGGGAAAAATGACTGTTATCTGAGTTGGGGGGTTCATTGGTCCATTTATTTGTTTTTCTGATACAACAAACATCTGTGTATTAAGGTATTCACAGCCCTGTTCAAGCCTGGTACAGTCAGTAGTACAGGCAAGATTACAGGCTGGATTTTTGCTTTCAGACAGCCTATTGAGCTAAACACCTATTACTTATTTGCAGGCCAACAGTATTTCAGAAGTCCCGACTTGTTTATACTGAAAGCTATATTGGAAGTTTTGTGTTCCCTTATTTACTGACTGGCAGTGACTATTTACACATATTTAAGTGTTACTCCTAACCTCATCCTATAAACCTTGTGCACTCTTTCATGATCTTTACACATCATTCCTACCTACAGTCTCTTGTTATAGACAGAAGTTTCAAATATACACAGGCTTAGACTAGTCTCTTTCATGACCATCAGATGGGAATGATATTCTTCTAGAAGCTACTATTATTTATTTTTTTTCATTTTGTAACATTTTCCAAATGGGAAGAAGTAATTGGATGAATGCATAATTATCAGTAAAGTAATCCCAGCTTGCTCAGACCCTTGAAGCTGGTAACTAAACCAATGTTATAACGAAAACATGAAGGGTCTTTCAAGTCTCCCTTATCTGACAAGTGTACAAGAGACAATCATTCTGAAGCTGAGCTATGATTAATCAAGTCAAAAGAAGAGTTAACCACAAACAAGACATGATAAAAATCTAGCTGGAATATATTACTCCTCTTCTGAAAGTATTACGACAGGTCTATGGTCAGATTTTGATCAGGGGGATTTGCACAATTTCTGGCCAGAATGGCTGTTTCTCCATCTTCCACAGGTCAGGTTTTTTTGCATGATTTTTAACCACAGCTGTACGTGGGTAATATTTTTGTTTGGTGAAGGCCACCTGGGTTTCACACAGATTGTGTGATATCAACAATCGTGTCATTTTTCTTAACAAAATAGCTGCCATTAAAAGATTCTGAAAGACGAAAAAGAAAACTTGGTCATACTAACCCATAAGGTGTTTGATTATTCATCTTTATTTTCACCCATCTTAGGAACTGCTACAGCTTTCCTGGAGTACATTTTTTGCTTATTTGCAGTGGAGGATACATTTACAGAGCAATTTTGTTCTTAGGCAGTAGAAAGATGTTGTGTAAGCAGAAGGCGACGACAGCTGAAGGTTTTTTATGTGGTTCTGTAATTCACTAATTAAAAAAGATCATTCTAGCAAACAGAACTGCCTCTTGAGATAATGCTTAATGAACATTTCAGTGACTGGATACCTTTAAACTCTGGTCAAGATTGCTACAGTTCATAAGATTGCATTCAACAAGACTGCATATTATAGCACACAAATTAGTTTTAGCTTTCATCACAGAATTTTGAACTGTTTAGCATATTTATATCTCTTGTATTTACATTTGCTGAAATAATTGAATTTGTAACAATTATAAGCCTGCACAGATCTCTTTAACTGTGTGTATTGATTGTTACACAACATCAGTTTTAACTCATTTATAATAGAGTCCTTTGACATGATGCATCCATACAGCCATTGTTATCGTTCTTTCGGGAATCGTCTGTTTTGGGAGATATATATACCCAGGACTCCTTACGGTGTGACATGTGCAATGCTGACTGACTGAATATTAATAAAACTGGCTTTCTGCACGTTTCTGCACTGCCTGCGGCTTTGGGAAGACTCCTTGCAGAAAACTCCTGGTGGGGTTTGATGAGGTTAAAAAAAACTCCTCAGAAGCACTCATGAAGATGACTAAACTTTCTTCATGATCTTCATAGATTCCTCTGTCTCTTGGAGGGGAATTAAGAACAATACGCTACCCAAATTAAAAACATAATGATATAAAGCCAGTGGCCATTAATAAGCCAAAGCAGCTGTTCTTCTCATCTTCTGGGATGCAGTCTGGGGCTCAGCAGCTAATTGCTGATATTGCACCACTACCAGAAAGGGCGGGGGATTTCTGTTTGTTCAGATTATAGAATCCCTATTTAGGACGCAATGATCTTTAACATTGAGGAGTTGAGGATTTTAATGTATCATGGGCTGGCAGTTGTCACGGTGGAGCCTCACCACATACTCTGTCTTAGCAACAGGCTCTGTAGGAGGGTGCATATAGCAAGCCTCCAGTGAAACAATTGTGGTGTGATTTACACTTCATCAAGGGGGTTGAAAAAAAAAACAAAACAAGCTTATTAGGTGCAATATATGTAGAAATTTGTCAGATCAGAAGTGACTGAAGATAACTGTTATGGAAATAATATGATACTAATGTAGCTGTTCTTTCTTTTATTGTCAGGATAATTGAAATACTTTAAAGAAAAAGCAATCTCATGGGTATGGAAGCAATGCTCCAATTTTAACACTCTATTATGCTTCATCTCTTTTTCATTTTATTTTTTTTCTTTTTCCAGAGCTCTTTATGTCTGTGCCTAGAAGGGTTGAGACAAACTTGGTATTCAGTCAGGAAAGTAGCACATTTGAGATAATTTCCTTTCTAATTCATTTTTTATTACTTTTCATTATCAAGATTGCCATATTCCTGCAGTTCTTTGGTAATGGCTCTTTCCATTCACAGAAGTTTTGTAATAGAGGACCATGTTCACCATATTTTGGGAACCTAACAGTAAGAGCCACCAAAACACACAGGTATCAGTAAGTTAAGATTCCCAGTGTTTTTCACTTGAGCATAAGGAATTTGAGATGCACAAATAACTCAAACGCAGGGAGTATCATTCTACCTGGTTTTCAGGCGTCTGTATCACAGGGTGCCACTACCTATACAGAGTATATAGAAAAAGGCGCACAGAAATGTATGCCTCATCAGTCAGCGTGCCATTAGCTAGATGTCTGAATAGCTTGAGAGACATTCCTCTCTTTATTGTTAGCGCTTCAACATTGCGTCAGGTTTGAGATTCCTCCTCGCTTTGATTTAAATGGACCATTCATTTCAATTGGATACGGACATCTCAGCATCATTTTTGGACTTAGGCCTAAGTGCAAGACTGGTGTTTCATACTGCACGTTTTACTAGATGTAAAGTGATGGCAGCATGAAAAATGTTTGCCTCTGCAGTTTGGCTTTGATGGTAGTACGGAACTAGCGTTTGGTTTTGGAGCCCCCATTTGTGCTGCTGGTTTCGTTTTGTTTTGTTTTCCTGTCAGATCACATTAAATCACACTCTTTTAGTTTGTTCTACTTTTCTTCTTTCTTTATCCACATATTCTCTACCTTAATCATGAGGGCTTAATATTTACCAAAAAGACTGCTGATTCTACGTTTGAAAAAAACAAATTTAGGGTAAAGCTTCACATTTGCTTCAGTTTCACATGTGCTTTTAACTAATAACTGTTTTAACATTAATAATTTCACCAAAGTTGAAGACAAATAGAAGAAGTATCAATTAAAATGGTAGCAAGTATAAAAGCATAACATTCCCTCATAAAATAAAAAGCCTGAAATAGTAAGCAAAGATAATCACTGGAAATTATTTGGTTGTCTGCCATATGAAATTTCATCCATGTTAATAAAACCTGTATGAAAACAGCAGAAAACTATGTGAAGCAGTCAGCAGCACTGACTAAGGAGTTCTTCAAATATGTTTACACTGTCAAAGTCTGGTGCTGCCTTTTGTTTCTGGCCTTGTGGGTTGTATGTTATCTGGGGCAGCAATTTCTTAATTGGGTGGCATATTCTGCTTTTCACTCACGGTTGAAGCTGACTTTTTTGAATCGGAGACTGAACCGAAAAGGGACAGGAACCCTTACCACTGCACTTTAGGAGCATGCAGAGCCCCATTTTCTGCCTTCCTTCTCGGGCTGACACTTGACAGGTGGGCAAAGCAGGTTGAAAACCAAGGTACATCACTTGGGTTTCTTTCAGGCTTGCTTTGCGTAGCTGCCCAAGTGTAGATCAGTGGACATTCAGTCCTGTTCTTCACGTGACGAGGCTGAGCGATAAAAGGGCCTGCACAAAGTAAGAAAGCTTGCTCGTGTTTTGCTGGCTGGGCTCAGGTCTGTGTCCTCTGTGCTGCCTCACAATATCTCTCCTAGACCCTCCCCAGGCCAGAAGACTTTCACAACCAGGGCTGGTAGAGAAATGAGCCACACATGCTCCTCTTTTACCTCCTTACGCCACTTTTTATTCCTTTTGTGAATCATTGGTAGTTCTCTGCTTTGTTGCTTTATCTTGCTGCCCTGAATGGAAAGTTTGCATTTTTATCTTTTTCTCCCGTTTACAGAGAAAGAGGAGGGAAAAAAATGCTTTTCTACCTTTAACTGGCCTCCTGAGCATGCCTCATGTGTAGACAGCGTGGTCATTAAGGTTAATGACTCTTCATTGTGCCTAATCTGGTGAGTGGTACAGAGCTTTTCAGAAAATGACAAAATTCCCCATCCACAGATTGAAATAAAAAACCACAGACTTTTCACAATAATTTTGGACAGTTGACTAGATCTCATAAATTGTACATTGGCAGAATCCCAAATCATCAAAGCAAAGAAATCTGAAAGTATTTCTCCAAGATAAAAGGATGCAAGTGCTTTCTGTGCTTTAGTTTTCTGGGAGATTTTGGGTCACTGGCCATTTCCAGTGTTTCCAACTGCCATTTCTAGACATTGCGTCTATAAAATTCCATGAAACATATTTTGGGTGCTGAGCATAAAATGGTGGAGTTAACAGAGTGTGGCTAGATTGATTCCCTTTTGTGACAGGGTGCTGAATATAATTATGTACAGTGAACTTGAACTCAGTATATATGAAGTAGGAGACTGAAAATTATCTTTGAGATTCAGTTTAAACTTACAGGGTCTTGAGGGAATATATTGAGAAGCACTTGTCAGTCTCACAACATCTGCAGCAAGGATGCCTGAGCAGAAGGGCAAATTACCATATCTTCTGAGAGCGTGAATGCATCTCAGAGTAGCCAAAGACGTATAGTGTTAAGAAATGCCTAATAAAATTCAATCTAAATGTGTGTAATCCATTAATCGTCACGATTTGAGTTACTTAGGTCAGGATGAGCCTTCAATGCTCTGAAGAAGAGTTTACTGTCTTAGACTTGAAATTAAGATTATGTGCCAATGATCTAATTCAAACAAACGAAAAAAAAAGGTCCTTAGTGAGCAGTGTCTGAAGACAAGTAGTTTGGATTCTGTTTAGAATTTTCCAGCTCTAAAAGTTCAGATCCTTCACCGCCTGGAACAATATGAAAGAGCTGCCATTTGTGCTTAAAAAAATCTGAGAGATAACTGCAGGCACTGTGAGGCAGTCAGATCGATTGCCTACACTCATCAGAGGCATAGTGTGGGGGATCCTTGCCCCAGCTGCTGCTCTGGGGGAATAAGCCAGGAGAAGGGATCGGGCTAACACCACTCCCCAGGGGGCTGTGAGTAAGGCAGCTCCTGGTGGGTCTGTGCTGGCCCACATGTGGGTCAGCCCCACTCAGTGCTCCCACACACTGGGACTGCAATGCAGAGTACTTGAGAGACATGGGCATACTGGGGTGAGTCCAGCAAAGAGCCACTACGATGGTTAAGGGACTGGAGCATCTCATACGAGGAGAGGCTGAGAGAACTGGGACCGTTCAGCCTGGAGAAGAGAAGGCTCAGGGGAGAGCTCATCAATGTATATAAACACCTGATGTCGGGGGAGTAAAGAAGATGGAGCCAGGCTCTTCTCACTGGTGCCCAGTGAGAGGGAACAGGCACAAACCCAAATAGAGGAAGGTTCTTTAAGGGTAAGGAAAAAACAATTTACTGTGAGGATGGTCAAACACTGGTACAGGTTGCCCAGAGAGGCCGTCTCCATCCTTGAAGATATAGTCAAAACCCAACTGGGCAAGGTGCTGGGCAGCCTGCAGCAGCTGACCCTGCTCTGAGCAGGGGGTTGGACGAGGGGATCTCTGGAGGTGCCTGCCTGAGCGATCCTCTGTGATTCCGTGTGCTGGGAGCACACTCCCCTTCGAAAAGGGTCTTCTGCAGGAAGGCAGCCAGCCTTCCCCCTCTGCTGTGTTACGGACAGGCTTCAATTGGAGGACCAAATAAGCATGTAGCAGCAGCAAGGAAAGAAGGGCAGTGGGTACACAAGCGCACATCCCAGGTGCTGCAAGTGGAGCGGTTTGAACTAAAGAGCAACATCTGCAGACGGGGGCCAAGAAAGCACTGATCTGCTGCTTCCCAGACAAGGGCTGTTGCTCTTCACAGAACCAATCTGTAAATATTTCATGGTAGGAAGAAAGCAGTGAGATGGGATACTCTATTTCCTTCTCTCTACTCCAAATCTCTGCCCCAGAAGAAAAACACTACATGTGTAGATGTTCTGCACGTACATACATTTTTCAAGTTGTAAACAGCAAACTTTTTTTTTTACAGCAAGCAGGTAATAGTGAAATCTTTAAGAAATTGCTTCTGAGATAGATAGCACAGCAGGATCCAGCAAAATCCTAAAAGGATAATTCAGCAATAAACATTATGGGGCATGAGAGTTGTTTAATTTTTAAATTGCTATGACAAATTTTTCTAACCAAAAAAAAAAAGCTTTCAGATTTTCAAGCCTGTTAAATAAATCTTTCCTGTGTCTCAGCTATATGCGTTGGAAGTGCTTGAGAGATTTTTTCAAATATTCCTTATAGATTTACCTGTTCCCTGATAGAAATCTCAGTGATGGGACACTGAAACCTTTGCTCAAGCAAGCTGTCATACCGCTCCGGGCAGAGCTATCTGTGTGTCAAAGGCATTGAGTTGAGGTAAGGGTTTGCAGAACAGGGCCTCCTGAGACCCATGAAAAGCAATCCTTTCAGAATGATGTACAGAAAACTTTTCAATAATCTTTATTTTATTGAAATATTTCTTATTTGACATAACCATGGTAATCTCATCTTCTGAAGCAAAATCACTGACAAGATTTTATCTGTCACAGGGAAATTACTTTAGCAATCAATAGCGCAGTGCTGTTCCAGGTGTGTATGAGGGAAGGAGAATGGCCCTCTTTTCCAGTTCATGGCACTGTTTACAAAGATATATTTAGTAAGACAAAGGATCCAATGTTATTTCTGAGAACTCATTATTATTTACAAATTGGCCCATGGCAAATTGTTTATATAATGAGCAAACTGAGAAAGAAGAAGCATTTAATCCTCCCTCTTTGCGACCTCATCCTGACTTTCCAGGCCACTTTTTGACCTTTGCTGTTGGGTCTCCTCATTCATTTGCCCACAATATGAGCCTTCTTCATTCACCTCTCCTGTATCTACCCTCTTCATGATTTATCCCTTGTTTCTTGCTGCAAAGGATATGCTACCCCTGCTGCTCTTTGTGCTCCGGGGCACAATCACATATAACAGCACATAAAAAGCCAGCATTCATAGATTTTGGTAGTGTCATGAAATAACCTGAACATCACGTTGCCTACAAATCATAAGTAAAATCCTAGCTCTGCTGAATCAAAGGCATTTTTCCCATTTACTTCATCTGAGTCAAGACTGTAGCCCAGGTACTCCCATATCCATGGGTTAGATTGATTACTTGCAGAGAGCCACAACTATTTAAATCCATTAAAAAAATGAGGCATTGACTATTTTGCCAAAGAAGAATATGAAATAAATAGCAATGAATCTTGGAAAATGTTGATGGAATACTAGACTTGAAGTTCACAGCAATGTTTTTAGACCATTTTCTTGTTTTGTGTGGGGTTTTGTTTCTTAGGTTTGGAGGGGAGGTGTTAAAATAGTCTGGCTTCTGGTACTCCTGATTATACAGGTCTAAACAGAGAGTGCTATTTGACAATAGGTGTCAAAGTGCCATAAAACAAAACCAGTCCCACTTTTACACAGGATACTTTTGTATAAAAGAATACATCTCTAAAAAGAAAGTCGAAAGATACATTCTTTTTATACAGTATGTTGAATCCGTTTAATTTTTGTATAATTAACTGTATTTCAATTTGGTCTGTGGATTCTGAATATCATTACTAAATACAGAAAAACTGATTTTTTGTGCTTAATGTTGACTAATAAAAGGAAAACCAGTTCTGCTCAGAAATAACCCAAAGTTAACAAGCAATGGTTTCTCCCCTGTACTCCCCAGCAGCAGGGGAAGTATACTTTTAAGAGAATACTATAATCTAATTTTATTATAAATAATAGTGAAACCACTTAAGAAATGAATCACTGTTCTCAATCTTCTTTTAAAGAACTGCCTTCCCCCTGCCCCAGTATACTGTGCTCAATTGCCTTTTGGTTTTGAAAGAGTTCTTTCCTATCAGCTCGTGTATCCAGTTGGAGAAGCTTAACCATCTCTGTACTTAGAAAGGATGTTTCATATATTGCATTTTTACTCACCATAAGTAGACCGTTGCAGTGATCTGGCATTTGAATTTGGGCAAATTATGCTGAATAATAAATATAGCAATTAATCAGAGGCTTCATTAGAAAGCAAAAAAAATTAGGATAATCAATCTTCAAACGTTCTACCTTACCTTGCAGTTTTGCACTTTTGATTAACAAATGCACTGCAAACCCCTGTTGTGCCTAGCAAATCTGTACTTCCAAAGCCATCCAGCAGAAATGGGACAAAATCTCAAAGATACAGATTTATTTATGCAGAATTCAACATCTGCTGAGGTTCCTGAATTGGAAGCCAGGAGTCTTTTTACAATGTGAGTCACCTGTAGAGATAGATGTGTTTTTAGTCTGACTATGGAAGGCAACTGTATTCCTAAATTCAGTATGTTCCTACAGACTGGCTACAATTCACTCCATAAATTTAGTTGCAATGAATTTGGGACCAACTCTCTTGAATTACATTTGCAAATCCTAGATAGTCTCTGAGTTCCAGAAAGTCATTTTAAAATTCAAAAACCTGGAGACTGATCCCTGTTGTGATCTATATTCCATTCTTTCTCCTCCAAGTCTGGAGAGACACTTTTATTAAAATTTTGGGTAGTTTTCTTAAATCAGACTCACGCATTCAAAATTGCCACAGTTGGCACTTCCGTTTTGCATTGTAGTTTTTACTTGGAAATTATGTAAACAGAAGCAATGTATTTAGGAAAAGATCTCATCACAATGTGAAAATTCATGCAAAAAGTGACTTGTGAGACAGAAACTTACAAAAGCGTGATGTTTCTGTTTTAATTTAATCCTAACTTTCCCTGAACTTCAAATATACACTTTAAGTTTTATCCTGCATTTAATTTATTAAGTCTAATTATATTGGCTTTTTTATTTATCTTTGCCTATAAAATGTTTATGAAATAACTAATTTATATATATCCAGTTACTCAAATACAATTTATGCTTTACATTTTCTAATTTGCATATTACTCTTTTTCAAACCAGATTTCCATTCTAGCAGCTAAGTCAGATTCCAAAAGGAAATTCAGATTACTGATTTAAGATTTAGCAACCTTTCATTCTATCCTTCTTTCCTATCATTCTTTCCTTTAATTAAAATACCAAGATAATAATGATGTCAGGCAGCTGTGACCTCAGGTTTTGTTAGCACCGTGTGATTTTGCTGAAATTGGATTGAATCTTTGGCAGTAAATAATCACCTTCACTCAAGAACATTCCAAAGTCTTTGTTAATGAGGATCTACAACTTATTCCCCATGTTAATTGTGCAATTTTATGTCTTTATTTTCCATGCCCCACAGTTTGCTTTCTTGGCATGTGAGCTATTGTTCTTTCTTCATATAAAACCTTTTGGGTTGGTTTCTACCACTAGCCTTTGCTCTGATATCCATGAGATGTAGTTTAAGAAAAGTCATTTGAAATAAAAGAAAGACATTAAGCAACAGCACCTATATTTTATTTGCTTGGAAAGCAATACATCCAAAAGCCATATTGACTTTCTAGTGCTTCACACCATGACATTAAGCACTGTGGTTTAACGTTATGGTTCATAGTTACCTGTCTAATCTAGAATGGAAACACATTGAATCTACATTTATACTTCTGTTTAATGCCAGATACGTCAGTACAACTAAAGAAATCAGTATTTGGTAATACACAAAGTCATGATTATTCAGACTTTTTATGATTCGTGTCTCTATATTCAGTTTGAGAATTAGGTAGATAATGTTTCTAGTATGCAACTAAATAGTCTAAAATGTTCTAAAAAATACTCTAAAATGTTCTAAAATGCTTCCCATTTTACACTAAATTAAATTTCAGGGGGGTTTATACTATGGATGGTGTAATATGGAATATAAGAATCTGTGACCACGAGAAGAGGGCAGAGGAGACGAATCCAAAATAACCAGGTAGGTCAGGGAGCTAAACCTGGACCTGTCAGAACCTGTCATGTAGTATGTATGAATGCTGTAATAAACAGGACATTAGCTCTCTTTTCCTCTGGCATTGGAAGAACAGAAAAAAAAAAACAACAGAAGTTGCCCTTAACCTAAGAAATCACTTGGATGAATTTGCTCAAACTGATTCTTCCCAGCAATCTTTTTTGGTGGAGCTATATTTTTTGATGAAGTAAAACAGTAAAAAAAAAAATAGTTTGATTAGTGATGTCATTTTATTGAATGAGTGAAGATTTGCTTTAGACTAATTGGTCAACAAAAATATTCAATTCAGATTAATAAGAATCAAAAGTCACTGCTATTTCATAGATACACAGTACTTTTGCTAAACGTGGCCATGTCAGTTTGGTTCATCCATTGTAGCGATCATTATCACAAAAGCTGGCAAGACAATTGAGAGGCTTCCCAACAGTAGAAGAAGAGGACTAAAGAGCATGATGGTGTGAAGAGAGTGACTGATGGTACTGCAGGAAAAACACAGTGTTGTGACCCCCACATCATGTTTGTAGTCCCCAGCTCACATATCTTGTACCATTTGTCCTGGCTGAATAATAATGGAATCACAGAACCATAGAACATTTTGGGTCGGAAGGGACTTTGAAGATCATCTAGTCCAACACCCCTGCCATGGGTAGAGACATCTTTCACTAAGTCAGGTTCCTCAAAGCCCCATCCAACCTGACCTTGAACACTTCCAATGATGGAGCATCCACAACTTCTCTGGGCAACCTGTTCCAGTGTCTCACCAGCCTAGTAAAAGATGCCTTTCTTATGTCCAATCTCAATCTACCCTCTTTCAGTTTGAAACCATTGCCCCTTATCCTGTCACTAAAGACCTTGGTAAAAACTCTGTCCCCATCTTTCTTACAAGCTTCCTTTATATATTGAAAGGTCTCCTCAGAGCCACCTTCTCTCCAGGCTGAACAACTCCAATTCTTTCAGTGTTTCTTGATATGAGAGGTGTACCAGAATTCTGACCATTTTCATGGGCTCTCCTCTGGACCTGCTCTAACATGTCTGTGTCTTTCTCGTACTAGGTGCCCCAGAACTGGATGCAGTACTCCACATGGAGTATCACAAAAGCAGAGTAGAGGGCAACAGTCACCTTCCTTGACCTACTAGGCACACTTTCTATGTAGCCTGGGATATGATTGGTTTTGTGGGCTGTAAGCACACATTGCTGGCTTGTGTCTGATTTTTCGTCCACCGTATCCCCAAGTCCTTCTCCACAGAGCTGCTCTCAATCCATTCATTCTCCAGTCTGTGCTGATGTTTGGAATTGCCCCAACTCAGGTACAGGACCTTGAGCTCGACATTGTTGAACTTCATGAGGTTCATACGGGCCCACTCCTCAAGCCTGTCAAGGTCCCTCTGAACGGCATTCCTTCCCTCCAGTGCATCAACTGCACCACTCAGCTTGGTGTCATCTGCAAACTTGCTGAGGATGCACTCAATCCCACTGCCTCTGCCATCAATGAAGATATTAAATAGTATTGGTCCTGGTGTGGACCCTTGAGGGACACAACTCCTTCCTGGTTTCCACTTGGACACTGAGCCATTGTAACTCTTTGGACGCAGCCATCCAGCCAATTCCTTAGCCATCTAACAGTCCATCCATCAAACCCATATCTCCCCAATTTAAAGGCAAGAATGTAGTGAAGAACCATATCAAAGACCCTACAGGATTCCAGGTAGATGACATCCATAGGTCTTCCCTTGTCCACTGATGCAGTCACTCCATTGTAGAAGGCCACTAGATTAGTCAGGCATGATTTGCCCTTGGTGAAACCATGTTGGCTGCCTCTAATCACCTCCCTGTCTTCCATGTTTTGTTGTATCTTCCAGGAGGATCTGATCCATGATCTTACCGGGCACAGAGGCGAGGCCGACTGGTCGGTAGTTCCCAGGATCCTCCTTTTTACCCTTTCTAAAAAATGGGTGTGATGTTTCCCTTTTTCCAGTCACCGGGGACTTTGCCTGATTACCACAACTTTTCAAATATGATGCAGAGTGGCTTGGCAACTACATCAGCCAATTCCCTCAGGACCCTGGAGTGTATCTTATCAGGTCCCATGGATTTATGTATATTCAAGTTCCTCAGATGTCTTCAAACCTGATGTTCATTTTCCCATTCCCTGCCTTGAGGTTCAGGGACTTGAGAGATGTGGGAGGAGATATTACCATTGAAAAATCACAGAATCACGGAATTTTCAGAGTTGGAAGGGACCTCTAGAGATCATCTACTCCAACTCCCCTGCCAAAGCAGGATTGCCTAGAGCACATTACTCAGGACTGCATCCAGGCAGGTCTTGAAAATCTCCAGAGAAGAGGACTCCACAACCTCCCTGGGCAGCCTGTTCCAGTGCTCTGTCACCCAAACCGTAAAGAAGTTTTTCCTTGTGTTAGAATGGAACTTCCTATGTTCCAACGTATGCCCCTTGCCCCTCATCCTGTCACTGGGAACCACTGAAAAGAGACTGGCTCCATCCTCCTCCAACCCACCCTTTAGATACTTATAAGCAATAATAAGGTCTTCCCTCAGCCTTCTCTTCTCCAGGCTAAAGAGTCCCAGCTCTCTCAGCCTTTCCTCATAAGGGAGATATTCCAGTCCCTCAATCATTTTTGTTGCCCTATGCTGGACTCTCTCCAGTACTTCCCTGTCTCTCTTGAACCGGGGAGCCCAGAACTGGACACAGTACTCCAGTTGTGGCCTCACCAGTGCAAAGTAGAGGGGGAGAATGACCTCCCTCGACCTACTGGCCACACTCTTCCCTATGCAGCCCAGGATTCCGTTGGCCTTTTTGGCAACAAGGGCACATTGCTGGCTCATGGATAATTTACTATCTACCAGGACCCCCAGATTCTTCTCCTCAGAACTGCTTTCCAGCAGGTCCACCCCTAACCTATATTGGTGCCTACCATTCTTCCTCCCCAGGTGCAGGACCCTACACTTGCTCTTGTTGAACCTCATTTGGTTCTTCTCTGCCCAGCTCTCCAGCCTGTCCAGGTCACGCTGGATGGCAGCGCAGCCCTCTGGAGTGTCAGCCACCCCTCCCAGTTTGGTATCATCAGCAAACTTGCTGAGAATACACTCTGTCTCCTCATCCAGGTCATTGATGAGTATATTGAACAAGATTGGGCCCAGTTTTGACCCCTGGGGGACAGCACCGGTTACAGGCCTCCAACTTGACACTGCTCCATTAATCACAACCCTCTGAGTTCTGTCACACAGCCAGCTCTCAATCCACCCCACTGTCTCCTCATCTAGCCACACCTCCTCAGCTTCCTAATGAGGATGTTATGGGAGACAGTGTCAAAAGCCTTGCTGAAGTCAAGGTAGATGACATCTACTGCTCTCCCCTCATCCAGCCAACCAGTTATAACATCATAGAAGGCTATCAGATTGGTCAAGCATGATTTACCCTTGGTAAATCCATGTTAACCACTTCCAATAACTTGCTGTTCTTCAACGGACATCCAGAATGAGTCGCTCCATTACCTTCCCAGGGACAGAAGTGAGACTAATCAGCCTGTAGTTCCCTGGGTCCTCCTTCTTGCCTTTTTGAGGCAAAAAAAATTGTTAAGTATCTCAGCCTTCTCCATGTTGATTGTTACTGGTTCTTATTTATCAGAAGGGGTACATTTTCTGTAATCTTTTTTTTTCTGCCCAGTGTACCTGTAGAAGTCCTTATTATCCTCCACATCCCTTGTCAAATTCAGCTCCAACTATGCCTTAGCTTTCCAGGCACTCAGAATATATGAATGTGTCCTTGGATATTTTCTGCCAAGAGGTGTTTTTTTAATCATCCTCCTGCATTATGTGTTTACCTCAATTTCTCTGCAACTCTCCCTCAGACTCTTCTCATTGGACTCTTACTTCTTTTTTTATCACTTCACACCCTCTCTGCATCTGAAGTCCACTTGTGTATACTCTCCTCACACAAGAATGTTTTAGAAAGATATTAATAGCATAATTTTTCTTTTCATAATACTGTATTTTGCTGGTGGTCTGTATGATTTACCCCTTCCTGCCTTCACCAATGTTTTCTTTATCAAATCTCTTTAGAGAGTAATAGCCAAGAAGCCTGGATTGTCATTTTTTTCTGTTTTCCTCTCACAGTATAGTGTCAAAGCCCACTGGGGTTCAAATAGCTGCCATGATAATATTATTATTATTAATAAAAAACATTTTAAGTTTTTCATTAGAATTTAATTCTCTTTCTTTTCTCCTTATTACTCATAGTCCCCAAATTTTTCCTTCTGTTTCCATTCAGGTGTGGTTTCGGTTTCTCTTATTCAGTTTGCAAATCAAATTATGTTTGTGTAACCACTATGGTCAGAAACCTGATACTTGAGCAGGTTCAAAACTGACAGGACTCATTCATAGTGCTGTGTCACTGAACATAAATAGAAAAGGCATGCTGACTTAAAAAAAAAAAAAAGATAAATTAAGGAATATTTGGGGATATCTTGAAAACAATGAGGTGGCATAAGAAAATCAGTCTTCAAAATAAAAGGCATATTAAAATGAGGAACTAATATGTCAACCTATACATCAACATCTGTGTAAGACAAGAAGTAACAGGCATAGAAAAAATAGACAGTTTTATCACATAAGGAATTCAGTGACCATGCGCATTTTACTCGGATCTCAAAGAAGCAACTGAACATCAGGGTATAGCATCTCTAGCTCACTCACTCATTTGGATAAATATCTGTCAGAAATCTGGTCCAAGGGGATTTTTTCCTTGCAAACAAATTAAAAACTGCAATAAATTAATAATAATTAATAATAACTTAAAACATTTTTAAAAAAAACTAGACCAAAATCTTCACCTCAGGGAGGATGGAGGCGCTCTCTTCATGAGGAGCCACATGGAGAAGACAAGGGCTAGTGGCTAGAAGTTGCATTGGGAGAGGTTTTATCTTGCTGTAAGAAATACATTTTTTACTCTGAGAACAATCAATCATTGGAACAACCTCACCAACAATGTGGTAGAGTCCCCATCACTGGAGGTTTTCGAGATGTTGGACATGGTGTTAGATAATCTCATCTAGGCTCCCTTTCCCATGAAACGTGGGACCAGGTGATCTTTCAAGGTCCTTTTCAACCTGGGCTGCTCTACGGTTCTGTCATTCTATGATATGATTCTGACTTTCTACATTATTTTTTTCCTTATATAATTAAAACTTTAAAAAAGCACAAATATTGGCTTAACTTAGTGATGCGTATTCCCTTGGGGGTCCTTACTGTGGTATTATCAGACCAGGGTCAACTCTCAGTGGTACTTGGATGGAAAATCCATTGACCAATTTCAAGTAAATCCAGCAGACAGGTAGTGGTGGGAAAAGAAGAGAGACAGAGACTGAGGATGCAGAACACAGCAATAAGACACACTGCTGTATAGAGAAATGCCAGAAAGTAACTGATAGACACACTGGACATCGTTAGTTCTGCTACTCATGAAACAACTGTTGATCGCTAATATTTTACAGGAATGTATTACTGTTGAGTTACATAGCTACACAAGAAACTCCTTGTTTATTTGGAATTATATAGTGAATTAATGAGTTTCAAATTGTAAACCAATCCAGCTTCAATAAATATCATTATGAACAGCACTAGGTTTACCTACACAAATGTTCAATGCAAAATTATTCTGTGACTACAATAAGATTTAGAGCACAGTTATGCTCCTTAAAATATAAGTACTTAAGGAGAAGCTTACCATATGTTTAAAATTATCTGTAGTTGCATTTATGATCTGTGATAACAGTGCATATATTTTCTGGATTGCAGCACTTTAGAGGTTTTCCATTTTATTTTTATAGTGTTAGTGTACAATTCACCTCTAGCAATTTATGGTAAGGCTTTAAAAATTCAAATAATAAAGAGATTCTTTCTATGGCTGTGAGTAGTAATTTAACTTTACATTAAAATGTTCACTACAGAGAAGTCCAAAATAGCTATTGCTGACAAGTTTAATAAACTGTACTTGCACTTCAGTGCAATGCCAAATTCCAAGTAGTGAATCCTGTTCTAGGATTATCATTGATGTTATTTTAAAAAAGGGAATTTATGGTAACAGGTTTACTCATGTACAGTATGGGACTTTATTTTCTTGTCTGAAGTCAGCAGAGAAATATAAGGCACTGGTAATCCATAGTTTCCAAAAATGTGTTCCCCTAACCACCTGGGCCTTTGCATAGTCTGATATGATTCTCCTTCTTTTTCTGGTAACTCTGCACAGCAGGGGGTCAAGGAAGACTTCCACATGAATGACTTTACTTACAAGTGCTTGTACTCCACAGAAAGACAGCGATTGCCAGAGAGAAAACTCATCTATCTATGTAGATTTAGCAAGGCTTTGGCTGTATGGAGAATTTCCATCAACGTAGGGCAAGACTCCCCAGCCCAGTCTGCAAGCTGTCCACCTCATAATGCTTATGCGTAGGCAGGCAGTTGCATGCCAAAGGGTCCTCTTGACCAGGCTCCATCAGCATTTGCCATGCTCATTCGGCTGTTCACTGCAACACACTACCTGAGCCATGAAGTTAGAGAAGCATCTCTGTGAGAGAATGCGACTCAGAAAAGTTAACTACGCTGTACAAATCCAACCACTTACTATTCAAAAATGAGGTGCAAAATCACTTTAAGACATTTGAAAAAAATGATCGTGAGTGTCAGTCAGGGCAATGCTCTGTCTCTGGGGATACAGTACAAAATATTGGATCATTAAGATGTAGTGTTGTCGCATGCCTGTATTGCTAATTAGCTGTTTTGCAGCAGTTTGTATTTGTGGATGTTTTGGGAACCAGTCCCAAAGAATGGAAGGAAGTCCTGCAGGAACTGCTAGAGATTTTTAGTACCACTGATTGTTATAACAGAAAGGACTCATCCTTTGTAACCTGTTGGTCTCAAAGGCAGATCATTATGTTCAAAGTAGTCATTTGTCTTTCCGGTCAATGGAGAGTAACAGATAGCTTCAGAGGGCTGTTAAATTCTTGAGATAGAGGTCTGAGATAGGTCAGATGAATCCCTTTTAGGAAGCATTTATTTTTTTCTGTCATCAATCATGAAAGAAATCCGAGTTTTGTAACTCGCACCTGATATCCAGTGCTTACAGATCTAGAAAGAACTTAATCCCACCTGAGACCTCTGTTGAAGGCAGCAGGAGTTTAGTGACAGTCGCTAACTCACACTAACACCTCTACATCATAGACACATACATATATATGAATTCCACCTACGGCATCCAAGTGTGCCTCAATGGTACAGACTAAAAATGTAAAGAAAGATATCTTCAATGCTAGAGTTGTTTCAGTGAAATTAAGTATTTTAAGATATCTGCCAAGGTTACCAGCCTGGGTTCCGTACTGCCTCATTCGTGCTTGCTCAGTTTGTAACCATTCAAGAAAGAGTCTGATTGTTGAAAAATAGAAATATGCAATATTCAGGAATTATAAAACCATTAGATTCTAGATTTACTATATTTTCACTTACAGAAAAATACCACTTTCATTTGTATTGATAAGAGCTGGATTTTTAAATAATGTATTCTTTTCTGCCATTGATTCATATGCTGCTAGACTGAAAATGGCACTCTAGCTTCTGACTGAAAAGAGAGAAAAGATATTTCTGATAAAACATGAAATCTTTCTAAAATATTCATATTTTTTCTGTAAAGTATCCATCTGATAAAGAATATGTGAAGAATTCATGTGGCAAGAAAGTTTTATACTTACTTGTTTGAGATGAGTTTGCAATGTGCTCCTGAATTCCCCCTTAGGAACTGTGCACCCATTAATAAACTGATGATAACTGAACAGATTATGCCTATATTATATGATATATCATGTATACATGGACATTGAGCACAGATACATGCAGATTAGATATGTATTTGTGGGCACACCTTAATGTTCAGAGGAAAAGGCTTTAATTCTTGTGGAGACTGCCAGGGGTTCTCTCTACTGTAAGTTAAATAACTTTGTATAAACTGAGTGAATTATTTTGTCATTAGTAATGAATAAAATAAAAAGACATCACTGTCCACCCATGGAGCAGTCCATCTTCTCCACTTTTTACCATCATTGAAATTCAGTTCAGCATCCAGTTAGAAACTTTCCCCCAGAGTCTATGATTAGGAAAGACAGTATTCTTCCAAAGCATTATTTAAACTCTCTGTTTCAACTGTGAGATCAGACAACTTCAGAAATCTTTAACACCCAGTTTAACACTTCATGATTGTTCTCTGTGAGTTTGAGCATTTTTGTAGTTCTCTCCACAGGAATTCCTCAGACATCCCAAGGGCCAGATTAACACATGTATTGATGGAAGTCTATACCTGCCATGGTGTTTAATACTGCCCCATCAAAATCAGAATGTGTAATGGGATATTTAGGAGACTATAAAGCTTCATTCTCAATCCTTTGTGAATCAGAGTAGGTATAACTGTTTAACTGTTGTGAAACAGGGTCCTGATCTTAAGTCATGTTAAATTTCTGCCGCTTCAGTGGATTAAGATCTCTGTTAAGGCAGATATTCACACATGCATAGTTCTATTCATGTGTATAACCACTGTATGAACCACGGTCCTCAGCTGGCTGACTAAATAAAGCTAATATTTTCAAAATCAGGTCCAAAGTGACTTGTTCCCCAAAACAAACGGTAAAATAGGAAGGAGCTCCCAGGAGCCCTACCTTAATACATTCTGTAAAGTTACTGCTATTGTTTTCCAGGATCTAAATAGTAGACTTTATTTGTTGGTCACCTTTTCTACCTCTCTGCACTTTTCTTCCCCAGACAATCTGAAAGCTTAGATATAGATCCACATTCCTCCCCCACTGAAATTAAAAGAAGGTTTGCTGTTATCTTCAGTGGGACTTGGCCTTTGCTTCGTGGTATCCAGATTTAGGTATGCTGTCAGTCTTTGAAACATGACTCTGTTTTACTGCATTGGTGATCCCTTTTCTCTGCAGTGCTGATTGCAGGCTGTTTTAGTGGCATTTCATTACAGAGTCAGAAGGACATCTCCTGCGAGAGGCTTTTTTTGTGTGTTTTTATGTTCCAGAGTAGAATGTGTAAAGATAAAACAGCAGAAAGCAGCTGAAGGCTAGTTTGAACTGGGTATTCCTGAAAGTCACATCCCCCCTTGCCAGAGCCAACGCAAGCACCTTTTTTTCAAGCAAAAGAAAGTTCTTGAAACTTTAAGCTGGCACTGATAGTGAAATAATAATAATAATAATAATAATAATAATAATAATAATAATAATAATAATAATAATAATAATAATAATAAAAGATTTCCTGAAGGAAAATGTGAATGCATTATCATAAAAATGTATAAAAGGAATGCTGCAAACTGGAGCTGGCTGTCTGCTTTCAAAAGCAGGCTAAAGTGTTTGGACAGTCACACCAGGTAAAGAGCCTGCTGCAGCAGCTGCTTTTATGGCTCCTGCTGCTGCTCCTTTGAGAAGTCATTATGTAAAACTTGCTTCATACTCCTTTTCTACTCCTTTTTCAGCTGAAATGTAGTGCTGACATCTTTTCTATTTATGCTTTTTTTTTGTTTCTACTAAGGCAATCAGCTCTTCTGATTTTCTTAAATTTGTTGTTCCAGGCACATGAGTACCTAAACAGAATGCAAGGGACAAGGTTTAATTGGATCACAACATTACTATTTAATTAATTTGCAGTCCATCAAGCAATAAACTTTCCAGTGCGGTTCCTTTCTGACTGGCTTCCAGCTGGTGGAGCTTAGATGTCTGCTTGCGGCCCACTGTCCTGTGTCCTTTCACAGCTAGCCTGTTCTGAAAACACCTTACCTTATTTCCAATTTTAAGGTTAACAGACTGAGGAAAGAAGATGATATCAGACAATAAGAGATCATCTCCTTTCTTTCCTTCTCTAGGGGATGCATTCTCCCAAATCCACTTCTGTCAGCTAACAAAGTCTCTCATACTGAAGGCCTCTCAGACATGGGTGATGACCTTGAGTTCCCCTATGGCTCATTACAGCTTGTGGCTTCTGCTCTCTCCTGTTGTATAGATTTATAGATTTATAATAGGTTGTTTGGAAGGGTTCTGAGGTTGTGGTTTGGAAGGTAAATGGAGTTGATGTATTACAGCATTGTCTTAATCAGAGCTGTGGTTTGGGGGGGCACAGGATGACAGGAAGGGATTCAGTGGCCCAAGAAATGCCTTTCCAGCCGAACACACCTCTATCAGCTAACTGCATACCACCAGCAATAAAACAGCCAGGACAACAGGGATCTCAATTTAAGTTACCACAGTTTAGCTGCTCTTCAGTGTTTGTTATAGAGTGACATAATGGAAAAATCTGTTCTTTATTGTCAGGAAAACCTGTTGTGATCAAGAAAACATTACTGTGACCAGTAATGTCCCTTAGGATAATAAATACTTCAGTGTACACAGTACTGTGAGAATTGTTAGAATTTCTCTTCTGCCTTAACATCCCGATGCTTATTTATGTGTGTTTTATCAAACACTCTTTAAGAGTTTTTCATATGGAAGGTCTCTCAGGAAGGCCACTCAAGAAAGCACAGGCAGAAAGATGTCTTAAATCAGTCAAATGTCTCTGTATCAGTTTAGAGTTTCTGATCTTCTGCAGATAGAATCACAAGAACACAGAATCATAAAATAATATCCACACATAAATTGGTACAAATAGTAGTTCCAATAGCAAGACTGTTTTCTACAGCTTTGCTAGTTATCTCAGATATTCCAATAATGGACAATTTGACTTAATGATTAGCGAACACTAAATATCATTCCTGGTTTTCGCCTTTGGAAAGCAGAAAATATTCGCTTAGTCAGAAACCAAACTGTGATCTCTCAGAAATCCCCTGGCTGATACATCCCTAGCAAAAGCTGCTTTATTCCAGATGTTACAGAACATATGTGTATACGCACAGCACAGCAGAGAAGATTTGTACAATATGTCACAAATTACCAGGGAAGACTTAAAATGTCATTACAGGATATCTTTTGACCTTTCTGATTGCATCATTAAATTGTTTTAAGTGTCTTCTTCAGACGGCTTTTGATACAAAGGCAACCCAGATATTGTACTTTGGTTTTATGCATGTACCTCTGTATTTGCCAAAAAGCCCAATTTTTTAGATTTATAAATTTAGATTTATAAATTGTACTACAAATCTTTGATACTCATTAGCTTCATGGCATTTAAGTACACTAGGAAATCCATCACACTTTCTGCAAAAAGGACAGCTGTCTGTCTGTACTTTTTAAGCACACTCGACTTCATTTACATCTCACCATATCATGACACTCTCAAATAGCAAAAGCAGCAGTATCATTGAGTAGAACCCCAAACCAGCAACCAAATCTAACCTGGTTTTGGTTCTTCCCTGGTTACAAATGCCTAAGACACCAACAATGCTTTGCAACATGATGGACGGTCAGTCTATCAGTATATTATATGATATCAAGCCACAGGTGCTGTAGCTTGCACATGTAATCCAGCCTTTTGGTCTCTAAAAGGTGAGAAAGATTTAACTGACCTAACTTTCACTTAGTACCTAAAACTAACTGACCTGTTTTCTGAGATGTCTGTAACATTATGAGAAACAGAAATTGGCTTACAAAACACCAGCCCAAAATGGGAGCTGCATGCATCTCATTAAGAGCCTGTATTGTGATCTTCCATGTGTACGTGTGATATTCCAAGAAAATGTATTGGTAACATGGTCCATAGATCCTGATCTAAAGATGAGGTCACAGAGCATACTGATGTACACTTGTGGAAAGGGAATGCAGTGTGTGCTACACAAAAATGCTAAGGTAATTTAAATTGTAAGCAATGACAACAGAAGTTTAGAAACATTAATGAGTTAAATCTATTTTTACTTGGAGTTTCTTTAAGGGTTGGGGTTTTTTTTTTAAGAAAAAGCTAACAATAAGAACATAACTGTACTGTTACAGACCTCACTTGTGTTAGGGCTCTGTTTGCAGTCTCTTTGTGTTCATGGTAGCTCCTAGATAGACTTTGTGGTTTTGGATCTGGTGATCTGACCCCAAAATTACAGGGATGTTTGATTACCTAGAAGCCTGCTTATGTAATGGAGCAGTCATAACACTTTCTATCTGCGTTTCCAAACCCAGTCACCATCTGTGTTAAGTGGACCAACTGTGCAGACACATATAAGCCCTTTCCCCTAGGGATCAACAGCTAATTAAAATAGTAACTGAAAATTGCATCTTCAAACAAAGCAGTATGTGATTTTGAAAAGGAATTTTTCATACACAAAGCAGCCACCCTTCCTCAAGCCCCCAACCACAACAGGTGTATTTCTGATGCGGAGAATCCCAGATTCCTCCAGCATCTTCTCATTTTGTCTGTCCTTGCCAATCAACTTCCAATGACAGCAATTGCCTTGCTCCTGAGTCACTGTAGTAAAGCTTAGGTTTAGATCTCCTAATTGCTCCTGAGTGAACTGTTTTTAACCAGATGAAAGTAAATACAGAGTTTTCTCAATTAGCAGCAAATGCTTCATGCCATTTCTTCAAAAAAGAATTCCATTGTTTTTATTTTCTTACTTGTTCCTTTAGAAAACACTATGACCTAAGTGTAGGCATTCATCCTAGAAGGTGTAGCATAGATAAACTGGAGCATTTATGAAATTTATTTTAAAAATTACATCCTTATTCTATATGTTTATAGAGATTAGAAAAAAAGGAAATCCAGACATCTAAGACTGGATATTTTATACTTTTCTTATTATGTAAATGAGTTGAGTTTAATAGTTTGTGAATCTATTCCCTGAATATTAGCAAATGAAATATATACTGTATTTCTGGGTCTGATTTTGATCCCATTTTTATGGGGAAGAAGTGAGCCTACTGAAGTCAGTGAAGTGTCACAAAAGGAAAGCTAGTGCAGATTAAATCAGTTTAGTTTTGCTAGCCAGTTCTCCACATTCACTTTGAATCAGTTCATGCTAAATTGCATCAGTAATCTCCCCGAGATAAAACTTTAAATTTAAGAAAAGGAAGCTTCACATGAATAACATCTGGAAATGTTTAACGACACCTTGAATCTGAATTAAAAAGCGAAGCTCCATACAAAGCAGTTTAGCTCAGCTGAGCTGACTTGCTGCTTTAGCTGCTTGAGCAAAACACATTATTCTACAAGCATGAACTTGAAAATGTTTTCCTTAACCATGGCATATACATTGACAGCTACTGTGCACTATACTGGCCACTGTCCAAACATCTTAATATTTACATTTAAGGCTTTTTCCCTTCTAATAGTATAAAAATTACTCTAAATTTAATTTTATGGACTGGACCAGGCTCTAAATTGTTTACACACAGAATCTGACTTTCTTGGAGCAGCTACCTTTACTGACATATGGAAGAAATTGGCTTGATTTTGGCAATTAAACCAGTCATATTTTAAATATGGTTGCTGGTCATTAGCACAAATTACCCTGGACTGGGTTTATCTACATAATACATTTTTTGCCAGGAAAATCCATGACAAGAAACATCTTCTTTACTAGGTTATTTGGGGTGTGAAAAGCAGCATCAAAATGTGATTTTATATAAAAGAAATGAAATTTAGTTAATATATCTGTGATAACCAAGAAACAATAGACTAGTAATGTGCAGATGACTCACAATTCCAATCAGAACCCAGTTGTTGCAGCAAGTTGAGTGATTACTCTGTAAACATAAGATGATTTGAAAATCGTCTGAAGCTGAAGAGGTCAATAAGGAAGAGCATGCTCTGAAATTTGATTTGTTACCAGATTGTTCTAGATTTATACCTGCAGTGCAAATATCTTTTAAAGGCTATTGTATTATTAGGCTTCAAGTAATGCTAAGATTCTACAGGTCTTCAAGAAAGCTTCCTAGTAATGACAGGATTTTAGAAAGCAAACCTAATGCACATAAAAAGGTGTGAGTCTTACCAAAGGACTTCTCAAATCGTGCCGAACAAAATGACCTAATAAATGATACAAACAGTGGAACTGCTCCAGCATAAGTCAGAGCCACTGGGAACATTTCCATTCAATTTAGTGGGTGTTGGATCAAGCTCATTTGCAATTTGGGAGCAATGTTAGACAGTAGCAGTGTTAAATCAGTCAAGGCAGTTAACAAATTTTAACTAAGCCAGTCAAGCCCCTGGGAGGATAGGAAAAAATTCAAAAACAAACAAGCAAAGAAATTGTTGAAACATAGAACTGGCCACCGATCTCAGTGTGCCTTTATTTTCATGTAAAATTTTTTCCATTCACATGTCAAAATACTGATAAATTCACACTTTATCTGCGAAACTAAATGGACTAGCTAATGCTTCCTACAGAGACATTTCAGGGTTTCATTCACATTTTAGTTCTGATGCAACACATAATATTAAATGCTTGACCTGACCCTTTTGCTCTTTTCTTGTCTAGAATATTGTATGTTATATGGTATCAAGTTGTCTTTGTTCCTGCATGATTAAGTAACATAATTTGAGATACTTAGAGGTCATAACACATTACTGGAAAGATTAAGATACAGCATTATAAATTAATAACATAACTATAAAAATAGCTTAATTTTACTCAATTTTTTTTTCGACCAAAAGTATAAATCCTAATATTTTGGCAGAGCTAGCATAGCTATACTAATTTAATTAGTAATAGCTGTATTTCAATTATTCTTGTGAAGAGAGATATGTAACAAAATTAGAAGTGTTTCCCTTCCATGAGAGGAAGAACGGTATTAAACAACTTCTTTCTTGTAACTAATCAATTCTACGAAAATTTATAGACCTAATGTAATAAAAGGCCAAAGGTAAGAAAAAAGATCATAAACTAATGAAACTAATAATATTAACAAAGTATTAAAGCAATCAATTATTAAAGAGACATAAAGGTTAACTGCCCATGAAATGAACATAGTAATTCAATGTTATTTTATGACGTACTCAATTTGTTTCTAAATTTACTTGAGTGGCTCAAGAGAAAATCTACTTACTCTTAGTTGTGTTACATTAAAAAATACTCAGCTACAGGTCAGATTTATGGTAAGCATATACGCTGGTGATTCTGACAGCATTCTCCCTTTGTCAGGGTAGAAGCATATCCATATTACAACCTCAAGGTCTGAGCTGCTTCCCTCTCCCTTTGATATCCAGGCAGCCCAAGTCAATTTTTCTCTTAATTAGGTACCTAGCTTTGCGTGAGGTGGATCCAGGCCCAAGCTCTAAAAGCTTTAAACACCTGCACTTCAGAACTGTGCTCACAGAGAGCTGATAATCTTCCTTGCAGCAATGAACAGTCTGAGATACTTGTAAATATAAAAACAAGGGTCCTTAAGTACACTTATTCTCCTGGGTGAAAACTGAAATTACTTACAAAACAATTCACCCAGGTTAATGTTTCTCTTTGGGACAAGAATGCTGACATACTTGATTGGCTGATTGTGGTTTGCTTCCTTTTCACTTGAGATTCTGTTATCTCAGCTTTGTGAAAATTGATTCAAAGAGAGGTAATGACAATACATACTACATTTTAAAAGCAGAAATTATAAAATATCCTTGCTGAATTAATGAGATATTGAAAGACATGAACAACTCTGCTGTCTTCTGTCTGGTTTCACAGGATCACCCAGACTGGGAAGGACCTCAGGAGGTCTAGGCAAGCCTCCTGCTCAAAGCATGGTCAGCTGCGAAATTATACCAGGTTGATTAGGGCTTTTTAGGGCTCCCTTATACGTGTGTAATGTATCAAACATATTTCTGTCTCTCAAATACACTTCAGCTGTGAATTCCCTTTTTAAAATGAAATATGTGCTGTAAAATAAGTGTGTTATGGATTTCTGAAGAAGAAAAAGAAGGTGTGAATTTTTATAATTATCATACATGTAATAAATGGATGGATACATACATATTGCTTAATCAATGCAGCAGCGGTATTTGGTTTTGATTTTTACCAGTAGTCAACTGCCCTCATCCTAGACCCTGGCTTTGCACATCAAGTTTTTCCACCGAGGACAAAGTATGGCTGAGAGTGAAGCCTGAAGGAAAAGAGTGTGTGCACCCACAAAAGGGTGGGTACGCATTTAATAAACCAGGGTGGATGAAAGGATGCAAAAAGGCAGGAACAGTTGCTAAGTTCAGTGTGAAAGGTAAGACTGTCATCCCTGACCAAGGAAAATGTTTATCTGCCATGCCTTCTCTGTTGTCTGTGGTTGTTTAGCTGGACACTTCAGAAAATTAAGGCTTCCTACATCTGTTTTCCCCAAAGATCTATAGTGCTACATTTTTTGATAACTTGCATCCAATCTTTTCTTTCTCAAAAATGAGATAAATACTGCCAAGGTTGGCGCTTGGAGAGGGCCCAAGTGACTAGTGTACCTTTGCCATATAATAAACTAAATGATTGCTTTGGCTTGCCTGTGGTTTTTTAGGTACTTGAGAAATAGAAAAGCAATGAGCGCTTGTGTCTTGGGGCTGAGTGGAGCAAAAATACTACGGATTAGTGACAACACTGGGAGGCCCATAATTGCGAGTAGACAGTTTTTTGAGTATAGCCCATTAGCAGCAACACACATACTGGTTTCACTTGCTATTTCATTACACTGCTGGTTTCGTCTGCTGTTTCATTACAGGTGGTGGCGAAGAGGCGCACCCTCCCAATAGCAGTGGGTCTGGCAGCGTAACTGTGTTGATCGGTTTTGTCTCACTCTGGCTCTCACAAAATGGTACAAATTTCCAGCTTGTACCGACTTTCCTGTTTCCACTCTTCCTCTGACTCCTCTCCCTCCATGACAGAGGACACTGCTGCTGTCTCCCTCAGGAGATGCCCAGGCAGCATTTGGGTTTTTTTCCTTACCTTCCTTTCCCTCTCCCTTCTTACTGAGAGGAATTGGACCTGGAAACTATCTCATGTCTCGGCTTGTTCACCTCCGTGCTTCCTGATTTGTGAGCATTTTCTCACTCAGGTCTGGCAGAAAGAGACATTTGTTCAGCTGAGGGGAGAGGCACAGCGTATCCCTGCACTGTTCCTAGAGTGTAATAGTAGGGCATTTGCCCCACAGTGAAGTTCCCCCTTGCCGGCTCTCTGCTGTGAGAAATCACTCGATTTGTATCCCATTACAGGATAACTCCACTACTACAAGCTATTTACCACCCCTCCAGTATCATTTTGTTTCCTGAGGGGATTATCACAGAAGGTGCTTCTGCCTTCACCTCTCTCCCTGCCCAGCTCTCATTATTCATCTAGTCCAAACCACAGCCCTGAGTTGCACTTCTTGACCAGGAGGGGGGAAAAAAAAAGACATAAAGAACAGTTACTTGCATGAAATAAAGATAATCTAGTTCCTGGCAGGAGCTACCATCTTTCCCAGCAGACAGTCTGCACTAATGACTGCATAATTCCCTTCATACTCAGTAAGTGTAGAAATCACTAGATCTTTGAAAGCTGATTTGCAAGATTCCGTATTCAGCCAGTTGCCACCCTATTGGTCGTTATTTGCAAATAGATTTACAAATCTGATGATGCCCTTTCCCAGTTTACAGTAGCGGGAGACCAGCACCGGATCTTTGCTCTCTAAAACTTTTAGGTGCTCTCCTAAAGCAGAATTTGCAGATTCTCTCTTGCAAGCACACAGAATGAGAACAATGGTGAGTGCTTCTCTTCCTTTGCAAGCCCTTGCAACCATACTTTCTCACAATTTAACTATGTAAGACTTTTTTAGTGTACCAGTAGACCTGCTGGAGCCAGAGAAATAGTCAAGTCAATTAGTACTTTTCATCAGAGGTCGCATTTCCAATGCAAAAGCTTCTAGGTCTGGTAGTTTTTCCCGTTATCCTCATTTCCGCAGCAGAGACAGGTGGATTGCACAGGCACAGATGTCTGGCATCTGGCTTTAAATGTGCTCATCTATTCACATTTGAGTGAGCAATGCATCCCAATGAACTGTATTCGAAAAGAGCAACTCTAAACAGAAAGATTGACATTTCCTCCCATTTCATACTTCCACTGCCTACTGCAGAGATCACTGATTTGCACCGATCACCAAGGAGGTGGCACAGGCAGATTCTGGATGCTGGAGTTTGGAGCTACAGCCTCCTAAGCAAGACCCCTGGAGGAGAAAAACAGTGAGTCTCCCCAGTCTCCCAAATCAGCAAAACCAGAACAATATGTTAATGCCAAAAGAATGGATCCTTTGAAAGGCAGCATCTCTTAGCCCCCATCTAACAAACCTCTAATATAACCTGGCATGTGACCTCTGAAAGATTGTCAGTCGTCAGTCTTCTTGGGTTAGCTGTGGAAATTGCATACTTTTTCCAATAGGTTAGAGGGTTGGTTGTTTGGAGTTTTTTTATGTACTAGGGAAAGCCTTTTCATTTGAAGTTGGGGGTTTCTATAAAAAGTCTGAAACTCATTTTTTCTCAACAGGTTTTTGACCTGTTCATTCAAAAACCCCTTGAATGACAAGTAAAAGTTTGATCAAAATGAATGCATTTCCACTGTCAGTGAAATGTCTTAGAGGGAGAAAAATAAAACCCACCCACATCTCTTCTGTTTGTTTACTTCACACAGAATGTTTAAACTTTCCCATGGGGTTTTCCCTTGGGGTACTTCAAGAAAGTATGGCATAGGCCTTTTGTAGACATTTCAGAAATAAATCCACAAAGTTGTCTGCTTAATTTCCAGCTGATAAAAAGGTATACTTGCTATTATGGTGGAGAATGACTGCAAAACCTGAAGTGAAAGCTATTTCACAATGGTCAGCAAGTATTTGTTTACATTTCATAGCAGGATTTTTTTAATCAAACAAATGAGTGAGGAAAACATCTAATGTAGTTCCCTCAGCAGAATAAAATTAATACAAGCTAGTAGTTTTTAGGTATCACAGGCAAAGTTGATTAGCATCAAAGGTCAGTCACAGTATATTTCCCAGATACCTCATAAGAAGGGACTCAGACTAATTCGTGAAAAAATGCACAGGCACTGCAGCTGCACAGTGTTTATGAAAGAGATCGTTAGCTTTGAGATGGTGCATAGCATCTTTTGACAGCAACTGCAGAGCCACCCAATTGTCTGACTTCTGCTCCAGACCAGGAACTGGGACAATAAATATCCCAAGAGGAGGAGCTCTGCCCTTTATCTCACCCACTGGTTGACATGGCAGATTCTAGTTCCCCACCCTTTGCCTCAGACCTGAACAAAGGCTAGCACCACCTAGAGAAGTATTCATCTCCTTAAACTTCTCCAGCCATCTGAAACCTGGATATCTAGTCTAAGGTGGCCACCTGGGATGCCTTCCTAGTAAATGGAGATAGACAGGTACGTAAGACTGGTGAGATGAATCATCCTCTGGAAGTGCATGGTCCTCTGCATCTTCATTGTCTGCAGAGAGAGCTTAAATGATGTTTTTACACTAGACACAACTTTTAGAAAATTAAAGTTAATCTTACCAGAAAGAGTAAACAGTTAATATGCACAGCATCACATAGGCAGTTGTTATAACAAGGATTCTTTTTTAGTATTACAACATAGGATTGCCCTAAAAAATCTTCCTCATTGTCATTTGCCGTTGGAGCCAGGGGAGGTTTATGTGTCAGCATGTTCTGTATTTTCCCGTAATAAGAAGAGTTTATACCTGCCAATATTCTAAAGAAGAAAATGGTAGGAATCCAAAGTGTCCATAAAACCATCTGTACATGTGCTGCCAACCTGGTCTATACTGTACATGCACAGATCACCTCTTGCCTGTTAAGCCCCAAATGAGGCTAATCTTCATGTGGGTTGGTGTCATATTTACACTGAATTCAAAAACTCCACATTGTGTTTGATTTGCTGCACACAAAACGTGGAGTTACTTTGGGTGCAGATAGTGACTACTTGTTTTACATTCCTGGAAGACCAGAAATACACTGCGTCGCATAGTCAGAAATCTGGTAGGTTGTTGCTGAAAGTCATCAGATGGTACATCATTGCTAAAAAACTGACAGCATATGTGGAAGATAAATTTCTATCATCAAACACGAGAACTGTTTGAGTAAAAAGACTGTGAAGAACACCCACTTTGCAGTAGTAGGGTATTGAAAAAAAAGTTCAGCTGTGTACTGAAAGTGTATACAGTCTGGGAAGAGCTGCAAGGAGTGGCATCCCACTGAGATGCATGAAGAATAGGGACATTGAACCTCGATGGGTTTTTAGGAATCCAAGTGGAATAAATACACAACATGAGCCAGAAGGTATAAAAAACTCTTAGCAAAATCTGAGTGGAGTTTAGATGCCAACTAGACACAGAAGATAACATCTACGTGTATTTTGTCATTTTGTAAAAGAATTACTTCCCATTAAGCCAGTGCAAGTCCAGCATAGCAAAACCAAAGTAAAGTCACCCCCTAACCCTGCATGAAATGCACAGTGCCTAAGTCAGTACATGGTCTCCTCTCTCAAATGCACCGATTTCGATAGTTAACACTGATTCAATACATAGTAAATCCCAGGAGTGATGACTTGTCCTAAAACGATTACTCTGAATTGCTTGGTGGTCACTGCTGAGATTCACCAGCTGACTGCAGCCATCTGAGGCAATTCATATTATTGAGATGGGAAAGCATATTGAATGAGAAAGCAAAGAAATACTCATGCAGTGCAGTTCAGTGTGCTAGCCTGCTATCCGCCCGCCCAACAAGTCACATGAAGCAGGTTAGGAGTGCAAAGCAGATGGCACGGGAAGCTACAACTCAGTGGACCTCTGCACTCAACAGATGGCATCAACAGGATGCAAGAAAATCATTGGTGTCCTTGTGGACTCGTGAGCACAACAGGAAGGTTTCCAGACATAGCTACTGGGGGTCATGCCACCACATTAATAGCCAGCACATGTCATGGCAATTCAGCACCAGCTGAATAACTTTCAGAAAAGAGTCCTGTACATATTCCTCCTTTATTTTATCTAAACCTTTAAGGGCAAATGTCTCTGTTCTTTCAGAAAGTTGGATCCAGATCCAAATTTACAGCTTAAGATGATCATCACAAGCTGTTCCCTTGTCTTTTTGTAGCTTACTACAAAGAGTATGTCAGTATTCCTGGCTGTAGAATAATTTTTTTTTCCATGTAATTCCTACTCACTTCTTGACAAGATCTTACTTTGTTCCTTTTTATCTACAGTTATCCTTCACTGTAACTACAATAGTTGCTTTTTCATTTGTGAAAGCTAATTTTTGTCACATCCTGACAAAAAGAAAAGCAATGGGAGGTCATGCTGTTGAAGAGTGATTGGTATGTTTTCAGTAATGTTACATTCACAGAGCGGCATACTCAAGATGTTCTGGATGGTTTGTAGGCCAATGGTTCTTAACTGGTTTCAAGTGAAGGACCAATTAATCTTTTCTGAAAACACATTCTGAGACTATCTCACTGTGATTCGTGGGAGGGAGGGAAAGGAGAGATAATAAATAAAATAATGAGAAATTAACTAAATGCAAATTATTTTATAAAAACATGGTGTTCTAATTATAAAGATCTTAATTGCAAGTATTGATAATAAGAAAAATAATTAGTGATGGAATTATGCCTGAGGATAGACACCAACAGCATTCAGAAGTTATCTCACGACACTATCAGTTCACAAGGTAAGACTTAGGATAAATGTTAGATGTTCAGCAATATTTTTTTTTTCCCTTTTTGCTTTCCCTGCTCGTGAGGCGTTAAAGCAACCATATTTGCAGTCAGACCATATAACATCTACTGATGCAATTTGATATGCAGATTGAGAGGATAAAGATACAATCCCTGCCTCAATAAATATAAGATCTATATTCCAGTCATGTAGCAAGCAGAAGGGTATGAGGCTTTGTGTGCTTGGTAAATACCTTGAAATTAATGTTTGGGCACACTATTATCTGCATAACAAATTTCTAGAATGATTTTTCGTAGATAGATATTCACAGGTCCTCCCATCTAAAACTAGTTCAGGAGGATGTGTAGTTGTTCTTGGTGTATGAAGTTTGGATGCTTGCATTGTAAATACTGCACAGATAGATTTTATTTAGATTTTTAGATTCTTATTGCAAAGGCTTTTTATGACAATGTGGTCATAACTCACTTAGCAAAGTGACACTACCGTCTTACATTGGGCCGATATCTACAACTCTAATGTCAGGAATAATTTATGCAGACAGACAAATGTGTACTGTTCACTGAAATATTTCAGGGGTTCATCCACACTTCTGGCTTCGATATTTGTTTCTCACAACTGGCTGTGTTCATGTTCTTCGCCATATGCTTGGTTGGACCAGCCTTTGGACCAGTATCTCTGGAGATACTCGACTCTCCCTGTGGGGAGGGAATTAGGCAATCTGCAAACTGTAACATTCTTGTAAGATTATATTTTACTAAATTTATGCTAATCCATAGCTGGATTAGAACCACTGGGGCTAAAATTATGAAGTTTTCAGGAACACAGTATCTTAAAAATTACAATGATTTCATCAACCTTTAAAATGACTGCATTTTTTCACCAAATTAGATGGCTGCAGTCTTAGAGCCTCAAGTGTGTGTTTTTGCAAAATACATTGAAGGCCAGATGTGTCTCACCTGATTACAGGCTCCTGAGTCAAGACCATAACTGCCTTCGGCTCTCACTAAAGCAAACCCAGCAAGAATAGCTGTACGAATGAGGCTTTTGGGAAGTCTAGGAGTCATGACTCTGCTCTTGGAAGTCTGGCTTTCTCTCACTCAATGACCTGTTCCAGGTGGATAATGTCAGTGTGGGATAAACCTAAGCTTTTCAATGTCTCTCTTATCTGTTAACTACTAACCTTCATGCTACCACTTTTTTTTGGTTAGCAATTTGGTGGGTCTTTTAGTAAATAGTAAGAGTAATACGTAAGTAATAAAAGTAAGAGTAAAAGCAAAGTCGTCTTTAACACAGCCTGAAAAAATGTTAAAGGACTCTATCCAAAGATCCAAAAGAATATAAGGTTTCATGGTTGATGCAGAGACCTGGGAATATGGACCGCCCTCAGTCTTTCCATGCCATTGGGAGGTACGTCTCCAGTCACTACAATAACACTTATAATACTAAGGCCCTTGAGATCTGCAAGTCAGGTTGTTAGCAGTGCTCCGGCATTCAAAGGGGAAAGCAGAGTGGTCGTCTGCTGGTTTTAGTAATTCATGCATGGGTCTTGTTTTTCTCTGGAGTTTGTTCTAAAATGCAAGATGCATCATCAAGTTTATGATTTTTACAACATCTGCTTTGACAAAAATATGGCTGAAATGAGAATAATATGGTCATGGTGCCAGAGCAGTAAGAACAGTGATAATGATAGCCTCTCTGTTCATTATGATCATCTTTTTATTCCCACTATTACACCAAACAGTATAATTTATTGCAGTAATATGACCTGGCTATGAGTGATTATACAAATACATATTTTATGTAGTTCAGGGTTTTTACATATTCATGCTTTCCTGATGAAAATATATTATGTACCAACAAGAAGAAGGTCTTAAATGAAAAAGAAAGAAAATTTCTTATACTTGGCAGCTATCCATTTGAGATCCAAGCAGGGTATGAGAAATGCATACAAATGTGACACCTGCCTGTTGATACTAGGATTTCTATGGACGATTTATTAAAGCAGTACTTTGTTATCATCTTCTGCATCCTGATGCTGAACAATGTGAATTTAACTTAATAACAGATGAATCTAACTTTAAAATATATCCAGCTGCTAAAGATAGAAAATAATCCCTCAGGTAATGCATCTCCAGCAATTTCTGATTTCAGAGTAAAAAGAACCTGTGTTCATTTACCATCTAAATAAGCTTTAAAGCACTGAGCTTTAATGGTATTTCTTAGAGGCTTGGGACTTCCTTTTCAGTCCCAAGAAAAACAGAAATTAAGAAAAATAAAATTAAAAAAAAAAAAAAAGCTTAAATTTGTAACTGAAAAATATCATCACATAGAAATCTCTGTTTGAGATTCACAAAAGATGGACTTAGTCTTGAGAATATTTGAGCATACAAGGAATTCTATTCATATTAAAACCGTCTGCAGTACTCAATGACACTAGTTACACAAGTCAGCAGCAAGCTTTTCCACTTGATTGAACACTTACAACATCAAAGTGTCTAAATTGCAAAGTACCTTAATATAGCATAGATTTTCATTTTGTCTTTTGGAAGAAGTCAATTCTGATATTGTTTTGTAGACCAGATTTTTACAAATTCATTTTCCATTTAAGAAAACAAATTTAAAGGGAGGTAATAAGCCTTGCAGAGCCTTTATGGCAATCTGTTGTGCAATCATTTTTTATAAGGAAGAATAAGTTACATGGTGACCTCAGTCATAATTCATGTTAATGCAGTACATATCCTAAGCTCCTCAACACATTAAACATTAAATTGTTTACACCAAAAGGGTCTGGCATCCAAAGAGAAGATTTAAAATATTTTTGAAAGCTATTTATAATCTAGTTACATTTGGCACAAGTGTATCAATGTATTGTAAGCAATACTTGGAAGGCTTCTGTAACACAGTTATGAATTAAAAGTAAACTACCAAAGTTAAACATGTTAAGCAGGATTCTAAATAAATGTTAAGCTTAAGCCAGAGCTAATGTTTTAAATATATGTGAATGCTGAATTTTGCTTCATGGATTTCACACTTAGATCTGTCATTCTAGCAAAGCATGTGTATGTCTTTCCTAAGAGAAAATTGTTAGCTGCCTTTCTGTTGTTTTGTGGGGTTTTTTTAAATCCTGAGAATAAAATTATGAACTTCTTACAAATAAAACAGCTTTGCTGCAGCCATAATTTTCAGTTGTACCCAGCCAGCTTTAAAATGACCATGCTCTCATTTTTGGCAATTGTAAAGCTTTCACTGCAGCAGCAATATGCTAGGCCTGAGAACATTTGAAATATCACCTGAGAGCTGTTTTCTGCTGAAAAAGAAAAAGATCAGTCTCTAAGTGATGAAAGAAAAAGAAACCAACTCTTTTCATAGTTCACCTGAAATCCTTCATGAGGCTCTGGTAACAAGAGGAGAAAGAGATGTGGCCCATATGTTAATTAGTTACTGTCTTTCTCTCAATTACACTGATTTCATACATGCTTCTGGAAGGACACGTGCAAATTATATCAGTTCGCTGGTAGCAGAGTTTGTGGTCTGGTTTTGACTGAAACCGAAGATGCGCCTTTTCCATAAGGCAGATGTACACTGTGCATTAGCTGCCAGCGTGTGCTCCCCGACCCCGCTCTGAGAGGACGGGCGTCCCAACAGCAGTGACAGTGCCCAAAATCACAGTGATGTGAGAGGGAACAGCGTTGCTCTCAGGACATCAGGGCCCTGCGGAGCAACCTGCCACAGAGGCACGTGGCAGGGGCGGGCCACATGGTTTGACTTTGCAGAGATTAAAATCTTTCTTTGCCCCCATAGACAATGAAGGATGGTTTTAACACATCTTTTGTCATATTGTAAAGTTGAACCAAAGTGTTTACAGTAGCAGTCAAGTTTCTAATACTCGTTCTCTGCAATGTTTTCGGTCACAACTCTCTTTCTTCCAGCATCCCTGACAAAAGCTTTTTTATTGGTGATCATGTTCCCTGACAAGTTCCTAAACACTGAAAAGGAAATAACGACAGTAGCAATTTAGAAAGAAAAGAATGACAGACACATTAATTGCTATCTCTTTGGCTTTGAACACCCAAAGGAACTTCCAACTGCAATTTACATCAGGCCTCCTTTGGTCTTCAATTTTCCATAATTTATTGACTTAGTTTAAAATAACAGCGAAAGTATTATGAGACGTAGAGCATTATTGGTTGTGTTGAGAATAAAGAAAAACTGTCAAATTCAAGTATCTGAAAAAAAAATGTCATTCCACAATGCTTTCTCCTTAAAGATGTTGGGTTTTTTTTTTTTGCTAATTTAGGGTCATCGTCCTTATTTCTGTGCTAATTACATAACTGCAAATATCAGAAAATCAAGAAACACAGAGGTAATGTTCTGTCATAAACCCTTTTATGTGTCCCTTACACTCTTTAGAAAATATCTCCATCCAGAACTGAGTAGGCTGTTCCCACAGAGAAAAGCTATACTTCCTTTCCCTTCTTTTTTAAACTAACACTGCACTAACAAGATGTTCACTCTAATTACTCTTCTTTAGGGGACAGTAGTCACGAATGGAAAAAAACAATATGTCAGCCTCCAAAGAGATGTAGAGATGTACACCAGTATCTTTCCAGGAATCAAAACTCTCAGAGCCTGTTCCTCTTTTGCAAAATGATGACAACAATGTTTTTGTCACAAGCAGAATTCACAGGTGAAATGGACAGTTTAAGATACTTACAGTCCTGTGTTTCTGACAAACAAGGAAGACAAGCAGGTGGCTTGAAATGTGTTATGGCCTGACAAAATTATCGTAGGACTGGGACCCTGGAGGTTGCATTGCAGATGGGTACAGAGCTGGTTGTGATTCAGAATCCAAATGAAAAAAAAAAAAGAACTATCTTTGAACTAAAACAAATTGCTTTTCAACAAACAGAGGTTGAGTTTTTCACCCTAATTCAAGTTTTCTTGTGGCTTTCTAGGACATTTCCATTTTATCCTTCTTACTACGTTGAAGACAAAAAAAATGACAAAGTATGTTGATACCATACATGCTAATATCAAATGTGGAGGCAAATAACTTTTATACAGTTCAGTATTCTTTTCATATATCTGTCGCATGGGCTGGAGAGCAGATCTGTCTTGCAGAAGCCAACCTTTTTTGGCTTTGGGTTACTGATACCTCCAGTCTTGATGAGGCATAGGATTTTCTAAGTGAGAGTTGTGAAACACAAATATGTTTCATTTAAACCAGGGCTTTTATGACCTTTTCCCTGTTTCTAGCTGTTGGTTTAAACCCTAGCTGTGCAGGTCAGGAGGAAAAATCATTTTTCCTTTCTGCTGCTTGGCTCTCAGTGAAAGAAAAGGCTCTCTGGGTGACAGAGCAGGTCCCTTGGCCTTGGGGGTCCAAGACTGTGGGAAGTGCCAGAGTATATCCTGCCCTGCGGCTGTTGCTTACTTGTGTGACAAGTCCCAGACTGCTACTTCTGGGAGTTAGCCTCTTCCCTTTTTATCATTCACCCTGTCCCTGGGTCTTCCTCGCACAATACCAGTCATAATTTTACTGCTTCTTACAGATCTTGGATAAATATGTGACGTATCTGAGCGCCAAGAAGCAGTCCCTGAGGGAGTTCACTGAAAGGATTTGATGATGAACAAGAGCGATTTCAATTTACAATGACATTTTGAGACCTATCAGTTATCCATCTTTAATCGCTTTAAAATATCCCTTGAAGAGCTTTAAAATAATTTTAATTTGTTAATTAAAGTGCCATGTAACATCAAGTCAAATGCCTACCGTAAGTTTAATTCAATACTCTTACCATCTCCACTGATCTTATGACTCATAAAGAAACTATTTAAATTTGATCTCCATGAACTTGCACTGACTGAATAATTAGAGTTCCATCTTCTAGCTCTTAAGTTACTAGGTCTGTAGCACCCAGATCATTATTTTCCCTGAAATATTTTTCAAACTAACTTTCTTCATGTGTTTCCTCTTACATGAAAACTGCTTACATTTAAATAGAATAGTCCTCAAACCAGGACAATTACTGAACTGCTTCTCTATTTCTTTTCCTCTTCCTTTATTATCCTTTTTAATAGACTTGTTTATTTTACATTTCTAGTTGAAATAATTTTAATTTCTTAATAAAAAATTCATTTAAAATATCTATAAAATTAGGCAAAGCACACTATAGCATTATAATTATTAAATGTCAATTGTGAAGACTACAAATGTTTTCTACTTAGAAGTGGGAAAAGCAAAATTTTACAACTTTTCAGATCGGTTGTGATCCTTAAATAAGTGTACGCAAGCAGTTGCTCTTTTTAAAAAAGTAACTACTCTGAAAAAACTCTGAAAAAAATGAAATTATGTCTGCACCGGATAAATTTTTTGCACAGGGGAAGCCGAATTATATGGACTGTTCATAGTGCAACAAAACCTATTCATTACCAGTAAAGTACAGTTTAGAAAGAATCATCTGTCCTTACCTTTGTGATCAAGTCTTGTATCCTTATTTTATTTTTAAAAAGTTGCAGCTCTTCAAATAAATTGTCTCCAACATTGTAATCAAATTTACGATGTGCTGTCTTTTCCCTTCTTGGACAGAGGTCATAACTGAACTTTTGTCTTGGAGCACCTGCATTTTAATTCTGGAGATTAATATAGTGCAGGAAGAATTTTAAAAAAAAAACATAGGGATACATATTCCCAATCTATGTTTAATTTACAGCTACCATCAGCAGTAATAAGGCATTGATTTTCACACTGAAAATATATCAAACTGTGTGCTTTCAGTTCTGACTGGTGTGTAAATAGAAAATAACAAATTATCCAAACATAGTAGATAATGAATATCATTAAGAATGAAAAAAACCCCACACCTCTCTCTCTCTTACATTCTAGTTAATTTTACACTTAAACCAGTATAGTGATTGCTTTACTGGTTTGGTGTTTAATTTTAGTGTTACCAAATCTAGACTTGAAAGACCTGGTATACAGTGACATTGACCTTTCAATTTTAGAGCTGCCTGTGGGTATACTGAAATGACAGAAGATACTGTACTATCCAACCACCTAAACACAGTCAAGTGAATGAAAGTTTCATAGCAGGACTAAGTTTCAGCATTTCATAAAATGACTTCTCTATCACTGTCATTCCCAGATGACTTGCACACACCAACTTTGACATTACACATTTTGAAAAAAACTCAGGTCAGGATTTGTCATAGCACTTCTGAGGAAGAAAAGAATGTTGTTTGAGAAGAGTGTTGAAGAATGTTGTCTGAAATTTCAGAGGATGTTACAATGGAATGCACAAAAAATCAACTTAGAAAAGTAGCTCTATTAATATTTGTAAAATGATTGTCTGTGTTTGTGTAGCTGAATGGTGTGAGAAAATGGGTAGGTTTTCAGAAAGTATCTTAGAAGATCGTAGTACAGATAGGGTACAGAAATGCTCTTTCAAATCAGGAATTTAAATTGTAGATAAAAGATCATTCGTCAATGTCAGCTTGACTAAAGTCTTAACATATTCTTAGGTATTCTAGTAATAAGAATTTTTTGTAGATTGTGTTCTCTTCTACTAAAGCATAAGGAAATTACCTTTTAAGACATGAAACATACAGAAATAAAGAGAGTATGAAGAGGGACAGAATTAGTCTTATTTATAGACTTACCAATATGTCTCTTAACATACCAAGGCTAGGCAAATCACTCTCTCTCCCTTTCACATAAAGGATTATTGTAATTTACTCTGCCTAAGTCTTTAAAGGCATATTAATGAAAAGGCATCAGCTTGAATGCCTATATTCTGAGACTGATTTGTCCCACCAAAGTTTAGACCCTGAAGTGGAGAGCCTAACCACTCAAGCATACCACAGGTATGTCCCACGAGCAGTCCAGACCTTGGCTCAGCTAAATGGTCTTCTGGAGTGTCTGTTTCTCTGCACTGATAACTTCTGTTGCCTCCTTTAACCACTCTCCTAAATGGACCCCAGCCTACCAAAACTGATGGAAAGACAGACGAGTGTTCGTATCTTGGAAAATTTTTATGTACAGGTGATTTCCTGATAACACATCCTGGTCAGGATGGGGAGCGGGTGGGTGATGGCAGCCAGCTGAGTTGCTCCCAGCCATGCTCCGGCACCCTGCGGCTGCAGCAGCACACTGCTCCCTGGCAGAGTCTGAGTGACCCTCCAGTGTTGGAAAAGGAATTAAAAAGACTGCTTGGAGGTGAGAACAGAGGATTAAAAAAATGAGGAAAAAGTGGAAATGAGAATATTGATCATTTCACTGCATTGTCTTGGTCTCAGTTGCATAACTATCAGTGTTTAGCGTGAGCTGATCTCTGTAGCTGAATTTGTGTGGCTTTGCTTGTGTACAGCTACAGTAGTTGCATATTGCATAGACATAACTTTGACGATGCCTGAAGACTTTTGTAAAACAGGGACCTTTGGAGGCACAGTCCTAATAGCATTGAGCAAGTGAGACTTCTTTGGCTAATCACCAGATATTCTCTTGCGGACACCTTGCTACCATTGGGTTAATTAGAAAACAGCTGGCACTGGCTGGGGGGAAGAGGGAGGTATAGGGAGATGGAGTTTGCTGAATCCCTATGATGTTTTATTATCTTTCTCTAACCTTTTAGCCTTAATTGCCATTTTAGGAAGTCTAACACGACTTAATGAGATGCATGTTTTCAGAGCTATACCCCTCAAGTGGCAGGAAGTGGGTTTGCTTGGGTAAGTGTGTTTAATCCTCTGGGTTTTTCTGCGAACTGTTCAATTTAATTGGATTACACCAGGGGTCTGGCTGGGTGTGACGAGGGCCCTCTTCACAGGCCCAGTGATTGCTTCATACTTTGCTCATCCACTTTTACTTCGACCTGATGGGTTGTAAAATGTGAAAGACTGTATGTCTTAAGACTTAGTAAAACATAAAGTTTGCAACTAGGGCAGGATGTGCTGACTTCTGAGGGAAGACAGTAAAGGAGAAATGCGGATACGTACAGTATCTACAAAATTAACCAAAGTATCTGACTGCAGTATGTTTTTTTGAGCTTATGAACTGAGTTACCGCATTGCCTGGTGTTTAGAATAAGTACTTAATAGGAAGGATACCTGGAAAAGATGAGCACAGCAATAATAAGATCAAGAGCACTGGGGTTTAGAGCTGGTAAGAGAGGACAGCATAAGAGAAAACGAGGGAAGACACTGAGGAAAGAACAGCTTAGTAGGTGCCAAGCCACACACAGAAACTTTCAACCACCTGTCAATTTGGTGGTGGAAGAGGAGCTCCTTGGGGAGAGAAACCTGAAGAGGTAAAGAATTAAAGCCTTCTAGAAACAACCACAAATGAAACATTATGTGGATCATGAAGTCATGCAAGAAATGTATGCAAGGTGGGGGTTTTCTAGTCTAACTCACAATTGTAAGAGATTTAAATGTTTTAGAACGTGGTGCAGAAACATCTGCACTGAGGCACTAGAGACACGAATGGCGGGAGCTGACACATGCTGTGGTGTGGGCAGATAATACATCCCAATTTTGGGAGCAGGATTTCAAGGGGGAAGTCACACATCCATCATCTTCACTTATTCCCTCTCCACCTCCCAACGTTACCCCACCTTCCTCCAGGAGGTCACTGCACAGGTAGCCATAGTCACACACACAGAAACCCCAGTGCTATTGCAGCAGTTGCTAAAGAGAAATAAAGACAACGAGGCTGTCACTGAGAAGAAAAAAATATTAATATTTTGCACTGCAGGACTGGATTGGTATTTCAACTGAAGAGGCTACAGGATTTCAAATCATTCCCAGTGTTCTCTGGGAATGCAATGAAGTTTCAGGTGAAGAGTTTTGAAGTTACTATACCATTACCTGTAAGGTTGAAGGTGGTGTCCATCAGATGAAGGCAATCTGAACTTTCATCTCAGGATCTGTGGGTCTTGGTGGCTAAAAAGCAATTTGAAGAAAAATCTAATAGTATAATTTTCCAATAAATAGAATAATTTTCTGAATGTACAGTCATAAATATGATGGAGGTATGAAATCATAAAATCTTGAGTCTCTTTAAATGCTTTCTGGTCCTCAAAAATATGATAGGTGAAAGAACTGTCAACTCAGTAGGTTAAATGTATTAGCCAGAAATAACAGAAGGAAGGAGCTGAACAGCGAGAATGAGAGTATGCTTGTGGAAACCATCTACTGTAGGCAAGGAAAAGTTGCTTAAATGAGGAGGTAGAAACAAATACAAAGATAAAACAATGTGGGAGTTTTTTTGCTGTTGCCACACGTGAGTTCTCATAGAAGCATCAAGTATTTGGATCTACCTACTCCTACTACACAAGTGACTGCAACTTAAATATTCATTACCCTAAAGCTGTACAATAGCCTAGTACGTTTTTGAATAATTTTGATTTTGTCCTGTACATGGCAATTACAGTGAAATTGTCACCATGGCAAAGACTGTCAGTCACGTGCAAATAAAAAAGATGTGTTATACAATTAATTCAAGATTGATCAGGTGAATGCTGTGAAAGTCTACAAAGGAGTGATACAAAAACCTGAGATAAATAGAAATTCAAAGGAGGAAGAGAGGATAAAAATTTCATGCAGGTGTCTTTTGGAACAAGGAGCAAATTTTGAGTAATAATTTAAAACAAATTAAAAATTTGAAAAAGAGGATAGGGTTGTAACCTTTTTCTTAAGAAAAGTGTAAATATAGTTTGTATTTGAAAACGTGACAGTGGAGGTCATTTATCGTGTTTTGAAATGAGACCAGAGCAAAAGAAAATAAGGAAAAATAAACAAATTGATAGCCTCCAGTTGAAAAAACATATAGCAACATATAGAAGTTGTGAACACAAAATTGTATGAGAAGAGATGAGTAATATAAAGCAAATTGTTAAAGTTCTGAATTAGTAAATTTAGGCTCATTACATAAGAGAAATAAATCAAGAGATTTATTAGTTTTGTGGTTAAGGCACAGCATTATACTCTTTATCCAGTAGGGGAAAAGGCAGAATTTAGAGGGAAAAAAATCAATCTTTGGCTAGGTCTGTGTGTGGTAAATATAACGGGATTGCAGATGTGAGTAGGGCTCTTTGCAATTGTGTTCATAACCTAATTAGGGTGGTAATTAGGACACAGGTAAAACCACAAAAGGAAAAAAAAAAAGGATGTTAAATTTCTAAGAGTGAGTTTTAGAAGAATGTAAAAGCACAGGATGAAATCAAGTAGGATAAATCAATAGAGATAAAGGACACAGAGGGAAATGGAAAACATTCAAAGATAAATTAATGTATGCCCAAGGGTTATGCATGTAATCTAGCTAAAAATACACCAGAAATAAAGAAGGCTAATGTTGATGAACAAAGAAGCACAAACCTGAAAAGATACACTCTAGCTATATCCAAGGGACTGTGTAAAATGAATACAGCTGAAAAACAAAAGGTCGGAGATGAAGCTTATAGTACATTTAACAAATAACAAGAATACATTTTCAATTTAAAATATATATATATTTCTCAAGGTGGAAAATAAAATATTCTTGGGTATGGAAATAATCAGAAGAAGGTAAAGACAAAAATAATTACAGGGAATGGGATATTAAGTGTAAGATGCTGAAAGAAATAAGAAAAATTGTCAAAGATATTTTGGACTCAGAGCAGAAACTGTTGTACTGGACAACTGCAACTCTGATGTTTACTTTTTACAATACTTCATTTGTGTGCTGCAAGGGACTATATGAAAATCCTAAAATTATTCCTAAATGCCTCTTGTATAACTCAGCCATTTAAACACCCAATTCATGAGTGCTTTTACAGGTAGTGCCTACATTATTAGGAGATTCACCTCTTGTTATCACTGATTTCTGTCCTGGTTTTGCTTCCAACACCTTCTTAGAAAAACAGCAAAAGAAAATTGCAAATAGACCAAATCCTCAGAGATTCACTGTGTACCTCCTGTGTACTTATCTCTGACTAATATCAGGATAAGTTATGAAATCTCAAAGTCTTCCAAAGTTTCAAGCTAGCAGATTCAGAAAAACTTCAGAAAAATTTAAACTACATTTCAAGCAAGGGTGTTAAAGAAAAAACAGTATCAGATTTGACAGAACCATACTGGAGTTCAAAACAGTGAATCAGTTACCTCTCTGTGTGGTAACAAGCATGGCCAAAACCCAGCCTGCCCGATTCAAATTTTTCAGTGAGGCCACTTAAGATCTTTGTTTCCCTGAGAGCCCCTTTTCTCCTTCCACTAAATATGAACAGAGCATCTGTACCAGGAAGGCTAAAAAGGATCACAACTTAGACACTTAACTGAGGTGCCTAAAGTTGTGGGAGAGTAACTCAGGCCCAAACACTGTTTCTTACCATAATTACAAAAACAATTGCTCTCTATACGTAATAATGAAATGAGAAAATCAAATGACTAACTGCCTGAATTAAGTTGATAAATGCACTACAATATAGTAGGTAGAATGAATCCGGTGAGATAGCTGGTTGAAAATGAGTAATTGATAATCATTTTACACCAGTAGTTCTTACTTGCTGCAGCCCATAAACTGTCTTTCTGTAATTTTCCCAAGTATACAACCCTCTTCTTTTTTTTTTAACCAAGTCAGAAAATATCTTGGCTTGGCAGAAATTCTGTTCATCCTTGATAAAAGTAATTAAAAAATGAAAATATAGGGCAAGAAAACTTCGTGTGCCAGGAGGCAAGTGTTCAGAAATCTCTTTAGCTGGAGGAAGGAGAGGGAATTAAGTTTATGTTTCCATTTTGAGTCTGATCCTCTTGGTCCTTGCACTTTTTTTGTTGTTTCATGTTAATGAGTCAAAAAAATCAGATTTTTCGTCAGAGCTGAAAAGAAACTGAGTTAAGCTTATAAAAAGATCTAATGAAACTCAGAAAAAAAGTAGGGTGGAAATGGAGGGTATTTAGGAAACCCTTGCCAGATGACAAAAGAATGTAAAACAAGGACACATATCATCTAACATTAAGAGCACCTAATGTTAAGGTCAGATGAATTCTGCCGTAGCAGTGCCTGTTTCCCTCTATGGACTAAGGGGGAAAAGTATCACAAAATAAATCTGTGTTTTGTCTGAAGTATCTCAACTGTAACTTTTTGTAAGATGACGTACCCAAGCCAATTTCTTATGGGCAGGGCAAGTGTTCAGACCCGCTGACTGAGCAACCGTGTTTCATCTTGTTATCCATAACAGCCACAAGACCCATTTCCCTTTATTGTAAGATTTGTATTATCCACTCTAACCTTAACATTTTTCACAAAATTTGACGTAGTTGAAAATCTGAAGCACACAGTTTAAGAGTTCATACTTTACTTTCCCCAAAGTACCACGGATGCTTTGTAGATATGCATCCTGACCTTACTGTACAGGTCTTTAAAAAAATCTGAGCAAGTGCAAACATTTTCCTTGAATGATGATGTATGCCATTATAATATGTAACAACAGTAAATTGTTATTTGACTTTTTTAGTAGTGAGAACACACCTGTGATGATGTAGACAATGAACATTTTCCTTTCCTTTGAGCTGTGCTAGTCAAAGAAATGATTAGTGAGTTTTCTTCACAGCCACGGGATGAAACAATCAGGAACTTAGTGTACCTAAGTGTTATCCATCAGTGAAAGAAAACTACATCCTAGGATGCACCAGTAAAAGTATTTTCTTTAGGGGGAAAAAAAAAATAACCAAACCAATAAAAGGCAGTTTATAGTCAGGAAAAAGAGTTCAAAATGGAACTGGTAGGGAATGGTTGTGAGTAGCTCTAAGAGCTACAAAAATGAAGAATGGAAGAGAGTAAGAAAACACCACTGTTGTCTGTATTGGTGGTGGGTTGACCCTGGGCAGCAGCTAAATACTCACCCTGTCACTCGCTCACTCTCTCCCAGTAGGAAGGGGGAGAGAATTGGAAGAGCAAAGCTAAAAACCTGCGGGTGGAGATAAAAAGTGTTTAACAGGTGAAACAAAGCTGCATGTGAATCAAAGCAAGATAAGGTATTCATTCACTACTTCCCACCAGCAGGCAGATGGTTAGCTATTTCTGGGAAAGCAGAGCCTCAGTGAGTGTAATGATTACTTGTTAAGACAAACACCATAACCATGAACGTCAGTCCCTTCCTGCTCCTTTCTCTGAGCTGAGTATTACATTATATGGCCCAGAATATCACTCTGGTCAGTTTGGGTCAGCTGTCCCAGCTGTGGCCCCCCCCCCCAGCCTCTTACCCACCTCCAGCCTGCTCATTGAGGGGACAGAGTGAGAAACAGAGAAAGCCTCTATGCTGTGCAGGCACTGTAGCCAAAATACTGGTGTGTTATCCCCACTGTTGTAGTCTCAGATCCAAAACACAGGACCGTATGGGCCACTGTGAAGAAAATTAACTCCATCCCAGCCAGGGCCAGTACGGTATCTGGGGAAAAAGCATAAGGAAAGAAAAGAGAAATTTAAGTTAAAGGATGATGGCATAAGAGTATATTTTTTTCTGGGAGTTAAAAAAGGCTTCACAAAATTAGAGCAGTGAGATTCTGGAATTGCTTTTCGTTCAAGTAGTGAGGACAAAATTAATTGCTTTTAAGGTGCAGCCTGATAATTTTATGAAAAGAGTCATAGAAGTCTTGAAATACAAAATCTCAGTGACGCACATCTCTTATAGTCCTTTGTTGTTTGTTGTTTGGAGAAGTTTTTTAAGAAGAAATATATTAAGATCCAAAAAATTGCTTTTACTCGCTTTTCTCTTGAAGAATGATAAACAAACAGTAAATCTGAAGCACAATGTCTGCAGGTAATTTGGAATTAACTAAGCTACTTTATATCTGCTGTCTCAGACACTGGTAGCTGTTTAGCTGCAGTACCACAGCTCAGAATGGTGTGGGAAAAGCCACCTATCAAGAAAAGTAAAATATCCTGTCAGTCAGCATGCACTGGGCTCCCTGCTGCTGCAGTCTGCCAATAATTTAAAATGTGTTTAACTATATCTGCAAAGACTGCAGGTTGGAGATCATCTAAAGGCAAAAGAGCAAAGGAACTTCCATCCCGGGCAATGCTTGAGCAAAGTCCACTTCCAGGCGGCTGAGTCATAAATAGCATGGAGCAAGATGCTCCTTGAGATATTCTGCCCAGTCACATCTCCTCATTGATTCCCAGCTCAAAGCAGGTTGAAAACCAGCTTCTTTCATCTTCTGAAGTGTACAAATTTGTCTCCAGTGGTTCTAGACAACTTCATTCTATGCACTCAATCTATTTACATAGTTGCAATAAGCTGAAGCAATTTAGAATCTCGTATATGGAAGATGGAAATACTCCTTACTGCAGAGAGAGACACTTTTAAACTACTTCTTAAACTCTCTGACAGTGTCCTCACTCCTCAGTGACTCCTCTCCATCCTTTCAAAGGGAGGTGGTGAGGCATACCACTTACAAGCTGTGGTATTATACTGTTTTTAAGAGGATATTTGGAGGAAGAGAAATCATTCAGGCTGTTTTGTGAGCAAAACTTGAAGCCAAACTGAACTAATTCCACAAATTGGGGGGGGGGGAGGGCATATTTTTCTTGTTTTCTGTATTTTTAGAAAGCAAAAATTTAAAAAATACTTTGCAAAGTTAAAAAAAAAAAAAAAGGCTGTATAACTTTTCATCCCCTTGTTTTTGAGAGTTGAGTTAGTGAGATGGGAACTTCCTATGAAGTCTGGCTTCTGTCGAAGGACTTCATTAATATGCCTCAGATAAAACTTACTGCTGCTTCCTTAGAAAAGGGCATTGTAACACCAAGAGAAAATGTATTCCTACCATATTCAAAAAGAGGACAATAAGATCATCACTCTGATTGAAACTGAATACAACTGCCTTTGCCCTGGGATTTTCTTCTGTCTGATAAACACTCAAGAGAAATATTTCTAAAAATAAGGTACATAAAATCTCTCTGAATTTGATTCTCATAGTAGCTTTCCCCAGATTAATATTTCTCTCTGCTCTGAGGTGCTACATATCTTCACAGCTTTGAAAAATCTGTGCTGGAAGGAATAAGAGATACTGGAATTTGCACCCTGGCACTCTTCCAGACCTGTTGGTGTCCCCTTTTGCAGAATACAAAGACTTGCTGAAGCTTCAAACAAAAGAATCAATCCATCCTTCTCTTCACTGAGAGTACCTTGAGCAGGTGTTCCCTTTGATTTTGCTACTTCTTCACAATCAGCATGAAGATTACATGTTAAGAGGGAATCAGTCTTTACTTTGTTGACAGCTGGAAGAACAAGGCTGAAAAATCAGTCACAAAGGTACTTCTTAATTTGGGGGTTTCCCTGAATCTCCTTTTCTCTAAAACAGATAATTCCAGAAACCTGAAAATATCAGGAGTGGATAATGCTTCTAGAATTCTTTTCTTCGCACTTGGATGCATCAGTTTCAAGGGGTATAAGTTTTACTCCAAAGAAAAGTTGATATACGCACAGCAAAAGGAAAAGTCTGTTCTGCATGTCATGAATTAATGCAATAGAAACTTTTCTTGAAAAAAGTAGAAAAATAAGATATCCTCTTAAAGAGAGGTATTTTTCTAAGCTCACATATATGTGGTAGAAAGAGAAATAATGTCATGCAGCACATTTTAGTTCTCAGATCTCTCAACAAATCTGTAGGGAGATCAGTGTTGCATACAGAAATACCTAAAATTCATCATTATAGGATCAGATTCACAAAGCTTCATGTTCCCCTGCGTATACATGTGATAGATACTCCAGCTTCTATTACAGTAAAAAACATTTAAATTCAGGGTAAGCTTTGTTTCATGCAAACTTTTCCCTTCAAGCATGCCATTTAGCTTTCTTGACATCTTATATGGGAACTGTCATTCACTGATTTGCACCTTTGGAAACCTAGTTTTGAATAAACTTGTGTTTGTTAGTGCTCTCTCAACATTTCAGTACCCAGAAGAATCTATCAGAAAACAGGCAATATTAAAAAAGTGAGGCATGAGAATAAGTTTCCCGACACAAAAGCTCAAGAAGTCCACTCAGGAGCTAAGCAGATCTCTGGCCCAATTAAATGCTGTATCAAATTCAGAATTAACATAGAATCATAGAATCGTCTAGGTTGGAAGGGACCTTTAAGATCATCAGGTCCAACCATCAACCTAATACTACCAAGCCACCACCAAACCATGTCCCTAAGCACCACGTCTACCTGTCTATATACTCATACAACGTACTCATGGCTGTTGATGTGGAGTTTGATAAAAGCCTTTCATGCAATAGTATGTAACTTTAAGATTTTTTTCAAGTATGTGCAGTAAATAATTTAGTTTGTCTTTGGTTCTCATACTCCTCAATGGGCAGTAATGCTCATTGGTAGTCAGAGAGCACCAGCTTATATTCTGCTTTCTCTGTATCTGCTCTGGTATGACCCTTTCATCTCTAGAAACAGCATAAAGTGAGGACCTCCTGTCACATGTTTCTCTTCACAACCATTTTAAGCTCATTGTCGAAAAAGAACAGTATAATTTAGAGATGTTTTAGCGGCTCTTGAGCGGCCTTGCTGTACAGCATATTTGAGATGGAGGAATGCAGACTGCCCAGTGTGGAGCTGGAGATCGGGAGGCTCTCTTTGTAAAGACTCCAGACCAGTAATGACTAGCTCCCCTGGAAGCCAGATATTTTATGTAACCCTTCTCAGGTTACGCCTATGCTAGGCAAATATTCCCAGACAAGAAACGTCACTGTCTAAAGCAGTAAGTCTGGATCCCTTTGGTCTGTGCTAACAAGCACTCTCCCATTCAACTTCCTGGCACGATTTGGCTGACAAGCTCCAGAAACTTTTCCCAGTTCGCGTGCAACCACATAAGAAAGCCTTGATGCAGCTCATACTGCGCTGGCTGGTCCCACTGCCCAGTTACATACAGATTCTGTTTTAACGTCCTGACAGCTAGACCCTTAGCAAGGATTCTCAGCATTCTCTGTACCTCCTGTCTACCACATATTAAGTCAGGAGTCTAGGAGTTTGGGGAAAACTAGACCCCTAAGTGCTTCCAGGCAGGTACCTGCTACACGGTCAGGAGTGCTAGCTGGAGGTACCAGCCTCCTTAGTCCTTTAAGTGAGCACCTCCCGTGGGGATGACCACTGTGGTGCCCAGCTCCAGAGGGACAGGCATAGGTCTGAGCAGTGCCTGCAAGCAAGCACTCACTCTGATTCACTTAGGAGGAAAATCCAAGTGTCCTGTCTCTCCACAACAATTTCTTTTTCAAAATGTTTTTCCTTTAGGAAATTTCCACAGTTGGAACCAGAAGAAGGGCTAAAACATTCCTGTGTGACATGCCTGTCAGTGTTTAACAGGAATTTGGATAATCCCCTTAATAACATGCTTTAACTTTTGATCAGCCCTGAAGTGATCAGGCAGTTGGACTAGATGATCGCTGTAGGTCCCTGCCAACTGAACTATTCTATTCTATTCTATTCTATTCTATTCTATTCTATTCTATTCTATTCTACTCTATATCAGATGGAATGGAAATTTGTAACACAATTAAAAGCAGTTTTAAGAAAAACTAAGTGTTTTTCTTAAGTATAAGAGTGTAAGAACTCTTTTCTTAAGAGTATAAGAATAACTCTTGTTATATCAGAAGAGTATTTCCCTTGAGCAAACATATATATTTTAGCCTGAAATTAGGTTTTTCACTGAGAAAAAGCATTTCTTTCCCAAACATTAGTCGACAAGTATCCCCAAAACCTAATCTTGTTTCAGAAAGGAATTTAGCATCAGCTGGCCACAGGTAAGGAAGACAGGGATACCTGAGATATCCAAAAGAACTGAATGGGAATGAGAAAAAGACAGTCAATGGCCAGCATGGCTGGCAGAGCCAGCAAGGCAGGTAGACCCCAGCTGACTTTAGCAGAGCAATTCGGTTGTCTCTATCCCAGACTCTGGCTCCAGCAGTGTGTATCAGCTCGGGCATGGCACCAGACCCACACTGGCTCTGTACATTAGTTTCATTCTGCTTCTTAGCAATAATCCCTTGGACCAGGAGCACTGCTGGAAAACAGCGCAGAGACGTGAAGAAAGAAAGCTCTATGAGCTATCATGCTGTGCCAGTCAAACTCTTTACCCCCTCTCCAAGCCAGCTGTGCCAGACTTGGACTAGCTCCGTGCAGAGCCATTTGGTTGACTCTGCATGGTGCAGGGAGACAAAGTGGTGTTAGTTTAGGCTCTGTAAAGTGTCTGAACCGCTCCTGGGCCAATTTGACCCTGGAAACTATAGAGTCACCTTCCCACAGCACTGTATATTAGCACGCAAGCCCTGCCAGACCAGACCTGGCTCTGCAAGCAGCTAGCTCAGTGTCCCTGCATCGGCAGTTCGACTAACCCGCAACTTGTAAACCACCCACAAATAATTGAGAGTTGACAGGGTAGAATTCATTTCATCCATGCAAATTCTCATTAATCTGCAATTTCTAAGCAGGAAACTGGGGGGAGGGAGGGTAAAGGCCATTTTACTGAAGTGAATCCAAGTGAAACATTAAGAAAGCCATTACATTAAATTGCAGGAATAATACATGAAGCAGGATGGTTTTGGAAATTAGACAAGCCTCTGTTCTCATAGGCTGTGGTATGAATTATATCCGGTCATTTTCTGTGTGGCTTCTTTGGTTGGGATAAGTGGAAGAAACTTACTACAAGTAAGCACGCAAGGACTGGAACAAAGTGGATTCCTTATCACAACTGTCAAACCAAAAATAATCTGGCCAAATGCTGCCACTCATTTAACAGCAGAAGTTCTGAAAATAATTCTCGAATTTATTATTGAACAGCCTTCTCTGCTCCACAGAGCTGCTTTACACAATCAGTCAGTTATGTCATTTTTGCATGTATATGAAAATAACCATTCAGTCTTCAGTGGTCTTATTATTCATTCTCAACAGTGTATTTAAGCGCTTTGCAGTGTCTTTCATCTTAGAACAGGGAACATAAATACTTTTCATAGTACCCACTGGCAAGCCCTACTTGGTGTGGCATAACCAGCCAACTGATTTTTAAGAGGTGGTGGTTGGGCAGCTGTTCTCAAAAACACTCAATAAATGGCAGTGTAATTCCTGTTTCCATGGGGATACGGTACCGAAATAAAAACATTATCTTATATGTGTCAGGCAACAGACCTCAAAGGGAACAGAAGAGATCTTCTGGGATGTTAAGATGTAGCGAAGGATTGATTGGAAAGGCAAAGCTGCTAATTATAAATAAGAAAAAAAAGTGTCTAGGTCTGCTGATCCTTTATGAGAAATAGCTCAGTTGCTAAGAATATGTCTGACATTTCACAGGGGCTTGGTCTGTTTATTCAGCATAAAAGGAAACAAATATGTTGTTTATACTTTAAAGCATCCAAATGGCAACACCTTTGTGCCCTGAAGAAATTCTAGAGAAAGCTAAGGAAAACAAATATATTCCTTTTCTCATTTTGCCATGCTACTTAAAAACATCTGCCCTGAAAAGAAGTGATAAAGTTGCAACAAGCATTCAATTGCATTAAATCCTGGACAGTATCCATTCTAACAACAAGCCACTGTTATCAGGGGGGAGAAGAGTTGAGTGCATTCTTAAGCCAGCAAGGTGTTGTCATATGAAGGTGCCAATATAAAGGGAAAAAAAAAGTCTAAGTAGAGCTTTGCCAGTACATATGGTATAACTCTGAAAAGCAACCTCCAAAGTTTATTTTAGAAGTGTCTGCAGGACACAGATTGCTTATGTTAAAGTAAATCCAATCCATAAGAGGTCACCTAAAAAGAAATTACTGATTTTTGTTCCAGTATTTCTATTCCCAATGAAGTCAATGGTCAGACTCATTCATTGGCAGCAGATAACATAAGCGTATTTACAAAGAAAAAGAAGTTATTTTAGAAATACCTATAGAAATAGCAACAGAACTAGAGATACCTGTCTTGATATCTCTGAACGGATGAAACCTCCTGCTGTGGATTATTTGTGGGGCACTCATTTTCCTCTCTCTCCCGAAGGAAGTCTGCTGACATAGGGCTTGAGTGCTAATGAGTTCCTGCAATTCCCATAACTGATATAACAGATGCAAAACCCCATCCGAATCAAACATTTGGCTACAGGAGGAGCAGGAAGAAGCATCTGTTTTTTGGCAAATGAAGCACTGCTCAGCATTTCAGTGCAGGAGGGGAAAAAACCACAGTGAAACCCAGTATTAATGTACAAAAGATGTAGTTATTTTAAAGCGATAATGGACAAGCAAAGCCATATCTCTTAGGAAATACAACTCAAAGCAACTGTGAAAACCCTCTTTCTCAAGCATGCTGACACTAAAAGCAAAACCTTTGGATTCTGTGTACAAGACAGCAGCATGATGCAGCTTTGTGTTTAGGCAGTGCCGCTACTGGCTGCGAATACTTCTGTGAATACATAAAAAATTGGATGAAGAGATAATTGGAAAAAGCTAGTTTGACTCACCAGACAATTATTTTTCGGTTTGAATGTGACAATCAGGAAAGGGCCATTTTTTGACCTATCAGTTCCTCTAGCAAAGGTGTCACAACTTTGAGATAAACTCTGGGAAACGTATCATTTATGTATATTTCTTAGCATTTTTTCACTCACTGGCAATATTTTTACTGATATCCTGGTGGTCTGGAAGAACAGAACACCATGCAGCCCTGAATTGCTGTAAATTTGGTTCTGACAAGTTGCTCGACTAACTTATAACACTTTACAACATCATCCTTGCCATTGTGGAGTTTTGCTTGATCTGAAAAAATGTCTGTGCTTGAAAGGAGGCATATGAATGAAGGCAAGTGTCTTAAAGAGCTCTTTGGTTTGCGTTAGGAGAAAGGATTTGAAAAAGAAAGCTGTATTCGCAGTCTTAATATTTGATTTGTAGGAACTTCTATGTACTTCTTGAAGAGGTTTCCTAAACCCTTATTGAGTTCAGTTGCTGTTATTTTTTCCAAACCCCTTTGGGCTCTTAAATTCCTACTGCTTCAAAAAGAAACTTGAATTATTCTCAGTTCAGACTGGATATTAATTTTGCCATTTACTATTCATTTCTAAAGACGCTGCTTTTAATAGGTTGTCCTTTGTAATTTATTTTCTAAAGGAAGCGATTTAATTTAATCTTCTGTGAATTCTTGATACTGGCTTAAATTGAACAGAAACTATAACAGAAGGCAGTAGAAATGGAGTGGGGAGAACGGGGATGAGGGATGGGATGCACACAGGGGATATATTTTCTTCCTTGGTTCTAAACTATTCTTTCAGTCTCTATAAATTATCTTCTGTTTCAGTTTAATTTTCATCTCTTATTTTTCTGTGTTTGCATTTGCCTGTACTTTAGGACCATTATTCAGGAATTTATCTCTCAGCCTTTCTACAGGGATGTCATCCCAGGCTCTGTTGATTACCTCACAGCATGATGGAGGCCTGGCCTCACATCCTATCTTCACAGATAGAAAAAACTATATATTCTTAAATATGGCCTAAAATAATGTGGAGGTGAGGGAAAAGTTTACAGGGGTCCCACATTTTTTACATACAGCATAATTAGCTGCCTCCCCACCATCTTGACAGGTTGCCCAAAGCCCATCTTCAACCTGACAGCTCCATGGCCCTTGTACTTCTCAGCACCTCGACCCAGGACCCCACATCCACACACTTCCTTCATTTTTCCTCACCTTCTCCGGACCAGGAAACCAACCTTGTTTCTGTTTTCCCTTCTGCTTCTGCCTACATTTCCTCCCTGTGCTCCACAACCAATTCCTATGCTCCCCAGCATTACACCATGCACTTGCCAGCAACTGAAGCAAGGTCGCTCCCCGTTCCCAGAGCTGCAAACTCCTCGACAGCCACTGATATCTGCTGTCTGCAGGTTCTTTTCATGACACTGTCACTGGAAATACACAATTTCCAGCCCCAGAAATACTGGTCCTCAAGCAGGTCCCTTGACTGCCTGGCCAAGATTCGCTCCACATCCTGTTACTCTAGGTATCTCTGGTGCACACAGTAGTGCTACTTTCCCTGTGCTGCCTTTATGTTCATGGAAGAAGAATATACACTTCAGGGGTGTGATGCATCATATCCTAATACTGGTGTCTGAAACAGATGAGATGAGCTGGTGGTCCTTTGCAACCAGGACATCTTCAGTAACATTCACAGCATGCACATTCCTATATAATGGGGGTCACTGGCTCTAGCATAGGACTGTTGTGCTATCCCTACAGCATCTAATCACCTTAAAGCTGTAACTGTTCAAACTGCTTCTTATGAGCTAAAAAGAGAGGGGAAATGATGCAAATGGACATCTACCACTATTTGGTGTCTTTATTTTACTCTTCTGAAAGGGGCAGTTACAAGGTTCAGTTGTCTTAATGAAGGCCACATCCTCTTGGTTTGATTTGTTTGCTGGTGATATTACCTGCCCTAGTAAACCCATGCCTAACTGCCCTAATTTTCACTTCAGAATATATAGCAGAAAGCAAGAACCATTCTACTGTACAGAATAAAAAGATGACTTTATCTTTACTCACTAGCTTGGCTATAGTTTTGATGATACTGCAAAAATGTTTCCTGCTCCTGAATTATATATATCAATGTTGCTTTTGCAGCATTTTTGCAACCCTGTTCTGACTATTTGGCATAATTTGAAATTGTCTATAACATATATAATAGAAAGTACACGTCGTGTGTCTCATTCATTTTTTTCCAACAACAAAGACCTGTGAGTGAGTACAGGCAGCAGTTCAAGGGCACACAGTATTACAATGCAGAAGGAAAGAACTGAGAAATGACATTTCATTAGTTAATTAATTCAGTCAGTGATTTTATGCTTACAATGTCTGCAGTTTCTTTGAGGCTCTTCCAGATATGCAGTTAAGCCACGATTCTTCATTCTTTCCTGTTCTTTCAGTTGCAATGCAGTCATATTCTATGAAATAAAGATCAAATACAGTTATAGTAGTCAGGGTGGTTTAAAACTGAGCTGGGGATGTCCAGAACAGAGAACATAGCTGTCTATAACCTGAGCTGATAGCTATCTCTAGCTACTGGTCGTCAATTAGGCATAATTGAGCACCCATAACACCCATTGCTCAGTAGATTATTTTAGCAAAAAAAGACTGTAGCCTCTCTTGTCCTCAGATTTCTTCAAAGAAGAAATGTCTTCTTTTTTGTCTCTTTTTTCTTTAAAGAGTAGAACTGAAAAAACTAAATATATTATCACATTGAATCAAACTAAGTAGTTTACTAAACTGTGCCAAGGAAATAATTAACAGGTTGTTGGGTTTCTCTCTAAGCAGTGTACGTGCATGCCTCCTCTCCTTTCTCATGTTGAATGCTACCTGTTAAATGAAGAACTGCAGAATGTTGTTGCTAACAGCAATGTTATTGTTTTTACACCACATTTTGTAACATTTGCAGATGCAAGGGATTCCTTACATTTTTAGGAAAAAAAATTCACAAAGAGGGTGGTCAAACACTGGAACAGGTGGCCCACAGAGCCTGGGGGTTCTCCATTCTTGGAGATGTTCAGAACTCAACTGAGCTTCGCCATAAGCAACCTGAGCTAACTTTGAAGTTGAATCTATCCTCAAAGTTAGCCCTAATGACCTCCAGACATCCCTTCAAATCAAATTATCATTAGGACTAACAGGTGATATTATTAATCCAGTATATGTTGCTTGTGCTTTAAGCAATTTCATCTGGAGAGCTGGTTCTCTAAAACTCTCAAATTTGAGGGTAAGTAGGCTATTCAGGGTGATTCTTAGACATACTGTGTTTGGGTGTGTTTTGCTTTTGTTTTTTTAAATATGATCTGTGGGCTGTAACTTTTAGTCCAATTAATGGTGAGATGCTGCTGAAGAAGACTCGAAAATCTCTGATCTTTCTTGTTCCTTTATGTAGTTCCTTCAATATGTAACTTGTGGTCTTTTGTACTCCTCGAGCTTTGTTTTAAGGAGGGGAATTAATCAAACTAAATATGGATTACTACATATCTAAGCTGGGCATTTTAGGCTTATTTTTAATATTTATATTACAATGTTACGCACATTACAGTTGCAATCCCACACGATATCCTGGTCTCTAAATTGAAGAGACATGGATTCGATAAATGGACCACTCGGTGGATAAAAAACTGGCTGGACGGTCGCACTCAAAGAGTTGCGGTCAATGGCTTGATGTCCAAGTGGAGAGCAGTGACGAGTGGCGTTCCTCAGGGGTCGGTACTGGGACCTGTACTGTTCAACATCTTTGTCAGCGACATGGACAGTGGGGTAGAGTGCACCCTCAGCAAGTTTGCTGATGATACCAAGCTGTTTGGTGAGGCAGACACGCTGGAGGGGTGTGGAGAGATTCTTAAATGAAAAAAGGCATGGTTTGGTTCTGTTGAGCAACCCAGGGTTTGAACTAAGCACCCAGAGTGAGGGAGAAAAGATCTAAGTAAACAAGAAAGGTGACATCACCGTACCCGGAAGAAAAGTTAAACAGAGCCGCGTGAACAGAGGGTCTTAGCCAATCGGGTTGGGGGGCGTTGTATGTGAACAGGGGGGCTGGACCAATCATAGCGTTGTTGACTATGCATGCTTTGCTGCAAGCCTATATATACTCTGCTAAAATACGCAATAAATGAGAACGATCATACTCACATTGAGATCGCGTCGTTACTCTGGTTCCGATCCCACTCCGACAGAGGGATGAGATGCCGTCCAGAGGGACCTGGACAGGCTGGAGAGGTGGGCCCAAGCCAACCTCATGCAGTTCAACAAGGCCAAGTGCAAGGTCCTACATCTGGGTCGGGGCTATCCCAAGCACAAATACAGGCTTGGCGGGGAATGGCTGGAGAGCAGCCCTGTGGAGAAGGATCTGGGTGTGCTGATCGATGAGAAGCTCAACATGAGCCAGCAATGTGCCATCGCAGCCCAGAAGGCCAACCGTATCCTGGGCTGCATCAAAAGAAGTGTGGCCAGCAGGTCAAGGGAGGTGATTCTGCCCCTCTACTCCGCTCTCATGAGACCCCACCTGGAATACTGCACCCAGCTCTGGAGTCCCCAACATAAGAAGGACATGGACCTGCTGGAGTGCGTCCAGAGGAGAGCCACGAGGATGATCAGAGGGCTGGAGCACCTCTCCTATGAGGAGAGGCTGAGAGAGTTGGGGCTGTTCAGCCTGGAGAAGAGAAGGCTCCGGGGAGATCTTATTGCAGCTTTCCAGTACCTAAAGGGGGCCTACAGGAGAGCTGGGGAAGGACTTTTTACACGGGCATGTAGTGATAGGACGAGGGGGAATGGCTTTAAGCTGGAAGAGGGCAGGTTTAGATTAAACATTAGGAAGAAGTTTTTCACTTTAAGGGTGGTAAGGCACTGGAACAGGTTGCCCAGAGAGGCTGTTGAAGCCCCGTCCCTGGAGGTGGTCAAGGCCAGGCTGGACGTGGCCTTGGGCAACCTGGTCTAGTGGGAGGTGTCCCTGCCTGTAGCAGGGGGGTTGGAACTCGATGATCTTCAAGGTCCCTTCCAACCTAAACCATTCTATGATTCTATGTAGTTCCCCTCATTCTGGTAGAGGTGGCTGAATTAAGTCAAATGAATTGTGCTTTCAAAGTGTCCGTTTCTGTCAAATGACAACAGAAGTTGCCTAGATGAATTGCTTAGCTCAGCTCTAAACATCTGCATCACAGACGCCTGAAGTTTAGGTGAGATGGATTCCATCTAAGATTTTGGGTAACGTTTAGAATCACGTGACTTGGTGAAAACATGTATTCTGTGGACATTTCTAAGCTTCTGTTGCTTAGTTTTCTGTAAATGCCAGGGTGATTCATTCTCAGTTCAGGAAGTCTTTGGTCAGAGGCCATGGCAAATCATGTCCAGGAGCAATTTTGCTGAAAAATTCTATTTCCTATTCTCTCCCCTGGGGCATAAAGACTGTTGCATGTTTTAAGAAAACCTCTTGATTTAGAGGTGCTGAAGACTGAACACGGTACTGAAGAACAGACTTTTTTTCTTTTTTTTTTATTTAAAGGAAAAATGTTCTGCCCTCTGCACTCCAGGCTTCCAAAGAAGCTTTTTCAGCAGGAATTTAGGAAATTACTCTGGTTTTGACCCACTTTTTTTGTTATGTCTGCTACCTGTTGGAAAAGCAAGATGTCCAAGTATGAATTGCCTGGTCATCACGCATGTAGTTGCAAGGGTCCTTAGAGAAAGTTAGTGTGACGGCAAAATGCTTAGAAACTGGCTGTCTTCCAAAATGATACTGTCCCTGGCTTGTCTTTGATAGCACCACCAGATACGTCCACTGTCAGCCTTAAGCAATTGTTGTTATTCCTTTAAATGTGAATACAGTCAAACTCCTGAATGCAGGAAAGCTGGGAGTGTAGCTCAAGGTCTTGCTGTATTTTGGGGAGGTGACAAGATATTTAGTTAATCTGCAGGGAGCTGTTCCTTCATTTTAGCTTTGCTTCCCTTTTAGAAGATGTCATTAAGTCCTCCTATTTCTTAGCTTTTTGCATGGTGCCAGGACTGAAGCTGTGCAAATTCTTCGCTGTAAAATGAAGAAATAAATGAAGCTTTCCTCACTTCACATTTTCTTACATAACTGAAAATTGAACACAGATAAATCGAAAGGAATGAATCTCCGTTCTCAGTAAGTATTTAGGTTGAAAATCATGTGGAGAGCAACAGTACAGGTGTGAAAATAAACCAAACTTGTTCCTTTCGCTCAGCTCAATATTAAAAGAGAAATTTGTGGGATGTCTCTGTTCGGGAACGCAGAATGAAACAAAACAACTGTCTAACTTACTGGAAACTGAATCCACTGAGTGGTAGAAAGCTCTAATAATCATCCTTCTTCTTTTCAACTGCTCATCAATTTAATGTTTTTACCAAGAAACATGTAAACAGGAGAAAAGAAACATTTCATTTAGAATTTTCAATGCTAAATAAATTTGCATTTACTTCTCTTCTTAACTTTTTGTCTTTCTTCAATTTTCTCTCTGTTGTGACAGTAACAGCAGTAACATTAATACATAATTAGATGAGTAGGAATGTGCTCAGAGTCAATAGCTTGTAATAGCTCCTTTGGAGCCATAGTAAAGTATCTCTTATAGCAAATACATGGTTATGGACTTGTTAAAACAGACATTAGTTACCCAGTAGTCCATTATGGCTCCTTGTAGTCTACCATTTGAGTAGATCTATATTTAGAGTCATATTGATCAGTAATTAGGAGATAATATGGTGGCAAAATGGAGATATATCATAAACAATCTTAAAGAAGTGATTTATAGAAATAGTGAAAACATCAGGAACTGGCAAATGTCTTTTGCACTATTTTTGCTTTCATATGGAAACCAATAAACTCAATAAAATTATAACCAATATTATGAGATACCCTTGTGTAGGCTGAGAAGCTTACTTCATCCAGAATTAATTTTTAAAAGAGAGCTATTAAAACTAGGAAGAAGTCAGGCAAGCTACCACCATGTATACAGTCTTAATCTACTCATTGTAAAAATTAAATTTATGGGTGGTGAAAGTAAGTACTTTTAACAGCCACTTTTAAATTGAGCCATCTGGAGCTTTCTCATCTCTAATTAGTCTAAAATACTATACAGGTGAGTTTATTCACTTTTCTATTTTACAACTATATTCACTGAAATACAATTATAATAATCAATTAATTACAAATAGTCAAAAGTCTCTATTAGAATGTGCCTAGAAAAGATGTTCAGGTATGATAATCTTTTGAACTATTCAAAGTGCCATAGTAGTACTAATCCCTTATGATTTTCACATGGTACTCAAGATATTAGGACATGATTAAATGTAAACCCAGAAAGAACAGCTATTCCTCGCTTGGTTAACATTTCCCTCCACAAGGGGACTGCAATATTACTACTTGTGTTGTGTCTAATGCAATTGTTTGATTCACAATAGCTCTTGCAAATGTAAAGATTTAGTTACCATGCTTGTACTCACTGAGTAAAAGGGGGATGCGAACCTATTCTTCTAATTGTTCCAATCTCTGCATTAACATTAATTAGCAAATTCGTCTTTCAGTCTCTCCCACATGGGGTATGTTCAGTCAGGGTTGGGTCAGTAGGGAATTCAATTAATTTATCAGCAAATTGGATTTTTTGTTATGTGTCCTTGCTTTGTTTTTTTCTTTTTTTTTTCCCCCCAGAAATTTTTGGTGGTTTATATAACTATAGGGTTTTTCCATCTACAATTCTCTAATGCAGAGGCTGTTAATGGAATGATATTGAACAGAAATACCTCATTTATAAAGGGTATCAAAAGAGAGGTTCGGTCTGTCTCACTGATCATTTGTAAGCGGGTACTTTTGCTAGTTGGAATTTTTTCCTGTGTAGGCTTGCGGTCTAGTGGGGATATTACTTTACAGTAAACCTGCCAATAGCTGGATGTATAAATGCCTGATATTTATGGCTTAAGTACGAAGGGTATCAGTGTGTGAGAATTCAATTCAACGAGGCTAATCTCAAATGCAATTAATGTTCACATTCTTTATGTGCCCCTATGGTAGTCTGTTTGCCCCAGGAATTTATTGGAAGTGATACATTTAATTAAACTTCTTGAAACACTTGGGCAATGATATCATTTAGGCGATAAGGCATCACTTTTGGAAAGTGGAAAGAGGAATAGTACAACTGTTGTATTCATTCTGTACTGCTTCACCTTTAACGGAGGTTACGCATGGTTCTGCGAAGGGTGCGTGTCAAGTGTTGCTCAGAAAAGGTGATTTCCTCATGTTCTACCAAGCTGCTAAATAAAAGTCAAATGCTTTGATCTTGTGCCAACTTTGATTTAGTTTCTGCAAAGTAGTTGCTATATGTACTGTGCAAACAAAGGTGAATAAGCAAGAAAATTTGCTAAGTCGCTCATAGGAAAAAAATATGGCTTGCTCTATTTCATTGGGGATTATTACTTTGCTAATAGAAATAATATTTTTTTCTGCCTATTTAGCATCCATTCTTTATAACTTGTTAACCACATAACTTTAATTAAAGAGATATCCCCTTCCTTGCTACCAAGGCATCTTCCATCTGGTGTTAAAATGTGTGTTGTTACAGAAATGAAAGTATGACTTCCCATAGAAATTTTATTTTTACATTTTTCTTGTGCTTTTTTTGGTAAAGCCAGGCTGTGCTACCCCCACTGTGCTGATTCCGCTCAAGACTGATATTCTAAGATAAATTATACAATGCATTAAATTTATGTCAATGTTTGTCTTTAACAGCCCTGTTTTTTGCAGTGTTCTCCAAACAGCGCAGCACTACAAGTGAAATCAGTGAAGGCTGGGTGGGTGACTGCATAAAAATTTCCTTTGTGAGCTGTATGTCTAAGAGGGAATTCAGGAGGGTAGTCAATGAGCGTTTAAATCCCCGTAGTCTGGGTGTTGGCTCCTACTGTTTAAAAGTTACTCATCGCAGGAGAAAGTGAAGATAAAAATACACACATAGGTGGGTCTCAGTAGGGCAAGAAAGGTGAGAGGAATTTTGGATAATTGCTTGCATAGAATCATAGAATCATTTAGGTTACAAAAGACCTTTAAGATCATCGAGTCCAACCATAAACGTATTGCTGCCAGGTCCACCATTAAACCATGTTCCAAAATGCCACATCTACACACCTTTTAAATACGTCCTGGGATGGTGACTCAACCACTTCCCTGGGCAGCTTGTTCCAATGTTTGATAACCCTTTTGGTGAAGAAATTTTTCCCAGTATTCAATCTAAACCTTCCCTGGTGCAACTTGAGGCCATTTTCTCTTGTCCTATCACTTGTTACTTGGGAGAAAAGACCAACACTCACTTCATTACAACTTCCTTTCAGGTAGTTGTAGAGAGGTAAGGTCTCCCCTCAGCCTCCTTTTCTCCAGGCAAAACTACCCCAGTTCCCTCAGTGGCTCCTCAGAAGACTTGTGCTCAAGACCCTTGACGATTGTCTTGGTTGCCCTTCTCTGGACACACTCCAGCACCTCCATATCTTTCTTGTAGTGAGGGGCCCAAAACTGAATGCAGTATTTGAGTTGTGGCCTCACCAGTGCTGAGTACAGGGGGACGGTCACTTCCCTAGTCCTCCTGGCCACACTATTCCTGATACAGGCCAGGATATCATTGGCCTTCTTGGCCACCTGAGCACGCTGCGGGCTCATATTCAGCCGGCTGTCAACCAACACCCCCAGGTCCTTTTCCTCCAGGCAGCTTTCCAGCCACACTTCCCAAAGCCTGTAGCATTGCACGGGGTTGCAGTGACACAAGTGCAGGACCTGGCACTTGGCGTTGTTGAACCTTGTACCATTGCCCTTGGCCCATTGATCCAGCCTGTCCAGATCCCTCTGTAGAGCCTTTTACCCTCAAGCAAATCAACAAACCCACGCAATTTGGTGTCATCTGTGAACTTACTAAGGGTGCATTTGATTCCCGCATCCAGATCACTGATAAAGACATTAAACAGAACTGGCCCCAGTACCGAGCCCTGGGGAACACCACTTGTCACTGGCCGCCAACTGGATTTAGCTCACCACCACATTTTGGGCCCTGCCATCCAGCCACTTTTTTACGGAGCGAAGCGTATGCCCATCCAAGCCATGAGCCGCCAGTTTCCCCAGGAGAATGCTGTGGGAAGCAGTGTCAAAGGCTTTACTAAAGTCCAGGCAAACATCCACAGCCTTTCCCTCATCCGCTAAGCAGGTCACCTTATCATGGAAGGAGATCAAGTTAGTCAAGTGGGACCGCCTCTCGTAAATCCATCCTGACTGCACCTGGTTGCTTGGTTGTCCTATACGTGCTATATGATGGCACTCAAGATGATCTGCTCCATGGACCTTACAGATTCTGAATTATTTCAGAAATTTTCTACAACTACCAAAATATATGAGAACTATCTGGTGAGGTGATTAAGTAAGTTTGCTTTGAGCTTATAACCCTTAATACAAATTCAATTCATATGTCAAGATTATTATTACAATGAAAATTCCTCCCGAAGTCTCTTAAAAAAAAAATCCCAAAACATTAATGATGACATTCACGAGTGCAGTTCCAAGACAGGCAGTTAATTCTGCAGTGACACCAGTGTCCCAGACATGTTTGTTCTTTCAAAGAATGAAAGCATAAGAATCATGATATGTTGGTTCCATTTTTGTTATAGAAGCATTTAAATTAGACTTTTAAAATACGGATAAAGATACAGTCCCAAAATATTAACCATTAAATGTGCTTCAGTAAGAACTGTGAAAAAGCTTGATCTCCCGAGTAAACATAATCGTTCTCCACCATCTTGTGTGTATGCGTGTGTGTCATTCAAAGAAATATAAAAAACATTAAATATATTTAATGAAAAAATCTTCTGGTTTTATACGTATATATATCAGGAAAAATCCAAGTAAGGTTTTTTCCTAGTATGCTCTAGAGTGAACTTTTATAATAAACATGGGAATTGCTTCAAATGGCAAAAGTGGTAAACAAACAATACCTAAGTAGTGCTGAACATGCAGTGCTTCCATGTTTCTTCAAATCTGTCCAGGCTCAGTTGAAGGAGAAGGTAGATGCTTCTTGAATAATATGAATGTTTTCTGTGCTTTTGCTTATGTACTGACACTGTTTCCGTGATAGAGAATACCATGGAGAGCTTATTTGTGTTTTAGAAATGCCATATTTCTCCTGAATTTAAACACAGGTTACTGTTGGGGACTTATTTTCATCTGTAGGGAAATAAACATAGAGAAAATTTTCAACTTTGAGAAAGTCTCCTAATACTTCATTAAAAAAAATAAGGAAAGGGGATTAAAGTGACAATAAGGAATGAGAATGTATGTGCTAATTGCAACCCAGCATGAGTCCACGCATCTTACCAGGTGTGAGTGTGCCAATCTTCAATCAATTCGCAGAGCTTCGCTGACAGTAAGGTTATAAGGTATCCTTCAGTCTCATTAGCTAGACTGTCTGTTCATCATACAGAGATCTTGAATGCTGAATTCAAATGAAAGGTTTCAGACATCCCAGTAGGAATCTGCTGAAATTACTTTGACAGCATTTTGGTCTTAAGTATTATGTTCATCTGTGCAAAGCCCTGAAAATTTGCAAAACATAACATGCAGTCAGTCAGATTAACTATTCCTTCTTTTTCAAGGAGCCAGAGCACAGGTTGGACCTGCACTCGGACCATCATTGGACCTTCTTAGTTGCATTTCTGGCCCAAGCAATTCAGAGCTATTTAGGACTCCTAAACGTTTCACAAATTCTGTGTGATTTCTGCAGGCATAGCACAGAGAAAAATTCTCTCTCACTGACTTGATGAGGACTTTTCATTTCATGTAGGGTCTTTGGAGGGACAGGGTTAATAACATTCACTTCTATTACAGTACTCTGGGAGAGCTGTTTAAAGTCACTTGTTCAACCTGCATAGTCACTGGAATGGTAAAAGAGGGCTATATTGTACAAAGGAACCAAATCTGAAAAGTTTTATCGTTCTTTCTTTTTTCTTAAATAAATACAGATACATCTCACTGCCTCTTAGAAACTCATGAAAAAACAATATCACTTACTTATGGCAGACTGGTAATGAAGCTTAGCATTTGCTTCTACGGTGAAATGTAAAAGCATAATTATACTGCCATTGTAGGAAAACCATAACTCACAAAGAGAGAGAAATTCAGATATTACTCAGAAATAAGAGCATCCATGCACAGAAATGTATTGGTAAAATTATCCTAGTAAATACCATCAGAATGACAAGTCATCCTGTCATGGAGCCAGGAATCTCAGTTTCAGGAGAGTAACCTGATAATTTGGAGATAAGCTTGAATCAAGCCCTAGGATTCAAGTACTCATGAACACAGTCCAACTGAGACCGACATCTGAATATTGCACTTCGTGATGGCCTCTACTTGGAGGGTGGAACATCATACATAAAATTAATGACTAGTTCTTAAAAAGAGAGTGAGAAACAGCTATTATGAGAGTTAAGTTATACCGGCAGATAAAATAGAGGAACATGAGTTTATAGTCTGACTTTCTGTAGCTGTATGTTAAGAACAAGTAGATAAATGCTCAATTTAAGTAAATAAATATGGTAATGTGAAGCATTTGAATCTGAGGAACTTGGGTGGTAAATCAGTCTCAGTTAATCATAATTGTGTCTGATACCACTAAGCATAATTTAATGGTATTTTAAGGTTCATTTTATATGAATAATAAATAGGATAGTAAGATACATATGCATCTTGAAACAATTTTACTTTAAAAACTCAATGCCACTTTTTTATTATATGACAATTTTGGAGTAGAACCTCTAATCCAGACCTCCACATTTTATTTTTTTTGAACAGATATGAGTATCAAACCTATTCAACATTGCTATTGTTAGACTAACACCAGCTGTAGAAATGTTAATAGAAATAGTTGCTACCTGCTTCTTTGATCCGTCAGTTCAAAGCCTGGGACATTGGTCACCTCAGCTGTGGCATGCGTCCTCCCAGTTCCTTCTCCCTGTGCAAGCAAGCTGACCCTCTTCTGTGCTTTAATTGTTCCTGCACTCTCCAGTGCTCTCGGATCAGCTGAAAGAACTAGGGATGCATCCTGAGCACTGGTATCTCTCCCTGATGCTTAAATTGAGGGTCTTTTAGCCTAAATGGTCTAGCTGTTTTCACAGCTATACTAGTGCCAAGGAGACAGAGGGCATACAAGGTGTTGATGGGCATACATGGCGTTAAAATGCGTAAGTCAGAATCAGTTTGAACAGAAAGCTCTTGTAACTGTCGAGAAAGTGGTGTAACTCTTTCCAGACCAATATCATTCCTGTAGAATGGAAGATCATTTAAATTTACATGGAAGAGGTAAACCTGTGTACACTATTTTTATTGGACCTGGATAATTTTGTGGTTTGCTCTTCTGCAGTGCAGCCTCAAGTTGAAGCATTGTAGATGAAATGAGACAAGCTCTCTGGACAAAAGAAAGCTTACGGTGAAACACAAAGTAGCATGTCACTTGTGAAACAATCCCCCAGCATGCCATTGGAGAAAATAGGGCTGTCATATGCCACAAGAAGTTAATTATTCAAATTGTCTGTATTCTTGCTGTCTCTGTAGTCGTACAGTGAATGAGATCCTTTAGAGCATTCAGGCTAAATGTCCCCAGATTTAAACACCACACAGAATCAAATATAGTTGTGGTTTTGTCACACTTATATCCCTTCACATTCAAGGATGGCCCAAAACAATGATATTTGTGTTTTCCAATGTCACGTGAGAGATCTTCTGAAAATATCTGAGTAACGGCCATACATTTCATGAACAAGTCTGTCATCCCACTCTTATGAACCAGGACAACTGAACACCTTTTCAGAGTATAAACAGCCAGTGTTAAGAGTTCTTCCACACAGGAGAAAATCTTTTGGATAATATGTAGTTAAATAAACCATCAACAGTATAAAATATGGAACCACACTTAAGGTGTGATGTGTTTTATGAAACCTATAATTTGCCCCACAGGCATCAGAAAGCTTTAGATGTAACCTGCAGCTACTTACATAAATTGGTCCTAAGGTCTATAATGCTACCAAAATACAAAAAATAATTACATTATGCCTCTATACACTCTACACTGAAGTAGATACTTGTTTAGAAGCCCATATGTTATCACTCAGCTCTACATCTGAACTGTAATATTAGCTGATGTTAAATAGTCTGTAAAGCTTTGGCTTCTCCATCTTGAGAAAGCTTGACTAAAACTAAATGTGATGCAGAACAGAGCAAAGAGGATGAACAAAGAAATAGAAATTCTTCCACACTAGGAATGACTCTGTGGACAAGGACTCTTCAGCTTAGAATAGAGACACCTCCAGGGAGACAAGGCAGTGACCTATAAAGCCCCGAGAAGCAAGGGGAAAGTGCACAGAGAATTTATTTCTTGTCTCTCATAGTACAAGAGAAATACCTGATTAAATCAACAGATAGCAGATTGCAAATCAGCAGAAGAAAGTGCTTTTCTATACGTGGCATGGTTAAGCCTCAGATCTTAGTGCCAGATGATGGTGTGGTTGCCAGAGAAGTTTACATGGGTTAAGAAAAGGAATTAAGCAAACATGCGAAAGAAAAAACAGGTAAGGGCTTTCAAATACAAAGATGCTCCTCTGTCAGTATGACACTTCAGGGGCATTTCAGCATGTGCCTGACCTGCTCTTCCATGCTTTCCTAGGCATCTGCTACTATGTGTTGTCAGAGATTAGTGAATTACGTAAACCTTGGTCTGACCTGATACAGCCACTTATAGCTCCTAAAACTACCTTAAGCATCCACAAAACTTAAACCACCTACTTATTTATTTAATGCTACATAAATCAGTGTAGCAATTGTATATGTGTTGTATATAGTGGTAAACAATATTTCTGTATCAACTTTCACTTGCATGAAACTTCGTAACTCTCTTCCATTATATCCCATCCTGTTTTCTATTTCTATATTATTTGAATAGTGTGGCTGCTTCCATTAATAATAGTGGGAAACAATGAAGTAAATCCTTATGTACACATACAGAAGAATAGGGCCTCACACCCTATTATTGTGAAGAACAATGTGGCATTACCAAACTGTGAAGTAAACCTATAAAATATTAATTACAGATTGATTTAGTCTGGCTGGAATTCAGCATTAATGGTTTCACTTAGTGTTATCTAGTTTTTCAAAATTATGGCAGAAGGAGAGGGTAGGGGAAGTCACAAAGGGAGCTGTGGAATGTGCTTTAACTCTTCACCTCTAGGAACCTGGGTTCAAATTCCAATTGTCCCATGCAGACATGACTTAGCAGTGTCAGCCTGTGCACTAGTAAATGTTAATGTCGATCATAAAACTACCACACAACCTTGACGGAAAGGGTGAAGTCTGCTGCAGGTCAAGACTGCAGTGCACTGAGGAGAGCTTTTAAAGTCTCTATTTTAACAGTGGTTCTCAAATGAGTCTGAAAACTGAGAGCTTCTCAAAGCGACAAAATTGAGGTGACACAGCGAACTTCATCAGCATCCCGTGTTGGTATACTAGAGAATTACCAGTGGAAGTAAGCAATACAGAACTTCATATACTTCTGTTTCTTATTTCTTGCTGGACTTTATACCATATAATGGACAGCCACGTTAATATTACAACATAGTACTTCTGTTAGCAACCACTGAAATAAATTTTTCCTATTTTCTAGGTATTTGGCTGAAGTACCTTTCATAGAATAGCTGTTCTACCTTGTTCTCTCTGTTGTTGGTAGTTTCAGTGCCTAGCAGACACACTGGGCAGCTGCATGGGAGCTTTACATTGTGGAGCAGCCCTTGAACAAATCCATACCATAAGAGGGCAAGCAGATAACTCAGATACTCTGTTGTCCAGATTGGGGACCTGTGGGAATGTACCATGACTCTCATTTGACCACATCTTTGATTTCGTTTTCATGTAAATCAGGGAATACAGGAGGGCCAAATGCAAGCCTGAGGTTTGTCCTGGTGTACAGCTACGGCACGCAGTCCCAAAATTACAGAAGCAAGATACAGAACCTGAGAAACATTTTGGTTTCAGGTCAGGCTTACTTCTCAATCATAAGAATTAGAGATATGTCTCTGGAAAGGAGCCAGGAGGCACAAGCGTACACCTCAATGAGGGACCACTGCCGAACAAATTGTGAAATACTTTGGCTCAGCAGAACCTATGCAACATGATGCCACCTGTAGGCACGCCTACCCTGGTGGGTGCAGAGCGACCAGAGCGCTCACCCATCCAGGAGCTGCATGCCTGTCTTAATATGGCACTGCATGCAGCTGGTGTACCCTGTCTTCGTTTGGTAATTCTGGCAGAGGGAGCTTGGGTCTGCCCACATCAGACCTGTGAGGGTGCCCTAGATCTCCCTCTAAGCAAAACTACATCAGCTTCATTTTTATAGGCACCAAGAATGAAAGACACTTTATTTTTCCCTATTCCTATGTAAGTTTAAAGGATTTTTTTTCTTTTTTTTTTTTTTGCATATTTGGAAATGTCTTTATGCACATGTAAAGACTGCACTGTGATTGTCACTATAAATTTAAACATTTTAGAGAAGATCTGGGTTGAGAAGTGAGGAAAGATACCAAATAAAGAGTTATAAATCTCACATTACGAAATTCATGTCAGTTCCTTTTGCAGATCTTGTTCTTTGTTATTTTAGTTCATTATTTTTACTATATATATAAATTGTTTAGTTTTCTTTCTTATACTGGCAACATTATTTCCTTTTTTTTTTGGTACAGAAGTAAAGTGCTGTGGGAGAACACATCTGATTTACAGCTAGTGGAAGAAACCTTAACGTTTTTCTCCATTCCCCAACTGAAGTCAATGTATTGTTTTCAAAGCTTTGCCAAGGTCAAAAAGATTGGCTTTATAATAAAATTAAAGCATTTACATAGGCAGAAAATTATGAGGAGTTTGTGAGTCCAAATTATCGCAATTGTTCCTGTAGGAAAGCAAGATGTGCAATGAGTAAACAATCTGAGAATATTTATTAAGATGCTCATATTTCATCTGTCATTTAACGTGACATCTGCAAGGAAAAATTGGAAGAGGAGGTATCTGAGGTAGTCAAGCACACTGACATTACAATTTTATTTCCTCAAAGAAAGCATACCTTTTCCTTACATAAAAGTCTAGTACGAAACTATTGAATGTTTAACTTTCAATTACCTAGATACTATTAAAATAAAATTTTTTGTCTTATCTTCTCTTATAATTAGCATCAGCATCCTCTGAATGTAACAGTTATCTTTCAGTCAAAGATGAAGTAGCTAATCATTTAGGCAGGTAGCTTCAATTGAGTGGGTAGACTGAGACTTTCAAAATGTGTAGATTTTACCTGATAATATAAGAGACAGTAAAAAAGATTTTCAAAAAACAATTTTAAAAACAAGTAAAGTAGAAATACTCTGCTTTGGTTTTGGCATTGAAAAAGAATATTTTCAAAATGCTTTTAAGCCCGTGTCTGGAAAGCAATATATGAAATTATTAATTTAAGATATTTGAGTCTATAGAGCATTCATCCTTTCCCCTAAAATGTTTGTTGGGTTTTTTTAAATCCTAGAAAAAATACTGTGGAGCAAAACAATAGTAGCAATACATTTTATATGTATTGGATGAAACACATTTTTTAATCTTACTATTTGATTTCTTTCTTTTATGAAGTTTCTATTAAAAGAAACAAATGATAACCTAAAAGACTAGGTAATTAAAAAGCTGTACTCACGGTCATTATTTATCTTTGGGTTTTGCTTATCTTGCTCTTATAAAATGCATACTGTTATGTTACTTAACATTTGTAGTGAAAGGATTTTAAAATGCCTTGTGATAATTCAACTGCAAGATAAACAAAGTAATAATATATGATTTCATTATTTTAGCTAGTAGTTTTTAATCTCATAAAGCAAGCAAGGGCTACAGAATAACGAACGTTTTGGGCTTGGGTTTGGTTGTTTTTTTTCCTATTTTACAAGTTATCTCAGATTGTCTGGCGTATATCCCAGGATCACAAAATTAATAAAAATAGTCCTGTGTGGTTAATTGTGATATACAGATAAAAATCTCTTACTCTTATTACACACATATCTTATCCGGAAGTGAAACATTGGCTTTCTTGAAATCAGCAGGAGTTTAGCTATTTGTTTCAGCAGAGGCAGATTTCAGTCTGGGACTGTATCTGCAGTTGCGGCTGCTGTTTTGTGATGTAAACGTACAGCAGGTTAGAACGCACATCCCAGAAAACGGTTTTTCTGTTCTTGCTTTTCTGCTTCTCACAGTCAGAAGTAACTCCCACCAAATCTCTCCTCAGAATTGTTCTCCTTGTTTTCAGACCTTAGCAAATCCCATCCAAGCTATCTTAACTGCTCGCTTGCTCCATACCCAATATTACTAATCTCTTCTCACAAAGTCTTCCCAGAACTGCTACAAGAACTTTATCCTTTTCCTCTCCAGCCATGCAGAACAGCCCTTTGCTTTACCTCCTCTATATCATGTCTCTGATTATTAGTTGGAAACTTGTTTCTCCTGTGTTCTTGGTGTTCTCCCGTTATGCTACTTGTAATTTTGACACTTTACAAGAAATCCTCTATGCCAAACAATGCGACGCTATTTATTATTATTAATTCACCATGAGTTTTTCAAGTAAAGTTGGCCTGTCTTTTTCATAAAGTGCTGGTTCTAATAAAAAGTCCTTGCTAGTTCCTTTTCATTAAAAAGAACTTTTAAAAATGTTTTTCAAAGTGAAAGAGTCAAAACCATTTGCATGCAAATATTTCAGTAGAAAAACATGATTGCCTGCTCATACAAATTACTATATTTGCTTATGAGTGAGTACACAGAGAGGAAGTAGAGCCAAGCAGTTCAAATAAGCGTATGCAGAAAAGCTTCAAACAGCATTATTTTAAAGACAGAAAAATATCTCTAGTGCAGGCAGATTCCTTTGGTTGGATAGACAAGCTTTTTTTCAAATTAGCCTCTTTTTTATAGAGGACTGACTATTCCATTCATCCTTCAAAAACCTCTTTCATAAAACAATGTTTAGTTTAGACCTCAATTTAAATTATAACAGGAACCAGCAGAATTTCTCTCTGTTTATTTTCTTGCATTCCAACTAAAATAAAATAAGTTTCAAACCCTGGTGTTGCACAGGCACATAAACATCACCAATTCCCTTCACATCATCCAATATATATCGGCATTTACAATTTCCCTCCCAGAAGTCAATGTTGTGAGTCTCTAAATACATTGGCATTGACACTAAGATTAACAACAGGACTTTTTTCCAGCAGTGGTGGCCTGAGAGAGCTTGTAAAGCATTTTTTAATGACACAAAAATCCATATTTTGCAGAGAAATTGCCCTATCTTTAAAAGTTGTACGCACTCCTAACTTGTAAAAGTCTGAGGAACACTAGTGCAATGCATTCAAATAATCAGCATGAAAGTAATCATAGATTCAAAACATTGCAAGCATTACTTTTTTTTTTTTTTTTGCATTTAAAAAGCAAATTTAAAGTGCTTGCAGGTTACTTCTTTATCAGAAAGGCTTTGTTTTAATTATGAAATAACATATAAACATAGTAATATATGACCACCTATTTTAAAGGTTGGAATCTATAGTTAGCAAAATGCTTCTACCTAAGACCATAAAAGAAGACCTGCAGCCAGATTAAACTGTGGTCTCAGATGTTTAATATGTGTATGATCAGTAGTGTTGTAAATTGTCAACATCATGTCTGAATCAAAATGTGAAATAACTATCATATATACTTCCAAAATCTGAACTTCAAAATTTTCATACATATTGAACAAAGAATCATAGAGTATTGGCAATGTAAGCCCTGCCAGCTCAAAAAATAGCTCAGAAAACATAAATATAATATTAGTTCCCTGATTTTAGGAGGAGTTACATCACATACGTTTTTCCCTATTAAAAGAGAAAACCAACTTCTGTATAAAAAGCCCATAAGGGTTAAAAAAACTTATTTCACCCAAAAGTTTAAAAGGATTAAAAAGGAGTTTGTTCAGCTTCTAATGATGTACTAAAATATTCAAAATTTGGAAAGCCTGTTTCCATTTGTCTCTGTGCTGAAATAAGGATATGGTGTGAAGTTTTTTATTTAAAAGAGCAATGTTCATTCTGTCCCTGAATCAGCTCCTGTTTCTGATGGACTTCTGCAGAGTCAGCTGATGGAAAATTCAAATTTAAGTAACATTTGAGTTGACCACGGAATAAATACTGAACTAATTTATTACAGTGAAGATTTCCTGTTATCTGCCCTACTTTCAGAGGCATCTCTCTGACAGTGAATTATCAAACTTCTCCAGGTCTTTAGGGGAACCAGTTGGTATTGCACAGGTAAAAGAGAGACTGAATTACCCTCAGGGTAGCTCCTCAGGTTAGAACCAACAAAGAGATACACTTACTGTTTACAAAGAAAAGAAACAGGTATTTGATCATTTATTACCTTAGACCATTTTTTATTGAAATGCCAGCAGCTTAGAAGTTGGCTTGCAAGCCCCCGTCATTTTCTGATAGAAGTAGGAGCAACACAGATCCCCACTCCTAATATTCACCAACTTGAAAGACCTTTTAATGTGCAGAATGAAAGATCACCGTCTCTTGATGAACGGGCTGAGGAAGAGTAAGATAATGTCCCTTTCAATGGACATTTATTTTCTTTAATCATGTATAAACACTGTTTGGCTGCACACTGTTTTCTTCTTGCAAAGCTTCCCTGGTTAAGTACAGTTATCATCCTAGAACAATAATTATGTTTTGGACTGCATGTAGGTAACTCATTTCAATACGCAGAGGTAAGTCCTACAGCTTTGAATGCCCACTTTGATGTTAATAGAATTATTTTATGAGCAGGAGTTAGGGAATAATGTGATCCATTCTGTTTCATCTTCTGCCTTTTTAGAGGATAGCAACTTTACTAGACCATCTGTTTTCTATAAAATATTTATGTGTACATATAAAAAAGAGAGAGACCTAGAGAGAAAGAAGTAGGACGCTACAGAAATAGAAAGAGAGTATCCAAGGACAACCCTAAAAATGCAACATATTTGAAACTTTTTGAAGAAAACATCAGTACAAATCAAAAGTCAGATCTGAAACCCTTTGAAAAGGGTTTTATGAGCATCGATACATGCTAAAGGAATTTCTAGTTTGTGACCTTTTCCTTCAGAAAGGAGGAGAACCTTGGTAGTAGTATTGATCTGTTGTACATGTAAAAGAAAAGTTAAGGGGCAAATCAACACATTAATATTTTTAAGAAAATGATCAATTTACATGTCTGCTGAAAATAATTAATTGATTAAAGAGAGTTCAAAAGCAGGGCTGCCAGCACTCGGTCAGTAAGGCAGCTGAACTCTACTTCATTACAACGTGCACCCAAACTTTAGGTATTGATTTAGCTCCTGGCATAAACAATTATATTCCTTACCTAGACAGTGAAGAAGGTGGCTCTGAAAACCTCCCAGGAGAAATCTTGCCAGACTGGTTGTGATGCCTTATCTTGGCAGGAGTTTCCTTCTAGAGGCCTCCGCTGCCACCTCTCCCCATTGACTAGGGGAATTATGCATACATTAGCCAGAAGTGTGGACCCATAAGGGAAGATTTGCAAAGCAAACCAGTTGGTGCTGAGGACCTGACATCTGCAGCATCCGCATTTCAGAGGTCTCCCCTGCTCCTGAGCACCAATGCCCAGTGACGCTGGGAATGCAACAGATGTGATCCTGAACTACATCTTCCCATGCAGCTTCCACTCAAAGGGATCCAGTTTGCGTGACCTGAGCCCATGCTACAAGGTGACCCAAAGCGCACTAAGTGAGGACAGGCAAGGTACACACTTACAATGAGTAATCTTGATCTGAACTAAAATGCTAATTTTAGTGACACCCACTGTCATTGAACTGTTGCGTTGGACAGATAAACTTTCTGCGCAAGCTGGATACCTAACTTAGGATGGCTTTTCATTTATGTGTTCAAAACTAAACTTGTTGTGGTTGAAATTTCAAATCTTAAAAAAAAGAGCTAAAGAGGTTGGGCTTCTCCTTAATCTTTTTTTTTTTTTTCCTTAGAATATAATCTTCTGAGGTTTTGTATCATTTTTCAGATGCCTTTATTTCATTGTCTAAGGAAAGGAGTATCAAAATTGCATGTAGTGGCTGATCAAACAAAGTTACCTTCAGTCAGCAATGGAACAATTTCCATGCCTATTTTACAGCAACTGAAATGACTAACAAAGCTCGCTGTTGTGTGGATGCACATTCTAGAGCTTTGTTCTTGGGTACCTTCGATAAAGCCCTTACAGCCCCAACTATCTCTCTCCTTTATATTTCATTGTGGAGTAAATTTAACAACGACTCTTCAAGAGCTACTGAGTGGTTTTCTGTATTTTTTTAGAAATTATCTCCTACATTTTGCAGTACGTTCATTTTGAAAGGAAACATCCTTGTATTATATTGTCCTTACAGTCCCCCCATTTCTTCTAGTCAAAGCCTCTGCTCCTTACATCCTCCTTCAGAAACAATCATTCTAATAACATGTCCAAGAAAGGCCAATTATACTCTTTTAAAGATAATAATATATGATGTTTGTCCTTGTGCTGGGGACAACACCAAAAAAGCCAGAAGCTTTATCTCTTTCAAGGAGTTTAAGGAGGCAGCTGAATCTACAGCAGAAAGGTGAGGCAGTATGTGACAAATTAGTTTGCAACACTTTTTCTTTATTTATTCTCTACCTTGCCTCTCTTTAATTAACAGATCATAGAAGGAGAGAAAAAGGAAGGGAAGACAGTTAAATCTGAAATTATCAGAAAATCAGAGGCTGCAGCTCTTCCACAGAAACAGCTGTTTCTTCTCAAAAAAAAAAAAAAATCTGTAATTTTTTGAAGAGGGAGCTAACCTGAAGAAAGAAAGAGGGCACATGCTATTTTCAAACTGGGGCCTCGCTTGACAATTTGTAGAACAGATTGGGCTACAAGTAAAGATGTGATTTAACAGGAAAAATCAAGAAGGCAGATGACTTTCTGCTTGCCACTGCCTTCCTGAGCTGCCCATTCTGACAGCACTCTTGCTGTACTTCTCTCTAGCTAACGTAGCTCAAATACGCAGAGCACTTGGTTTATTTGTAGAGTCAGGTATGAGTGCTAAATGATGACCACTAAAATAAAAGGAAAATAGCTCCACGCAGTCATTGGTGTCGGTGATTTTCTAATGTGCACGCTGATTTAGTCCAGCTTCAAACCTGGGTACTTCAGTTCAGTGCCTCGGGGTTTTTTTTAAGTAGGATAAATCAAAGCAGAGCAGAAAGCCAGAGATGAGACGGGCAAGAGGAGGAAGACATGTAACGGGTCTGAACTCGGCAGGGGCTTGAGGGGAGGCACGGTGTGTCAGCTCTCAGTATGGGACTTGTGGAGGCTCCTCTGGACTTCTCTGCATGGTAGGTGG